>CM059427.1:156724874-157418862 GCA_030390025.1 Squalus acanthias
CATCTTTGATCTTGGGTGATAGAACTTACCTTTGGAGACCAAGAAAATTGTACAAGAGCTATGATTTTTCCTGTATTCTTTAATTGAGTTACAGTAGATTCTAAATTGACATGCAGAGAACAGGAATATTGTCTCACCCAAGTACAAACATCACATTGGGAATTCCATGAAAGACTGTTTCCTCTAGAACTCACATTGAGACTGTATAAGAAACATGTCCTGAAGAAAATATTTTAAACTCCTGTAGATTGATCCTACCTCTAAGAATTTTTACCATCAGTAACTTCTTGTGTCTTATTGCTTCTGTGTGATTATCTCACTTGAAAATAAACTAACTATTAGTTTTAGCCGGAACATAATAATCTGACACTGTGGTAATTACCAATTTTTGAAGTACACAGACAAGAGTAGTGGGCATCACATGTGACTTTTGTGGCCTGGATGAGTCTGTGTATCACATCTACCAGGAGTGTGAGAGGTTGCAGCCCCTGTTTCACTGTTTGAAGGGGCTGCTCCTCAACTTCTGGCTTCACTTCAGTCCCAGCCTCCTGATCTTTGGCCACCCGGTGCGAAGCGGGGTGAGCCCTCATGGGTCTGCCCTTGGGCCTGGCCAAGGTGGCCATCCACAGGTCCAGGTTGGACACAGCCCATAGGCGTGGTCATTCTGGCTCTCTTCCCCGACTTTGTCCGCACCCGGATGTCCCTGGAAAAGGAGCATGCGGTGTCCACCGGTACACTTGAGGACTTCCGTGACCGTTGGGCACTGCAGGGACAGGTGTGTGTTTTAGATATGGGAAATAATATTATTTAATTTGTTAAGTTTCCTTTCTTTTTTACGATGTGGGTTTTATTAGTTGTGCCCCTCTAAAAAGGGAGCACTTTTATTATCGTTTTTGAGTTGATGATACTGGGACAGCCCAGTCGTCTTATGGGTTAACCAAAAGAGGCATTCTACTACAATTGAAGGTTTTTAGTCTTATCACATGCTGTCCCATTCACAACATGCACAGATGCAAGGTTTCAGTTCATAGAAGACTTACTGAAACTGCCATTTTGCTGAGATTATAATTTAAAAGTGTTTGGAGGTGGTCAATAATAACAAGCTATGTAAATAAAAGTGTATTTATTTTTTTAGATCAGTTTCTAGGTGGGGGAGGAGAGGTGTAGATGAGCAGGTACTAGTGTCAGCTGTGGCTCAGTTGGTAGCGCCCTCGCCTCTGAGTACACAATTCTAGGCTGACACTCCAGTGCAGTACCGAGGGAGTGCTGCATTGTCGGAGGTGCCGTCTTTCAGATGAGACAATAAACTGAGGCCCTCTCATATGGATGTAAAAGATCCTATGGCACTATTTTGAAGAAGAGCAGGGGAGTTATCCCTGGTGTCCTGGCCAATATTTATCCCTCAATCAACATCACTAAAACAAATTATCTGGTCTTTAATCACATTGCTGTTTGTAGGACCTTGCTGTGCGCAAATTGGCTGCCGTGTTTCCTACATTACAACAGTGACTACACTTCAAAAAGTACCTCATTGGCTATAAAGTGCTTTGGAACGTCCGGTGGTTGTGAAAGGCGCTATATAAATGCAAGTCTTTCTTTTCTTTCTTTAATGTAAGAAGAGCTTTTGTTCAGTTTCAGTGCAGACAGGGTATGCAAGCCCAGTACAGTGCAGAAGTTTTTATTCAGTTTCATTGTGGGGCAATATATGTTGGTAGCACTAAGATCCAGCTGAATGGAAAAGGAGCCTTTGTTGGGTTTCAAAATGGAGCAGGGTACACAGGTAGGTGTCTGGACTCAGCACACTGCTGGAAGAGTCTTTGTTCAGTTCCAGAGTGAGCACAAAGTATAGTGGCAGGTAGAAGGACCTAGTGCAGTGTGCAAGACGTCTTTATTCCATTTTAGAGAGGGGCAGGTACCCAGGCAAACACTAGGACCCTGTGCAGTGCAGATGTAACCTTTGTTCAGTTTCAGAGTAGGGTACACTTGCAGGGCACTTGAACTCAGTGCAGTAAGGGGAGGAGTAGAGTGCAGTGCAGTGCAGGAAGTCTCCTTTGTTCAGTTTCAGGGAGGGGTGGAGTGGCTACCCCGGCAGGCACTAGGACCCTGTGCAATGTTGGAAAAGCCTTAGTTTGAATGCAGGAAAAGTACCAGTCCAGCACGAGAATCCTAGTGTAGTGTCGGATGAACTTTTGTTCAGTTTCATAGTGGGGTTGGGGAGGAGCCTTTGGTTCCGCTTTAGAAGGGGCGGGCTGTCAGGCCAATAATAGTACTGGGCGAACAAGCGCCTTTGTTCAGTTTCAGATTGGGGCGGGTATAGTGCTGGCACTAGGACCCGTCGCAGTGAGGGAGGAGCCTTTGTTCAGTTGGTGTGGGGCGGGTACCCCAGCAGGCACTAGGACCCGGCGCAGTGCGGGAGGAGCCTTTGTTCAGTTTCAGAGCGAGCGCAGCTGCAGCCTCGGAGCCGGAGAGATCTCAATGGGAGCAGGGACCATGGCGCTCAATCTTAGTAATAACAGACTTGCTTTACTCACAGCCTATGAGGATGTCATCAACGAGAAGACTTCCACCGACTGGTAAGGGGATCTCGGCACTGAACCGGGCTGGATCGTGGGGCGGGGGCTGGGAGTGGAGATGAGGTTCGGGGTAAAGATGAAGATGGAGGGATGCAGATGGTAAATCGCAGCAGATCCCGGCTTTGGGGATTTCCTCCTATTGCAGAGTTGGGAAATGCACCAGCGCCTAGCTCCAGGCGAACAATAGGGCACCATTGGATGCGCGGAAAAATCATCATGTAATATATATATTAACAATGGTGTCGAATCAAATATACTATAGTTCTGAAATATAAATATTTTAAAATGGACTCACAACATTATAGCGATTATATAATGGGATTCAATATGACTTGTTTTCCTAATTAATTAATGAATAGTATATATAGGGATCGTCCTCGATACCCTTGAGATGCCATGGTTCAATATATCCATGAAAAATCTGCAGTTAATTGCACTGTTTCACGGGTGGTTCGTGGGCTATTTTATATTTATCGAGGTGCATTTTTAGTGTGTTTTCCTGTAATTAATTATTCTTTAATTGTTTCAATTGTAAAATGTTAAATGCTGCTTGCAGTTCGATAGATAATCTCTGCCGGTAACAGAGGGCGACGCCAGTACCTGCGGTTCCTGGATTTATCTGTGTTTGTGGTCTGAAGTTGCTGTGTCAAAGAATCTGAGCCGCTTAAGGCTGTTGTGTGATGGACAAACCTCTTCTCCCATCGCCTTGTGATTACTGATAGGTGCCAGTGAATGAAGCGCAAATCTCACTGTCTCTTTGTTACATGGTAACGCAGACTGAAAGGACCACGCAGATGATTAGATGAATGGAATGACTGCAATTTATACCCCCACCCGTTTATTAGAGGGGCTATTTTGGTGCATCAATCGCTGTACAATGTAACCGATACTTAATGTATGTTTTTAATTCGCCATATGCGATGTCTCTTATAATTATTTTTACGGAGTCATATGTGCCTATAGTATTTGGTTATTCCATTGACCGGCCTCTCCTGATTGTGAATGGTGATAATGCAGTTAGTGTGACTGATTATATTGGTGTTTGGGGAAAAATTGGCAAATGTTTGAATTATATTGAGTAATTCGAGCCTTATTGGACAAATTTCGCCATCAATTTCACTTTTTTAAATATAAAAAGATAAAATTATAAATGTATCAATGCAACCGAGTCACTCCTGAGTGAAATATTAACAGTTATGGCATTGCATTCTGTCCATGTGGTTCTCAATAATGCTTGCATGGTTCCAGAACTATGGAAATTGCTTGACTGAAAAACATAGGAAAATGAACAGTTGTTGGAGCTTTGTACTTTCAGATTTTTTTTATACCATGTTCCCAATCACTTGATTAACAGGAGCATCCTCCACCCGATCAGATGATTCCTAATTAAAGCCACACCATTTTAAAGTGCTTGCTGATAAAGCAGCTGGAAAAAGCCTTTGTATAGAGGATAGATCAGATGTGTCTAAAACTTGCTGTTATACTCTTGGTTCAGATTTGCTGTGATGACAATTGTATCCACTGGACACTTGGTGCATATCCCCTTTCCACAATGCTAATTTTGACTGTTTGAGTTTTCACTCACCCCTCTTGTGTGGAGGAAATCCTAACAAGCTGACCTACATGACCTCGTACAGATCTAGGTGGTGAAAGTGCAATTATCTATAATCTGAATATTTAAATGAAATTGAAATCTAGAGAGCATTATGTGACCAGCAAACTCTTGGGAAACAAAAGTGTTAAGTTTAGAAGAGGACTGGCTGGCGGGAAATGAGCTTGCTTGAGTAGCTGTGAAAACCTGCCCACGATCACTTCAGTGCACCTTCTAGGTAGTTGCGGTGATCAATTGTGGGTGCAATCACTGCCTAGGGTAGGTGTAGTTATCAATTGAGTGTGTGGAGATACAGTGCACTACCGAGGTAAGTATAATAATCAATTGAGTGTGGGGTATATTCACTGCCTAGTTAGATCAATTTAGTGTTTGAGATATGGTAACAAAATTTGTGTTTAAATAAGTTTCATTTATTTATCTAATTGTACTTTTTTCTTGTCTCTATTTCATTCCTTCTCTCACTTTCCCATCTCATCTCTCTCAATACCCTTCTCTCATTCACGCTTTGCTCCTCTCTGCCTCTCGTATTCCCTCTTCCCCCTCCTTCATTTACACTT
Source organism: Squalus acanthias (assembly GCA_030390025.1). Taxonomy (NCBI): domain Eukaryota; kingdom Metazoa; phylum Chordata; class Chondrichthyes; order Squaliformes; family Squalidae; genus Squalus; species Squalus acanthias. The sequence goes on from CM059427.1 coordinate 156,729,617, forward strand.
TTGCTTGTATTTCCTCATTTTCCATTTTTCTTACTGCCATTTTCCAACTAGTCTTTCTCATTCTACAGGCCTCCTGATAGCAGCAATGAAGTGACAGAATGTATGAATTCAGAGATTAGAGCGGCTTGTAACAAAAGTTTTAATGGGAGACTTCAATTTTCATATAGATTGGGAAGAGCGGAGTAGCTCAAGTCAGAAAGATAGTGAATTTCTTGAGTGCATTCAAGTTAACTTTCTGGAGCAATATGTTCTGAACCAACAAGAAGGCAGGCCATACTAGATTTAGTAATGAGCCAGCCTTACTTACTAATCTAACAGTAAAGGAACATTTATCTAACTGAACATATGATCAAATTCAATAGGTTTGAAAAGGAGAAACATAAGTTACTCAGATTCTAGATTTTGGTACGGCTAACTTTAACGGGATGAGACAGAGACTGCCGACAGCTAGAGGACCTCGAGCTCCGGGTTTCGGAGCTTGAGCAGCAGCTGGCGTCACTACGGTGCATCCATGAGGCTGAGAGCTCCGTGGATAGCACGTTTCAGGAGGTGGTCACCCCGCAGCTTAAGAGTGTGCAGGCAGAAAGGGAATGGTTGACTACCAGGCAGGTAGTGCAGGAGTCCCCTGAGTGCATCTCGCTCTCTAACCGATATTTGCTGGTGAGGGCGATGGTTCCTCTGGGGAGTACAGCCAGAGCCAAGTCCACGGCAACATGGGTGGCTCAGCTGTACGGTGGGGAGGAGGAAGATCGGGAAAGCAATCGTGATAGGGGATTCAATAGTTAGGGGAACACACAGGCGTTTCTGCAGCCGCAGACGTGATTCCAGTATGGTATGTTGCCTCCCTGGTGCCAGGGTCAAGGATGTCACTGAGTGGCTGCAGGACATTGAGGGGGGAGGGTGAACAGCCAGAGGTTGTGGTCCATATCGGTATCAACGACATAGGTAGAAAGAGGGATGAGGTCCTGCAGGCAGATTTTAGGGAGCTAGGAGAGAGATTAAAAAGCAGGACCTCAAAGGTAGTAATCTCCAGATTACTCTTGGTCCAACAAGCTAGTGAGTACAGAAATAGGAGGATAGAGCAGATGAATGTGTGGCTGGAGAGATGGTGCAGGAGGGAAGGCTTTAGATTCCTGGGACATTGGGACCGGTTCTGGGGGAGGTGGGACCTGTATAGGCCGGACGAGTTGCACCTCAACAGAATCGGGACCAATAACCTCGCGAGAGTGGGGGGCGGGGGGGGGGGTTGCTAGTGCTGTTGGTGAGAGTTTAAACTAATTTGGCAGGGGGATGGACACCAGGATGAAATATTAGAAAGGAGAAACAAGGTGCACAAAGGATTAGGAGAGACAGATAGCACTAGAGTAAGAAATAGTACGGTATTATGTGGGGTCAGATTAAGAGAGAATACAAGAAGACTGGTTTACAGTGCATGTGTGTAAATGCACGAAGTGTGGTAAATAAAGTTGGTGAGCTGCAGGCGCAAAAAGCCACATGGAAATATGATGATGTGGTGATAACGGTGACCTGGCTCAAAGGGCAGGACTGGGTACTAAGTATTCCTGGTTATAAGGTGTTCAGGAAAGATAGGGAAGGAAAGAAAGGAGGTGGGGTGGCAGTATTGATTAAGGAGAATATTACAGTGCTGGAGAGAGAGGATGTCCTGGAGGGGTCAAGGACAGAATCTATTTGGTTAGAGTTAAGAAACAATAGAGGAGCCATTACACTACTAGGTGTATTCTATAGGCCACCAACTAGTGGGAAGGATATAGAGGAGCAAATTTGCAGGGAAATTACAGAGAGGTGCAAGAACTATACAGTAGTGATAATGGGGGACTTCAATTATCCTAATATAAACTGGGATAGTAATGTAAAGGGAAGAGAGGAGGAAGAATTTCTGAAGTGTTCAGGAGAACTTTCTTGATCAGTATGTTTCTGGCCAAATGAGGAAGGAGGCATTGCTGGATCTGGTTCTGGGGAATAAGATTGGTCAAGTGGAGCAAGTGTCAGTAGGGGAACATTTAGGGAACTGTGATCATAGTATCATAAGGTTCAGATAAGCTATGGAAAAGGACAAGGAGTAATCTAGAGTAAAAATACTTAATTGGAGGAGGGCCAATTTCAGAGAACGGATTTGGCCCGGGTAAACTGGAATCAAAGATTGGCAGGCAAAACTGTAATCGAACAATGGGCTGCCTTCTTAAAGAGGAGATGGTTTGGGTACAGTCTAGGTACATTGAGGGGGTAAGGTAGGGCAACCAAAATGAGAGCTCCCTGGATGACGAAAGAGATAGAGAGTAAGATGAAGCAGAAAAAGGGGGCGTATGACAGATGTCAGGTTGAGAATGCGAGCAAGAGCCAGGCTGAATATAGAAAGTTCAGAGGCGAAGTGAAAAAGAAAATAAGAGGGGCAAAGAGAGAGTATGAGAATAGACTGGCAGCTAACCTAAAAGGGAATCCAAAAGTCTTCTATAGGCATATAAATAGTAAACGGGTGGTAAGAGGAGAGGTGGGGTCGGTTACGGATCAAAAAGGAGACCTACGCATGGAGGTACTAAATGAGTACTTTGCATCTGTCTTTACCAAGGAAAAAGTTGCTGCCAAAGTCATAGTGAAGGAGGAGGTTGTTGAGATACTGGATGGGCTAAAAATTGACAGAGGAGGTACTAGAAAGGCTGGCTGTACTTAAAAATAGACAAGTCACCAGGACCGGATGGGATGCATCCTAGGATGCTGTGGGAAGTAAAAGTGGAAATTGCGGAGGTACTGGCCATAATCTTCAAATCCTCCTTGAATATAGGAGGTGGTACCAGAGGACTGCAGAATTGCAAATGTTACACCCTTGTTCAAAAACAGGTGCAAGGATAAACCCAGCAACTACAGAGCAGTCCGTTTAACCTCGGTGGTGGGGAAGCTTTTAGAAACGATAATCCGGGACAAAATTAACAATCACATGGATTAATTAAGGAAAGCCAGCATGGATTTATTAAAGGCAAATCATGTTTAACTAACTTGATTAAGTTTTTTGATGAGAGGGTTGATGAAGGCAATGCGGTTGATGTGGTGTACATGGACTTCCAAAAGGCATTTGATAAAGTGCCACATAATAGGCTTGACAGCAAAGTAGAAGCCCATGGAATAAAAGGGACAGTGGCAGCGTAGATATGAAATTGGCTAAGTAACAGGAAACAGAGAATAATGGTGAACGGTTGTTTTTCGGACTGGAGGAAGGTACACAGTGGTGTTCCCCAGGAGTCAGTACTAGGACCACTGCTTTTCTTGATATATATTAATGACTTGGACTTGGGTGTACAGGGCATAATTTCAAAATTTGCAGATTACACAAAACTTGGAAATATAGTGAAGGAGGAGGATCATGATAGACTTCAAGAGGACATAGACAGGCTGGTGGAACGGGCGGACACGTGGCAGATGAAATTTGGTAGGAAGAACGAAGAGAGGCAATATAAACTAAAGGGTACAATTCTAAAGGGGGTGCAGGAACAGAGAGACCTGGGGCTATATGTGCACAAATCATTGAAGGTGGCAGGGTAGGTTGAGAAAGTGGTTAAAAAAGCATGCGGGATCCTGGGCTTTATAAATAGAGGTCATGATGCAGAGATGCCGGTGTTGGACTGGGGTGGACAAAATTGAGAGGTCGCACAACACCAGGTTATAGTCCAACAGTTTTATTTGAAATCACAAGCTTTCGGAGCTATCGATTGCCCCTTCCTCAGACTTCACCTGAGGAAGGGGCAATCGATAGCTCCGAAAGCTTGTGATTTCAAATAAAACTGTTGGACTATAACCTGGTGTTGTGCGACCTCTCAACTTTATAAATAGAGGCATAGAGTACAAAATCAAGGAAGTTATGATGAACCTTTGTAAAACACTGGTTCAGCTTCAACTGGAGTATTGTGTCCAATTCTGGGCACTGCACTTAGGAAGGATGTGAAGGCCTTAGAGAGGGTGCAGAAAAAATTTACAAGAATGGTTCAAGGGATGAGGAGCTTCAGTTACGTGGATAGACTAGAGAAGCTGGGGTTGTTCTCCTTCGAGCAGAAAAGGTTGAGGAGATTTGATAGAGGTGTTCAGAATCATGAGGGGTCTAGATAGAGAGAAACTGTTCCAATTGGCAGAACCAGAGGACACAGATTTAAGGTGATTGGCAGAAGAACCAAAGGCGACATGAGGAAAAACTTTTTTATGCAACGAGTGGTCAGGATCTGGAATGCACTGCCTGAGAGGGTGGTGGAGGCAGATTCAATCGTGGCTTTCAAAAGGGAATTGGATAAGTACCTGAAGGGAAAAAAAAATTGCAGGGCTACGGGGAAAGGGCAGGGAGAGTGGGACTAGCTGAAGTGCTCTTGCAGAGAGCTGGCACGGGCTCGACGGGCCGAAAGGCCTCCTTCTGTGCTGTAACCATTCTGATTCTATGACAGCAAACTGGTCAAAACTGTTATTGAGTAAAACTGCAGATGGGCAGTTCAGAAATTAAGTTGGCTTCATACAGGAATAGTCTTCGACCCCTAAGGCCAAGAGCTCTACTAGCCAAATAAAACAGTCAACAAAAGAGGTGAGAGATAACCTAAAACTAAAGAAAGAGCATACAAAAGTGCAAAGAATAGTGTAGATCCAGGGAACTGGGAGAGATATAAAGAACAGCAAAGCAAGACAAAAAAGATAGTGAGTACTGCAAAAAGGAATACGAAAGGAAACTTGAGGGATAGCCAGATTAACACACTTTTTACAATTGTATTAGAAGAAAAAAGGTAGTCAAGGGTAATGTGGGCCCTTTAAAAACAGAAATATTGCAAATGTGTAAAAAAGGAAACAGCAGACTTGTTGAATTAGTACTTTGTCAGTCTTCACAGTAGAGGAAGAGGATAATCTACCTGACATTCCAGGGAAACTAATAATGAATCAAGGACTGGAACTCACTAAAGTTAACATAAGCAAGAAAACAGTTTTAGAAAAAAATAATGGCACGAAAGACTGATGGTTTCCAACCATGGGTATCAAAGGAAGTAAGTGGGGAAATTGCAGCCATAATCTTCCAAAGCGCTCTAGATTCAGAAATTGTCTCTTTTTTAAATTGGAAAATTTCAAATGTAACTCCATTATTTAAAAAATGTGAGAGAGAGAGAGAGAAACACAGGAAATTATAGACCTGTTAGTCTAGCATCTGTTGTGGGGAAGTTAATGGGATCTATAATTAAGGACAGAGTGACTGAGCACTTGGAGAAGTTTGAGCTGATTAGAGAGAACCAACATGGATTTGTAAAGGGTAGGTCATGTCTCATGAACATACTTTAATTACTTATTCAAAAATTTCAATTAATAGACAGGGGAATGTCTATGGATGTAGTTTATATGGACTTCCAGAAGGAATTCAATAAGATTTCACATAAGAGACTGTTATCTAAAACTAAAGCTCATGGAATTGAAGGCAAATTATTGACCTGGTTAGGAGATTGGCTAGGTGGTAGAAGACAGAGAGTAGGGATAATGGGTATGTACCCAAATTGGAAGGAAGTAACTAGTGGTGTCCCACAAGGATCTGTGGCGGGAGCTCAACTATTCACTATATTAATGACTTGGATAACACAATAGAGAGCCATATATCCAAGTTCACCGATTACACAAAAATTGGTGGCATAGTAAGTAGTGTAGATGGAAGCATAAAATTACAAAGAGACATTGATGGATTAAGTGAGTGGATAAAACTGTGGCAGTTGGATTTCAACGTAAGTAAGTGCAAGGTCATTCATTTTGGACCAAAAAAGGAACCTGAGTGTATTTTCAATGGTGAAAAGCTAGGAACAGTGGCGGTCCAAAGAGATTTAGGGGTCCATGTACACAGATCACTAAAATGCAATAGTCAAGTACAAAAAATAATCAAAAAGGCTAATGGAATGTTAGCCTTTATAACTAGAGGGCTAGGAATATAAAGGGGAGGAAATTTTGCTACAGCTATACAAAGCCCTGGCTAGACCACATCTGGAGTACCTGCGTACAGTTCTGGGCACTGCACCTTAGGATATATTGGAAGGAGTGCAGTGCAGATTCACCAAAATGTTACTAGGGTTCCAAGGGTTAAATTATGAGCAGAGATTGCATAAATTAGGCTTGTATTCACTGGAATATAGAAGGTTAAGGGGTGATTTGATTGAGGATTTTAGGATTTTGAAAAGTATTTACAGGGTAGGTAGAGGACAAGGGGACATAACCTTAAAATCAGAGGCAGGCCATTCAGGAGAGAAGTTAGGAAACACTTCTTCACAAATAGGGTGGTAGAAGTGTATAACTCTCTGTCAAAAAGCAGTAGATACTAGCTCAATTAGTAATTTTAAATCTGAGATCAATAGATTTTTGCTAGCCAAGGTAGGTGGATGGAGTTAGGATACAGATCAGCCATGATTATCAAATGGCGGAACAGGCTCGAGGGGATGAATGGCTTACCCAGTTCCTGTTTCCCACACTTGTCTCTCTCTGTACTCTGTTCCTGCTTTTCTCTTCACCCCTTTCTCTTATTATCCACTTTACTGTCTCTCCCATTAACTCTATAATTTTCATTCCATGCCTTTCATTTTCTACTCCGTGACATTCAATTGAACTTTGGAAGATCTGATTGATTCATTCTGTAGAATTATAGAATATACAGCACAGAAACAGGCCATTTGGCCCAACTAGTCTGTGCTGATGTTTATACTCTATATTAGTCATTTAGTGGGAGTTCTTCAGTGCAGGGAACAGGAGCCATCACAGGGGAGGGTTCCTGCCTGAGGTTGTTGACAAGATGTTCACTCGTCATGTGTCTTTCATTCTTCTGCAGATCATGTGTTTTCATTTCATTTTTCCTCATTTCTATCACTTATTGTCAGTCAATGTCTGCTTTGTAAACCAGGTCATGTGCCTTCACCTGGATCTGCTGGGCCTGTGATGCTCTGTATTTCATTGAAAAATGTAGTCTTACCAAATGATCTTACAATAAACCAGCAGGAGCTCCTCAACTCCATCTGATTTGTTTTCTGCTATTGATTCCGGTAGTATGCTGAAGGTTTGTGTTTGTTGTGGTAATGGCAGTGCTGCTTCCTCTTGGCTGAACTCTGGGTGGGATTGAGAGTATGGGAGACTTGGGTAAATAAAGAATCACATTTTGGTCACAGCTTGTAAAGCACAGGTTGTCCATTCTTTTAGAATATGATTATTGTATGCGCAAGTATGTAGTTTTTATACCAGTTATGTGACCTCTTATGCTAATGAATAAAAATTGCACTCTTCCTCATTCCCTCATTTTTCCAATGCAACTATTTAACCACCATTTTGAAAATCCCCTTGTCACAGCTTCAGAGATGAAGTACTGCTAATCAGAGAGAGTGAGACCATTCATTTTCCTGATTTGTAGGACATCAATAATGTTTTATTAAAAATATCTTCTGCATTTTCCTTTAGAACACAGAACTGATGAATCATTTTTAATGTTTTTGAAGTCCTTTGCAATCCAAGAACTGAACATTCTCATTTAGCTCTATGGTCAGCAATGAAATAAGCTTCTCTTTTGGCCTTTGACCATATGTGTTTCAACTGAATATCCATTTAAGAGTCAAATGCCTCTGGAAAAGGGGGTCAGGACTGTAATAAGTAAGCTTGTGTCTATACTAAAGTTCAACTAACTTTAAATTATAGGTTTTCTTAGAATAAACAGAGGATAATTGAAATCCCATTGATGTTCAGTCACAGGGAGACATTCTTTAATAACTTGTTCTTGAATGTTTTTCATAGAAGTTATGTGATGGTCTGACTTGAAGAATAATGGTATTGGCCAGTTACCCATTGAGTTTGCTCTGTATTGGGGTACATGAATAGGTTCACTAGCTGATACAGTATTGTAAACTGTTACCTCTTCTCAAGTAATATCCCACACCCTTGCAGATCTACCATCATCACCCCTCTTCAGAAAACCCACCCTTGACACTTCTGTCCTTGCAAACTACCATCCTATCTCCAACCTCCCTTTCTTCTCAGGTTCTTAAATGTGTTGCCTCCCAAATCTTTCTCAAAACCCCTGGCACAGCACTAATGACCCTAATCAAAGTCAAAAATTACATCATGTGTGACCATGGTGCACTATCCCTCCTCATCTTTCTCTAACTCTCTTTGATAAGGTTGACCACACTATCTTCCTCCAACGGGTCTCCTCCATTGTCCAGCTGAGTGAGAATGCCGTTGCCTAGTTCCACTCTTGCCTATCGAGTCATAACCAGAGAATCTCCTGCAATGGCTTTTCTTCTCACCTCTGCGCCATTACCTCTGTGTTGTCAGACTGCTTGCCTGATGTCCAGTTTTGAATGAGTCACAATTTTGTCCAGCTAAATATTGGGAAGACCAAAGCCATTGTCTTCGACCCTCACCACTGATTTCATTCCCCTCCCTGGCCACTTTCGGGCTAAACCAGACAGTTTGCAACATCAGCGTTGTATTTGATCCTATGCTAAGCTTCTGACCCTATGTCCTCTCCATCCACCTCTAACATCGCCAGTCTCCTCCCCCACTCTTCTACTTATCTTCTACTGAAACCCTCATCCATGCTTTTGTTATCTCCAGACTCAGCTATTTCAATGCTCTCCTAGCCAGCCACTCATCTTCCACCCTCCATAAACTTGAGCTCATCAAAATTTCTACTGCCCGTATCCTAATTCACCAAGTCCCATTCATCCATCACCCCATGCTCGCTGACCGACATTGGCTCCCGGCCCACCACTGCCTTGATTTTAAAATTCTCATCCTTGTGTTCAAATCTCTTCACTGCCTCACCCCTCCCTATCTCTGTAACCTCCTCCAGCCCTACATTCCCTCTAAGAATTCTGCATTCCTCCAACTCTGGACTCTTGTGCACCTCCCAATCCCTTCTCCCCGCTACAAGTGGCCGTGCCTTCAGCTGTATAAGCCCTAAGCTCTGGAGTTTCCTCACTAAACCTCTCCGTCTCTCCACCTTTCTCACCTCCTTACGACCCTCCTTTAAAACCTATGTCTTTAACCAAGCTTTTAGTCATCCTTACTAATAGCTCCTCCTTTGGCTCAGTGACAGTTTTTGTCTGATAACGCTCCTGTGATGGTTTCCTGCATTAAAGATGCTATATAAATACAAGTTGTTGTTGTCTAACACAATTTCATCTGTTTTTGTAATGCTGAAGCTTTGTTGAATTGGTGGTGTTTCTTACTATTTTCTTAGACCTTTAGCCACTGATGCTAAATTGAAAACCTTTGGACCCTGGCATTTTTCATCCAAGGGGCCAAATGCTCCAAACAAGTCGCATCAAAGATAGTAAAAATTCCTGCAAAGGTAGCAAATCTTTCAGGTTCTTGCCATGTTTGTACATTGAGGTGATTGTCAGCACTGTGTCTGGTGCTGCAGATATATTTTTGTCTATGTTTTAATACTTTTCTCTCTTTATTAGAAGCTCATTTAAAATAGTGTTCACACTGCAGTCTTGGCTGTGCTGTAGAGTTCCAGGACTCAGACTATTCAAAACTCCCTCATATACCAACTCTGTCTCTTTTTTGCCTGGTAACAGCAAGCCTCCCTTTTTAAATTCAGAATTTTGAGTCAGATGGTCAGATTTTCACAAACCAGTAATCAGGTATTTACAGGGAATTAACTTTGTCGTCATGGGGCTGGATTGGTAGCTGAGGCACTGTGCAGCTCATTAGATTTGATCATATTACTGGGCTGGTTGGCTGAGATTACATCATGGGGCTGGTTGTGTAGCTGAAATAACATGGCACTGTGTGACTGGTTGTGTGATTACATCATGGAACGAGTTGGATAGCTCAATTGATGGTGCTCCCACAATGGTGTTACATAGAGAATTCCAGAATACTGACGTAGGAATGATAACGGAATGGTGATCTGTATCCAAGTCAGAATGGTGGGGTACTTGGAGGTGATGGTGTTCTCAGAACATTGTTGCTGTTGTCCTTCTCTATAGTAGATGTCACCGGTAAGGGGGATGGTGTTGAAGTAACCTTGGTGAGTCATTGCAGTGCGTCTTTTAGATGGTACACACTGCAGTCACAATATGCTGGTGATGGAGGGGATGGACATTGAGTCCAGTGGCAGGAGCACTGATCAAGTTAATCTGCACTTCCTGTATGGTATCGAACGTTTTGAGCGTTGTAGCAGCTGCACCCATCCAGGTGAGTGGTGAGTATTTTATCCCCCTCTTGATTTGAGCCTTGCAGATGGCGGACAGGCCTTGAGGGGTCAGGAAGTGAGCCACTTGTCCGAGTACCCAGCCTTTGCCCTTCCCTTGTAGCCATAGTATTGATGTGGCTGCCCAGTTAAGCATCAGGTCAATGGTGACCTCCCAAGATGTCAATGGTGGTGCCGTTGAAGGTCGGGTAGGTAATTGGGCTTTATGTTGTTTGAGATGGTTGTGACCTGGCATTTATGTGGTGCGTTTGCTACCTGCTACTTGTCAGCCCAACTTTATTTTCTACTTGTGGTTTTGGTTATTACCATTTTAGAATTTCTACACAGGGAGGGTCTTCTGTTACTTTAAAAATGACATAATTCTGAAAATAAAGACAAAATACTTTGTGTTTAATCAATGTAATTATATCAACTTGAGGCTTTTTGCAAGATTCATTTCCAATTGCAAGCATTGTGCACTTGTAAACAAAATTGTTCATAACTTTGCTTCATATTTTATCTCCCTCTCCTAGTAACGTTTGTTATTTCCAGAATTCTGGAATGTAGAGGTTGTGCACACAGACCATAGTGTCGGCAGCAGAAACATTCCACACCTATCATCCCACACGTATGGAAAGAGCAGGCCTGATTGGGTGAGATAAACAATTCTATCACATTCATCACCCAGATTTATTGAATGACCTCTTGTGTGATAGAAATGGGTACTTTGTCCTGCCAATGGCAGGGAAAGCTGTGGCTACAGATAATGAGCTGGGCTCTGTATAAATACAGTTCTGAGAGCAGAATTGGAGAACACCCACAAGAGATCATTTTAAGCATTACATTTTGAATTCCTCTGATGACTTGGTGGGCAATTGCACTACCTGGTGCAACATACAGATCAGAAGCTCCCAGGTTCAATTTACAGTTGATGCTGAGTTAGGGGACAGTTGTGGTACAACAGTTAGCCTCAGAGCCCCTAGGTTAGGGAAGGGAAAAATCAGCAAGGGTTTTGTGTGCAAAAGTCTGTTGAGAACAGGATTAGGTTAGGCTTTGATGCCCTTCAGTTAAATAGCTGCCAAAACTTATTGTCTAGACCACTTGAATGAGGTAATTTAGGGCTGTCTGTGCCAATGGAACTGTATCTCAACAAAAGTCAGTACTTTCAGGAGAGTCGGGCAGCAAACTTGGAAGGGGAGAGGGCGAATCTAATTTCACTGGTTTCATATCTTATAAGCATCAATTGTTTCATTATTGAGTTTTAGCAGGCCTGGTGTGAATAAATATCAAGTATTGAACCATAAAAGTAATATAAAGTTGAGTGGCATCTATTCCAGTGAGTTGTATCAGAACTGGGCGCCTGTCGATAGCATGCAGTGGATTTAAGTCGGTTGGCCAATCAATTGTGTGTTTATTTTGCAGTTGGGTTATTTTCCTTTGAATTTTCTTCCTTTTTGCAGAAACTTCACTCTATAATTAGCATCTGTGTTGAACACTGACTCATTACAGAGAATGATGCTCTGAATTGCCACGATTTCTCCTTTCCTCTGTTTTAAAAATCGGCATATTTTCACTAGACCGTACCGCTGTGTGATTTGGATATCTTTCATGGTATGGAATAAACAGTTTACAGCAGAGAATCAGGTATCATAATGGCTTTTGTGGTTTCAAATTGTGACAACACATAGGGACAAAGTGTTTCTCAGCCTGTACCCTCTGTCGTTAAGAGAAATGGATAAGTCATTGGGGTTTAGAAGGTTCCTCTCTATTTATGTTTAATTCCAGGATAAAGATGAGCAAGATGCTCACCAGGATCTAATGAGAGTCCTGAAAGAAGGAGGTTGATGGTACTTTTAGTTACTGCCATGCTATTACAAGCCTTGTATCTCCTTCCTATTACGAGTAGTTGTAATCTGCATTGGATCTACACAACAGCCTGTTGGTGGAATGAATGACTGTAGGATATCCTTGAACCTGATTTGCACCTATGTGTTATTCACTCTGTTCACAGGACTTGGATGTTGATTCTTTTATCTAATGATTCAAACCTCAGTTAGTCGGTCTTGGTGGAAATTATTTGGACACTACAAAAATGTTTGATTGGCTTGCCCTTGTGTTTTTGGCAGCTGGCTATATGAGCCAAACAGTAATAAAAACAGAAAATGCTGGAAATACTCAGCAGGTCAGGCAGCATCTGTAGAGAGAGAAACAGAGTTAACGTTTCAGGTCGATGACCCTTCGTCAGAATATCTCCCTTGTATCTCAGTGACCAGAACTGGACCCAGTACTCGAGATGTGGTCTGATTAGTTTAAACATCACTTTCTAATGTTTTTTTTAATTCATGTATGGGATGTGGGCATCGCTGGCAAGGCCAGCATTTATTGCCCATCCCTAGATGCCTTTGAGAAGGTGATGGTGAGCTTCCTTCTTGAACTGCTGCAGTCCGTGTGGTGAAGGTACTCCCACAGCGCTGTTAGGGAGGGAGTTCCAGGATTTTTACCTAGCGACGATGAAGGATCGGCGATGTACTTCCAAGTCAGGATGGTGTGTGACTTGATGGGGAACTTGGGGGTGGTGATGTTCCCATGCGCCTGCTGCCCTTGTCCTTCTAGTTGGAAGAGGTTGCGGGTTTGGGAGGTGCTACCGAAGAAGCCCTGGCGAGTTGCTGCAGTGCATCTTGTAGATGGTACACACTGCAGCCACGGTACGCCGGTGGTGGAGGGAGTGAATGTTTAAGGTGGTGGGAGGGGTGCCAATCAAGTGGGCTGCTTTGTCTTGGATTGTGTCGAGCTTCTTGAATGTTGTTGGAGCTGCACTCATTCAGGCAAGTGGAGAGTATTCCATCACACTCCTGACTTGTGCTTTGTAGATGGTGGAAAGGCTTTGGGGAGTCGGGCAGTGAGACACCCGTCGCAGAATAACCAGCCTCTGACCTGCTCTTGTTGCCACATTATTTATGTGGCTAGTCCAGTTAGGCTTCTGGTCAATGGTGACCCCCAGGATATTGATGGTGGGGGATTTAGCGATGATAGTGCCGTTGAATGTCAAGGGGCAGTGGTTAGATGCTCGCTTGTTGGAGAGTGTCATTGCTTGGCACTTGTGTGGCGCGAATGTTACCTGCCACTTATCAACCCGCCCTGAATGTCGTCCAGGTCCTGTATTCTGTTGACTTGCACAGTTCAATTTTCTTTCAGCTCTATCAGCGTTGTTGATGCTGCTCTGCAGTTATTTCTCACTAGGTCTACCAATGCCCTTTGATCTCTTTCAACTTCACCCCTGACTATTTCAACACAATTAATGGAGTACTTTTGCTGTGCTTTTTTTTCTTTCTATATGCAATACATTATACTTGCTCATATTGCCTTTCATCTGCCACTATTCAACCCACATGCATAGTTTATCCAACTCGTTTTGTAGTTCCTAGACAACCTCCTCCGATTCAACAGCACTTTCTAGTTTTGGAGTGCATTTTTTTCTATAAGTACACCGGGCTCCAAAAAAGGTGCAATATCCAATATGTGTTTGCTCTGCAACAAGCCACTGCTGCAATTTTATTTTTTTGAAAATTGTCCAAGCAGGATTTTTTTTTTAAGCATCTTATTTTAATGATTAAAAACATAAGAACTTTTAAAAAAAATTTTGTTTGTGGCCATTTCACTGGTTGTTACCTGAATCCCCACCATGTTAAACTCAGGACCCATCTGCTACACAAACTCATTATTTCCCAGGAACTTCAAAACTTTGAAAATCCTTACTTTTCTTTTTGCAAACCAAACCCAAGCTTGACGTTGACTAATCAAGTGTTCTTGAGATAGGTTCCAATGAAGAGGGCAATTTAGCCTATTTAATCTCTTCCTTCCAGAATACTAAGCCAGGCATTTTGTCACGACAACTTCAATGTCCGTCAGAACAAGGAGACAACCGCTTGTTTAAAAAAAAAAAGTAGGAGGAAAGAAAAATGAGTAAGCTGAGGAGTTCCATAGATTTGAGGTTCTGAGAAAGAATAAATATTGATTTCAGCATAGTGAGGCTTTAGAGATGAGGAAGAGAGTGGAGAATGGCGTATTTGAAGTTTGGAAGGATCAAGAGAAGAAAGTGCAGAGGAATTCTGATCTTAGTAGAATGAGCTAAATAGAGAACAGAAAGGTTACAATTGGAAATATCTAGAAAGAAAGACTTGCATTTATATAGGGCCTTTCATGACCACCGGACGTCTCAAAGTACTTTACAACCAATGACGTACTTTTGAAGTGGAGTCACTGTTGTGACGTGGGAAACGCGGCAGCCAATTTGCGCACAGCAAGGTCCCACAAACAGCAATATGATAATGACCAGATAATCTGTTTTTGTAATGTTGATTGAGGGATAAGTATTGGCCAGGACACTGGGGATAACTCCCCTACTCTTCTTCGAAATAGTGCCATGGGATCTTTTAAGTCCACCTGAGGGAGCAGGTGGGGCCTCGGTTTGATGGCACCTCCGACAATGCAGCACTCCCTCAGCACTGCACTGGAGTGTCAGCCTAGATTTTTTTTTTTTTTTTAAATGTGCTCAAATCCCTGGAGTGGGACTTGAACCCACAACCTTCTGACTCAAGAGGCGAGTGTGCTACCCACTGAGCCGTAGCTGACAGCTTTTAGAGGTAAGAGGAACTGTATCAGATCATCTGATTTTTCTTGCAACCTGTTCAAGAGTGCAAGAGAAATTTAGAAGAGCCTGCGCAAATACAGGAGCTATAGTCCGATTTGGGTGGACTTGGCCTTTATAAAGTGGTAAAATGAGCGTTGAGGCAATGATGTACATGAAGATAAAGTCTGTGTGAGCTACTAGATGTCTGTTCAATGTCTGCCTATGGGCATTGTTGTAGTATTTGACTGCACAACTTGATAATTTAGGGAATCCGTTGCCACTAGTCGTAGCCTCTGATGGTTCATGGCGGGCTCAATAATCCATTCAATGCCCTTTAAAAATTGGTTCTCAATAACCCCCAAGATTTTAAGTAAATAGTGCCTGCTTTAAACAGAGGGTACAATGAGAGATGTGGTTCAATTGATTTACTGCTGTTCTGTGACCCCTATTGGCTGAGAGTAGGAGGTAAGTACTTTTGTGCCATCACACTGTTGTGCAGGAAGCAGTGAAATGCCTTTGTTGTGGGGCTAGTTTTAGCTTGGCGTAATGGTGCATGGGAGGGCAGTGTATGTTGCCAACTGCCCTCACTTGCCTCAGGAAAGCCCACTCAAACTATTTGTTTGTCTCAATACCTATGCCATAGGGGATATTGTAGATACTGTGAGTTGGCAGGTGAGGTGGTGGAATGTATTTGGTGATATAACCAGGCCCACAGTGATGCATGCCTGCTTGTATCATTGTGCTCGTGTTGGGGCGAATTATGCTGTGTGCGCCAGATTGACCATTGCCTGCATCTAAAAGAATTCTGTACAAGTGAAAGCCATGTGGAACAGTTTAATTCTGCAGATAATGTATCTGATATGTCTTACTGCAGCACTGTTTGCTTTAATTTCAGAAAACAATAAAAATGGGTAAGAGTAGTGCTTTGGAACTGGAAGGATTGAAGCAGTGAGTGGGTTCACAGCACCAGTGAGGGTGTGGACTGGCATCAGGGAAAATGAGCATAAACATGCAGTCAGCAGGAAAATGCAGTGATGTGGAAGCCGATTATGGGCAACACACGTATTCCATTGTTGAAGGAGTGAAGAATGAAGTTGAAAATAAACATAAGACTCTGGACATGTTGAATGCCAAGTTCACCAATCAGTTCAAAACAGCAGTCAACAAAGTCAATATAGCCAAGGCAGTAGAATATAAAATTGAGAGGTCGCACAACACCAGGTTATAGTCCAACAGTTTTATTTGAAATCACAAGCTTTCGGAGTTACTACTCCTTCGTCTGGTGAAGTAAAGAGATACAGAATCGCCAAAGCATATATAGATAGAGAACAATGCATGTGTACCTTACAATTGCAGACAACTAAATTAAATCATCCTGACTGTTTATCTGCCGAGGTGTGATAAAGTTAATCAGGTCAGCCAGGAAGGTACCACATCAAAGACATAGCAAGATACAACTGAGACAATGAGGTGGAGTCGCAGGGGGTCTAACGTGTCAAAAGCTGCCGTCTGTATGTAAAACGATAAGCTTTAAAATTTTTACTTTTTTACTGGGAATCACATCTGTGAACAAGCCAACGACGAGTAGAATATAAGCCAGGGAAGTAATGAATAATCTGCAGTTTTCTGGTTGGACCACACCTTGAGTACTGTGTCCAATTCTGGTCACTGAGGCACTAGAGTCATTCAGCCCTGGAAGCGGTGCAAAGAAGAGCCACAAGGATGATCCCCAGACTTGGAGCTTTCAGTTATGATGAAAGACTGGAAAATCTTGGGCTTTTCAGCCTTGAAAGAAGATGTCTGAGAATTTTCAACAGAAAATGCTGGAAACACTCAGCGGGTCAGGCAGCATCGAGGAGAGAGAAACAGAGTCAACGTTTCGAGTTGGAGACGTTTTGAGGGACCCTACTCGAAACGTTGACTCTGTTTCTCTCTCCTCGATGCTGCCTGACCTGCTGAGTGTTTCCAGCATTTTCTGTTATTTCAGATTTCCAGCATCCGCAGTATTTTGCTATTGTCTGAGAATTTTATAGTGTTGTACAAGATTGTAAACTGAATGGAAAAGATAAATCCGTAAAAGTAATCGTGAGAGTAGTACAAGGAGATGCAGGTTTAAAATGGTAAAAGGCAGATTTAGGACTGGTATCGGGAAGTTTTCCTTCCAACAAAGAGTGATAAATGCATGGAATGGACTCCTAGCTAGATTCGTGGAGACAAACTCCTGGAATTATTTTACAACCAGTTAGATGCTGCTGCGGGGACTTTAGTCATTCTGAGTGAATGAGCTAAGATGGCCGAATACCTTTTTTTTTCCTGTAATTATCTTGTGATCTTTTAATTTCTTTCAGATGGGACCTGCCATTCTTTTCCTAAGTGTGATTGTAGTCCCATTTAATTTAATTGTCGTGAATGAACACCTTTCCTGCCATTTAATATTACATTAATATTAATACTTGGCAAATAACATGCAAACGTGGGATGCTTCCAAAGACTTGGATTGCAATTATCCTCAACTCTGGTCAAGAGGACTATAAACAGACTTCACACGTTTGTATAATGCTCCATGTTTCAAGAAGAGTCCCATCTGTACATAACGGCAGTTCAGAGCTGGATGTTCAAATGTAAAATGTTTCTATTTGCCTTTTAGTCTCTCATTTATTTTTTAAATTGCAATTCTGGTGTCCTTCTGGTTTTAGAATTTTGGAGTTTATATTTGTGTTTTTCTTGCAGCTGAAGTTTCTGTTTAGTTTTCTTATTTCAACAGACAACAAGGTTGAACATGATAAATTGATTACCGTGCACGCGCACAGTTCAAAAGTAATTCACTGGCTGTGAATCGCTTTCTATATAAATCCATGTTTGTTCATTTGTTCTTTTGAGGTTTTCTTTCAATTAGCTGATGGTATTTATGTATGACTCTTGGGAGCCCTGTCTCTCTGATCCTGGATGCTACCGTCACTTGTAATGCCCCTACTGTTACCCAGGTGAGAGCAGCTAACTCAGTACTACCGAGAATCAAACCTGGCACCTAGTTCTATGTGGCTCAGTTACTCACCAGACAATCAGCCAGGAAACCTCTTTACCACTTCTGTAATTGTCCTGTCTTAGTTCTGTAAAATTGTCTACCTATCCGTTAACTCCCTTTTTGGTATTTCACTCAATTTCTCTGTGAATCGAACTTTTGTGTTATTTGGTTACTTGCCTCCATTTTTGGAATGCCCTTTTTATCAATTAGGTCAAGATTGGTTTATTTATTTTATATCTTTTTATTTTAGGTCTTAAGGTTCAGCTAATCACCCTTTTTCAAAATAAGTTTACATAATGTCCTAACCCCTCTGCGTACTGTGTGTCACCCATAAATTTACTCGTGTTCAGATATGAGGAGCTGGGGAGAGGTGCTGAGCTGCCAAGGACAAAGTAAATGTCAAGAAAGAAAATTGATAAAAGAGCATGAGGAGGGGAAAAAGGAAGAAGTGGAGGGAAGGTGTGACCAAAACAGGAGAACCTGGCAAACAAAGTGGACAGGAGTGGAGGGGAGGAGTGAGGACAGAACAACCTTGCCGATACTTTTATAATGATGCATTAATAGCTTTGGTGTTCTTCAGCACTGTGTAATAATGTATTGAAGTTACTGATAGTGCAGAATTGCCACAGAGGCAGTCCCCACTTGCTCTGATTCCACCTAACCTTATTGGTGTCTTGATTCTTCAAGTTGTAGGAAGGCAGCTGCTTAATGCAGTTTTACATTTGGGTGAGTTTTTAATTTAGTTTTAAAATATTAAAATGATGTAAGTGCCTGCAGAGCCTGATTCTATTAAGAATTGTATAATTGCTGATGGATTGTTGATTCCAAGGACCATTTTGTTTAATTGATGGATGCAGGCTTAATTGTCTAGAAATTAGGTCTATGCAGACTAATTACTTTATCATCACCCTCCCTGCAACATGGGATGAACATAATGGGCTGGATTTTGATACTGGGGCGGGTTGGGGTCGTGTTATCCACCCGACTGCAATTGGATGTGGGAGATTGATGTAATTTTCACCTAATTGGGCAATTGAGTTCCAGCATGTGGGAACCCATGAACCAATTAGTGGTTTCAGTCTGAAAGTCGCCTCTGATGATGTCATCATTGCTGCTGCATTGAAGGTCTTCAGAGACTGCCTGGCCTTTGCTGTGAGAGGACCTGGATGCAAAATGAGCAGCAGCCTTAAGTCTGCTCCCAGATATTTTGAGAGAGAGAGAGAGAGAGAGAGAGAGCTCCCGCCAGGTTTCATAATCGTGGTTCAGACAGGCATGCTTCACGTACAACAAGGGTTAAAATCACAAAGCCCTTTCAAAATGGCATTATAGAGCCAATTTAGTGCTTGTTAAGGGCCTTAACAGCCTATCCCGTCTCTTAGAGGCGGGATGGAGTCGGGACCAGCAGACATGATTTAATGAAAATTGCATGGAGGTGGACTTGTGCCCGCCCACCAGTTTTCGCAATTTTAACCCCGCACACGCCTCCAAACCCGCCTCCACGGGTCAATGAAAATCCAGCCCAATGACTCCATTCCCACACAAGCTTTTTTTTATAAACTTCATCTTTTTTCCTTTTCCCCAGTCCATTTAAAACAGTTAACTGTACTAAACTTCCAGCTGTTGTTGCTAGTACAAATGCACTGAATATTCCTAAACTCAACAACAAAATATTAAAAGCAGTGTGACGATATAATGCTGGTACACATGCTGAGGTGTTGACAACCACTGAGTCACAGGACCTAATGGTACCAACCATGTTTGTAGCATAATCTTGAAAGGGATTCATCAGTCTTTTTGGAGAAATTGAGTCTGGGGAACCATATGCCATTTTTCTTGCAACATCACGTACATGTAATGCAATAACATTCTCCAACATAATTTATGGTGACGTACATTTTTAATGTTTGATGTAAGGAAGATTTAACCCCCTATATCTAATTAGCTTGATTTATATCCATATTTGGTTTCAGCTTATCTACTGTAATTGTACTTTTAATCTACATTGAATAGTCTCTGGAGTTGCTGCCAAGGCAGTAATTCAGTTCACGTCCGTGATGAAACAAGTCAATATTTCATCTGCTGTGGTGGCTTGACTGAAAATCCTGATGGGATGACCTCCAAATATAAGAGGACGTCATTAGGATATTGCACAACTGCAGTCCCAAAGCTAATATCTTTGCTTGGAAACAAAGGGCTCAGATTCCTACCTATGGACCCCACTGGTGTTGCTGTTTCCAGTCCAACATAGAGAGAGGAATGTCATTCTCTGATAGCCCTTCTCCTCTCTCCACATGCTAACAGCTGGACAGTGCTGTCAGTGTGCTGCCATTGTGACTTGAGGAAACCTATTTGCTAGGAGATTGTAGTTTGATTGACAATGGCATCCTTGGCAGCTCAGCACCTCTCCCCAGCTCCTCAAGACACCGCTCTAAATCCCACCTGAGTAGGTTTTTGCCAGTTTAAAGATCTAGATCTGCAATAACATTGATGTATTGTTTAGAAACTCTTTAAACCTTGGCTTTATTGAGGAATGTAAATGAATGGAATGATGCCTCTCTGCTGCCAAAATCCTAACCCATGTCTTTATCAACTCAAGGCTAGATTTCTGCAAAGTTATCCTTGCCAGTCTTCCCACTTCCATCCTGCACAAATTACAACTCGTCCAGAATACCGTGGCCAATTTCCTCACCCACACTACCGTCACTTGTAATGCCCCTACTGTTACCCAGGTGAGAGCAGCTAACTCAGTACACCATCTCGTGTCGTACCACTCAGTAACGTAGCACATTGCAGTCCTAGTCAGCCACCTTATTAAACCATTTAACAATTTGTGTTTTAACTCGTGCACAGTACCATCACCTCTTGACTAGCTTGCCAAGTCTTCAAACCCTTCCATTGCATTTCCCCACCCTAGCCTAGCAATTGTCTCCAGCCTGAACAATCAGTCCCTAAACATACTCTCCATTCCTCCAACACTAGATTAATCCTCATTTCCTGCTGAGAGCTTTATTTGAACATCTTTGTTACATTTTTTCTCTTTTTTTCCTTGTGGGGAAATACCCATCCATTTGCTTGCTGGTGGTGGTGAGCTTCAGAATTTAGCATGTGGGGTATTGCGGACACCATCTCATGTCGTACCACTCAGTAGCGTAGCACATTGCAGTCCTAGTCAGCCACCTTATTAAACCATTTAACAATTTGTGTTTTAACTCGTGCACTCTTGCATCAGTATTAGTTCGAAAAACATTTTTTTTACCAAGTTAGACTATGCTGAATGCTTCAAGGTTAAAAGTAGGCCTTAAAATTCTGAATCACTCTTTCCTTGGAGAGGGCCTACTCTGTCCCACCCATTTCCTTTTTTTCGGCATCTTTTCCAAATGCACGTGTACTGATGTTGAACGATTATCAAATGTGTTAACTGTTGCTTTCGGAATCTCTGTTGAACTCTCCATCAGCAGTCCTGATTTGTGGTGTTCATGATGGATGAGGTCAAAATATATAATATGCCTCTGGTCTAACTTGACCTATGGATGAACATTAATATTTTTACTAGCCTCAGTGCATCTGTACACATCAGAATCATTAGCTCATGCTGGTCTGGCAAATGGATGGTTATTTCAGTCCTTGCAAGAACTTTTGAGTGCTTCAGCAAACTGTTCATTTGCTTGAATTTATTAGGTAGGCAAACAACTTAAGGAATCAATTCTACAGGCTTAAGACCTCTATTCCTAGCCATTAAAAGCATACACATCCAGAACTGTCTGTCTGACTATTGGAAGTACACAATAAGTAAGCCTCTGACCCAGATTCCCAGACCCACTAACCTAGTTATTGCGATACATTCAGTAAGCAAATCTACATACAGGTGGACACAGTACTTGTATGCAGCAAGAGACCACAAATAAATCTTTGTGGGATAAATTGTCACCATCTGTGCCTTCTCCCTACTGAAAAAGTACATTTTTTTGGAGTTGGCTTTATTTAAACTCTGGTAGGTGCAGATTCCTATATTACCATTTTAGTCGTGATGGTGGTGATGATGGTGGCAGTGGCAGCCCCCCTTTGATGGGCCATTCAAAGAAAAAGCACAAGACAGCAAATAGAAAAATGTAAATTGAACTTTTTAAATTCATTCTCCTGATGTGGGCGTTGCTGCCGAGGGTGGCATTTATTGCCCATCTCAAATGTTTTTCGATACAACGGAGTGGCTTGCTATGCCATTTCAGAGGGCACAATGAACAGCCGTCTGACTCTGTGGTTGGTTCAACCACATTGATGTGGGACTGGAATCGCGTATAGTCCAGACCGGGTAATGACAGTAGGTTACCTTCCCTAAAGACTTAGTGAACCAGCTGGGTTTTTAACGACAATTCAATAACTTCATAGTCACTTTTTTTTTTTACTCACATGCGCTTTTAATTTCCAGCTTTTTTTTAAAAACTGAATTCAAATTCTCAAACTGCCATAATGAGATTTAAACTCCCACTCTGAATTATTAGTCTAGACCTCTGGATTCCTAGTCCTGTAACAAAACCACTACACTACCGTACACGTGACTTAACTGAGACTATTCAGATGCGTTGAGGTTTCAACTGCCATTCAGTTAAATCTGGTCACATATTTGGGCACCTTCCAGCCTTGTCCTCAGTCATCGCAGTTCAGAAGAAAAGTACAAAATAAAAATCAAATGAATGATTGTATCTATTCTTTGGGAAAGGGGTGATGCTCTTTAGTCAAAACAGGGTCATAAAAAAAAAATCATGTCCATTTGTTCGGCATTTCTTCAGGATTCCGAGAGGCACCAGATTCCTTGTGGTGGTTATGGTGGGTGGTGCTGCTTTTTCTTTTCTTTCAGTCACCATATGCTGTGCCGTGCATATTTTATATTCATCCAAATGAAGGAGAAATACCTGGACACTGCTGTGAGTAGCAATGTTGATTCAACCAATTGGTTGAAGGAAAAAGGACAGTTTAATCCTCTAAGGATATCACTAATGCAGATGATTGGCTAATACAGGATATTCAAACGTTGCTCAGCATTGACCTGAACCTATCACAGAATCAGATGGCTTTGTACATTGTGCTATTGCTGAAATAGGCTATAGTTCCACATTCCTTGTAAGCTTACCACAGCTAAACAAAAGTTTAATGTAGCATGCAGCAAAACTGAAACAGAAAAGCCATTTGTGGATTTATAGGTCTCCCATGAATGACGTTGAGTCAGTAACCATTAAATTGAAATATAAAATCTGGTTTGTGATCTTGTATCTGCTCTGAACAGTGACACAGCCAAATAATATCTGCCTAAAATAAAACAATCAAAAATGTAATTAAATAAATGTCCTTGGGTGAAATTAGAAAAAACTTACTGAGAGCAGCCGAGTTTTCTTTTCTTTCTCTCCCTCTCTCTAAAACCACAGACCAAGAGCACCCACTGCTGTTTCTACATTTCTTCCAACCAGTTCCTTCCTGAATCTGAGCAGGTGGATGGGATGAGGAACGTGCGGTGCAAGTGTGTTTACTGTTGAACACTGCACAGTGAACTAGGGAGCGAAGTCATAGTTCTACAAATATATTTTTCTCACCTTCCTGGAGGAGCCTTGTTTTGTAATTTATGGTGTTTCTAAAGAATTGGATGTCAATAGATGCATTGATTTCTGGTCCAGCTCACTGCTCTATTTGATATTTATAGTTATTATCTACAGTCCTGCACTATTCCAGCTCTAGGCTTGATCAGACTGCTGTAATAACTATAGGCTGTCTGATCACTTATTTGCTGCATAGGTGAAAGCTTGAGTCTTGTCTATGGTGATGGGCATGCTGCGCTATTGTGGCAGGCAATAGGTTGTCTTGAGATGCATATTATGTCTCGGTCCTTGTGTACAAACATCTGCCTGGATGTAATATGGAAAAGCACATTGTTCTGCTGAGATTGGAGCTGAGTTTTTCCAGTGCTACAAAATAGCTAATTTTTGAGCACAAAATCTAGAAAGAGGGATCCGTAATAGTGGAGTTCCTTTTTAAAATATACCTCAGTCCACCAAGGTGCAACTGGATTGATAATGAATTTGGAAAATAAGCAAGTAGCACTGTATGCACTGCTTTAAATAGGATCCAACTTATTTTATCCTTGAACATGATAAGGGTGTGGAATTAAAATGTTTCTTTTCTTTGGTGTCCAAGGCCTCTCATTTTCTTTGTAAGATAACCAGCTTCCCACTCTTAAGTACTTACAGTCTGTGTTGCTACTAATTTGCCAGAAAAGATTAAAAGACATATTTCTTAAAAATAAGCCACCAGTCTCCCAAAGCACAGGCCATGAACTTGAGGTCTGTTTGGACAAGCGCATCCGTTCTGTACAATACTGTATGCAGGGTACCCTGAACCAGAGATAGTCGAACTGTCTAAATGAGTGAGTGGTTCCCACTGGAGAGGATAAAGACTTCATCCATTTTGCTGTAAAAAAAAACTAACTTTGCCCACTCACATGGCACCTTCCTTCAGGAGTAAAGAACATGCCCATCTCACTGTAAAAGGCACTCCCAAGTCTTTTGCCCCACATTCTGGGGAGTGTTGGGGAAGGGCAGTGGCTGAGCATTTAAATGCATTGCACTGTTAGCAGGCTGATTAATGCACGCTCACAAATGAAGATGAGCTCTGCTGGTACATGTGGAACTGTTTCCTAGCACAATTATTATGGTGCAATTATACTGCCATTTTCATATCTATGCAAAACAGTTTAAGGTGCACATCAAAGAGTGGTAGTACCTTCTGTAGAGCACACTAAAGTCATAAGGGGGACGATTTTATTAATGGGGGCGCGTTGGAGGCGGGACTGCTGCTTGGCAGGTCAGTGTCCCGCCTCCATCGATTTGTGGCCAACCCACGCTATTTTTCCCTTGATTGACCTTGTTAAGCCTGCCAATTAAGGGAAAGCCAGTTGCAGAGAACGTCAATGTATGAAGCTGTCAAACCGGGACATTCTCTGCAGTTTGATGAGGTCTTGCATTCAAGACCTCACCAAACTTCTTTGTTTTACAGAAATGAGATGGTTATTGCATCTGAGAATGCAACGGACATCTCTCATCTGCAACATGAAGGTCCGAGACTCTCTGCATACACACCGACTGAAGCCTGCAGGAAGAAACAAAGGTAAGTACACTTTTAAAAACACTTTGCACTTACTTCAGATACTCACCTCTCCACTCTTGCACCCATCACTTACCTTCACACCACACTTTTGCGCCTCGCTGAGCTGGCGTGTTTTGGAGCCTTCGGGAAGCCCGCACTTGTGAGGGCAAAAAGGGGATAATCCTATTTTCTACCTGTTAACTACCTGTTAATAGGCTTTAATCCCTTCCCACCTCCAAGGAGATGGGACTGGCGTGGGACGGCTACCCGCCTCCAAGGAAGATGGCATGGAGGCGGGTTGGGCACTCGGGGGGGCCCCCCCCCCAAATTCTGCCATTTTCCCGGCAGTCCCACCTCCATACCCACCTCCCCAGGGCTGGCAAAATCGCCCCCAAGGTGTGAGACTACTTACAGAAGGCCATCTTTGCCTTATTTAAATTTGCCCAGCATGCAGTACAGCTCCAACCTATCGAAGTTTGTTTGAAAGATATTCCAAATTTACCAGAAGTATTAAATAAATATATTTAGATTAGGACCCAGCTGAATAGGGACATGGAAGTTAGCACAATAGTCTGTCTGCATTGTAAATGTGTCAAACAATCTGCCATATAAGGACAAAAACATTAGAGACATTCAAAATGATGCTGGGTTCTGTAATGGGAGAATTAGGATGCTGGCGCGATGAGCTTTGGTCTTTACTTGTTTTGACTTTTTGTGTATGCTGAAGAGTTAGTTCCTTCAGGGAGAAGAGGAGCAAATTTGGAAGGGAGGCAGGAAGCACATTGCAATAGGACACCCTTCTCCTGGAGTAAAGAGAGCATATCTGTCTCACTTAGTGACACTTCCATTCAGATATCTTTCTCTAGGGGTAGAGTGTGAGATGGATTAGCTCTGTTTTACCTGTAGATTGTAGTTCGTTGTAGCTAGTTGAGGTGCTTCAGTCTCAGAGCTGAATATTAAACTGGATGAGCTCTATATGAATGCAGAAGATAGAGTTTTGGCATTGTTTCCAGATATTTAAGGGTCCCGACTATAGAAATGGAGAATGCATATTGGGAAGCATCATTTATGAAACTTGTAAACTAGCCAAGGAATGCCAAATCAGATAAGAATTGTTCATGTGGATATTTTTCCCATGTCGTCTTTCACCCTCCATTTTTAAATTGGCCCGGATTTTGCAGTCAGCGGTGAACAAATGGTGCTTGCTGTTCATTACGCTTACAGCTGCCCAGAGACTTTTAGTGGGTTTTGAGCGGCAACTTACCGTAATTATAGAGCCATTTCAGCGTGCGCCCTGTACAGGGGATCTGGAACCTGTGTGAACAGGGCAAGCAACAGCGTGTCTCCTCAACTAATCAGATTTAAGAGTCCTTACTGAGACATGCAGAGTTTAAATCAGGAATCGATGTAAAATCATGTACAGAAAGTGAAATAAAAAGTCGGAAAGAAAGATGGGATTGAGAGAGAGATACAAGAGACAGAAAAAAATTTGATTTAATTTTTTTAATATCTCTAACAGTAATTAAAATCTGAAGGAATGAGACTCCACACTTGTAAAAGTACATTTTTAGTGCCAGAGAGGTTGTTTGGTAGTAATTAAGACTTATCACACTGTTTAAAAATTCACTTACTCTTGAATAGACAAGCCCTAACTTTATCTGGTGTTTAGTGGGTATCTAATGGCTAAGCACCATAACTTCATGGGGGAGAAATTCGGTATCTCCCCGTTTAGGGCACAATTATCGGCTGGGCGCAAAGTTTACTGCCCGGTGCTAATTAGCGCCTCTGACTGCAAACTTGGCTTCTATCACCCCTGGAGGTGATTGGCGCGCTAAATCAGGTGCTACACACCTCTCTTGGCGCTAACGCCGAGGAGCAAGGCGCTACCTCAGAGCGCTGGCGAACTCGTGATGTCAGTTAGCAATGGAACACCGACACACTGCCACCAGCCAGTTATTAAAGGGGAGGTTCGATCTTGCTCTCCATCCACACCCTGCTCATTGCAGCCTTGAATCTCGGCCTGGAGAGACCTGTACATCAAATCTGCTGGAAAGAACAATGGAGAGGCCCAGGGAAAGAGCTCAGAGTGCAGCCCCCACAGTCTCTCTTCTAAATCGATGCAAGGAAGGTCAAATCGAAATGAACCTGCAAACTGCTGCTCAGTACCCAAAACTCCTTCACACAGTTGAATCTCTCCAGAACACACACACTCAGAATGCATGGTGCAAAAATGTCGCCTACAAAAAAAGGCAGGAAGCGGCCGCCTTTAAATAGCGCTCCTCCAGTCCCTTCCCGACTGCAAAACGTTCCCCTCTACCTAGCGGCAGGTGGAAAGGCAGGGTGCGCCACTCAATATCCGGTCCGGGGCGTTGCATGCTCGATTGACGTCACGACCTGCGAGCGCAGGAGATCGTGGCGGTAGTGTTTAGCGCCGCCGCAAAATGTCTGGTCAATTTCGCGAACAGCGCAAACATCGCTGTGCCTAGGCGCTAGTTGCTTTGCGCCCTCTTAGGGTGCTAACAGGAGGCGCAAAGCAACTGAATTTTTCCCCCCATGTGTTTTAATGCCAAATCTATCAGCAAGGTACTAGTATAGCACAGATTGTTGAGCAGGGTAAATCAGACAGCAACTTCCTGATTTCCGGGATTTACTGCGCGTGTGTGGACGCCGGAAGTTGCTGTCCAATTTACTTCATCATAACGGTGAGCACTGATAGCCTTACCGTTATTATTACCACAAAATCCAGGCGATTATATTTTATTTTGCAGTTTCATTGGGGTCCTGTGCACCATTCCCTGGGATCAGAGGGGCAAGTGACTTATCTTGGGCCTCTAGCCAAAGGTGCCTTTGGGAGAGTTACTAGAAACACAAGAAAGCAACCTGAAGGGATTTGCTCTTGTTATTTCTCCTTCATTCTCCTATGGGGAAGTGCCTGACCTTCACAGTGTGCTTCCCAGAATGGCAGAGCTAATATTTGTAACTTTCAATTGGGAATCTACATTTGTGGTCAGCATATTTGAAAAGCAAAAGAAATTAAGATCCGCTCCCAGATGGCATTAGAATATTGCACTTTCACTTTATGGTTAAAAGCCACCCAAAATCGAGGAAAGATCTGTCTTTGGGAGTTTAGGTGGTGCAGTGGGTTGGAGCAGGTTGTCTAAGTTCAGCCTGAGAGGGGCCCTATCAGTCTCCATTTTATTTTGTTGCTGAAGGGTGAGTTTTAGTAGATCTCTGGCACTGTGTCACTGGATAATTGCATTCAGTTCCTTGTGATTTTACAGCACATACAGTAATTTGTCTGAATGTTACCTGTGGTATAAACCAGATATATACTGAGAGAAATGGGAGAATATCCCATTTTATTCTGCAAGTAGGATATAATCAATTTTACAATAAGTGAAACTACCTATGATTTTTATAACCAAGCAGCCTGTTTTTTTTAAACAAACACACCTAGGAATGCTGGTCTGAAGTGGTAAAGTGTTAGACATGTACTGAAAGAGAGAAACACTTGTAACAGCCATCTTAGTGTCACCAGTTTGCGATGCTAGTCAGTGGGAGCATGTACAGGATCTGCTTGGGGATGTTTACTCACTGAATCATGACGGTTTTTATGTGATCTTCCTCATGTGTAGAACAAAATGAGCAATCCACTCGTCTCTTTTGTGTAACCTCTGATTACCCATTGTGTGTGGGGGAAAAAATCTGTTCTCTATAAAACCCAGGGTAAAAATTGTGCAGACAATCAAGATGCATCAAGCTGTAAGGCCCTGCCAGAACCTACTTTCACAGAACTGAAAGAGAAGTGGCAGTGAATTAATTCACAGAACTGAGTTTGGTTTCCCTAGACTCTGCCCAGTCTGACATTAAAGTCAGAGTTGGAGTGAAATGGCTCTGCAATTTTTTTGTTCCTTTGACAATAAGTTAAAACTTAGTTCACCATGTGGGATAGGGGTTAACTTGTCTATTGTTACACTTACCATTCTAGCTATGTTGGCCAGTGTTGGTTTTCGGGGGGAGGGGTGGAAGTGTGACCTAGGAGCAGGTCCTCACACTGAAGTATAAACATGTGGTACAGTACGTAATCCAGCATGAGCCGACCTTAGGTCAACAAGCTGCTTGCTCTCTCTATAGAGTTACAAAGGCTTAACTGTTGCCATCCCTTGTTCCAGTGATGTTGCTGCATTTCTGAGAAATTCATCTTAGCACATTGGCCCTGATTATTTATGGAGAGTCGGGAAGGGTGCAGGTGAGGCCAAAGAACCCGAGAAGGCCAGGAAAGTGGAGGTCGTGCTGATATTGACAGCAGGACCTCATTAACATCTTGTAGCTCCGCCTTCTCTCTGGTCCCTGTCAATCGGGGTTGGGAGGGGTGGGGGGGGAAGTCGGCAATCGGGGTTGGGGGGATGAGAGAGAGGCCTGCAATCAGGAGGGGGTGGGAGATGAGGCCTGCGATCGGGGGATGGGGGAAGGTGAAGAAAAGACCCAGGATTGGGGTGGGGGAGAAAGGCCTGCGATTCGGGGAGGTGGTGGTGGGAGTGAAAGATCAGCGGAGGGAAGGAGGAGAGGCCTACGAGGCTGGCGATCGGGGCTGAGGGAGGCCGCAGACTTTTGAGGGACCACTCCTGGTCCACGAGGCATGCTGAAACAACCACTTACCATGGTGAGCTGGCAGCTCTCGCCTCCGTTTCACTGCTGAGTTTCCTGACTCCTGGGAAAACCGTGCCGCAGCAGTTAATTTCAAATTAGGCTCCCAATTGCACTGCAGGAGCTCTATTTTAAATATGTTAATAAGCATCCCACACCTCCATGCGGGTCGCTCGGATGCCCCAATATAAAGCGGTGGGTTGGGGTCGTAGTCTGCACACTTCACTTTTTAACCCCCCACCCTGACTCCAACCCCCTCCCGCCCATCGTGTGGGGGTTAATATTGAGACCATTGTGACTGTTTTAACTTAATATGAGCCCTTGTTTGTTTCTGAAGGGTCACAACCATGACTCTGTGCATGGAGCATTAAATGGTATTTCCAGAAAGACTGAGTTTTACATGCAAGAGCTGGACTGTGTCTAAAGGAGCATCTCCATTTTCAGTCGTTTTTTGTACTAACCCTTGTATATTTAAACATGTGCTTTTGAAATTTCTCTCTGGGATCTCCCATAGATTTGGGCTGTGATGTTGGCTTAGGAAGGTTCGCAGATTGGTGGAGGGAGCCGCTGTGGCAGAGCTGAGTGTTTGGAGTCATGAATTTGTAATTTTCTTTTGAATATTTTTAAAGCTTTTTATTCCATTATTAAAATTTATTGTCATTTTCTTCCTTCTGTGTATTTTTCCTCGCCGAAAAGACAAGCGGGGGGTGGGGGGGGGCAGCAACAATTCTTCTCCATTATCATTCTCGTGCTCATTCTTGCTCCATGTCGGTGCTAGGAGGTGTACTAGAGGGTGATGGTTGGAGTCAGACTTATGACCCCCCCTCCCCACCTCCCACCATCTTAGTGCCTCCCCAGCACACACAACATTGGTTCATGCCATAGTCAAAGATCAACCCTGATCTTATTAAATGGCGGAGCAGGCTCGAGGGGCCGTATGGCCTACTCCTGCTCCTAATTCTTATGTTCTTAATGAATTACCGTTGTGGATGGCATAAATTGTGTTTGTATAGCACCCCATCATGTCAAAATATTTTAAAGCATTTCACGTAATTGATTAGTTATTGCATTTCAAAAAGGTAATGTGTATAGGCAAACAACAACAACTTGCTTTTATATAGCACCTTTTAATGTAGTAAAATGTCCCAAGGCGCTTCACAGGAGCGTTATCAAACAAAATTTGACACCGAGCCACATGAGATATTGGGGCAGATGAAAGAGGTAGGTTTTAAGGAGCGCCTTAAAGGAGGAAAGAGGGGTAGCGAGGCGGAGAATTTTAGGGAGGGAATTCCAGAGCTTAGGTCCTCGGCAGCTGAAAGCACGGTGGAGTGATTTAAAATCGGGGATGCACAACAATCCCACAAACACCACGGAGATGAATGACCAGTTAACTCATCTGTTATTGGTCCAGGGAGGTAGGTTGGTCAACACACTGGGAGGACTCCTTGCTCTTTTTTGAAGCGTACCATAGAGTCTTTAACATTCACTTGAACCATGAGAATGAGAAGGCAGGATTTTGGTTTTGGTTCCATTGATAAACTTGTTAAATGTGGGTGCCACTCTCAATGCCACAGGGGCATGTAAACCGAAGGTGCTCCTTCTCCCCAAGTTTCCACATGCAAAACTAGCTGAGAACTGACAAAAACCCCTCACTGTGTAGATGCCAGTGACAACAGTCCTAGGAATCCTGGCAGAAATCAGCCAGCTCTCTCCGAGCTCAGTGCTACACCATGCAGTAAACTCCTAAAGTGGTCAAAAACAATTTTAATCCAAATAGACTTTTTGGATTGGGACAATCAGCATGTTGACTTACAGTCTGTAAATTATATGAAACCATTAAGTTGGGGGAAGGGAAGTTCCATGTAGCTTTTTCTCCTCTTACGAAGTCAGTGACCTATGCTGCAGTATGATTCTACAGGCACTGGCAGTCTTCCAGTACCACACTCAAGTGGCCATTTTGATGTATGAGTGTAGATGGTGAGCTAATTGACCGTAAGGGACATTTATTAATGCTGTCCTCACCCAAGACGCTGGAGTCACTGGATAGTTATCAAATTGATTTTTTTTTTACTTTCCTGCTTCACCTGGGAGTGATCAAAGCCAATTGTAGAATGACCCTGACTGAGATGCGCTAACTCACTGCATATAGCTCAGTACTACACCACGTATCTTATTGGCTCACTCAGCTATTGGAGAAATGGTTTTGAGAATTACAAGAACAGTGTTTTACCTTTAAAATGTTAATTTGCATTCAAAGAGCAAATTGTTTGTAAATTATTTTTAATCTTCAGGGGGAAAATTGCAGCAAAGCTTTTGTTAATTGGAGTTCACAAAATTAGCATTTGTGTCAGCTGTGGCTCAGTTGGTAGCACCCTCGCCTGAGTCAGAAGGTTGGGGGTTCAAGCCCCACTCCAGAGATTTGAGCACAAGAATCTAGGCTGACACTCCAGTGCAGTTCTGAGGGAGTGCTGCACTGTTGGAGGTGCCGTCTTTCGGATGAGACGTTAAACCGAGGCCCCATCTGCTCTCTCCCATGGCACTATTTTGAAGAAGAGCAGGGGAGTTATCCCTGGTGTCCTGGCCAATATTTATCCCTTAATCAACATAAAAGCAGATTACCTGGTCATTATCACATTGCTGTTTGTGGGAGCTTGCTGAGTACAAATTGGCTGCCGCGTTTCCTACAACAACAACAACTTGTATTTATATAGCGCCTTTAATGTAGTAAAGCGTCCCAAGGCGCTGCACAGGAGTATTTTAAGACAAATTTGACACCGATCCACATAAGGATAAATTAGGGCAGATGACCAAAAGCTTGGTCAAAGAGGTAGGTTTTAAGGAGCGTCTTAAAGAAGGAAAGAGAGGTAGTGAGGCGGACAGGTTTAAGCAGAGAATTCCAGAGGTTAGGGCCTAGGCAACAGAAGGCACGGCCACCAAAGATTGAGCGATTTATAATCAGGGATGTTCGGGCAGAATTAGAGGAGCGCAGATATCTCGGGGGTGGCGGGGGGGGGGGGCTGCAGGAGATTGGAGATAGGAAGGGGCGAGGCCATGGAGGGACTTGAAAACAAGGATGAGGATTTTGAAATCGAGGCGTTACATTACAACAGTGACTGCACTTCAAAAAGTACTTCATTGGCTGTAAAGCGCTTTGAGAGGTCCTGGGGTCGTGAAAGGCGTTATATAAGTGCAACTCTTTCTTTGTTTCTATTTCAGAAGTTCGAGGGAACAGGAGATGGAACCATCAATTTTGGCACTGAGGAATATTATTAAAACAGTCAGCCTAAATTTCTGATCCGCGGTAGCATTATTCAAACTTAAACTCAATCCTACACATCATTAATGTTCTGTATTGGATATTTATTTACATTTTATATCTGTTTGACAGCTGCTTTATCTTATGAGGAAGAGAGCTCCTACAGTACTGAAGTCTCATGTTTATTAAACACTTCTGTGGAGGTAGTTTCATAATTGGCTTTTCCATTTTCTTCTATGTTTAGACGCTTTCACTAATGTTTCACTGGTATGTTGTGTTCACTGGCAGGCTCTCTGTTTAGCAGTGGCACTCTTTTTTTTAAACACTCACACTCTTGCTTTTCTAGCTGAATATTATAAATAGATAAAATACTGCTGCATACGGATATATATAGATCTGGACCATCAAATTGTCAATGGAATGTAACTGGTCCAGACCGAATAACGCCAGCCTGATATCCTTTAGTTTTTGCTGATTAATCCTCAGGGTATGGGGAAAAATTTCAAATTTTTGTAGTTGGGGGTGGGGGTAAATATTAGAGGGGACAATCCACAAAATTGGAAAATCCACTTGCGTTGTAGAGTGGTCTCAATTGATCAAACTACAGTACATCCTAGGGTACTTAAGAAAGTGGCCCTAGAAATAGTAGATGCATTGCTGGTCATCTTCCAAAATTCTAGAGACTCTGGAATAGTTCCCATGGATTGGAGGGTAGCTAATGTAACCCCACTATTTAAAAAAGGTGGTAGGGAGAAAACGGGGAATTATAGACCGGTAAGCCTGACATCGGTAGTGGGGAAAATGCTAGAGTCCATTATAAAAGATGTAATAGCAGAGCACGTGGAAAAACAGTGACGAGATCAGACAAAGTCAACATGGATTTACAAAAGGTAAATCATGCCTGACTAATCTACTGGAATTTTTTGAGGATGTAACTGGTAGAATAGATAAGGGAGAACCAGTGGATGTGGTGTATTTGGACTTTCAGAAGGCTTTCGATAAGGTCCCGCATAAGAGATTAGCGTGCAAAGTTAAAGCACATGGGATTGGGGGTAAGGTGCTGACTTGGATAGAGAACTGGTTGGCAGACAGGAAGCAAAGAGTTGGAATAAACGGGTCTTTTTCCGAGTGGCAGGCAGTGACTAGTGGGGTACCGCAGGGATCGATGCTAGGACCCCAGCTATTCACAATATATATTAATGATCTAGACGAGGGAACTAGATGTAATATTTCCAAGTTTGCAGAAGACACAAAGCTGGGTGGGCGTGTGTGCTGTGAGGAGGATGCAGAGAAACTCCAGTATGATTTGGACAGGTTGGGTGATTGGGCAGATGCATGGCAGATGCAGTATAATGTGGATAAATGCGAGGTTATCCACTTTGGTGGCGAAGGCAGAATATTATCTGAACGGCAATAGATTGGGAAAAGGGGAAGTGCAACGAGACCTGGGTGTCCTTGAGCACCAGTCACTGAAGGTAAGCATGCAGGTGCAGCAGGCGGTTAAGAAGGCAAATGGTATGTTGGCCTTCATAGCGAGAGGATTTAAGTACAGGAGCAAGGATGTCTTGCTGCAGTTGTACAGGGCCTTGATGATGAGACCACGCCTTGAGTATTGTGAGCAGTTTTGGTCGCCTTATCTGAGGAAGGATGTTCTTGCCATGGAGAGAGTGCAGCGAAGATTCACCAGACTGATACCTGGGATGGCAGGAATGACGTATGAAGAGAGATTGGGTCGATTAGGCTTATATTCGCTAGAGTTTAGAAGAATGAGAGGGGATCTCATTGAAACTTATAGAATTCTAACAGGACTAGACAGACTAGATGCAAGAAGGATGTTCCCAATGGCTGGGGAGTCCAGAACCAGGGGTCACAGTCTAAGGATAAGGGGTAAGCCATTTAGGACTGAGATGAGGAGGAATTTCTTCACCCAGAGAGTGGTGAACCTGTGGAATTCTCTACCACAGAAGGCAGTTGAGGCCAATTCATTAAATATATTCAAGAAGGAGTTAGATATATTTCTTAAGGCTAAAGGGATATGGGGAGAAAGCAGGGACAGGGTACTGAATTTGAATGATCAGCCATGATCTCATTAAATAGCGGAACAGGCTTGAGGGGCCGAATGGACTACTCCTGCTCCTATCTTCTATGTTTCTACCGTAATACTTGTGTTTTTAATTGGTATGTAATAACCAACTGTATGACACAAGGGAGCACTCATACTGTCATACCCAACTAACTAGTTACTATAGGTATGTCTGGTATAGAGGCTATAGGGGTAGAGCGGGTGAGAGAATTGAGGATGACCTAAACTCCAGAAAATTAAGGGTAGAGGGAGTAATAACTATGAAAACATTTTGGAGTAGTTCTGCCTAACAGGTGAGAATTAAAACCGTATAAGTGATCTGAAATCATTTTTAAGATTATTGTATAATGTCTACGTAAGTCACTGCACTTACAAAAACCCTTTGATACATTGCAATGTTGATACGTCGTGTTATAAATGCGGTTATTAGTTATAAAGTGTTTGTTTTCATTAAAGCCCAAGGAATGAGGTGTGAATGTTTGTCACTTCGATATGGGCAAAGCAGAATAAAAGATGAATTTTAGTTTGGGAGATTCAGACTTTGTTTTTGGAGGTAGGGTGTGAATGAGAAACAAGTTGACTGAGATACTGAGAGAAAGTAAGAAAACAAGATTGACTTGAACAGGAATCGAGTACTGTTACAAAATTGTCCTGAATCTATATTACCAAGCACGTGAACCTGTGCATGCTGACTCTTGTTTTGAGAGGATTTAAGTAGATTGTCTAAGTGTGAGGCAATCGTATTACAAGAGGCCAGCAGAGTGAAAAGGCGGCTGAGTGAGTTACAATGAGTTTGGTCTGAACTAGAGTTTGGCACTGAAGTGTAGTTGGCTTGAAAGTACTTTCTTTCAGGTAATAAATTCCCCATTTCTCCTTGTAAAATGCTTCAGTCACATGATGAATCCATGCCTGTACGGCACCTTGACTCATTACAGAGATCACCCGTGGCTGCCTGAAATGAGCCTGTATTATAAAATTTAAGTACAGTTGTCCCCTTTAGAGCCGTGAACAGAGAGCAGTTCGGGCAGATGAGTAGGGCCTCGGGTCCTCGTGCAGTAAGTTGCATGGCTGCCCCATTGCCTCTTTGGTGAAGTGCACTCATCTATGCACTTGTCCTCATAGGGCTGCCAACCCTTCTGGATTGCCCGGGAGTCTCCCGGAATGTGGCATGGATCACCTGGGCGCTGACTCTAGCCACCAGAGAGATCTTCACGCTTGAAATTTCCCGCCACAGAAGTGGTTCTCTCCCCCGCACCCCCCAGGTTGGGGTGAGGGATTTGGGGATCAGGAATAGAGGAGAGAGGCAGACTGGAGAATGAGGTCGGGGGATGGAGGAGAAAGGGAGACTGGGGAATGAGGTCGGGGGATGGAGGGGGAAGGGAGTCTGGGGAATGAGGTCGGGGGATGGAGGGGGAAGGGAGACTGGGGAATGAGGTCAGGGGATGGAGGGGGAAGGGAGACTGGGGAATGAGGTCGGGGGGTGGAGGGGGAAGGGAGACTGGGGAATGAGGGAGGGGGAAGGGAGACTGAGGAATGAGGTCGGAGGATGGAGGGGGAAGGGAGACTGGGGAATGAGGTCAGGGGATGGAGGGGGAAGGGAGACTGGGGAATGAGGTCGGGGGGTGGAGGGGGAAGGGAGACTGGGGAATGAGGGAGGGGGAAGGGAGACTGAGGAATGAGGTCGGGGGATGGAGGGGGAAGGGAGACTAGGGAATGAGGTCGGGAGATGAAGGGAGACTGGGGAATGAGGGGGAGGGAGGAGGAAGGGGGAATGGGGTCAGGGGATGGAGGAGAAAGGGAGGCTGGGGAATGAGGTTGGGGGGTGGAGGGGGAAGGGAGACTGGGGAATGAGGGAGGGGGAAGGGAGACTGAGGAATGAGGTCGGGGGATGGAGGGGGAAGGGAGACTAGGGAATGAGGTCGGGAGATGAAGGGAGACTGGGGAATGAGGGGGAGGGAGGAGGAAGGGGGAATGGGGTCAGGGGATGGAGGAGAAAGGGAGGCTGGGGAATGAGGTTGGGGGATGGAGGAGAGAGGGAGACTGGGGAATGGGTCAGGAGATGGAGCAGTGGAGTGGGGTAAAGGGATGGAGGACAGAGGGAGATTGGGAATGGGGGCTGGGGAGAGAAGGGAGACTGAGGATTAGGTCTAGAGAGGGGGCAGAAAGGGAGACTAGGAAATTGCGTGGGTGTGAAGACCAGCATTTCCTGCAGAGCTGGAATCAGCCGCAGCAGCGTGGTGAGTGGGAGCGATGCTAAGAGGAGCAGCCAGTAAAGGAGTGAGTGCAACCTGGGGACTTCACTGTGGCTAAACAGTGAAAGATTGTTTCAACTAGTGAGCCAATGGGAAACAAGGACACATGACTGAGGATTCTCACTGGAAGAACCAAGGGAAAGGGTAAGAGGAAGGTGCTGGAACTGAGGGTTATTAGACCATGGGGTGCTTCATCATAAGTGGCTATTGAGGTAGCGACTAGAACATCATTTAAAAAGGAATGGGATAAATAGAATGGGATAAATATTTAAGAAGGTGGAATGTAAAAGGTTCTGGGGGAATGGGATTATAGGAGAGAGCACAGGCACCGGAGCCGAATGGTGCCCTACTGTGCTGTAATTTCTATCATTTCATGAAAATCCTCCTTTATTGAGTCCGAGCTCGGGAGTGGTTTAGAAATGTTGGTGCTGAACTGAGTTTAGGACGAAGTGCCCCAAACACCGAGCCTCCTGCCTTTTGTGTGATCTCTTGGTTTGGTTCAGGTCGGCCTGTGCCAGCCAGTTTTGACATGAAGTGCTAGTACAGATCCGTTCTAACTGAGGCTCCTACTTCAGAGTTGTCACCTTCACACCGAACCTGAGGCCATACCAGAGTCCGAGGAAATGGGGAGAGAGATGGGGCCTGTTAAAAGTGGCATCGACAGGAGCCTGACCATGCCTTGTGCAGCGCAGGGGGATTCTGGCTGCAGTTTCATGGCGAATATCAGCAGGTTATAGGATTACTACTCGTTACAGGTAGGATATCTGGGTGTTACACGTATTATTACCAGTTACAGATCAGCAAGTTATTGTATTACTGTTGGTTATGAGGGGGAATCTGAGTGTTTCCAGTATTATTTTAATGCAATTTTAGTGAGTTACCATTAGTTACTGGTGCAATCAAAGTTCTTCCCATCTCTGGTTTCCCCTCAGAATCCCTCTCCCACCTTTGGTTTCCCCTCTTCTCCATCCTCGGTTTCTCTTCTTTGCCTGTTCACTGGTGACCTCCTGGTTTGTGTAACTTCTCACACAACAGCTGCTGGTGTGAAACCACGAGCAAAGATACTCAATTACAAGGAACCCAACCTTTTATACGGTAAATGCAGTAACATTTGGCGTCACGTCATCAAACCTCCAGGAATGCCTCCAACCAGGGTTGGCAACCCGATCCTTGTATGACCCGTGTTGCCTATATATTCTGCAGGGGTGGGATGTAATAGACGTTGGGGCCCATCCTTCCTAAATGCTACCTGACTCTCCTGTGCTGCTCTTCCTCCTCTATGATAAATACATACAGGTTGTGGCCATAAGGAAATGCTATACCTGCTCCTGACGAGCCGAATGGCCTGTTTCTGTGCTGTGACGTTGGTTCTGTCAGTGGCTGCTGTGTAGAAATATAACTTTATATGGTTCTGACTTGGAGATAATTTAATTGCTCAACTGAATTCATATTTGCTGTTGCAAGTGGCTCTGTGCCAGAATCATTGCTGGTATGAAGTCTGTGATTCTGCCAGCCCTTGCAGATTGAATGGTTGCAAATTACTTCAGTGACACCAATTCTGCTCTTGGTGCTGTGTGCCTTTACAATGCTGCAGTTTAAGCTTTTGGTGAATATCAGGTTGTCGACGCAGTACTTCATTAAGTATATGTAGGAGTAGGCCATTTAGCCCCTCGAGCCTGTTCTGCCATTCAATGAGATCATGGCCGATCTGTGATCTAACTCCATATAAGCAAATGAAACCAATTGATTTTGTGTGAGGTGCCTCCATTTGCTAATCCAATAATGGGATCAATTGCAATGCTGGCTGTCATTTGAGCCTGCAAAGCAGTATTTCCACTCGCATCCTTAGGATGATCAGTTAAAGTAAAACTGCCACTATCCATTAAAACTGTGTTGGGAATGAATGAGCAAATATTCCCTTTGCAAAGGATCATTCACGTCATTCCCATGAGCTAGTGTGTGCAGCAACGACGAGGCTGACAGAGGCGGTCTGTTTTACTGTGAGTTGCAGGCAGCCATTCCTCGATCCTCTCCCATCAGAAGTCATTGGGGACTGCAGTGCTTCAGATATGAGCAAACCCCCAGCTCCTCGAGCCTGGGGGGCTTTATTTAGCAGCTCTGCTTGGAGAGTTTGATCCTTTTGCTGCTGATATTTAATTTTCATCGGTGCAGCTGAAGTGAATGCCATTTCTCAGCAGAATGTGGAAGTGTTTTTGAAGTGAGCATTTTTTTTTTAAAAGACTGAAGAATTCTCTGGAGGTCTTATTAACGCAGTGGCTCCTGTCACTCACTGACTCGAGCATTAGTGTTGGGCAGCAGCTGCCACTCAACTTCTATTCTGTCCCCGCTCTGTAGAAATATTGTTAACCCATACCCTTTTTATGCATGTTTCAGGCCAAATGCAATATTCTGTGAGTATGGTTACTTTGGGATGAAGGAATCTCTCACTGGAGCAATTCTATTAATTGACATCTCAACCAGAAGAGCAGAATTAAAATTAAAATTCTGTTCACAACAGTTCTAGAGCAGGCAAGGTGGATAGTGCAGAGGAAGAGCGAGAATGCCACAGGGAAAAATCTTGATGGGACAGCACTGAACGTGGATGGAATGAGTTCGATAGAATGAAACAAAGGTCTCAACAGGACAGTTGAATAGGTAAAGAAAATGATAAAGGTCAGTGGGATGGTGGAGGAGGGAGGATAGAGGACTTGAGACTTTCTTGGTGAAGATTCAATTAAATTCCCTTATTCTGACTAAAGTCTGGTCCCTTCCCCCAATCAGATAATTCTATTTGAAGTGGAATCTGTATCCTTTTTGTAAGTAATAGGTACTGGGAAATGGCTTTCAGGTTATAAAACAGTAAGAATATAATTGATCTTTTAGAAACATGGAACCAAGATAACTATGTGGACTGTCAATCCAATATGAAAAGGATGGTTTTGACAAGCAATGGGAATAGAGTGCCACCTGGTTCTGGCAGATGTCCATCCTGTTCATAATCATTAAAGGCAGGGCTTACAGTGCAGCTGCTGTCATGGAAACAGCATTCCATCTTTCTGCAAGTGACATGTGCCTCTGCAATACTCCCAAGGATTTTAGTCCTGTTGCCCAGTGCCGAAAGCTGGGCTAATATGCAGAGGTAGGAAATGGTGTTGGGTGCCTTTGAACACTGAGATGTGAGATGAACCCTACATGAGGCTATTGGTGAAGATGATGAAAGAAAGGGGAAGGCTAAACTGCCCACAGTGAGCAACAGTCATGGATGAGGCTTGTGTGATTAGCTCCTATCGAGTTGAGGTTTGGGCTGATGAGTGGCAGGTAACATTCGCGCCACAGAAGTGCCAGGCAATGACCATCTCCAACAAGCAAGAGTCTAACCATCGACTCTTGACATTCAACAGCATTACCATCGCCGAATCCCCCACCATCAACATCCTGGGGGTCACCATTGACCAGAAGATGAAAAGGGGGTGGAAACCTCTCCAGTCAGGTCTCTGCCCTATTTGCAACCTATTGGGATTTCCTGAGTTGTTGCTGAAAGGTGGAACTGGGCTAGTACCTGGAATAGACGCAGTTGGTAGGGGGGTGTTCCTGGCCTCCTGCCTCAGTTTGCTCCTCATCCGAGTGTTGGGTGTGTCTGTGGAGGGGTGCTCAAAGAAACCTGGCACAATGGCCTGCTGCGGGACCCATGAACCAGAGAGTTTGCATTTTTCTCGGGCACAGTTCGATAACTTTGCATTGCAAATAACAGATGTTCTTTAAACTTCTCCGCACCTGGACACTTTTAAGGTCTCGGGACTTCCTGATAGCTGCGCTCTGGTTTACTGCTCAAGTTTCTATGCAAATCCCAGACGGGGGAGGGGGTTGGTGTACCTGTACCAACAGTGCACCTAGGCCATGAACGAAGACGGAGGCAGGAAAATCACATGGCTCTCTCTGATAGGTGCACTGCACCTATCGGCCACCCAGTGGGTGTCCAAGAGGAAAATCCGTGCTAATATGTGTAGCAGAGCTTTGAACATCATGGAGTTTATGAAAGCTGGAGAGTGGGAGGCCAGTGAGTACCACATTGGAATAGCTGAGTCTGGAGGTGACAAAGGCATGTATAAAGGTTACAGTAGCAAAGGGGCTGAGATAGTGAAAATGCGGGAAATGTTGCGGAAGTGGAAGTAGGCGCTGTTGTTGAGGGATAGGATCTGGTTTAAAGCTTAGGGTGCCAAACCTGTAAACACATTCATTCAGCCTGAAATAGTGCCCAAGGAGGGGGGATGGAGTCAGCAGTAAGGGAGCAAAGTATTTGCGCTAAAAATTATGGTTTTGGTCTTTCCGTTGCTGATCTGGGGGAAGATGCGACGACTCAAACTTTCAGACAAGCAATCGAACAGTCGAGGCATTGAGCGAAGTATGGGACATGCGATATAATCCATGGTGTGTTGTCATCAGCATACATGTGAATGCTGACCCCATGTCTATGGGTTATATTGCCTGCTGATAGGCAGCATGTAGGTGATTAAGAGGATGTGGCCATGGATAGACCATAGGAAGACTCAGGTTATGATAAGGAGGAGAAAGACAAGCTATTAATGAGGATGTATTGGCTGTGTTTGGATAGGTAGGAATGCAACCATGCAATTGCAGTCTTATGAAGCTGAATGATGGGGAAGAGCTGTTGGCAGAAGATGGTGTGTTCACTGTTAAACACTGCGGAAAAGTCAAGGTTGACCAGGAGTGATGATGCACCATGGTCACAATCACGAGCACGTCATTTGTGAAGTTGGCTCGGGTTGTTGCAATGCTATGAAAAAGGACAAAAACAAGACGAACGGTTTAAATAGGAGTTTTGGAAGAGATGGGCATGGATTTGGGCTACAAGAAGACATTCAAGGAGATGCGATGTCGTTGAAGATTGATGGGTCAGGAGTTTTTTTTAAATAAGGTGTTGATGGCAAATTTGAAGCAGAAAGGGATGATGCCTGAATGCAGGGCTAGACAGATTGGAGGAGTTTGGGAGCTGGGGGAAATTACAAGGATGGTCTTGATCCCTGAGACACACACATACAAACTCCTTGCATTTGGTGTTTGAAGTGGGGATAGAGAAGAGGGATTAATGAAGGCGGTTGGTCATGGCAAAAGGATCATTGTGTGGATATCCTTGTTTTGAAGAGTATATAGAGAAAGGCAACCAGACACATATCAAGGAGTGGTGCTTCAGGTGCAAGGAGAGAGAAAAGAAACCGAAAATGTACTAATAAAATACTAAAATAAAACAGAGCAAAGACTCAGGAGACCAGATCTGTAGTTTTTAAGATTCTAAGATAAACTGAATCTGAATATTTCTTTAAGAAAACCACAAGCTCTGTAGCCAGGAAGAACAGATTTGAGCTCCGAAGAAAAAAGGTGGAAGGACAGAGAGGGTGGTGAGTGTGTGGAAGAAACTGTCCAGGGACACGGTGGAAATCAAGTGATTGAGGAATACAAGAGATTTGTATAATGTGTATTATTTTAAACTTTGGGATTTGGCAGATGGATTGCCCTGGTCTTTTCCAGTCCTATAAATTCCTCTGTGCCTATCAATTGTAACTGGAGACGTGCAGCTCGATTTGTGTAATTGTTCCTGTGTCTGCACATCTGGGAGAGTTAAAGCTGTATTTGGAACCTTGACTTAAGATGAACAATTTTTTCCATATGACAGCTATGCTTGTCTAAATAATAGCTGGTCATTAGCTCACATTGGCTGAAGGATAAAAAGGCATCTTATCATACCTCCCAGAACCATCCTAAAAAACTTTTGGAGGGGAGTGACTATTATTATACTGGGAAGCATAATAGCCATTTCAACTCAGTCGTAGCACTCTCATCTGAGTCAGAAGGACGTGGGTTCAAGCCCCGCTTAAGAGACTTGAGCACATAATCTAGGCTGGCAGTTCAGTACAGTACTTAGTGAGGGAGTGCTGTACTGTCGGAGGTGCCATCTTTCAGATGAGACGTAAAACTGAGGCCCCATCTGCCCTCTCAGATGGACGTGAAAGATCCCACAGCACTATTTGAAGAGCAGGGGATTTCTCCCCGGTATCCTGGCCAGCATTTATCCCTCCACCACATTTCCTACATTTACAACAGTGACTACACTTCAAAAGTACTTAATTGGCTGTAAAGTGCTTTGGAATGTCCTGAAGTCATAAAGGCTGCTATCTAAATGCAAATTATTTCTTCATTCAGCACACCGCAATGAGCTGAATAGATCAGCTAATCTGTTTTGCTCTTGGTTGTTAGTTGAGGGAAGAGTGTTGACTGGGAGAACTCTGATCTTATTCAAGTAGTGCCATGGGATCTTTAATGTCCACCTTAAACTGAGACCCCGTCTGTTCCAGTGGTTAACATTTCATTGGAAGAACATCATCCCAGACCATGCAGCACTCCCTCCATGCTGCACTGCAACGTCGGCCGAGATTATATGCTCAAATCGTGATGTGGGCTTGAACCCACAACCTCTGACTCAGAAGTACCAAATGAGTCAAGGCGTCATAGTGATATTACATAGATTTGCACCTGCTGTTTCTCCACATGAGTTTCTGACCTCAGCTGTTGTTT
The DNA here is from genome assembly GCA_030390025.1 of Squalus acanthias. Classification (NCBI taxonomy): domain Eukaryota; kingdom Metazoa; phylum Chordata; class Chondrichthyes; order Squaliformes; family Squalidae; genus Squalus; species Squalus acanthias. The sequence goes on from CM059427.1 coordinate 156,773,427, forward strand.
AGGAAGTACAGATAGGCCAAGAGGGAACACCAGGTGGTTCGGGACTAGAATGAATTAATGTGCTGTGATTCTTCACATGTTAAATATTTAATTAGCGTTAAATATTTACTCAAGTAAAGTTGAAGGTTTCTTTTATAATGGAAAACAAATTTGTAGAAGTTGGTCGGATGAGTGCCTCCCAATAATTAATCCTCGAAAGAGAGAGGGGTTAGGGTGGAGTGGGGAAACAGGCCAAGCACTTAAGGCAGACAGTGTACCAGTGCAGAGCGTTTTAATCACATTGAGATACTTGTAACCTATTAGAAGTGTGTCTTCCAAATGTGTTCATTTCCAACTGAATAATATAACCTGATCACCAACATTTAAGGCTCTTATCTCAAGAAAAACTATAGAAACTCCCAAATTATGATGTGCAGTAATATCTTGGATATAATGCAGAACTCCCCTGCTTTGACCCCATTGAACTTTTAAAGTGGGTAGAAGTTTAGCATGATGTCTATGAATAAGGCTGACATGATTGTAAATCCACTTAAAGTCATAGCGCAGAGTTTATTTCTAAGAGTGACCTGCATCAAAACAGGTCACGTTTTAAAAACAAAGTGGGTGAATGTTGTTAATGAGTGAGACAACAAATTTGATGGAATCGAAAATGCATCTTGACCTTTGCCTTGAGTCCCAAAATGTAAGACTGGAGGTGAAACACAGAGGGATTTGAAGATTAGGCTGAGGATTTTAAAATTGATAGATTGGGGGACAGGGAGCCAGTGTAAATCCCTGAGGACAAAGGTGGTGGAAAAGCAGGACTTGGATGGGACAAGGGTTTGGCAGCATGTCAACTTCCACACACGCTGTGAATCAAGTTGCTAAAGTGATGCTGAATTCTAGGTGGTTTCATCCTGAGCAGTAAGGGTTTTGGCTGAAGCTGAACAGCATTGAGGTCATTGTCTAACTGCACTGTAAGAGAGAGAAGACCTTCACCCTGGTTATCAATAGAACAATAGTCCCTGGTTAAAGGCCTCCTTACTCAGCCAGCAATAGGAAACTTCAGTCCTAAGCATAGACTTCCTGGTGCTCTGTGTTGTATTGTGCACTGTTGTTTTGGTGAGAGATAGGATATGGGGCTTGTAACTCCGATCTGGGTTCAACAGGACAGCAAGGTCCTGTTGTGCACTGTGCACCTACAATTCCTAACTATAGCCTTGAAACTGGCTTACTTTCTGATGAAATGTTGTTGTGCTAGAGCAGTCATTGGAGTTTAACCTCTACCACTAGTCCTACAGCCCACTCAGTGCAGTACTAGCTCTCTCTATCTGGGATTGCCCTTGCGAAACTCTATTCATAGATGTCCCACACAGCCAGTAGATCTCCAGCAGTTGTTTCCCCTCCACCCCCACATGGTCACCCCCGGGCTGCCCCAATGTCGGCCTCCATATGCACGTTGACAACACCCAGCTCTACGTCTCCATCTATTCCTTAACCCCATGGCCATCTCCACCATTATATCATAGATAAGCGAGAATGTTCTCATACTGAACATTGGGAAGACCAAAGCCAATGTTTTCAGCCTGACAAAAACACCACTCCCTTGCCACTGACTCCATTTCCCTCCCTGGCTGCTCAGGTTGAATCATACCATGTAACACCTTGCTGTCCTGTTGAACCCAGATCTAAGTTACAAGCCCCAGATCCTATCTCTCTCCAAAACAACTTGCTTCCACTTTTGAAAAATCTCCCCTCTCAATTCCTACTTCACCTCCACTGCCACTAAAACCTTTATCCATACTTTTGCCAGCTCTCGTCTTGATTTCTCCAATGTCCATATCACTGCAAAATCCAACTGTTCAAAATGTTGTTCACACCCTGGCCCATCTAAGTCCTACGTGTCCACCACCTTGTCCTCACTGATGTACATTGGCTCCCTGTCCCCAATGTATCAAATTTTAAATCCTCATCTTCAAATCCCTCCGTAGCTTCAACCCTCCAGCCTTGCATCTCCCGTGCCCTCTGCTCCTCTAACTTGTACATCTCCTCTGCCTCCCACCACTCCAACATCACATCAATGGTAGACCCTTCAGCTGTCTTGGCCCTACTTGCTGGAGCTCCTTCCCTAAAATATCTCTTTCTCTACTTCTCTCTCCATCCTTAAAAAGCCTCCTGAAAGCCAATCTCTTTGACCAAGCCTTCAGTCAGCTCTCTGAACTCTCCCACAAAGGTTTAACATCTTGTTTCCCTCTTCCTTTGCAAAGCACCTTGGCACATTTTATTGTGTTAAAGGCACTGTATAAAGGAAAGTTGTTTTTCTATCTCCTGTTTCACACCAAACACTGCTGTTAGTATGGGTTTACTGTAGTCCTTCAAAAGGGAGCTGGATCAGTTTCTGAGAAAGGAGGACATCTTAAGTTAAAGAAGGTAGGCAAAGGACAGGTGTCATTTTTGATGCGAGTTATCACAGTCTGCGGAAATTTGCTTGATTTGTCTTTTGGGGTTCGGGGAAGAATTTGCATAAGGGTGGTTTTTTTGCCTATCCCAGAAGATTGTGTGACTGGGGTAGAAAGAGGAGGAGGAGGATGTTGGTGTGTGTAGATTGTATCGAATCTGGATAGGACATGCTTAATGGAAGCATTGATCTTTCCTCTATTCTTTCTAATGTTCTCTGATCATATTTTTGTGGTTTGGTTTAGTAGTTGCACTCTCACCTCTAAGTCAGAGCTTATGGGCTCATGCCCCAGACCAGAACTGCAGTTCATAATCTAGGTTAACATTTTGGTGCTGCATTGTCTGCCGAGAGTTCATAAGAGACATTAAACCAAGGACCATCCGCCTCTTCCAGTGGTTCAGGCTGACATAAAAGATGCCATGGCACTTTTGAAAGATATCTTGGCCTAAAGTTCCTCCCTTAACCCATACCACTGAAAGCAAAAACAGTATATTCAGTGGTCATTCATTTAATTGGCTGTCGTGGGATCTTGCTGTGTGCAATACAATGTGCGCTCTCTCACGCTCTCTCCTCTCCCCCAGTTCAATTAATGGAATCGATGCCAATTCATCCCACGTTCCCTCTCTCCTCCTCCTGCTCATACACACTCAGTTCATTCCCTAGTCCAATCCTGCAACGGCTTCTTATAGAAACATAGAAGATAGGAGCAGGAGTAGGCCATTCGGCCCTTCGAGCCTGTTCTGCCATTTAATGAGATCATGGCTGATCATCCAAATTCAGTACCCTGTCCCTGCTTTCTCCCCATATCCCTTTAGCCTTAAGAAATATATCTAACTCCTTCTTGAATATATTTAATGAATTGGCCTCAGCTGCCTTCTGTGGTAGAGAATTCCACAGGTTCACCACTCTCTGGGTGAAGAAATTCCTCCTCATCTCAGTCCTAAATGGCTTACCCCTTATCCTTAGACTGTGACCCCTGGTTCTGGACTCCCCCCCGCTATCAGGAACATCCTTCCTGCATCTAGTCTGTCTAGTCCTGTTAGAATTTTATAAGTTTCAATGAGATCCCCTCTCATTCTTCTAAACTCTAGCGAATCTAAGCCTAATCGACCCAATCTCTCATCGTACGTCATTCCTGCCATCCGAGGTATCAGTCTGGTAAATCTTCGCTGCACTCCCTCCATGGCAAGAACATCCTTCCTCAGATAAGGCGACCAAAACTGCACACAATACTCGAGGTGTGGTCTCACCAAGGCCCTGTACAACTGCAGCAAGACATCCTTGCTCCTGTACTTGAATCCTCTCGCTATGAAGGCCAACATACCATTTGCCTTCTTAAACGCCTGCTGCGCCTGCATGCTTACCTTCAGCGACTGGTGCACAAGGACACCCAGGTCTCGTTGCACTTTCCCTTTTCCCAATCTGTTGCCGTTCAGATAATAATCTGTCTTCCTGTTTTTCCCACCAAAGTGGATAACCTCGCATTTATCCACATTGGGCAGATGCATGGCAGATGCAGTATAATCACCCACCCTGTCCAAATCATACTGGAGTTTCTCTGCATCCTCCTCACAGCACACACGCCCACCCAGCTTTGTGTCATCTGCAAACTTGGAGATATTATATCTAGTTCCCCCGTCTAGATCATTAATATATATTGTGAATAGCTGGGGTCCTAGCACCAATCCCTGCGGTACCCCACTAGTCACTGCCTGCCACTCGGAAAAAGACCCGTTTATTCCAACTCTTTGCTTCCTGTCTGCCAACCAGTTCTCTATCCAAGTCAGTACCTTATCCCCAATCCCATGTGCTTTAACTTTGCACACTAATCTCTTATGCGGGACCTTATCGAAAGCCTTCTGAAAGTCCAAATACACCACATCCACTGGTTCTTCCTTATCTATCCTACCAGTTACATCCTCAAAAAATTCCAGTAGATTAGTCAAGCATGATTTACCTTTTGTAAATCCATGTTGACTTTGTCCGATCCTGTCACTGTTTTCCAAGTGCTCTGCTATTACATCTTTTATAATGGACTCTAGCATTTCCCCCACTACCGATGTCAGGCTTCCCGGTCTATAATTCCCTGTTTTCTCTCTATCACCTTTTTTAAATAGTGGGGTTACATTAGCTACCCTCCAATCCATGGGAACTATTCCAGAGTCTCTAGAATTTTGGAAGATGATCAGCAATGCATCTACTATTTCTAGGGCCACTTCCTTAAGTACCCTAGGATGTAGATTATCAGGCCCTGGGGATTTGTCGGCCTTCAATCCCATCAATTTCCCTAACGCCATTTCCCTACAAATACTGATTTCATTCAGTTCCTCCCTCTCATTAGACCCTATGTTCCCCGACATCTCTGGGAGGTTATTTGTGTCCTCCTTTGTGAAGACAGAACCGAAGTATGTATTTAATTGGTCTGCCATTTCTTTGTTCCCCATTATAAAGTCCCCTGATTCTGACTGCAAGGGACCTACGCTTGCCTTCACCAATCTTTTTCTCTTCACATATCTATAGAAGCTTTTACAGTCAGTTTTTATGTTCCTTGCAAGCTTACTCTCATATTCTTATTTTCCCCTTCTTAATTAATCCCTTTGTCCTCCTTTGCTGAGTCCTAAACTGCTCCCAATCCTCAGGTTTGCTGCTTTTTCTGGCCAATTTATATGTCCTCTCCTTGGATCTTATGCTATCCCTAATTTCCCTTGTTAGCCACAGTTGAGTCACCTTTTTTGTTTTATTTTTATGCCAAACAGGGATGAACAAATTCTGTAGTTCATCCATGCGATCTTTAAATGTTTGCCATTGCCTATCCACCGTCAACCCTTTAAGTATCTTCTTATCCTGCCTCCCAAGGGATCAGCTACAGGATAGTGTTGTGCCCCCTTATGTGTTCCAGAGCGACCAAGTTAAAGCATTGTCGCCACATGATATCCAACGGAGAAACCATCCATTCCCCTTTGTAATTCACAGTAAAGCAATTTGGCAGGCTTTCAGGGCCATGTAGTTATTTTTTTTTTTTAAATCACCAACCATTTCAGAAAAGGAATTAAAGTTCTAAATTAATACAAATGCTATCTGGGACCTTGAGCATGTATAGGAATCAGGTTGGTCATGCAGACAGGACCAATTGGATCCAGCAAACCTGATTGTGTATCAGAAGGGTAATTCTGCTGTAATGGAGCATGTTTTGAACAAGGACACTGAGCACAATGCACCATGTGGTGTATTGTACTCTATTCCAAGATACACTGCAAGCTATGGTGCACCTTATGCTTTGTTGCATACTACTGTACATGGGTGAAGGGATAAGATATATGCCATAGTGTGATGCATACTGGCATGATGTATTGTTTCGCAGTGCATTGATGCCACAATGCATTTGATTTTTGTAGTGAAGCCTGGTGAGGCTTGTGACACTGCTGTGGGTCTAGCTGGTTGATTATGTGCCTATCATATTGTAGATGTCAAAGACAGGCTTTCTGGAAATTCCCTTTAAACAAACTAATATACTACTTTTGTGGTGGTTAACCTTTCCGCTGCTGAATACAAAGGAACTCTTGACTATAACACCTAATAATCCAACAAGCTGTTTAGTAAAGTTACTTTCTGCTGTTGAGTTGATAAAACAAAAGTGCTCTATGACAGCACAGCACTGGTTATGTGAAGCGAGTCTTAACATTATTGTGCAGCAAATCACACTACTTTTTCATGCTTGTTTGCACACAACTGCTTTGCCAGACTCTTAGGGGGGAAAAGTTCGGTTGGTTAGCGCCTCCGGGGGTCGCTGACAGGGTGCTAGGAACTTAGCACCCGAGAGTGGCGATTTTAGCGGCGCTTGCGAAATTGACCAGTCGTTTTGCGGCAGCGCTAAACACTACCGCCACGATCTCCTGCACCCGCAGATCCTGACGTCAGTCAGTCGAGCGTGCAACGCCCCAGACCGAATATTGAGTCGCACCCCCTGCCTTGGTGTCTGCCGCTAGGAACGACAGGTAGAGGGGAATGTTTTCAAGTCTGGAAGGGGCTGGGGAAGTGCTATTTAAAGGCGGGCGCTTCCTGCCTTGTTGGCAAAACTTTTGGTACACGCAGGTTGATGGGGAGAGACACGTCTGGAGAGATTTAACGCTGTCCTAACGAGTTTTGGCCCTCAGCACCCCTTTTGAGGTTCCTAAGCACTGAGCTCTTTCCCTGGGCTTATCCATTAGTGCTTCCAACACAATTGCTTTAGAGGTCTCTCCAGGCCCAGATTCAAGGCTGCAATGAGCAGGGTGTGGCTGGCCAGCAAGATGGCCCCTCCCCTTTAAGAACTGGATGGCGCCAGTCTGTCTGGCTTCCATGGTAACTGACATCACCTGAGTTTCAGTAGCGTTCTGAGGTAGCGCGTCGCTCCCAGACATTAGCGCCTTAAAGGTGTGTAGTGCTTGATTTAGCGCTCAAATCACCTCCAGGGACGATAGAGGCGAACTTTGCAGTCGGAGGCGATAATTAGCGCCAGTCACTAAACTTTGCGCCCGGCCGATATTAGCGCCCCAAAATGGGCGATACCCAATTTTTCCCCCTTAATCTCATGCCCTGCTCTGTTTGATGTCACAAATGATTTAATATTCCAAATGTGATGCCCTCCATTTTACTGTACCCTATTTGGTGCAATAGTGGGATAAACTTGATCTGAGCAGTTTTGTGCTGTCCCAACGAGGTGGTCTAGTTGACTTCACAGTGGCTATTGGAATGGCAACGTGATGCAATCCTACCCACTTCTGTTGACATGTTTGGGGACTATTCTAACTTTGTTGACATAAGCGATTTATTGATATAAGGGGACATGACTTTATATTTAGACATTTTGTAAATAAATATTTTTATGCACAAAATAATAAATATTTAGGTTTTTTTTTTAAAAACAAGGTTGTTTCGTCCACATTATAAATATGGTCCGAATTGTAGACCAGCAGAATTTCCTGGACAAGAGTCTTCCAATTGTTGAGGTGCGCCAAGTTGGTACATTTATCCTCACCACAAACCTTTTTGTACACAATACCATCCTGAGCCTTGAAGCAATGAAACCACCCATTGCTGACGGTGAAATTTTCCACACTTAGTTAATCAGCAAAAGCCTTGGCCTTCTCAATAAATGCGCCACGATCAATTGTGATGGACTTTTGGTGATGGACTTTTGGTGAGTTTTTCATTAAACCACGTGGCTAATGAATCTTCAACATCTTCATATTTTTACAGTTCTTTTCTTTATCTGTGACACGTATATTCCTGCTTCAGACTCTGCCTTTATGCATTCAGCAGATTTCAGCTAATCGTAAAGGATGTGCTTCATGGCGAAGGTTTCACGGACATTTTTTCTGGACTTTCCAGTCTCCATTACTTTGTGCGATACTTATCCTTGCAGTTTCAAGTTGCATTTAATTCCAGTCTTAATGTACATCTTGAGTAATAGACTATGATTGACAATTGCGACAGGACTAATTTATGAGCCTTATTGCTTCCTTGACACATGTCACACTCGCTCATGTTACATGTGAAGATAAGGGCCTGTCAGCATAAGTGGTAATAAAAGAAGGCCTTTAAATTAAAACAACAAAATTGTCGAATTAAGCGTGCCAGAGTTTGTAGATGTCGGCATACACGGTAAGTATTTGGTATTAATCAACAGAGACTGGACTGGAACTTCATTTTTGTTGTTGATATAAGCTGGATATTTACCTAAGCAAGTTTGTCATAAGTGGGTAGGACTGTAACTGTATTCTGGATGGGCTTCCCATACTAATGGAGCTAATGAGTTATTGTAGTGTTCATTGCAGATTTAACAGCATTTGCAGGAGCAACTAGTCACTAACTGAGTGCACCAATATCTGTAAGGAATCTGACTGACTTGGAAAAGTCATTCTATTTTATCCTGTTGACTTTCCCCCTAATTAAATATAAAATACAACATTCCGATCTGATTCCTTAGAGGAGCATTGGTCCATTTGGGTCTGTTGGTGGAGCATTTTTATCCGGATTTCTTAATTACTGAACATGATATGTCACTGACCTCGTTAGTTCTGCCCAATGACTGGTGTTCTGATTCTTTTCTCTCATCTAAGGTGCATCATTGCTGAGCTGTCATGTGGTCCAGCAAACAAGTCATCATCTGAAGTGTGCACTTAGGAACTGCTGATTGAGAGCAAAATATCCAATCTCATGGATGGCTGCAACTATCATTGTAATTAGGATTTCTAGAATTCTTACCAGAACATCTGAAGGTGACTGTCTACCTTCGGCACCACTGGCTGAAGTAAAGGCTACAGCCAATCATGTAGCAGTAGGCAAAAACTGGTCTATCCTATTAATCATGTCCCTGCTCAAGGAGTGCACTTCTGTAAGACGAGGAGTAAATAACCTCAAAATGATTATCCTCTTTCCCTCAAGTTGATTTTTTTCTCTCACTTTGATAATAGGATTACTAATGAGTACCCTCCTTATTCCTCCTAAGCAGGAGGAACTGGTACCCCTACCCAGTACTGACTCCATTCAGGTGTGAAGTTGGTACCCTTCCCAATGTTGCCTCTGTGCAGCCAATTGGCTGGCATCCCAAAAGCTCATGCTATTCCTTCTTCAAAATCAATTCATTGTAATTTTAAAGGAATGAGAACAATGACACTGTGCAATCCCCGCTAGCTATAGCCCTTCCAATGTAAGAGCATCTTGCAATCTTTACCTGCCATGTCCTGACCCATGACCTTGTCAGAAGGTTATAATATTCTTAATGTTGACTTTAAAATGTTTATACTAAAAGATATCAGTTAAGGGGTTTAACCAGTCCGTACTACAGTAATAAAAATGGCTATCTTCTCCTATTCATAGTATTTAAGTCTAACATCTGTTTTGTTAAAATACTTTAGAACACTTTCAAACTGGAAGTAATAGACATTTCTAGAAAAGTCCTGCCCTGAGGATCAGTCTCTGTCCTGTACTTTGTGCGATGGTCACTAATCAGGAAAGTCTTCACAAGCTTGCTTCCAGAGTTAATCCTTGCCCTGCTGACTAAACAGAAATGGCTTTTGCCTTGGCACAGGAAGTGCTGCCACTAGTGTTTTTCAGAGTAACAACTTGACCCAGCAACACAGCAGAACCTTCCAGTGACTTCTGGAGCATTGATTGGAAACAGCAAGTTTACTACACTCGTTCTGGAAGATTGATTGATAACTAAAATGTGTAACAGATGTCCTTCGTGCACTACCTCCACAAAAGCCAACTTTGAGTCAGGCTCCAGAGTTGCTCCCTTCCGGTGATTCCTAGTAATGTTAAAACTTAGGATATTTTGTTGCTTTTTAAGTCTGTTGGTCTTGCCGGATGGACACAATAGTTTCTACTTCTTTCTTGATTGGTCTCTGATGATTTTTGCATCCCTTGAATGGATGGATTCCATTTAATGAGTCTCGCCTTAATCATATTTGTGTGAATCAGTTAGTAACTAATGGTTACAACAAAGGTGAATGAACTATTGCCCTGTCACTAACATTACTGGGTATATTTCAGAGGCCAACAATTTGTGAACGCAGCAAGCACAAGGAATTTTTTTTTCCTCCAATGTTTTCTTCTTGCCTCCTTTTTTAAAAAATAAATAAAATAAAAATTAGTAAATCGTACTGGGGTAATGTGTATCATTGGTACCTTATCTGAGTAGCCATTCTTCACTTGGCACAAGGGAAAAATTTAGTTTCCTTGAAGAGTGAAATAATTCTAGTCGTAAACCAATATATGCGATATTTTGATTTTCAGTTTGGATTGACAATGTTATCAATGGTTCAAAGGTGCTGAGTCTTCATTTCTTTGTTGTGGTGTCAGGGGATTTGGGAGCAGCAGTAATGGTCGTGAGATTGCATGACTTCTGCTCTTGCCTTGCACACACTAGCTCGGCTCCCGATAATGCCATGTGCACGATACGAATGTTTTTACTACATTGTGTCTCCGTTACAGATGCTGCTGCTACAGATGATTTGGTAAGTGTTAATGCATTGTGGGGCATTGATTGTCGTATGAATCCAGGATGCCATCATTTGTACTAAAAGAGTAGATTTTAATTCCCATTGGCTTGGAATCAACTGAACTAGACAGAGCTTCTGAATTGAGATAATATCTAATATTGGATTCAGTCTTGGTTAGTGGCTTCAGTAACAACCAGATTGAACATTGAGTGCAAGTGTTGTGCCCTTTGTTTGAGTTTCAGCTGCACCTTCACAATGATTATTCTATAAATATTGAAGATGAGATAATTCGTGCCTTCCTCACTCAAAATAGTTTTACAAGGAGGTGAAAGTAAAAATTGGGAAGTTGGGTCATAGCTTGGGTCCCTATTTTTCACTCCTTTCTGTCAAGCTACTAAGAAGTGGCTGGATGAGTAGTTAGGCAGCAGTGTTGAAAATCATGTGTGCATTTCCTAATCCAATGGGGGTGTGATTGCAGTTTCCATGGGCATGTTCTGTCATAGTTGTGCAGTGGATTTTACATTTATTCCCTGCCCATCAATGGGGAGTAGAAGAGAAGGACAAAGGAGGAATAAAGGTTTCCATCCCGGTCACACTCGTCTGGCTTTTTCTCATGTTTTCCAAAACAAAACATACAGAAACTTATCTCTAACGTCAAGATATCAAAATTCATAGAAACATCTATATAATTATTTTTAAAAATCTGGTGAATGTGTGCACTTTCTGTTATGATTTTTGGTCATGATTTTATGTCAACATTTAATTTTGACACGGTCACTTGTAAACATTTAGAATGGAAATCCTGTATGTAAACAGTTGCCCATTACATTGTAGCTGCATAATTTGGCCAGCAGGTGGTGCAATGGAGTGAGTTTCTTAAATCTATCTCCAACTTTGTTGCCACCTTGTGTATATAAAAAAAACTTATTCATTAACTGACTTTGGGCTGTGCTATGAGCAATTTACTAGTTAGTATTCATAGCATCAGTATAAACCTCCTCCCATCCATTTTTTTATCTTGAGATACCACATCTGCCTGAGAGATGATGGCCTATCTGTTCAATATACATCCTCATCTTTGTTCTGAGCTTTTTCTAACATAGTGGTCTTTTAGCTAACACCTGGTTTGCATACAAGAACAGTAGAAGTACGAGACCCATTTTTGTTTGTTCTTTCTACAAATCCATGGAGGCATCTTTCCAAAGCATCAAAGATGTAACTATACTGAGGGTATTAGTACCAGGAAAGATGTATTTTATTGCCCCTACCAAAAACAAAATTCAACAATTGGAATATAAAGATCCCATTTTCACATATCTGAGATCTAGTGCAGGACTTCATTTGATGGTCTTCCCTTTGCTGCTCTGAGAATCTCCATAGCGTTCCTAATTATTGCTGAATCAGGAGCTGATTCTGTATATTACACTTCGACTGCATGAGTACTACAGGAGCAGTTTTGTCCCCTCCCCCTCAACAGAGCAGACAAGTGTCCCAAATGTAGTCTGTCTTCTATTGCATGAAAAACTTGCCTTTGTAAAAGTGGAAAGGGACTCGGCATTCAAAAGGTTAACATTGATCAGTGTCATTGAAGAAGTGAGAATAATGCTGGGTTGAAGTGGCAGATGGTGTTGGGACCTTCCTTCCTCTTTTTTTCAGCCTTTCTCTCTCCTGGGTGGGGTGCTTTTGGCTTCTGTGGTGAGCTCTTCAGTTTTTCTGAACGATTTCTGTTAGCTGGCCACCACCAATCAGGACTATTGTGGCACGGACCAAAACTGATCAAATTCTTTAGTAATGTGACTTGTGCATCACTCTGTCCTGGGAATTAAACCCATAACAATGATCTCTGCACTCCTCCTCCAATTCTGGCTGCTTGCGCAGCCACGATTTTCATCACTGCACCATTGGTGACTGTAGCTTCAGCTGCCTAGACTCTAAGCTCTACAATTCGTTCCCTAAACCTCTCTGCCTCTTTACTTCTCTCTCCTCTCTTTAAGAAGCTTCTTAAAACCTACTTCTGACCAAGCTTTTGGTCACCTGTCCTAATATCTCCTTATGTGGCTCAGTGCCAAATTTTTGTTCATAACACTCCTGTGAAGTGCCTTCATACGTTTTACTATGTTAAAGGCGCTATATACATGCAAGTTTTTTTTTAACTCATTGAGTGGAGTGCTGAAGGCCTATAATGAGCCCTCGCTCCCTATGAACTGGAGTGTGCCTTTGGTTTTCCAACATCTAGATAATTTGTAGTGATCCTAAGGTCTAACAGAGACTCCAGTCACTATTTTAGTTTACTGCTTATATCGCGTGCTGTTGCACGATCTTCCTCAACTTCAGAAGGTGGTAGAATAAGCATTCTACTAGGATGTGCCTTGGGCTATAAACTGCCAAACAAATTTCGTCAATAATAAATGGATAAGTGACCAATAGTAATGACACAGTATAGATTTGCAATTGTTTATAGTCCTAACTATTCCTCCTTGGAATAATTGAAAACAGTCATATCTGATGTGCTAAATTGCATTGTAAATCTTATCTGGCTCAAGGTCCCTGACTTATCTTTAGCTAGCAGTTTGTTGCTAAACGCCCATGGAATCTCTGCTCTATCTATAGCTCTCTGATGGCTTCAAATGGACTACTCGATTAAATCGGACAGATTGAGATAAACTTTCAAATCTTGACCAGGACAAAGGAAATTGAAATGTGTCTCTTCAACTCAAATAGAGCTGCCAATCAGACATACATTTAAACAAAACCTGCAGAATGCTTGTATTTGAATTGAATAGTTGGCCACTCCCTCCGATATCTGTCACAGAAATAATGGACTAGGCTTCCTATTTGCTGCCCCCCACCCCACACAGTTTGGAATACACTCTACTGCATCCCGGCCATCTCTGCTTGTGGGCCAATTGCAACAGAAGAAACTGAGCCCGCCCATATGTCGACAGGCATATACCAACGACATACTAATGAGTGAAACCTGTTTCCTGCCATTTGTGTTGCAGGAACGCTAGACGTAGAGGCTGCCTGTTAGGTTCTAGCATACAGAGCTCAGTAATTGGTAGTTCAGGCAGCAGGCCTCTGCAAGTGGCTGAGATCAATTAACTTGGCACAGACGAGGGATTGGACCTGGGACCTTCCTGATCTGTAAGCTCAAAATCACACCACTCAGTGCATTATCAATCTGACCATCAGTGCATTTACCAATCTGACCATCAGTGCAGCGCTCCTCTCGCATTTCGGAAGAGAATTGGAAGAATGCAGAGAATTAACTTAAATTTTTTTTAAATTTCCCAACACTTTTTTGAATAAGCAAGGAACTAATAGTCTTGTAGAGTCCCAGGCATTAACAGGATTTTTTTTTTAAATCGACAAGCCAGTGGAATATGTCACTTGTAAGTGATACCTTTCCTTCCCTCCCTGCATGTGTATTTAGGGGGAGATTGCAAGTGTTAGACTACAGGGCAGTAGGCTTCACTTTTACTGCTGGTTCATGCTATAACTCTGAGCTGTGGTGCCTTGCACTTAATAAATCACCTGACAGTGCAATGCAATTGTTTGCTCAGCAGAAATAATGTTCCATTTCAAGGGCACTTGAAGCCCAATTTTAACCCTGTGCTGCCCAGCCCAAAGCAACACAACCAGCGGTGTCCCTCCGTTGTGGAAATCTTAGTGAGATTGATTACAATCTGCACTCGATGGGATTGATGCAGTTTATATACAGAGTAGTGGGAGGGAGGGCGATGTAATAATCTGTTCACTACCTGGTACCTACTCTTTATGATACTGTGTACAGTTTTTTGCCAATTGTCTGCCCTTTTTTCTTGTCTTGAATATGTTTATTCCCTGATTGAGTACTGGGTTTATGGGTGCCAGTAACCCTTTGGTACTTTGTCCAAGAGACCAGTCTTTAGGTGGTGACAAGACAGTGACTATTGGCAGACCATTCCAACTGTTGGACATTGCACCCGAGACTGATCCTTTGCTCGTCTCACATTCACACATGGAATTTCCAGCATGGATCATTGAATAGCAAACAGAAGTGGAAAAGCTGATCGACTTTTATTTTTCTCCTTTCTAGTCCTGGATACAAAGGCCAGTCAGTTGTAAAGCCCTAGTTGAGACGAGCTTGCTCACGACAGCCAGGGATAAAACCTGATCCAAATGGCTCAGTACCACACTTGATCGTGCATTTATCAACGAAGCCTCTGGGGAGCCTGATGTTTTTATTCCAGCAATGCAAATCCTGCCTGTTGACATATAGGTGATCACACGCGAACTAATGATTGACGCCATTATTGCAAATTTATCAAAATAACTTGCAGTTTGTTATTGGGAATTTCTATTTGTGTGTTGTAAGAGAATCTTTATTTTATAGTCTGGACACACGTTGGAGGAAAGCCTGCGGGTGGAATTTCCTGTGAGGGTGTCATTGGGATATTACACGCGAAATTACACCCATTTTGCCGATGTCTGTCTATTTACACCCAAATTTCCTCAATTTTATAAATTTTTATGTTCTGTTATATATGTTAATGTAAACAAGTGGAAATCAGCATGAATAATCGAGGCATGAGGAAAAACACCAGACTCTCGCCATATTTTTTAAGTATGAAAAT
This sequence comes from Squalus acanthias, assembly GCA_030390025.1. Taxonomy (NCBI): domain Eukaryota; kingdom Metazoa; phylum Chordata; class Chondrichthyes; order Squaliformes; family Squalidae; genus Squalus; species Squalus acanthias. The sequence continues at coordinate 156,788,465 of CM059427.1, forward strand.
TAAAATTTCAAGCCATCTAACTATCATTAATGCACATTAGCCACAGCGGGCACGAAATTGGGTTCGGTAGCGCCCATTGTTTGGGCGCTATGGGTGCTGTTTGTGGACCAAAATGGTGTCCGATGCGTGCACACTTCTGCGAATCGTGCCGGACGCCATATTGGTGCGTGCACAGCTTGCGTCCATCAGAAGTATGCAGTGCAGGCAGATCATGACGTCAGTCAGCGTGAAACCTCGCACGGCTGAACATGTGTTCACCAGCAGGAAGGAACAACTGCCCCACCCCCCCCCCCCCCCCCCCCCCAACCACCAGTGCTTTTTAAAGGGATCATCAACAATGTTTTCTTTAAGGGGCTGTGCAGCCTATTCACAGTTTTGCGCCTGCGCAAAATTTAGCATTAGAAAAGCCAGTCCCAGACAGGCAGAGAGCGAGGGAACGTTGATCATCAACAACTTGCAGGTTAGCTGCTGGTTGATTTTCTTTTGGCTGTTGCTACGATTCTACAAGTGTTTGGTGCTTTCCATAGTTGTTTCAAGTTGCCACACCACTCCCTGTAGACTTTTGCAAGTGCTGAAAGACTTTTTTCTGACTTCAAGGCTTCTGCACAAACCAGTTGCTGCCAAACATAGGTGCATTAGTAGGCATTCCCCTCGGAATACCGCATGACTGGGAGAATGAACAGAGGTCACACCGAGCAGGACAAACTGCTAGAAGAGGGAGGAGGGCTTTCAGCAGGCGGCCATATCCACCCAGCGTGTTCAGGGAGCAATTCTCCTACCTGAACCTCAATGAGGAACAGTGTGTAAGATGTCTGCGCTTCAATAAGGATGTCCTCAATGAAATCTGCCACCTGCTGTAGCCACAACTCCAACCTCCGAGCAGGGCAAGGATCGCATTGCCAGTGACTGTGAAGGTGACCGTGGCGATGAACTTTTATGCGTCAGGCTCCTTCCAGACTTGAACTGAAGATATTTGCAACATCTCTCAGTTTGCAATCCCCTGTTACGTAGGGTCACTGATGCTCTCTATTCAAACAGGAATAACTACATTTCATTCTCTCTTGTCAGAGACCAGCAGGCAGAGAGAGGATGTGGCTTTGCTAGGATTGCAGGCTTCCCCATGGTGCAGGGTGCCGTTGACTGCACGCACATCATTTTTCAGGCACCACATGTCAACTCTGCCATGTACCGGAACTGAAAGGGATTCCACTCCCTCAATGTCCAGCTGGTATGCAACCAAAGGCAGCGAATCATGCAGGTCAACTCCCGGTATCCTTGCAGCAGTCATGATGCCTTCATTCTACAGTAGTCCGCTGTACCAACTGCATTTCAGCCACCATGGCAAACCGAGGGGTGGCTACTGGGCGACAAGGGCTACTGCTGATGACATGGCTCCTGACTCCAGTGTGCAACCACGTCATATGCGCAGCATGCATACAAATAGTCATGCTGCCACATGGAATGTGATAGATAGACCATTGGCGTGCTGAAACAGTGCTTCCGCTGCCTGGAATGTCCTGGAGGAGCCCTGCAGTACTCTGCATAGCGGGTGTCAAGAATCGTGGTGGTCTGCTGCATGCTGCACAACCTCGCCATCATGAGGGTTACAGCTCTTGCCACCAGCTGTACGGCAAACAGCTGAGGAGCAGGAGGAAGGGAGAAGGCAACCTGGACAGCCCCTTTCTGGCCAGGCTGTCCGTGAAGAACTAATGTGAGTACGATACCAGTAACAGCAACCCTAATTCCCCATTGACCAACACCACACCTTGGCCGCGATTTCACCTACCGAGGCGGGCTCAGTGCGACTGAGGTAGGTGGCCGGTTGCGACCCCGCTCCCGGCTCCATCGTGCTCTGAAGAATTTTCCGTTGATGGGGCTTGTTAAGCCCACCCTGCGAGGTTCCCGGCCAATTAAAAGGAAGCTGGTCTGATGACATCATTTGATGACGTGTCATCAGCTGGTCTCCTTATAGGGATCATGTCCACATTTATTTTGACAGTTGTGCTGTCAGTGTTCTGCAGCATTGAGATGCTGCAAACACTGACAAGCACTGCACAGAGGTGCACTGCTGCACCCAGGCTCTCCCATGGAGGTTCTCTTCCCTTCCAGTGGGCGGAAGAGACCTCCCCAGGACTCCAACGCAGCCTGGTTGCACATTGCACAGGAGGGCACAATCAGGGATGTCGTCTGGAGGACCAGGCTGCAGTGGCGCAAACCTTTCAATGACTTCAGTAGATCATGAAACGTTACTGCAAAGCCACACTCAACCTCATCCTGCTGTGCCTCTCATCACATCCCCATCACTCTGCCTTCCCTACCCTACTCGTGTACATCCTTACTCACACCAACTTACCTTGCACCTCCACACATCCCTCTCTCTCTATCTGTATCACATCCCCATCTCACTAGCCACCCCTCACACTCACTCACCCTCATCCTTGTCCAATCATACCAACTAACAACACACAAGGGTAGGCACTTGGGTCTTTTAGCCAATGTTCATGTCGAGTTTCTGCTAATGTGTTGTCAAACATTGAAATCTTTATTTTCAACATTTTGCCGCCTTGGGCAGATTTGTGTGCACCTTTGGAAGTGGCTTAGTGAGTTGTAGTGAATGGTGAGACAAGGGTACCCCCCTCTCTTTCTCTTTCCTCCCCCCCACCCCCACCCTGCAATGGTGATGAGTGTGAAAGGAATGGCTTGGGCATTGCAGGGATGCTTTATGGTGCTGGTGTGGGATGGTGCCAACCTGGCACATGTGGCAGCCAGGGTGTACAGTGTCAAGTGAAGTAAATCTGGCCATGGTGAGGCCATCCCTGGCCTCGCAAGCAGCAATGTGGTCAGGTGCTGATGCCGTGTCCTGTCCAGCATCAAGTGATTGCGGAGAAGGTTGGTGGTGTTGTAGGTGCTGCTGTGGTGCCTGGTGCTGCTGGTGTTGGGGCTGATCGTGGTGGGATTCTGAGGAGCAAGGTGAGAATTTTTGAAGGGCACCGATGCTGATGGAAAAGATGGCAGCTGAAGTTGAGATGACAGAAGCGATGTCAGTGTTGAGATAGGTTGTTCCAAGGATGTGACAGTGGATAGAGAGATTACTCCAAATAATTCCAAAGCGCATAAAGCTCAAAAGTGTGTTCCAAATCCCGAAGGCTCCAGCTTCTAACATTGGAAAGTGAACAGCTATGAAATGGTAGGTTTTATACCACTTTTGCAGCTGTCACCTATTCACAGCAACGGAGAGTCATTCAGAACCCGACATACTTACCTGACGTATTCCCCGCGCGCTGGGAATCTTGTGAAAAAGCTGGTAAAATACTAAGTACGTGGTAAAATGCTGCTTTTAACAAGCTTTTAAGTATCTGAATTGGCTGACCTGCCGCTTGGTGTCGGGTCTGTTCAGTGATGACAGACCCGACACTTGGGGAAACTGACAAGGAGGCGGGTTTACAGCGGGATACCGACCCGCTGTCGATCTCTTTGATTTTGACAGTGGACCCGCCTCCAAACCCGCACTCTGAGCGACGGTAAAATTCCGGCCCTTATCTTCCCTCTGTTACTGACCATCACAGCCTCTGTTTAGCCACGATGCAAAAATAAAAGCCACCACAAAATAAACATTCCAAACCAAATTTATAAATTAAATCATGCCATATTGCATACAAATGTAAACTAATCACCCTTCTGTCTTCCATGCGCCTTTGCCTGTCCTAGTGCTTCTACGCAGTGCTACCCCAGTGGCTGCAGCATGGCTGGTGAAAGGCTGCTGACTTACAGTGGGGGAGACTACAGATGGCCTTGGAGGATGACTTCGAGCAGCTCTGGGATTGAAGGCCTGGCTGTAGACTCATCGTGACATGGGCAACAGCAGTCTGGGCTCGCTGGCTGACGGGCAACAGCAAGGGCAGTGGTGGGAGCATGAATGCTGTCATCCTGAGAGAGGACAGCAGGTTCGTGCTCCATGGAGCCACTGCCTCTCCCCTGGTGGAGGTGGGGGGCGGGGGGTGCCTAAGCAATCCTAGTTATCTGTTGGAGGACAGATTGCTGGACTGCTGTGACACCCTGAAAGTCCCTTTGAACACTAATCCGCAGCCATGATGGCAGCAGTCTGAGCTTCCACTGCAGCACTCAGACATTGGGTGGCTGCAGCTTGTGCTGCAAATGAAGCTGAGGCTGTATCATGGTTGGGTCCACAAGTGCGCTAATGGAGTTAGCCACCGCTTCCATGCTGAAAAGGATGGGCTCCAAGCCCTGTGCCAAGTTGGTGCCGGACTCCTCCATGCTCCATGAAATTGAACACAGGCTTTCTGGCAGGCTTCCCAATGCACCAAGCATTTCATTGTGCATACCCATCAGCCGCCTTCTGTACGATAGCAAAATACTGCGGATGCTGGAAATCCGAAATAACAACAGAAAACGCTGGAAAAACTCAGCAGGCCAGGCAACATCCGTGGAGAGAGAGAAACAGAGTTAACGTTTCAGCCTTTTTCTGTAACCTGCTTATCGAAGTGCTCATCTGAGTCCTCTGCTGCAGAACCAGTGTGCGACCTCACCCTCCGGCAAACTATCACCTGAGCTATCCTTGCCCCCTGCCCTGGCTGAAGGCCACTTGTCCCCGGTGTCTCACCATGTGCAGATCCCGCCTCTCTTCTATCCTCTAAATTACACAGTCAATATCTGAGCTGATAGCTGTGCATGTGAAATCGAGTGATGGTATGTCTTCCATTATCTGTCTTTTTGCTGTCCCTCCACTGCCTGACCAGGCTGCACTTTGAGAGTCTGGGAGGAGAAAGGCACAAGGGTAAGGTTGGGGTGGTGGGGGGAAGTAAGAGGTGCATGCTTACACCATCTGCAGGTTGTAAGTCAGAATAGATTGTGGGATGAGGAGGAAGTGGATGTGAGAAGGAGGATTAGATATGAGGATGCATCACCTTTAATTTATTCAACCCCACCGCTGGCCACTGGCTCAGCAATTGCCATTCCAATAATGGCCAGCACTGTCTCCTCCATGGGGGTTAGGACATGCAGGTATGCCTGTCCCCCTATGGGTAGCCCCTGCTGCCTCTGGTTGGGTGCCACCTTGTCCTGCAAGAGAGCGGGAAGTGTGTCATTGAGTGTAGTGCAATCTGTTTGGGTAATGTGGCTGTCGTGCTTGAATAGCTGGCAGTGTGTGCAAGATGAGAGATGTGAATGTGAGGCTTGCAGCAGTGCTAAGTGTGTGAAGCTGCGGTGGAGCATATGAATGTTTGGTATGAGTCCTGATTGATAGAGATTGTTGATAAGTGAGTGGGGGTGTGGTGAATTGAGGAGTGGCTGAGGCTACTGGTGCAGTTGGTAGGATATGGCATTTGACGATGCATTCACTGACCTTGACTACTCGTGTGAGGTCATTGAACTTCTTGTGGCACTGCATCCATGTCCTCGGGATTTGACTCCTGGTATAGACTGCCATGGCTATCTGCTCCCACTGCCTTTTGAACATGTGTCGGGAGGGCCTCCCAGCCTCCTGCGGATACAGGACATCTCTCCTACTTTCCACCTCCTCCACCAAGGCCACCAGTGCAGTGTCTGAAAACCTTGGAGCCCACGCTCTCCTATGTTGTGCCATTCTTCACCTGTTTTCCAGGTCACATTCACTTCCTGCACGACTGCCAGCATTTGCTGCAGCCACAATGCACCTCCCCTTTAAGAGGTGCAGGCTTGCTTTAAGCGGTGCTAGGAAGTGACGATTTTGGGCCCCCACTGATGTGTGCAGCCAATCAACAGCGCAGCTAGCGTTGGCTGCATGCAGCAATCATTCTAATGTGCAGGCAGCACAAAGTTGGCGTGCTGCCTGCATTTCAATCAACAGGCGCACCCATTTTCGGGGGCTAACCAATTGAGCCCCCAGCATGTTTAACATGCAGTCGCAGAAGCTTTTCAATTCTTAATGTGACTTGTACTGATGCGATACAAATGCATTCAAAGAAATAGAAAATACAGTACAGGTATCTAAGGATGGAAAAAAAACTTGTTTGTTTTCTGCTGCGCCTAAAATTCCAGCCTTAATTTTTAACCGGTTTTTGAACCAGCGTAATTGCAAGAAAATCAAATGTATGGCTCTTTAGCCTGGGGACTGAGCTGGTTTAATGACCCATGATGCGTTCAGGAGCAGGGATCGATAGACTGGCGTAAAAGAGCGAGGAAATTTGGGCATAGCCTAATTACATGCGTACCAAGTTCCTTGATCTTTTATGCTGGGTATTTGCTTTATGCCACAATTATAAATGTCCCTGGGTGCAAATACACAAGAAATTCCATCCCTTGGTCTTTACCACTTCATTATTGCACATCCAGCTATTTGGAAGCATTGTGCTTGACTCAGATTTTTTACTCCCTTGTGTAGGATTGGCGTTTTGAAGTGTCTTACGTATTGAGTTTCCATTAGCGCATATAAAAGGAGAGGCATTGTGTGCGTGCATGTGTTTGTGTCTAGCTGTACAGTATTACACTGAATCCCATCTGGAACAGTGCTGCTGCGTGGTTGTCAGGTCATCCTCAGGCCAACAGTACAGACTTTAACGCATTCACTGTCATTCCTCTTTGAGAAGCCTGTATTTCTAATGGAGTCATTCATGGGCTGTCTTGTAAATATTTTACTGACTGCATGTGGGTTCTTTCTGTTGGTTTGCCTTTTATTCAATTCCTCATCTTTTACAGAAATTCAGTTCTTGCAACTGCAAATTGAGCTAGTGTCTCTCTCTCTCTCTCTCTCTTTCCCCCACCCCCCCCCAGAAAAAAATGTTATTTACATCTACATTTTAATGTGTGACAGACCCTCTAAAATCAAGTTTTCCAATTTGTTTCCCCACATCTAGACCCAGCCAATGGGGATAAACTAAAATCGACTTCATGATGTGTCAAAAGGCCTGTATTCAACTTTGGGAACACTTGATTTTAGAGAGTTTGTTGTACATTAAAATGTAGTGGTAAATAACATTTTTGTTGCAAACTATCTCACTCTGTAGTTACAAGAATAGTAGTAACAATTTCTATGGGACATGAGTAATTGAATAAAAGGCAAGCAAACAGAAATAACCCATATGCAGTAAGTAAAATATTTACAGGGCAGCCCGGAAGTGACTCCATTAGAGACAAAGGTTGCTCAAATGGGAATGACAATGAATGTGTTCGGCTGCACTACAGTCCAAACATATCTGTGGCCATTTGAGTTTTACTCTTTCCTTTTTCTCTTGTTCCCCTCATGATTTATTTTTACTCTCCCTTATCCATGCAGTTTTCAAGCCAATTATTTACTTAGACAGGTTACTTCCAACTATTAAAGGCATAATTTTAGGTGAACAGAATGCCGCAAAACCCCTAAAGATTTTAGCCTGTGTAGGGACTGAAGGAGATCATCATATACAGCCAGTGGGAACCCAGGAAACCCCAAAGTCTGACAAATGTCGCCAGGACCATTAGAGAAACACTGAATCCAGGAAACTGTATCTCTTCCACACTCTAGTATCAAACTAAGAGAAAGTCAAGGGCATTCTCGCTTTATCTGGGACCTTAAGGTGGCTGGGCAGGTTGAGAAAGTGGCTTTAAAAAAAGCATACGGGATCCTGGGCTTTGTAAATCGAGGCATAGAGTACAAAATCAAGGAAGTTATGATGAACCTTTATAAAACACTGGTTCAGCTTCAACTGGAGTATTGTGTTCAATTCTGGGCACCGTTCTGTAGGAAGGATGTGAAGGCCTTAGAGAGAGTGCAGAAAAGATTTACAAGAATGGCTCAAGGGATGAGGGGCTTCAGTTACGTGGATAGACTGGAGAAGCTGGGGTAAGAACATAAGAACATGAGAAATAGGAGCAGGAGTAGGCCAATCGGCCCCTCGAGCCTGCTCCGCCATTCAATAAGATCATGGCTGATCTGATCCTAACCTCAAATCTAAAGAACACAAGAAGTAGGAGCAGGACCCGGCCACTCAGCCCCTGGGCCCGCTCCGCCACCCACAGGGCCTCGACCGATCCGAACTCAGCCTCATGTCCAATTTCCTGCCCGCTCCCCGTAACCCCTAATTCCCTTTACTTCTAGGAAACTGTCTATTTCTGTTTTAAATTTATTTAATGATGTAGCTTCCACAGCTTCCTGGGGCAGCAAATTCCACAGACCTACTACCCTCTGAGTGAAGGAGTTTCTCCTCATCTCAGTTTTGAAAGAGCAGCCCCTTATTCTAAGCTTATGCCCCCTAGTTTTAGTTTCACCCATCCTTGGGAACATCCTTACCGCATCCACCCGATCAAGCCCCTTCACAATCTTATATGTTTCAATAAGATCGCCTCTCATTCTTCTGAACTCCAATGAGTAGAGTCCCAATCTACTCAACCTCTCCTCATATGTCCACCCCCTCATCCCCGGGATTAACCGAGTGAACCTTCTTTGTACTGCCTCGAGAGCAAGTATGTCTTTTCTTAAGTATGGACACCAAAACTGTACGCAGTATTCCAGGTGCGGTCTCACCAATACCTTATAGAACTGCAGCAATACCTCCCTGTTTTTATAATCTATCCCCCTAGCAATAAAAGCCAACATTCCGTTGGCCTTCTTGATCACCTGCTTCACCTGCATACTAACTTTTTGATTTTCTTGCACTAGGACCCCCAGATCCCTTTTGTACTGCAGTACTTTCCAGTTTCTCGCCATTAAGATAATAACGTGCTCTCTGATTTTTCCTGCCAAAGTGCATAACCTCACATTTTCCAATATTGTATTGCATCTGCCAAATCTCTGCCCACTCACCCAGCCTGTCTATATTCCCTTGTAGGTTTTTTATGTCCTCCTCACTTTCTACTTTCCCTCCCATCTTTGTATCATCTGCAAACTTTGATATGTTCCACTCGGTCCCCTCCTCCAAATCGTTAATATAGATTGTAAAGAGTTGGGGACCCAGCACCGACCCCTGCGGAACACCACTGGCTACTGGTTGCCAGTCTGAGAATGAACCATTTATCCCAACTCTCTGCTTCCTGTCAGATAACCAATCCTCCACCCATACCAGAATATTACCCCCAATCCAGTGATTTTTTATCTTGAGCAATAATCCTTTATGTGGCACCTTGTCGAATGCCTTCTGGAAGTCGAAATACACTACGTCCACTGGTTCCCCTTTATCCACCCTGTACGTTATGTCCTCAAAGAACTCAAGCAAATTTGTCAGACATGACTTCCCCTTCATAAAGCCATGCTGACTTTGTCCTATTAAATTATGTTTATCTAAATGTTCCGCTACTGTCTCCAAAATTTTACCCACCACAGATGTTAGGCTAACTGGTCTATAATTTCCAGCCTTCTGCCTACTACCCTTTTTAAATAAGGGTGTTACATTAGCAGTTTTCCAATCTGCCAGGACCTTTGCTGAGTCCAGGGAATTTTGGAAAATTATTACCAAAGCATCCACAATCCCTACTGCCACTTCCCTCAAGACCCTAGGATGTAAGCCATCAGGTCCAGGGGATTTATCCGCCTTGAGTCCCATTATTTTACTGAGTACCAATTCCTTAGTGATTTTAATCGTATTTAGCTCCTCCCCCCCCCAGAGCCCCCTGTTTGTCCAGTGTTGGGATATTCTTAGTGTCCTCTACCGTAAAGACTGAAACAAAATATTTGTTCAGCATTTTTGCCATCTCCATGTTTCCCACCATTAATTTCCCGGTCTCATCATCTAAGGGACCTACGTTTGCCTTAGCCACCCTTTTTCTTTTTATATAACTATAGAAACTCTTGCTATCTGTTTATATTTTTTGCTAATTTATTTTCATAATCTATCTTCCCTTTCTTAATCAATCCTTCAGTTACTTTTTGCTGTCTTCTGAAGACTTCCCAATCTTCTATCCTCCCACTAAGTTTGGCTACCTTATATGTCCTTGTTTTTAGTCGGATACTATCCTTAATTTCTTTACTTAGCCACGGATGGCTGTCATTTCTTTTACACCCTTTTTTCCTCAGTGGAATATATTTTTTTTGAAAGTTGTAAAATAACTCCTTAAATGAACACCACTGCTCATGTACCGTCTTACCCTTTTAATCTATTTTAACAGTCCACTTTAATCAATTCCGCTCTCATACCATCATAGTCTCCTTTATTCAAGCTCAGTACGCTTGTTTGAGAACCAACCTTCTCGCCCTCTAATTGGATATGGAATTTGACCATGTTATGGTCACTCATTCCAAGGGGATCCTTAACTAGGACATTATTAATTAATCCTGACTCATTACACAGGATTGTTTTCTCCTTTAGAGCAGAGAAGGTTGAGAGGAGATTTGATAGAGGTGTTCAGAATCATGAGGGGTCTAGACAGAGAAACTGTTCCCATTGGCGGAACCAGAGGACACCGTTTTAAGGTGATTGGCAGAAGAGCCAAAGGCAACATGAGGGAAAAACTTTTTACGCAGCGAGTGGTTATGATCTGGAATGCACTGCCTGAAAGGGGTGGTGGAGGCAGATTCAATTGTGGCTTTCAAAAGGGAATTGGATAAGTACCTGAAGGAAAAAAATTGCAGGGCTACGGGGAAAAGGCGGGGGAGTGGGACTAGCTGAAGCGCTCTTGCAGAGAGCTGGCACGGGCTCGAGGGGCCGAAAGGCCTCCTTCTGTGCTGTAACCATTCTATGATTCTATCTCTCTCATTGTTTCTATTGTTGCATATGCATTTAATTCAGGTAAAGCTACTGCCTTTTACAGACTTCCAGTTAAAGTCCACTTGCAACCTATGACTCATTCCACCAAGATCCTATATTACAGGCCGATTGCTCAAGGGCTGCTGGAGGGTGACCTTGAAACCCTTAAGAGTTTGGACCAACAGAACTGCAAATTAAGCTTGTTTGACAAATAGGTTGCAGTATCCATATGGTAGTTAGGGTACGCAGTATCAGTAGGAAATGCATGCTTGTGGTCCACCAGTATTACAAGAAACTGCTCAAACACCAGCAGTCATTCATTGGTGGTAAAATGTCTGCTCCTGTCAGTTTCCAATTCATTCCTTGCCTTATGACTGCCTCTTTTGTAATATTCTCCAGCTTCCAAACATAATGAGAAATTCAGGTCAGCCTCTGTTTTTCTTGCAATCACCTCCTTGTTTCTCCAATTACATATATAATCTCTGCTGCCAACGTTTACTGTTGCTAAAGTCTTGCTGCTACCTCAAGTCAGAGTTCTTCATCATACCTCTTCAAATTAGAATTGAATACATTCTAAATAAAAGTTATCTCTCTTCAAATTTACAGCATTACCTGCTATGCTCTAAAAGGCTGATATCAGGGGGAAATAAATTGCGATCGCAGTGCTCCTGCATTAACAGTGGCCTGGTGACCTCAAGGTCACTTAATTAAAATAATTTAAATGCACTCCGTTTATTTCCCAGGTGCACAGGGAATACTATAGCAACAGAAGGACAGGGAATGAGTGCAATGGCTCTTAAAGAGCTGTTGTACTTAAAGGGCAGCTGTTAATTTTTCCTGGAGCCTGACCATTGTGGTCCTAGGAAGATGCCTGCATGAGCCAGGAACTACAACAACGCAAAAAGAAAATACTGCAGATGCTGGAAATCTGAAATAAAAACAGAAAATGCTGGAGATACTCAGCAGGTCAGGCAGCATCTGTGAAGAGAGAAACAGAGTTAACGTTTCAGGTCGATGACCTTTCGTCAGAACTGGAAAAAAGCAGGAAATGGAACAGATTTTTAAGCAAGTGTAGAGGCTGGGAAAGGGGGGAGGGGATGAAAGAACAAAAGGGAGCATCTGTGATAGGTTGGAAGGCAGGAGAGGTTAAGAGACATTAAGAGATATTCAAGGCAAAAGGAGATGGTAATGGGACAAGTTAAGAAACAAAGGATGGCTCTAGATGAAGTGTAAATTGCGCTGGCAGAATGAAAGACAGCTGCCATGTGGGAGAGAAGAAAAAAAGACACAGACAAAAAGTGTGGATAAAAAATATATATACGATAGGGACTGCCTCCTTCACCTGAGGAAAGTGCTACTGGAGGAGATACCGCAGCGCAAGGTAGCCATTTTTAGGGCGGAGAGGAATCCTCCAAACTGAGCCAATGTGCAGCAAGCATGGAAGGAGGTGGCTAACCAGATGACTGCAGTCTTCCACACTGACAGATTGTGCAAGAGAATGAGGAAAAATTGGACTGGTGAGTGCCAAGGTACAGTTGATTTATAGGTGCCCACTCAAAGGAAAAGCATGCCTATACTATTCACGGACCAAGCAGTGAGCCCAAAGCAAGGTGCCACATCAAAGATGCAGCCTAGAAAGCACTCCTAACTACCATGTCTGTAAAGCTGCAAACTACAGCCTGGTATTTGCCAAAGGAAATCCTTCCTTTGCCTCAATGTTGCGTGCATTGTCACCAAGTCATTATGTCTCCTCAAATTACTTGCACGTTCTGTACTTTTCCTTCCATGCCAAGTGGAATAGGTCATCATTGAGGTGAATCGCAGATTTTAATGCTGAAATCATCTGTTTTTAGTGGTGGTGGACTTTCCAATCTGTGCCACCTCACTTGCCCACCACGCTATTGGGCGGGTATCCCAGAGGAGAGTGGTGGCTTTGAGGCTACTGCCAGGGTATTGAACATTCACCTGCATTAATCCATAGCTGTAATCCTACGCCACCTGCACTGAAATGAAATGAAAGCCTTTGATGGTCACTTGTATGCCATCAATGAAGTCTTGCAGTTTTTTGAAGCTGATCACCTGGTAAAATTACTGTGCCCTCTTGTGCTCTTGCTCACTTACATGGGAAAAGTGACAAGTTTTGGCCTGGCAAACAAGGCTTCTATGACCTCAATGCATTGGGGGACCCAAGTCTGACTAACGTGACAAAGGTACCACTGGTGACTTGAACGGATCCAGTTGTGCAAAAGTTGAATGCTGCAGTGGCTTTCGCGAGACTCCCACGGACGGCCTCGGCAGCCGATCTTTCCTCCTAGCTCGTTTCAGCGGGCCTCTCGGCGGTGTGATTTTCCACTGCTTCTCTGCCAGACGGATTGGAAATTGGCCAGTGGGAATTAAATGAAGCCCAGGATTTAAAATACTAATTTCTGGAGCAACGGGTACATTTCCAACTCCCATCACAACTCGCCTGCCGAAAACTGGCCCGGAGTTAAAATAGGGCTTTACGTTTTTTTTAAATGCATTAGCTGTGAAGTGCTTTGGGACGTCATCAGAATGTGAAATGTGCTATATAAACACAACTCGCCGGTTCTCTTGTTTTTCCTTTCCTCTTTATTTTCTCTCTTTTTCCTCCTTTCTTGGAGAACTAACAGTACGGCAAGTAAAAATGGTAGCAAAAGCCAATTTAACAAAAAAAAACTCAGTCCCATCTTTAAAATGGGATATTCCCAAGTAAATAGCATGGAAGCAGGCAAGTGCCTGCTTCAAATGGGCGAGCTTCACACGCAGGGTTTAGAGACCAGAAAAGGCTGGGAATTCATCATGGGGCATATTGTAATAAATGTTGGTCCTATAATAAGGTTCAGGCACTGGTAGTATGGCATCAAAAAACTAAAAACTTTCTGTTCTGTGGATTTGCCAGTGCTTGGGCCCACCTGTCTGATTATGCTCTCCTTGGGAGGAACTGCTTCCCAAGCACACAGTCAGGGAATCAATCCTTATGGTTGTCCTGATCATTCAGTATAGAATTGCTGCTACCTCTGGATGCACATTTTCATCATGATCAATGCACTTTTTTTTTAACTCCCTCTGTTTTTGGGATTAATTACTCTGGCTAACTTAAACTGAGAATAATTGTGCTGGTGATTAAAGCAAACTTCAATGGTTGCTGTGTTTTTAATTGGAGTCCAGGATTGCTAGGTTATCCAAGGATCTGAGTGTCTAAAGTTGAAGACCTATCGCTGATGAAAGGCTCAAACATTTAGATTACAGGGTGAACTTGCCTTAGACTGCAGCACGCTGCTGGGACTTGGCGTTGGAATCCAAGGCTTGTTCATACCCCAATCTGAATAAGGTCTTGGGCCCTGATATTAACTGCGAGCCAGATTTCGGCCGGTGAGTTTTGGTTGCAGCAAAACAGTGGCTCGGGTATTTTAACTCCCAGGCCTCATTTAAATCCTGCCGACCAACTTCCCGCCCATTCTGGACCGGCAGGTTTGGGAAGTGGTGGAAAATCTCAACCTGGAGGCTATCCACTGACGGGAGGCAAGTGGTGGGATCAGCTGCTGCGCTGTCCTGTGGGGGTCCCACAATCGGGAAAGGTACAATTGTGACGGGGAGGCTTAAGCTTTCCTTGTGTTCTGGTGCAACACTCCTGCTCCTCTTGGACCCACAAGGAAAATTAAAAAAAAAAAAAAATTTAAACTTACCTTTTTGGGGCCATTCTGGCCCTGATGCACTTCCGTGCTGGATTGGCCTGCCCAGTTTCCACCGGGCAGCTAGGGTTAAAAACACTTCCTGCGGTCAGTATCCAAATTTGCTCCCAATGTAATCTGAATAAAGGCTGAGAGTTGGATGTCAAGGCACTTGGAGAAAGGTGCTCAAGGCTTGGAGCTGGATGCTGCCACAAAAGAGGATATTGACGGTTCATTGGTGTACTGTATCCAACCCATACTGCAATGAAGATAGAATGTTTGTGCTTCGACTGAACTCTGTCATAACATTTTACTGTATGACTGTCCTAGAGGATGACACAATGGGCCTACTTTTGCTAGAATCAATGTATATGCTAGGTCTGGCTTTGCAGCAAAAAGTTGAATTGAGTTATTCCTTTGCATATAGAAGACACTGCCTGGTTGTACACAACAACTTGTATTTATATAGCGTCTTTAATGTAGTAAAACATCACAAGGCGCTTCACAGGAGTGTTCTAAAACAAAATACACCAGCATATGTTGCAAGACCTCAAATTTTGAATCAGCATATCAATGAACTATCCTGGCCATCATGACGGCACAAGGCTACAAATAACTGAGAAGCTGAGTTCTAGGAGTGGAAATGGCGAAGCAAAGCATAGTGAAGCTGATGCACGAAGAGAGGGGCCTGGATGGGGAACAGTTAGAATGCAAAGGGGTACCAGAATTATGCTAAATCGGGGCGGGGCCAACAGTGGATGCAACCTTTGGCTACCGGCAACACCTTTCCCCACTGTTTCACGCCACCAACTATCCAAAAAGGAAGCAGAAAAAGACAGACAAAAGCAGAAAAGAACAAAAAGGGAGAGAATCAGCAACACGAATATGACAAACCGATAAGAGGAACACCATATCCTTTGACTTCACTAGTGCTGTAATTTAGTCTTGTGTCTAGGTTGCACTTCCTGTGACATGATTTTGTCACACCTGGGTAGTGTTGTGTATATTTAAAATTATACTTACCCTCGGTCTTCCTGACACTAGGCGGCACTGCTGATCTTTCAGGCTCTAACTCTCTGGTATGCTTCTGAGTGGCAGTGCAGGTACGTTTTGGTCCAATTTTATTCTCTGGCACAAGTAATTGCAAGTAAGAATTTTAAGTTTATTTTCCCTTCCACCAGAAAAATAAACCTTCACCTTGGCAGCTGCCTACTCTAGCACACTAGTTCCACCCAAAAGGATAGCAGAAAAGGAGAGCGACCGGCAGATAAATAACATTTATAAAGTCCACAGATGCTCAAGCCTCTGGCCTCCTGGCCTAGTACTCTCCAATTTTCTGACTAAGTCTCTGCATATCCTTTGTCTCTACCCACCTTAGACTGCTCAACCATTTGCTTCCAATGCTGGGTTGCCCATCCTGAAACTCTTCCTGCCCCATTCAGAGATCGGACCTCAGACTCCTGCTCACCCACTTTTGGCCCACCCCAATGATGACCCACTTCATTTTTGTGGGTTTCCTAGCACTAGGCTGGGAACTGGCACTTTTTTAAGCGCTTACACACTAAATATATCATCAAGCAATAAGCACTTCAAAAATAAATTGCCAATACCCAGCTTAGTGCTGGGAAAACGGCTTTGGGTTCATGCTGCTGAGGGAAATATTAGCTGGGAGGAGGCATTGGGTTGGGGAAAGAATAGGAGGGATAGGAGTAATGGTGAGGGAACAGAAGAGGGCCAGGGGATGGGTGGGTAAGTGGTAATGGAATGTCACATTGAAAGAAAGACTTGCATTTATATAGCGCCTTTCATGACCACTGGACGTCCCAAAGCACTTTACAGCCAATGAAGTACTGTTTTTTTGAAGTGTAGTTACTGTTGTAATGTAGGAAACGTGCACAGCAAGCTCCCACAAACAGCAACGTGATAATAACCAGATAACCTGTTTTACTGATGTTGATTGAGGGATAAATATTGGCCAAGACACGGGATAACTCCCCTGCTTTTCTTCGAAATAGTGCCATAGGATCTTTTACATCCACCTGAGTGCAGACGGGGCCTCGGTTTAAGGTCTCAGCTGAAAGACTGCACCTCTGACAGTACAGTGCTCCCTCAGCACTGCACTGGAGCATCGGCCTAGATTTTTGTGCTTAAGTCTATAGATATGTGAAGAGAAAAAGATTGGTGAAGTCAAGCGTAGGTCCCTTGCAGTCAGAATCAGGGGAATTTATAATGAGGAACAAAGAAATGGCAGACCAATTAAATACATACTTGTTTCAGTCTTCACAAAGGAGGACACAAATAACTTCCCAGAGATGTCGGGGGAAAATAGAGTCTAATGAGAGGGAGGAATTGAATGAAATCACTTTTTGTAGGGAAATGGTGTTAGGGAAATTGACGGGATTGAAGGCCGACAAATCCCCAGGGCCTGATAATCTACATCCTAGGGTACTTAAGGAAGTGGCCCTAGAAATAGTAGATGCATTGCTGGTCATCTTTCAAAATTCTATAGACTCGAACAGTTCCCATGGATTGGAGGGTAGCTAATGTAACCCCACTATTTAAAAAAGGTGGTAGAGAAAAAACAGGGAATTATAGACCAGTAAGCCTGACATCGGTAGTGGGGAAAATGCTAGAGTCCATTATAAAAGATGTAACAGCAGAGCACTTGGAAAACAGTGACAGGATCGGGCAAAGTCAACATGGATTTACAAAAGGTAAATCATGCCTCACTAATCTACTGGAATTTTTTTGAGGATGTAACTGGTAGAATAGATAAGGGAGAACCAGTGGATGTGGTGTATTTGGACTTTCAGAAGGCTTTCGATAAGGTCCCGCATAAGAGATTGGCGTACAAAGTAAAAGCACATGGGATTGGGGGTAAGGTACTGATTTGGATAGAGAACTGGTTGGCAGACAGGAAGCAAAGAGTTGAAATAAACGGGTCTTTTTCCGAGTGGCAGGCAGTGACTAGTGGGGTACCGTAGGGATCGGTGCTAGGACCCCAGCTATTCACAATATATATTAATGATCTAGACGAGGGAACTAGATGTAATATCTCCAAGTTTGCAGACGACACAAAGCTGGGTGGGCGTGTGTGCTGTGAGGAGGATGCAGGGAAACTCCAGTATGATTTGGACAGGTTGGGTGATTGGGCAGATGCATTGTAGATGCAGTATAATGTGGATAAATGCGAGGTTATCCACTTTGGTGGCAAAAACAGGAAGACAGATTATCTGAATGGCAATAGATTGGGAAAAGGGGAAGTGCAACGAGATCTGGGAGTCCTTGTGCACCAGTCGCTGAAGGTAAGCATGCAGGTGCAGCAGGCGGTTAAGAAGGCAAATGGTGCGTTGGCCTTCATAGCGAGAGGATTCGAGTACAGGAACAAGGATGTCTTGCTGCAGTTGTACAAGACCTTGGTGAGACCACACCTTGAGTATTGTGTGCAGTTTTGGTCGCCTTATCTGAGGGAGGATGTTCTTGCCATGGAGGGAGTGCAGTGAAGATTTACCAGACTGATACCTGGGATGGCAGGAATGACGTATGAAGAGAGATTGGGTCGATTAGGCTTGTATTCGCTAGAGTTTAGAAGAATGAGAGGGGATCTCATTGAAACTTATAAAATTCTAACAGGACTAGACAGACTAGATGCAGGAAGGATGTTCCTGATGGCGGGGGGAGTCCAGAACCAGGGGTCACAGTCTAAGGATAAGGGGTAAGCCATTTAGGACTGAGATGAGGAGGAATTTCTTCACCCAGAGAGTGGTGAACCTGTGGAATTCTCCACCACAGAAGGCAGTTGAGGCCAACTCATTAAATATATTCAAGAAGGAGATAGATATATTTCTTAAGGCTAAAGGAATCAAGGGATATGGGGAGAAAGCAGGGACCGGGTACTGAATTTGGATGATCAGCCATGATCTCATTAAATGGCGGAACAGGCTCGAGGGGCCGAATGGCCTACTCCTATCTTCTATGCTTTTTCTATGCTTATGCTAAGTCTCTTGAGTGGGACTTGAACCCACAACCTTCTGACCCAGAGGCGAGCGTGCTACCAACTAAGCCACTGGCTGATACCACATATTGGGGGTAAGGGGATGAAGGAGTAACCAGGAGCAGAGGCAACCGTTGCGTGAAGTGGATGTAAGGTGTTAGTACAAAAGGAAAGGAGTCACAGTTGTGATTGAGGGGCTGGTGGGAAAGAAGTTGTAGTGGGATGGGGTAGGGAAGAAAGGAAAACAAAAACAAACTGGTAAAGGGAAGGGGGGGTGGGTGGGGATGCGTGCGCGGGAGAGCTGCCTAGCTCTGCAAGTCATATTTTCTCACCAATCACCAGAAAATGCCATCAGCATTTCCCTTCCCCACCATACCACCTTCCATCTGAAAGGATGAAAAGAAAGAAGAGAAAATAGATGGAGAGAAACATGAAGACAGCAAGAAAGAAACAGTACTTACTGTGAGGAATGCTGCAGGAGATCTGCTAATATAGTCTAATAATACTTGTACTTTTCATGTTGAAACATTTCAAAGTATGTTACACCATTTATTACTTTTTTTGAAATGCAGTGTTTGTAATGTAGACAAAAGAACATCAGAATGTAGGATCAAGAAAAAGCCCATGCAGCTCAATCAATCATCTAGATCCTGTTTCAGTACACAGATCCTACCATTCTTCTTCCATTTTCTGACCCCAAACACATAACTTTATCCTCTGTTGAATCGAGAACTAACATATGGCCTTCAGCTGAGCCAGCATTCACTCTACCAAGTGGTAGTCTCTTCCAAAATCTGGTAACATTTAGTGTGAAAGATTCATTCCTTCTGTTATTTTTAGTTTGTGGCTTCTTTAGCTGGAAGTCATATACCATGGTTCACTTATTGGGGTTCTGCACAAAATAACCATATACATCTACCTTATCCATTTCCCTTCCTTATTTTAGTTAACTTGGCTCATATCTTCCTCCACCCTTAATTTCATCTTATCTTGACCTTTTTTTTTATTTGGGCCAGTAAATGGTAAGTGCCTTTGCTATGTTTCTAGTTGCTGGTTTTCTACACTTAGTCTTTCTGTCAGACAACAGACCACCCAGCTCTTGGCAGAGTCGTCTCTAGCTCTTGTGAATCGGATCAAATCAAATCCAAGTTTATTATGTAATGGGTGATGTGGTCAATCCTCTAGTTGTGAAGAAGATCAGCACTAGGGACTAGGATGCCAAAACAGATGGGATGAATGCAGGTTGGAATCTGTTGAAACCTGATGAAGTGCTGAAACACATCTCTGGGCCACAGCAGGCTAATTTGATGGGAGGGGCTCTAACATCAGGAAATGATAACTCTTGTTTGATTGATAGCCTCCTGTGAATCTGACAGATGCTCTGGTTTAATTTGGCAGCTGGTTCCTTGGCTGCACTCGGGTGCCTTCTGGCATTGAATCAGGCACAGTGGGAAGTGTGGAGGAAAACTGCGTCACGGTGAATGCTTTCCACACCAGTGACTTCATTAAAGTGTTGCTTGTCATGTAGGCTGTACAATGTCTGAACTGAAGGCTGGGCAAGGATGATCTTTTCAGTTCCTCACCAGAAACTAATGAACTGTTAATTGTGGGTGCAGTCACTCATTGGCTTTAAGTGGAATTTAAAACAAAGCAAATGTGCTAAAAGCTATTTCTTGTGATACTCCTGAATTCATCATCTCAATTGCTCTGCCATTACCATCCTTAGTAGCAGATCTATTACTAGCAGCACTGATGTGCCATACCTCAAAATTTACTTTTCAGGCACAACCAGTAATTGTGCTCGAGGGTGTTTTTCCATAGTACAAAAATTTCACACATCAATCATGAAGCTTTATTAAAATCCTAGTCACAACAGTATGTGGGCCTTGTTACTGGCCGTGTTGGGCACTATTTGCAACATGCCCTGTAAATGCTCCCTCAGTACACGAGCACTATAGAACTGGAGCTGTTTGTTCTGTTCCAGCTTGGAGTCAAACCATTCTATTCCAGGGTTATAGCCACAAAAAGCTTCCAAATGTTGTAAACTTCATCCCATGGGAATGGTCCCCGGCAGTCAACGGGGTGGGGATAAGCCTCAGGCCAAGATCGGGAGGGGGTAAGGTGGGAGGAGAAAGTCTAAGGCCATGATCGAGATGGGGGAGCCTGCTGATGGCAGCGATCGGGATGGGTGGGGGAGAGGTCAGGGCTGGGGAGGCCGAAGGCTTCCTTGTGAGGCCTGGTGGGCGGGGCGGGTGCTCCTACTCCTCCTGGCTCACAAGGAGCTTAAAACCAGGCGAAGTTCTAAAACTTACCTGGGACTTTTCTGGCCAGTTGGCTCCTGGCAGCAGACCGTGCGGGACTCCCCTTCTGTTGAGGTTAAAAATAAGTAGCGGTGCCCATGACATCGTTGGGCTTTGACACTTGCATGTTACGTAGGCCCCTGCCTGCTTTTAGCGCGATCCTTGTCCAGGACCTCCACTGCCGCCGGAAATATTACAGCAGCCGGGAATGGGGTCAGGTTGCCCTTCCTTATTAAATGGAAAACTTCCGTATTGGCAAGTAGGTTTTATTCCTGATCTACCTGCAGAGCATCTCCGTGTCCTTCACATACTATAGGGATGGGGTCGAGTTCACAATGAGATAAAGTAAATAGTGGCTGCTTGTCCTCAAGAATTAAGAAAGCTGCATTGTAGTGAGCAGCATAAACATAAGTAAGTGGTAGCCCAAGCAGAGAAAAAAAAGCAGCTAATGGGTTGAAACTGGATGAGTATTTTGTGTTTAATAGAGCTTGACTCCTCCCCTGTCTCATTTTTGCAGCACCAGTCTCAGTAAAGTCTGATGAATGTGATGCGTTTGGCTCAGCCAAAGCAGTTTCAAAATCAAAGGGCATACAGTCTGCTCATTAGCTATCCAAATCGCACAACGGTAAACCTGATTGGTAGATTAATAATACTCCCACAGTGAAACAAACCTATTTTAATTGACTGGCATACGTTTCCATTTACAATTTATTCTCCCACTCATTTAAATTCCTCTGTTTATTGCTCTTGTTTCAGAAGGAGTGCAGGCTGCCCCTGAACAGGATGACCCTTCAGATCAGATTGTGAAACAGTGATCTAGGCAGGAAAGATTTACTTCTCTGTTTCTTACAACTGTAATTGTGTGTGGTGGTTTGAAAAGGAACTGAAGTTGTTTGGTGTTTGAGGCACATGGAGTTATGAAGTCATCAAAACAAACTTGAGAGCTTGTCTTCAGAAGAAGGAAGAGGATCCATACAGGGCCGGCATTAGGGAAAATGGTGCCCTGGACGAACTTATATTTTGGCGCCCTTTCTTTAAGTATGTAGTAGTAGCAAAAGTTTTGGATATAAAGCTGTAATCCCAAGAGATTTTTATAATTTAAATAATAAATGATGTCATTAAAAAAAAAATAACATTACAGCTAAGTGACAAACTAATCATTAAATTAATCACTAAGCAAATAAATAACACAAAAAACTTTGTTCACCAAGATATTTTGAGCCACATCATTCTCGATAAACAGGATGGCCAGCAAAGAGAGCCTGTCATCTCCCATGGTGGATCACAAATATGCTTTTTATGAGCTACAACTTCGAGAAGCTCTGTTCGCTGCTTGCCACCGATACAGGCATGGTTAACAGGATCCTGAGTGCTAGCCATGTGTTTGGGAACTTGCTCTTGAAACTTGAATTTTGCTCTTCTTGAGCAGTCCGTTGGAAGCAGACTTTGGAGATGGCCAAGTTCATCGCAGAGGTCGACGCCTCTTGACCACGGTGCCTTGGGCAGTCGCCCACCCGTAAGGCCGGCCCTGGATCCAAATTCTAACTTGATCTCCAATTTATACTTTAATCAATACATGTAGGAGGGGGTTGAAGAACAACAGTGGAAAATTATATTTCAATTCAATATGGTTTTAGGGGAGGGATATATATTCAAAAAAATTAGACTTTGACCAGAGATTGTAATGTTCCAAGTTTACAGAAGAGCACTGATCTCAACTCTGACAGCAGTGAGGCCACTACAATTGACCTCATTACCTTTGGGCATGGGAGGACAAAAATCAGCCAGAATACCTGCTCCTGATTGCTATCCAGTTATCCATGCTATGAATTGCACATGCGCAGTCATCAAGTCATGATGTTAGGATCGGGCTTGGCTGTAACTTCCTCCGCAGTTGAATAGCCAGCTATCACTCTACTTGGGCTTGGACATGAAGATAAGGGAGGACATGCTACAGGACTCTGGTACTTTTGGATCTATACCTCAGCAAGTCAGCTTCTTGAAGAGGATAACTGTTCAGTAGAACAAAAATACCAATGGCCCAGATTTTGCATTGAGAGTAACTGTGAGGCTAACAGCACTCACCGTTATTATGGAGTAAATCGGACAGCAACTTCTGGAGTCCGCTCATACGCAGTAAAACACAGAAATCCGGAAGTTACTGTCTGAGTTAACCTGCTCCACTATACCGGTGCCTCGCCGATACTCAGCATTAAAACACATGTAAGGGTGTGAAGTTGTGGTACTTACCCACTAAACACAGCAGAAAAATTAGGGCTGGTGCATTCAGGTGTAAGTGAATTTTTAATGGCGTGATCAGTCATAATTACTGCCAAATAACCCCTCTGGTCCTGATAATTTAATTTTAAAAATGTGGACTCATTCCTTCAGATTTTAATTATTGTTGGAGATTTAAAAAAAATGTTTTACTTTGTCTCTTTATCTGTCTCTCTGAACCCCATCTTTCTTTCCCTCTCTTTTATTTTGCTTTCTGTACGTGATTTTACAATGAATTAAATCTAATTTATACTTCTTGGTTTAGACTCCGCGTGTCTCAGTGAGGATTCTTCAGTCTGATTGGTTGACGAGCGACGTTGTTGCTTGTCCTGCTCACTCACGCCCCTGTAGAGGGCGCCGCGCTGGATCAGACACCCGATAACTGCGAGTTGCCGCTCAAAAGCCCACAAAGTCTGTGGGCAGCTGTCCGCGTAATGAACGGTGAGCGCCGTTCCTTCGCCACTGACCAGTGTGTTTAATCTGTGAAATCTTCAACCCCTCCTCCCCTACTTTTGTGATGGCAAGACTGCTATTAGTGCCAGCAAATTATCCAGTATGCATTAACCTGAACTTCAAGGGAGTTTAAAAGTAGATACGATTTGCATATCTATGATCTATGATTACATAGACTATTAGAACTGTGGTTGTCCAACCTTTGTGTGTAGGAGCCTGCTGCAAGTATTGACCCGTTCCCAGAGACGGACTCCTGTCCTAACTTCTATAAAACAGAGTTAGCTGCTAATGTGAAAAACTGCACTATCATTGCAGAAATCATAAGGCAACAGAAATAACATTCGAGTGTGTTAACAAATTCAGAAATCTGGTGACCTTGGGGGCCCTTAGTATCCTTTACGAATGCCGGAGAATCGAAGAACCCCAGTTTTAAAACCTGTGTTAAAATGCAGATTATGTTTGCTGTAACACTGAGTGTGGGGTAGAGCTGGTTTTGTTTCTCTTATCCTGTTAGGTTGGTGCATCAGTATCTCTAACAGCAGTCTGTGGATCGTAAGTTAATGCTGTCAGCAGTCCTTTCATTTTGTTAGTACAGATCATGAAATGAGGAGCGAGATGGAACATGTCCAAGTTTGTCTAATTAACGGATTTTGCTGAGGTTCCTTCTCAATGTATAAATTATTCATGTGATACAGTAATAAGCCCTTCTCCAATCCTTTGAGCTGTCAGGGAGATTAGCATATTGTGCAATATCTACTGTCTTCTACTCCTTCACAAGATCCTGCTACTTAGAATATTATGTAACTGCACCCTACTTGCTGCCAGGAAGGACTGGTGTTTAATCTAACTAAAGCTTACAAAGAATGAAGAGAATGGCAAACCAACATAACGAGCTTGTGATCAGCTGACCTCTTTCAGGCTGGAAGAAAATTGGTGCCTAGGAAAATTATGGTGGAGTGTGCTATTGTCACTTTTTCATATTGTACGAGTGCCATTGGCTCCCAACACTTGGGTATTGCACAGCTGGCTGCAGCCGCAAAGATAAACTGGGCAGATTTGCTACTGGGAAGACCCAATAAAAAGCAGGACTTGGATATTCCCGAACCCTGCTCTGCCGACAGAGATTAAGCTGGGTGGGACTTCTACCTGCCTGTTTGCCATCGCCCTGACCCCAGCCCAAATTCTTGGGACAGGATCATTTGAATGGCGGTGGGGGGAGAAATGTCCGCACCAGTAATGGTGCTACTGGGGTGCCTACCCAGCAGAGCCAGTGAGATTTCCTAGCAGCATCTTGCTGTTCTGTTTGGGGCGGGGGGAGGTGCACAGGTCGGTTTGTGTTTAATTGATATTGTATAGGACTTCCAGTCCAGTCCTTAGAAAAACATGGACTCTAGAGACAAGTAAATTTTCAAGATTTATTGAACACGTGATATTACAAGCATGCAAATATATTTCTGTTGTACCCACAAGTATGATGCCCATCAGAGATCACGAGCACACCATTCCAGCCAGTTCTTGATCAGAAGTATCCCTCGAAGATACATTTTTACATTTATATTTTTACTGTAACACGCCTACTTTGGTCATAGGATATGATGTAATTCTAGCACCATGTGCTATCCCTTTGTCTGAAACTGACTTAAACTATTGAGACCTGAGGCCCCAGATCTTGCCTCTTCTCCAGGTTGCTGCATCTTGTTTTTGCTTGAGCTTATTCCAGTACTTTTCCACTAGGCATGAGCTTGTCTGCACATGGCAGTACTTCAACCTATTCACTATCAAAATGCTAGATCTATAACTTCCACCGAAGTTTAACATCCTGCTTATCTATAACTAGCTTTAGCCAGTACATAGTTGTATCTATGCCAGTTGCTTTGTTTTTATATATATTCTTGCTCAAGCAACCTGTTTTGTATGTTCAGCAGAATTCAGCTAGTCCCTCTTGCTAGTCTGCTCCCCTTTTTTCCCTCTATGCTTTCACTGATACTAGCTAATCCATGATGCTCTTTACCTATACCAGGCTTTTAACCTATTACACACTATCCTGCAGTCTTGCGTCTTCAAAAGGTAAGCTGCCTCACCCAAGATTTTTCTGCTGCTCCATCTCGGATCAGTTGTCGTTAGAATACGGCATTGCCGAATCCACTTATGGCCTTTTTTATTGCAATTGCACCTGCTTCAAACTTACCGCTGAACAGAACTGGTGGGAAATCCAGGGAAGCCAGTTTCCCGTCTCCAAAATCACCATCACAAGGAGCAGTGAGTGGAATGAGCAGTACTGCATGAGGCCAGGAATGGGAGGAAACTTGATGGGAGCAGGTTCTGTCCCAAATTCCTTCCCACTCCACCCAGATTATGCTAATTCAGTGCCAAAAATGGGACAGAATTTCTAGGTTCAGGTCTTCTCTGGCACTGGACTCTGAATTTCACAAGTTTTCTCTTTAGTTTTTCTATCAGCTGGGTGAGACTCGTGTATCAGTCTCTTGACTGCTCTAGCACAATGTAGGTTGCAGAGGGAAAGAGCAGGGATTATTGACACATACTGTTTCTACAAGCATGTCTAAAATTGGTTGGTCTGAGCCACCATCCTGTGTAGCTAGAGTGCAGCCTGGACCCTGATGTTACCGAGCTCTGCTAATGAGCAACATTGCCTGTCTGTCGGCTCTCTTCCAGATGGATTGTCACCTTACAGGGAGTGTTGGGAAACCTGCTTAGGACCTGGGAGCTTGGACAATGAACTCTTGACAACTACTTCCACAGGTGCAAAGAAAATTCACACAGGAGTATAAACACTAGCACAGACCAGTTGGGCCGAATGGTCTGTTTCTGTGCGCTTAAATTCATTTAATGTAAGTTTGTAAGGAATGGTTTAACTCTTTCTGACCCCCTCCCCTCCAGAAGGCACCAAACAATGCTGGAGTATGATCCCATGATACATACAACTTGTCCGTATCTTAACCCGATGCCTATTCTTCCTGTGAGTGTGAGCAGGTTATGTAGCCTTGAAGGGACTCACAGCTGAATCCAATCTAGCCCTGAGCTCTACTTTGATGCAAATACATTTCCAACAGTGATCACTGAATAGTGATCAGGAGCATAAACTGTGGCTGGCTTTTGTTCTCTTCTGTCACACTGAAGCTAATAACAGAATCTCACAGCATAAACCATGAATCAAACCCTGGATCTTCGGGTATCTGTGGCTCAAAACCACCTCCTCATGGTACATTCAACCACTGTAGTATTGAGTCATTTTAAGACTAACAAGCGAATATATCATCATGTCTCTGTTTGCAAACAGTGAATTAAATCACCTTTACGAGGACAGTGATGTCCCTTTTACTATGATGTCCCTTATAAACCCTAAAAGCACGAATAATGTTTGTGAATTTAATGGCGTTTAAAAAAAAAAATCTGGATTGAGAAGAGTTGCTTGTGTGGAATGAGATTTGTAATATAATCCACATTCAACTGAATAACTGAGTTGTTTCAGCTGCATACACTGGAGTGACTGGGAACCTTTCATGTCATTTTATTTATTCCCTTTGTTTCCTCTTTATAATCCCTTCCTCCATACAATGGGATTCTTGCATGATTAGGTAATGGGCTTCCAACCCCTGTACAATGTTGTTTGTGTGGTGGGAATGGCATGTCCCATTTAACCTCACGGGGTGCCTGTAGGGGTGTCTCATTAGTGTGTCTGTCCAAGTGTAATGTCCTGCAGCCAAGCGTTAATCTGATTCTATTTTCACATAGTTAATGTCATCCTGTCGCTTTTGAGGATTCTGGGTTTATGAAGAAAGCAGTGTTTTGGGAAAGAGTGGGTGTGACAAAAATTGTAAAGGAAGTACTGTTTGTCATCTGCCCGTGACCAGGATGCCAGAAGGACAGTCCTATGTAAACTCTAGAAGAAAATGTTAGATAATATGGGTACACCAGAGTCTTTGTCACATGACAGCTCAAGGGAGA
The DNA here is from genome assembly GCA_030390025.1 of Squalus acanthias. NCBI lineage: Eukaryota > Metazoa > Chordata > Chondrichthyes > Squaliformes > Squalidae > Squalus > Squalus acanthias. The sequence goes on from CM059427.1 coordinate 156,815,799, forward strand.
GGGAATGAGGGATGTAGATGGAGAGGAATAGGAGAAGGAGGATTGGTGTGGTTGACTGTGAAGGGATTGATCTGATGTTTGTGTGGGGATTGGAGAAGTTACTGAGGGAGGTGCCTTGAGCAAAATCACTGAGGTTATGTTTTGTGGGGAGGATCTGAACAGCATGAGGGTTTGGAGTGGTAAAACTTTGAGCAGAATTCAGTGAGGTGATTTGAGCTGGAATTGAGTGGAAATCAGAGATTGTGTTGAGGCTCAACCAGAAATGAAAGGCAGTTGTTTGGCTGAATGCTGCATGACCCTCATCAGCAAGTCCCACTTTGATTACTCCCACCACTCCTCTGACAATTGCTCCTCCTTAAAGATCCTCACATTATTCCACCCCTCTCCTCTCCTTTACAGCCCTCATCATCTGCCATACCCCAAGCTTCTCCGAGATATCCTCTCTCTTTACGTGTCTCAGCCTTCACAATAAGTGATGACTCATTCTCAAAAAAAAATTGAGTCTCCATCTCTATTCCCCTTGTGCGCTCTCTCTGAATTCACTGGCTGTGTCCTTCCTAAACTTCATGCTCCCATATTCATAGCGACCCCTCAACCCCTCCATCTCCCGTGGCCCCTCTACTCGTGATCTCACTCAGTTGAGAAAGCAATCTCTGACCACTTCCTTGTACCTCTCACCACCCCTTCCAACTTCAAAACCTTCTGCGTTCACCCCTGGAAAACCTCTCCCTCGCGTGGATTATACCTTGTACTTTCAAACTTCTAGCTACCTAGCCTTTGGCCCTCTGTTCATCATGATACTTCTGATAGCTGTTGATTTGTTCAACCACTCCCTTAACTCCACCTTTGATGCCCTTGTCCTCAACAAAACCTTTACCCTATCCCATATGAGTTGTTCCCCCCGATATGGCCCACATCTTCTCTCCCTTGGCTTCAAACGGCACAGTCTTGAGCTTAACTGGCTTCGGCATCCATCACCAGATCTGACTGGATCACGTCGAGCTCTACCATGCATTATTATCCTCTGCCACCATCCATTATCCTAGAGAGCAAAGACAACCTCCGGCTTCTTTTCTTCACTGCCATCTTAAACCCCTCTCTCTTGCCCCTCTCTACCCTCCCATCTTACAAAAAGTGCAAGGAGCTCATGGATTTCTGTGTCACCAAGGTGGAAACCATCTGTTCAGCTGCCTCCTGAAGTTCCCCCCTTCCTGTTGCCCACTAAGCCAAACCTGCCCCCATCCCTAGTCCCCATCCCATCTCTGAACCCCCATATCTCGAGTTTCTCCCTCATCTCCAACCATGCTGTGTCCAAGCTCATCTCTTCCGCAAGACCCACTCCTACTCCCTCGACCTCATTCCCACTAAACTGCTGACCACCCAACTTCATGTCCTGACATTGTAAATGGTTCCTTCTCATCATTTAATATTTGCATTTAAATACCGCCACATCCTTGCCCCCTCTGTCTCGCTAGCCTTCTCTAGTGCTACAACCACCCAGCCCAACCCCCGAATTGTCTGACCTCTTGTGCATTTACCCCCCCCCCCCATCCCTCACTGCCCTTTTCCTTCTATAGTGTAGGCCCTATGCTTGGGAATTCCCTCCCTGACCCCCCCACCCCCATCTCCCCCTTGACCTTTTTAAGAACTTCCTTAAAAGCCACCTCTTTTACCAAGCTTTTGGTCACCCCTCCTAATATTTCCTTCTTTGGCTTAGCATCCTTTTTTTTTCTCTTTACATTTCTTGAAGCACCTTGAAATGTTTTAAATGCCTGTGGTTGTGATGGGGCTGGTGATGTTGAGATTGAGCAGAACTTGTCGAGGTTGTGTTGGGGGAGGGGAAGGGGATCTGAGTAGAAATCGGGTGTGTAGTTTGGGTTGGAATTGATCAGAAATCATTGAGGTGGTTGTTTGCAGGAATGGCTGCTTTGAGCGGAAATCAGTGGTCATGGAGGCCTTGAGCAGGAGATTGTTGACTGAGGAAGGTGGGTATTCAGGTGCTTGCTAAGCAGGCATCAGTAGGGGTGGCAGGCTAAGAAATGAAGAATGTTGAGGATTTATTGTGTTGAGTAGGTTTGGCCAGTCAAACCCCAATGAATGAATGAGCTAGGACTGCATTGGTTACACTGATTTCCACTGAACAGCACTATTACATGGAGCAGTGGAAATAGGCAGTTGCAGGTTTATTTTTAGCCCTGTGGAAGCAGTGTGTGGGTGGCTGAGAGGAGTATTATCTCCTGCATCTCCCTAATTCTACAGTGAATGACATTTTGCAGGGTGTATAGGTTAAAGCTGAACTCCTGACAATGGCTATTCCTGGCAGCTTATGATAACTGCCTGTCACTCTCAAATGGAAGGAGGGGCAGATTTCTCCAGTTACTGAGATTGTTTCATCAAGTAAATCCATACTTCTTTTAAAATTCCAATTCCCAATTTTCCCTGTGTCATGCTGTGTGGCCTCAAGTCCTTGTGTCAACTCCCTCCATGGCTTCTTATAGGAACGTTCAGCTTTGCATGGGGAGGAGATGAGTCCAATTTGTACTTGAGATGTTTGTGAATAAAAATTCTCGTGAATGAGTCCAATCGTTCACCAGATTTCATCCGAAACCATCAGCTTCCAGTTAAGATAGCTTTAAACTGTAAGGCTGATAATGCACTCTTTGGCACCTTAAGTGCTAGTGTGTTTCAGACACTGGCACTGCATTATGGGGACCTGAGGTCTACAAAGAACACAATGATTCCAGTGCTTAGAACCTGCTCAGAGGTCATTATAGCATCAAAAAATATTAAAACTAGGTCTAGGCCCCCTTAATGCATCCAATTGGAAGCCAGTTTTTCCACTCTTAAAGGGGTATCATGCTGTCTTAACTACTGGCACTACCTGTTGTATTGATTTGACCATAATGATGAGGTACTTTGCTTTTTTAAAAAAAAACCTGTATACAGTTAGCTGCTTAAACGTGCTATATCTGCTTGTTTCCCTGGGATATTTCATACTGGGCTTTCTATATGAATTTCCCACTGGGCATTTCTCTGCCCTTGCAGATTTTGGAAGAGGATTTTGTTTCCGTTAGGGCCTGCCGAATTTAACAGCAGGACCTAATTAACATTTTTTGTCTCCGTTTCCTAACCGCAGCCAGCCAAATTGAGAGGCTGGCTGGCTGTTGGTGGGTAGGCCTTCGGCACCAGGATGCAGCCAGGGAGCGGGGAGGGAGGGATCGGAAAGGCCTGGGAATGGGGGGTGATTGGAGGCCAGATGGGGGAGCGCAGAGGAGGGAGGGAGGGATCGGACAAACCTGGGGATGTGGTGGGGGGAGGAGATCGGAAAGGCTGAGTTGGTGGGAGAGGGTAGATCGGGTGCGTGGTGGGGGGGGTGGGGGTGGAAGCAGGTTAGTATTGTAGGCTGGTGGGGGGGAAACACTCCTGGCCCACAAGCAGTGCTGGAAAGGCACTTACCTGCTGGATAGGCAGTCCTCACCTCCCTTCAGCTGCTAGGTTTCCCAGGTCCCGAGGCCTGGGAAACCTGGCAGCCTGTGTTAAATTTGAAATGGAGGTAAAACCTGAGGCATGCAGCTGTCAACCGCTGTTACCTGTGCGGGTTTCTCTGCTTCTGCAGCCTTTATATTGTACTTAATGGGTCTAGGCCTGGAGGCAAACTCAGAATAAACTAGCCAGCAACCAGGAACAACCAGTAAAAAGAAATAGCATGCTCGTGGCCAACCACTAATCTGGCAAGCTTACTGTGAATATCCGTTGGCTGTGTGAGACCTGCATGCCAGAAGCCACTGGCCCTAGCATTCCACAAGAACAATAAACAGTAACTTCCGTGTCTCTAGGGTTGTTGAGCTGTGGCATTGTTACTAGAAAAAAGCAGCAAGTCGTAGAATGTTAAATGTTCAATTCGATTCCTGCATGTCACATTGTCTCCTTGCATTGCTGAGAGATGTGAATCAGACCCACCATTGACCTGTTCAGGTATTAACTTGTGGATGGCGTGTCTTTGCTGTGGAGTGCTCAATTAATCTCCAGAGTCATCGTTCTAATAACTTTACTGTTCCACAAACCAATGCACCAGACAGCTGCCTTACAAGCTCCACAGGGGGGGTGTGCTGACAGCAGCAAGCACACTCTTGGTTCCAACGCAGTGAAAAAAAGAAGCTGGACAGAAGACTTGCCACAAACAAAATGAACAGCCCAAGAAAACTAGCTATTTCCAGCTGTCTGAGAAAACCCTAACTAATATCCTCTTGACAGCGTATTGAACAATTTCACCTGGTCTGAGTTGGCCAACATCCACTTCAAAACTTGGAATGAGAACCAAACCAACTTATTGCACAAAAACTTGCTGGAAACCAAAGAAAGAGCCTGGAAAGGTACAAGGACCACACATCACCCTTATTCTCGGTTGCATGATGCTCACAGAGGGCAGTGTTTTCCTTGTATTTATTACAGGTTTTCGGGTGGGGCAGACTAGTTAAGTAGGAGAAACATTCCAGTATAAATATAGCTGGGAAAGGGGAGAATGATTGACTGAGCTGATGCTAGTGTTTCCCCTACCCACTTGATCTGAAGACCTCTACTATACTAAACAAGGTGCTTTTTTGCAGCTGGTATCACCAGAGACTTTGGAAACATATTTCAATCTGTCCATTTGGAGGTTGCTGTTTTTGTATCTTCACAATCTTCCCTTGGAGAATAGTGTGAAGTAGTGGAAGGATTTACAGACTGAAGACTCAAAGAACCATCGAATGAAAAAATAATCACTGGGAAGAAACCTGATGTGTCACAAAGAAAGTGCAATCACTGTACCATTGATCAAGAATCAAGAATCACCAATCAAGAAACAAGCCCACAGAGCAATGTATATCACAGGTCTTTACAAACTAATTCTACTGGAGAGGTCAAACTGTATTTCATAGGCAAGTTTTAGTAGGGAGCTGCGTTATATTGAAGAGCCTGGATCTGAATGTGTACATATGCCTCATCAAGTTGTTGAACGTAGAATTTTTAACATTTATTTCCTTAGAACTGCTCGCAAAGGCACAGAACATGGATGCGCAGATGTGAGTGCCCCTCTTCCACTGATATAAGTGCAGGAACTGGAATTAATGTGACATTGTTAAATTAGTGGTTGGGATTGGGAAAGCAGGATGAAACTAGGGTGGGAGGGGAGCTGTTCTGAGGTGCCTCCTTTTCGATATGGAAGAGTTGAGTGGAATGTTTCGTGCTATAGTTTTCCATTGTCCTGTTCAAAACACTAAAGCTCATTGTGCTTAGTCTGACCGTGAAACTGTACTTGATGTTTCCTGGGGTCTGCGGTGAGACAAAGTCTGCATTAACTGGATGTGTGTATTTTGAGTCAAAACAGGTTTAATCTTCCCGATCAATACTGAACTTGAGGCGTGTCTGGAGTTTGAGTGCTGGCATTAGGACTGTTAGATAATTAATGGATTAAGTTGCATTTATACTACTACTAGTTCTATTTGGTTGAATTTTTTTTTTTAAGGAGAATTCACTCCCGCCCACCCACTCCTCTCATGATTTCTGTGAAGTGCAAGCTACAGACTGAGGCCAGTGGCATTATGGAGAATTTTAGGACATTCTGCGGCCTTTTTCTTTTTGTAAAATCTTCTGACATCATTAGTGAAAGCTCGGGGCACATTCCCACACTGAAGTGTGCTTTTTCTTCAGTATAACCAGACACTGTCAATAAAATACACATGGAAGCATTAAAATATAAACTGAACACATTTATTAAATGAGCAATTGTTTTTTTTAAACTACCTCATTTACAGTCAGTGACGCAATTATAGGTCCTGAACCAGCCTTTCATTCATCTTGTCGCATGCCTGCAACCCTCCTACACAGTGTGGCAGTGGTTGATTGATCCAAACACTGACCACCATTTTGTGAACTCTTGTGCACATTTTGTGAAACAGTTTAAGGGAAGATTATTTATACATAGTATTGTAACTACAACAACAACAACTTGTATTTATATAGCGCCTTTAACGTAGTAAAACATCCCAAGGAGCTGCACAGGAGTATTTTAAGACAAAAAAATTGACACCGAGCCACATAAGGATAAATTGGGGCAGGTGACCAAAAGCTTGCTAAAGAGGTAGGTTTTAAGGATCGTCTTAAAGGAGGAAAGAGAGGTAGCGAGGCGGAGGTTTAGGCAAGGAATTCCAGAGCTTAGGGCCTAGGCAACAGAAGGCACGGCCACCAATAGTTGAGCGATTTATAATCAGGGATGCTCAAGAGGGCAGAATTAGAGGAGCGCAGATATCTCGGGGTGGCGGGGGTGGTTGTGGGGCTGAAGGAGATTACAGAGATAGGGAGGGGCGAGGCCGTGGAGGGATTTGAAAACAAGGATGAGAATTTTGAAATCGAGGCGCTGCTTAACCGGGAGCCAATGTACATCAGTGAGCAGAGGGTGATGGGCGAACGATACTTGGTGCGAGTTAGGACACGGGCAGCCGAGTTTTGGATGACCTCAAGTTTACGTAGGGTGGAATGTGGGAGGCCAGCCAGGAGTGCGTTGGAATAGTCAAGTCTAGAGGTAACAAAGGCATGGATGAGGGTTTCAGCAGCGGATGAGCTGAGGCAAGGGTGGAGATGGGCAATTTTATGGAGGTGGAAGTAGGCGGTCTTTGTGATGCTGCGGATATGTGGTCGGAAGCTCATTTCAAGGTCAAATACGACACCAAGGTTGCGAACAGTGTGGTTCAGCCTCAGACAGATGTTAGGACGAGGGATGGAGTCAGTGGCTAGGGAACGGAGTTTGTGGCGGGGACTGAAAACAATGGCTTCGGTCTTCCCAATATTTAATTGGAGAAAATTTTGCTCATCCAGAACTGTATGTCAGACAAGCAGTCTGACAATTTAGAGACCGTGGAGGGGTCGAGAGAAGAGGTAGTGAGGTAGAGCTGGGTGTCGTCAGCATACATGTGGAAACTGACGCTGTATTTTCAGATGATGTCGCCAAGGGGCAACATGTAGATGAGAAATAGGAGGGGGCCAAGGATAGATCCTTGGGGGACACCAGAGGTAACGATGCGACAGCGGGAAGAGAAGCCGTTGCAGGTGATTATCTGGCTACGATTAGACAGATAAGAATGGAACCAGGCGAGTGCAGTCCCACCCAGCTGGATGATGATGGAGGCGTTGGAGAAGGATGGAATGGTCAACCGTGTCAAAGGCTGCAGACAAGTCAAGAAGGACGAGGAGGGATAGTTTACCTTTGTCACAGTCACAAAGGATGTCATTTGTGACTTTGATGCGAGCTGTTTCGGTACTGTGGCAAGGGCTGAAACCTGATTGGAGGGATTCAAACATGGAATTGCGGGAGAGATGGGCATGGATTTGAGAGGCGACAACACGTTCAAGGACTTTCGAGAGGAAAAGGGATGTTGGAGATGGGCTGAAGTTTGCAAGGACAGAGTGATCAAGGGTTGGTTTTTTGAGCAGAGGGGTGATGACTGCAGATTTGAGGGAGAGGGGGACAGTACCTGAGGAGAGAGAACCGTTAACGATATCAGCTAACATGGAGCCAGAAAAGGAAGTTTGGTGGTCAGCAGTTTGGTGTGAATAGGGTCGAGGGACCAGGAGGTGGGTCTCATGGACAAGATGAGCGCAGAGATGTCATGAGGGGAGATGGGAGAGAAACTGGAGAAAGATACGAGTTCAGGGCTAGGGCAGGGGGGAACCTTAGAGGAAGTTTGGCCCAATGGGCTAGGGGAAGGAAGGGAAGTGGCAGAGGCAGCTGAACGGATGGTCTCAATCTTAGAGACAAAGCAGTCCATGAGCTCCTCACACTTGTTATCGGAGGTGAGGGTGGAGGAGACGGTTAGCAGTAGAGAATAGGAGCCAGGGTTTATCTTTGCATTCCAGAATAATTCTGGAATAGTGAGCAATTTTGGCAGACGACAGCAGGACCCAATAATGCTTTGTGGTCCAGCCAGATCTGGCGGTGAATGGCTAAACCAGTTGTCCGCCATATCCGTTCAAGTCTGCGTCTCTTGGACTTAAGGGAGTGAAGATGAGAGCCATACCAGGGGGAACGGCCAGGGTGAGAGAGGGTAATTGTTTTAGTAGGGACTAGGGCATCAAAGGTGGTGGTGAGGGTGTGGTTGTGCAGATCGGTAGCTGCAGAAATGCCATGCTGCATGGAGGGCCAGAGGCTAGACAGTTGGGATTTCATAAGTGCAGTTGTAAGTGAGTTGGGAAGAGAGTTTTTTCCAGGGGCGGACACAGAAGGAAGTAGGGTTGGGGTGGGGGTGGAAGGGGGCTGTGGGTGGAGAGCGATACGAGGAAATGGTCAGAGATGACCAAATCTGCGATTGACACGATGGGAGTAGCGAGGCCACGAGAGATGGCAAGGTCGAGGGGGTGGCCATGAATATGGGTTGGGGAGCTTGCGTGAAGGGAGAGATTGAGAGGATAGGAGGCTAGTGAACTCAGAGGAGTGAGAGCATGATGAATTGAGATGGAGGTTGAAATCACCGATGAGAAGTCGTTTGGTGCAGAGGCTGAAGGAGAACAGTGAAGATATCTCAATAATATTTTTATGGTACTTGGGTGGGCGGTAGAGAACAAGAATTTTAAATGAGGTGAGAGGGGTGGAATAAGGTGAGATGCTCAAAGGAGGAGAAACTGCCGGAGGAATAGGGGGACAGACCAAGGTGTGATTTGGTGATGAGAGCCACACCGCCACCACGGCGGTCTGAGCGGGGCAAGTGGTGGAAGGTATAGCCAGGTGGGGAGGATTCATTTAAGGCTAAGGTGTAGTCACCCCTCAACCAAGTTTCCGTCAGGGCCATGATGTCGATTCAATCATCCACGATAAGCTCATGGATGGCAAGGGCCTTATTCGCAAGTGAACGGACATTCTGGAGGGAGATGTGGAGAGGGTCGGTGATGGCTGCTCCACTGCCAGCATCCACAGGGTCAGCGCTTTGGGGGGGGAGATGAGTTGGATGGGGAGGAGATTGGCAAGATTTGCTCCCAGTGGGCGCGCTGGGCGGTAAGTTCGGCGAGAGAGTAGGATGGGACAGTTGGGGTTGCTGCTCATAAGGCGGCAGCGATGAGTGCCTCAATGGGCCCTTCATAGGATGCCAAGAGAGGCACAGAGGGTAGCTGTGGGCTTATCTAAGAGGGAGTCAAGCCTGGCACGGCGGCAGGAGAGTAGGAAGGTCGAAGAGTAATGAAGGATTGGGGTAGGGATTTGGGAGAGCAGTGTATCCGAGAGAGGAGAGATAAAAGAAGGCATGACGACAGGAGCGTGCGTCAGGGAGGGATAGAGAGAAAAGGAAAAAGTGGAATGGCTCGGGTCCGAAGCGGCAGCCAAAGTGCACACGCGAATGGACACGGGAAAAGCTCAAGTTACATAGGCCTGTTTGATAACAGCTTGATAAGGTTCAGGTGTAATGCAATCATTTCAAAACTTGTAAGTATAGTGATCGACCTCAAGAAGACAGGTAGGCTGGTGAAATGGGTGGACACATGGCAGATGAAATTTAACACAGAAAAGTGTGAAGTGATACATTTTGGTAGGAAGAATGAGGAAAGGCAATATAAACTAAAGGGTATTATTCTAAAGGGGGTGCATGAACAGAGACACCTGGGAGTTGAAGGTGGCAGGGCAGGTTGAGAAAGCAGTTAATAAAGCATATGGGATCCTGGGCTTTATAAATAGAGAGGTCGCACAACACCAGGTTATAGTCCAACAGTTTTATTTGAAATCACAAGCTTTCGGAGCTATCGATTGCTCCTTCCTCAGGTGAAGTAAATTAGATACAGAATCGCCAAAGCATATATAGATAGAAAACAAAGCATGTGTACTTTACAATTGCAGACCACTAAATTAAATCATCCTGACTATCTGCCGAGGCGTGATAAAGTTAATTAAGTCAGCCAGGAAGGTACCACATCAAAGACATAGCAAGATACAACTGAGACAATGAGGTGTAGTCGCAGGGGTTCTAACGTGTCAAAAGCTGCCGTCTGTATGTAAAACGAAAAGCTTTAAAAAATTTTTACTTTTTTACTGGGAAAATTTTTACTTTTTTACTGGGAATCACATCTGTGAACAAGCTAACGACGACTCGAGTCCGGATCACGTCATGTATCGTGACATAAACCCAAGATCCCGATTGAGACCGTCTTCATGAGTGCGGAACTTGGCTATCAGTTTCTGCTCGATGATTTTGCGTTGTCGTGTGTTTCTAAGGTTGCCTTGGAGAACGCTTACCCGCAGATCCGAGGCTGAATGTCCTTGACTGCTGAAGTGTTCCCCGACTGGGAGGTAACAATCCTGCCTGGCGATTGTTGCGCGGTGCTCGTTCATACGTTGTCTCAGTGTCTGCATGGTCTCGCCGATGTACCATGCCGCGGTGCATTCTTTCCTGCAATGTATGAGGTAGACAACGTTGGCCGAGTCACATGAGTATGTACCATGTACCTGGTGGGTAGTGTCCTCACGTGTGATGGTGGTATCTGTGTTGATGATCTGGCATGTCTTGCAGAGTTTGCCATGGCAGGGTTGTGTGGTGTCGTGGTCGCTGTTATCCTGAAAGCTGGGTAATTTGCTGCGAACGATGGTACTTCTGAGGTTAGGCGGCTGTTTGAAGGCAAGTAGTGGAGTTACATATAGTATCCTCTTCTCGGCACTATCACTTAGTGGCAGAATATGTTCTGCTTTGGTTGAAGATGACCATGTGAATTTCTGCAAAAGATCTGTATAAATGTGGGATTGTGTGCTATAGTTGAAGAGGTCTATGTAAATATGGCAGAGAGTTCAAAAGCAAGGAAGTTATGATGAACCTTTTATAAAATATTGGTTCCGCCTCAACTGGAGTATTATGTCCAATTCTGGGCACCGCACTTTAGGAAGGATGTGAAGGCCCTAGAGAGGGTGCAGAAAAGATTTACGAGAATGGTTCCAGGGATGAGAGACTTCAGTTACGTGGAAAGACTGGAGAAGCTGGGGTTGTTCTCCTTAGAGCAGAGAAGGTTGAGAGGAGATTTGATAGAGATATTCAAAATCATGAGGGGTCTAGACAGAGTAGATAGAGAGAAACGGTTCCCGTTGGCGGAAGGGTCGAGAACCAGAGGGGACAGATTTAAGGTGACTGGCAAAAGAACCAAAGGCAACACGAGGAAAAACTTTTTTACACAGCGAGTGGTTAGAATCTGGAATGCACTGCCTGAAAGGGTGGTGGAGGCAGACTCAATCATGGCTTTCAAAAGGGAATTGGATAAGTACCTGAAGGAAAAAAAATTGCAGGGCTACGGGGAAAGGGCAGGGGAGTGGGACTAGCTGAAGTGCTCTTGCAGAGAGCTGGCATGGGCTCGACTGGCCGAATGGCCTCCTTCTGTGCTGTAACCATTCTATGATTCTATTCATAACTGAAAATGCACCAGTTACATATAGTATCCTCTTCTCGGCACTATCACTTAGTGGCAGAATATGTTCTGCTTTGGTTGAAGATGACCATGTGAATTTCTGCAAAAGATCTGTATAAATGTGGGATTGTGTGCTATAGTTGAAGAGGTCTATGTAAATATGGTTAAGGGCTATAGTTGAAGAGGGCTGTGTTTATATGGGATTCTGAGCTGCAGCAGGAGAGATCTGTGTAAATGTAGGGTTCTGGGATACAGTGGGAGAGATTTGTGTAAATTAATGGATAGAAACCCTTGGAATACACTGGTGGAAAATAGTGCATTGATGAGGTCCAAGAATGGGGTCTTCAAACTGCAGCTCATCGCCCATATATGGCCCACACATAGAGTTGCCACCCCTCCAGGATTGTCGTGGCGTCTCCAGGAATATAAGTGTAATCTCCTGGACACTCTTGTGAGTAACCCATAAAAAAAATCATCATTTCATTTTCTTTGAGCATTTTTGTTTATTAGTTATAAAACTATTCGAGATGGGGGAAAAAGTTGGCTGTCGATCATGTAATGAAACCACCAGGAATATGTTCAACCAGAGTTGGAAAGCCTACCCATATGCCTGGGCATTGTAGCCCATGTAGCCCAAGTTCTATTTATACTTAAATTTGTTATTTCCTGCAGTCTGGAATAACGACGGTTCATCTCTCTAGTAGTGGTGAACGGTTGCTTTTCAGACTGGAGGGAAGTATACAGTGGTGTAACCCAGGGGTCAGTATTATGACCTCTGCTCTTTTTGATATATTTATAACCTGGATTTGGGTATAGATGGCATAATTTCAAAGTTTGCAGATGACACAAAACTTGGAAATGTTGTAAACAGTGAGGAGGATAATAGTAGACTTAAGGAAGACAGAGACAGACTGGTTAAATGGGCAGACATATGGCAGATGCAATTTAATGCAGAGAAGTGTGAAGTAATGCACTTTGAGAGGAAGAATGAAGTGAGGAAATGGAAACTAAATGGTACAATTTTAAAAGGGGTGCAGGAACAGAGAAGTGGGAGTTCACATATATAAATCTTTGAAGGTTCCAGGACAAGTTCATAAGGCTGTTCAAAAAGCATATGGGACCCTTGGCTTTATAAATAGAGAGGTCGCACAACACCAGGTTATAGTCCAACAGTTTTATTTGAAATCACAAGCTTTCGGAGCTATCGATTTATAAATAGAGGCATAGAGTACAAAAGCAAGGAAATTACGCTAAACCTTTTTAATCACTAGCTAAGTCTCAGCTGGAGTATTGTGTTCACTTCTAGGTTTTAGGAAGGATATCAAGGCCTTGGAGAGGGTGCAGAGGATATTTACCAGAATTATACCAAGGATAAGGGACTTCAGTAATATGGACAGACTAGAGAAGCTGGGATTGTTCTCCTTTAGAGTAGAGAATGTTAAGGGGAGATTTAATAGAGGTGCTCAAAATTCTGAGGGGTAAATGAGAAACTGTTGCCACTGGCAGGGAGGTCGGTAACCAGATGACACATCTATTGAAGGTAATTGGCAAAAGAACCAGAGGGGAGATAAGAATTGTTTTTATGCAGTGAGTTATGATCTGGAATGCACTGCCTGAAAGGGTGGTGGAAGCAGATTCAATAGTAACTTTCAAAACGGAATTGGATATATACTTGAGAAAGAAAAATTTGCAGAGCTATGGGGAAAGTGCAGGGGAGTGGGACTAATTGGATAGATCTTTCAAAGAACTGGCACAGGCACGATGGGTTGAATGGCCTCCTCTATTGTATGATTCTACGATTCCCTTATTGGGTACTCTGCCTAGATACCTGTCCCAACACGTCACCACTACTCCCAGATCGGATACAGCATGGTCAGAAAAAAAAAACTCACAGCTACTTGGGTTCCGTGGATACGTGCACTGCCTAGTGTGGTACTGAGTGGTACATACCAGGTAGATCTGAATTTTGATCCCAAGTCTGTGCTGAGTTAGGTGATTTCAGTTGGAGTAGTGGCAGTGGTACTAGTATTGTCCTCAGTGGTACTAGTATTGTCCTCCGTGCTAAGGAGGGATTTTTAAGCCAGGGTTCCCATTTCTGATTTCTCTTCAGTGGCCCCTGCTGGAAAGTGTGCACATCTGGATATTGGGTAATTACAGGACCTGATTCAGCTGTGATGTGTCCCTCCCCCTCCCCTCGCCGATTGACTAGCCTGCCAACACTTTCCCTCTGAGGTCTGAGTAAGATTTGTGATTTGCACTCTGTTGTGGGCAGTTTTGTGTTCTGGGTGATGCTCGCTAGAATCTAGGGTAGACTGGTCCAAACACATTTCTCATGAGCCCTTGCAAGGCGCAGAAAATGGGCAAGTCCCGTAAGTGAAAGAGCAGTGTGCTAACCCACTGCACTGTTCAGTTTTTACGGAAAGGTCTGACTTTCACAGTGAATGTTGAATTCTGATCCGAAATGCTTAGGGGTAAAAAGGGGGTGCTAATTTTAACACCCCGAAAAAGTTAGCGCCCCCCGCGGCCAATTTTCCCAGGTAGCGCCCCGAGAGGAAGGGGCGCTACTGGAAGCACGCGGCACTAACGGGATTTCACGGGAGGCATTAGCGGCGCCACGCCCAGGCGCTAGTTGATTTGCGCCCTGTTAACAACGGGAGGTGCAAATCAACTGAATTTAGCACCTAGGGTTTCCAACATACATGTAACTGTACATTAAAGTGTGCATTGGACTGACTAAACCTTTTAAAACACAAATGTTTTCTGTACATTTCTTGTGTTAAATGTTGAAATTTTGGGATTAGAAAGAAACGAGTCCGAATTGCTTGAATTTCTTTTCGCGCAAACCAGCCTGGATTTTATTATAATTTCTGTTGTTCTCTTCAAAAGGTTCACAGTGGTGTGAATCATAATTAAAACCTAAGCATTTCATGACTAATTAAAAGACCCAGCTGCAGTATGCCTCTATCCTGGGCCTCTGTCTTCGTGTCTGATCGATTGATTTTGAATGGGTTGGGGTTATTAAGGTGGAGTTCCTGGAAAGAAAAGACTGAGCAGATTTTTCAATGTCAGCCTCTGAGCAATAAGGAAATATTTTGTCAATGAGATCATTAAACCCAAACCAGATTATAGTTTTCCATCGATCATTCTGAGAATAGTATGAACTTTTTTTGGCTTTGTTTTGAATAGTTCAATATAATCTGAGTCATTAAAAAGTTTGAGGTGGAGACAGCTTTAATTATGATAAAACATCCAGTTTTGTTTTATTATATTTAACACTTTTTTTCCCTTCCCAATTTTGTCATTCAACTCCTCTTTCTCCCCGCTCTCTCCCCCCACCCCCCCGGGGCTCTGGTACAGTTCCGATCACACGGCAGCCCACCAGTATCTTGCCCAAGTGACCATTTGTCATGTGTAAGTCTAGACATTGGCCCAGATATTCCGATCCCTACGGGTGTGTACGCGCTGTGTATCCACCCGTAGGGACATCGGAAATGGCGGTTTCAGGCATGCATCGCGCACGCGCTGAAAACCGGCATTTCCGATCTGTCAAGAATGCTCTTGACAGATCGGACACCTGCCCTAGAGAAGGGCCTCTGCGGGCAGATAGTTTTGCTTTCTGGAGAACCTCCATCCGCAGAAAACCTTTAGAATTCTTACGCCTGGTAAAAGCAGGCGTAAGGCCTACTTTTACCAGGATAAGAGTTGAAAAAAATGTTTTTAAAAAAAAAAAGAATTTTGTCATTTATCATTTAAAAATACACTTTAAAAAAAAAATCTAAGTTTATTTTTAGCCCTGTAAAAAAAACTTTATTTTTTCAAAAAATTAAATTTTTGTTTAAAATATTTAATTTATTGTAATTTCAACTAATTTTAAAAATGTGATTTAAAAAAAAAATGTATTTAGTGTTTTTGGGGTGATCTCCATTCATATATTTGACAGGTCTATCTGTCAAGTTTATGAAGGGAGATTCCCTTCTTTGATTGGTTCCCCATGGCCCACGTGATCCCAGGGACGCTTACGAACCGCATGCGCCCCTGGGATACGTAGGCCCTGCACACTTGGAGTTCGAGAGGCCCAGCATCGGAACTATACGCACCTCGGGAGCCCTCAGGTAAGTGCGTAGATTTTTTTTTTCCAGATCAGAGGCTTCTGCACGCGGGAAGCCTCCGATCGGAAAATACGGCCCACTATCTCAACGGATGGCGGGCATCATAACTGAGCCCCATCCTATTTATATTATATATATTTCATATTTTTTAATATAAATATTATACACTTTCCAGCAGAACCCACCTGATAAGCAATCACCCTGGCTGTATTTTTTTTCCTTCTCTGGTACAGGAAGGATCAAGGCAACTCTACCAACTTGAATGTGATTGGTTCTGTGCTAAGTTACTGGATCTGAGTTCATTTTGCCTGTAGCTATAGGGAAGTTCACGTTTACTTCTGGTTCATCAATGAGTTTATCTTGATTCTCCTGCCCAGATTTCAATTAATGATCATATAAGTTTTATTGAGTTCTGATCGGCTTTCCTCGATGATGCCAATCATTCAGATTCATGTAAAGACTGTATAACTTATAGATGCTACCCAGTGTCAAGGCAGTCTCCATACAGACATTAAACTCATTTCTGCTGTTCAGAAATATTGTTACAACTTCCAAAAGTGAACAAAATGACATGTAAAGACATAAAATCGTGCCCCAGGGTGTGGGGGGTGGGGGGGATGCGGGTGGACAACGGGACACTTGCCTGCCTGAAGCGCATATCAGGAATTTGGGTGTCTGCTTCCCGTGATTTTCAGCCCATTACAGTTAATAGTTTGAAGAGAGTGGGTGGCGCACACACCCGAATTCCTGATGTGAGCTCTGGAAGCATCATGGCTTCATAAAATCAGCCTGGAGTTCTGCTTGAGTTTGTGATTCCCCTGTTTTTCTCTGATTCCCCCCCCCCCTCCAAGACCCCCTTCCAGATGGCATTGATGCCCTCCTGCAGTGTGGTTCCACAGACGCCAGGTGCCCTCCAATCCCCCTCCTAGATGGTCGTGCTCATTTGTGCGCTTGGACAGTTGAGCATCAGCAGAATATTTGACTGCAGTAAGCATGTCCGCTAACACACACATGCACACACACCTAATTAAAATCAACTAACTCAGCACAGACCATTTTCTGCTTGGAATCATTTCTTAACTACCTGCTAATAACCGTGCCCCTGCAGAATGAATTGTGTTCAAAAGGTTTCTCCAGACAGAAAAAGTTTAACTCTGCATGGACCAGTGAACCATTTTTTTTTTGGTTTGGAAAAATAATCTTGCACACCAATCAGTCAAATTCCCCCTCCCCCACCCCGGATCAGCTAGAATAACAGCTGATGTGATGAGCTAGTTGAATCTGTTGCCTTTTGCATTGCCTGGGAAGGTGGGATCAGTTTATAGGTGGGCAAGAGCCTACAGCCCAACCAGGTTCAAAATGGTAGTGCTAGTGGAGTAGAGAGAATATTTTTCAACTTATTGAGAATATGGAATCCCAGAGACTGATTGCAGTTGTAATTCATTTTCCATCAGTTTCCATACAGATTCATGTTTTCCTTAGCTTCACCAGCTTTCTACTTCCAACCATCTTTCTTTTATTTATTTATCTCGGCCTATTACAAGGGACCAGCGGATCTCCCATGAAGTTACTCATGGTGAGTCGAAGGATGTATCGTTGCCTTCAAGAAAAGAATTCAGATGGTTTACAGCCTGGCTCAGTTGTTGGTCTTTTTTTGACTCGAGTGCCAACTTCTAGACTTGAGCACAATATTTAAGTTGATCTTCAGTGCAGTATGAGGGAATGTCTGCATGGTCAGAGGTGCTGTCCTACAGGTGAGGTATTAAAACTGTGAAAGATGGAAGAAAGTCAGTCAGAATACTCTGTCCTGATCCAAAAATGTGTGTGTGTGTGGAAAAGTGATTGTGATGCTGTCAGTGCAAGTTCACTGAAAGATAATTAACAATTGACATTATATTTGTTACTTCTTGATGTACTGTACTATGGTCACTATACGTTAGTCAGGATATAGTGTGGAGTAAATTTTACAAGTTAGCATTCCAGGTGAAGATGTTTCATGTGACAGCGCATACTGGGAATTGGGATGCGCCGACCTAAATGTCCAATTTCCCGATATGCTTGTCTATTCTGTGAAGTTCAGCGCTGAGAGCCTTAATTTACCCCTGTCAACAGTGCAATTAAGATGTAGCAATTAAACTTGATCATAGTCTTAAAAAGAACTCTTGTAAACATTCTGTAAAACGGCAATAAAATGCAAAGAGAGGCAATTCAAATAATACGCTCAAATTCTCCCCCACCCCCTCTTTGCTTTCAAAAGGGGTGTTATTCGACAGCAGGCTGATTAGATTGGGGCTCCATAATCCACATGAAATGAATTTCAAGGTGGCACACTGGGCTCAGTGCTCTGACAGTCCTGTACATTGAGTGGAAGGAGAGTCTCTGTTTTGAATGGGTGTAGTCTCGTAGATCCTTCCCAGTTAATTCAACTGCAAATGTCAACAGAGCAGCCTGAAGGAGCGCATTGTTAGAAATTAGGGGGACCAAAAATGTATATGGTTATGTGAATAATACTGTGTTTAAATGATTGCATTAGAGTTTGAGACAAGTAAGGGGTTAATGTGTAAGTTTACTGGAACTGCTTAAGTTTCATTTTCCTGAAACTTGTATTAGAGCTTGAGATAAAGTGTCTGGAGATTAGTATTAGATTAGATGGATAGATGCTTAAAATTTGCCCATGTTTTCAGTTCTCTGCGGATGTTATAACATTCCACACAGTGGCAGTCACATATGGCCTTGCTTCCCAGGCTGTTGTTTGTAAGTTAGGATTTTGACTTTGTTTAATGTATCTTTAATTTGGCCAACCAAGGCCCCACACCTATGTTTCTTCCATTATTGGTTAACAGACAGAAACAAAGAGTAGGGATAAACGGGTCTTTTTCAGGATGGCAGGCTGTGACTAGTGGGGTACCGCAAGGATTGGTGCTTGGGCCCCAGCTATTCACAATCTGTATCAATGATTTGGATGAGGGGACTAAATGTAACATTTCCAAATTTGCTGATGACACAAAGCTAGGTGGCAGTGTCAGTTGCGAAGAGGATGTGAAAAGGCTTCAAGGGGATCTCAACAGGCTCAGTGAGTGGGCGAGAACATGGCAGATGGAATATAATGTGGATAAATGTGAAGTTATCCACTTTGGTAGAAAAAACAGAAAGGCAGAGTATTTCCTAAATGGTGAAAGATTGGGGAATGCAGATGCTCAAAGGGACCTGGGTGTCCTTGTACATGAGTCACTGAAAGTGAATGTGCAGGTGCAGCAAGCCATTAGGAAGGCAAATGGTATGCTGGCCTTCATTACAAGAGGATTTGAGTACAGGAGTAAGGAAGTCTTACTCCAATTATATAGGGTCTTGGTGAGACCACACCTGGAGTACTGTGTACAGTTTTGGTCTCCTTACCTAAGGAAGGATATACTTGTCATAGAGGGAGTGCAACGAAGGTTCACGAGATTGATTCCTGGGATGGCGGGACTGTCTTATGAGAAGAGATTGAGTAAACTAGGCCTGTATTCTCTTGAACTCAGAAGAATGAGAGGGGATCTCATTGAAGCATACAAAATTGTTACAGGGCTTGATAGGGTGGATGCTGGGAGAATGTTTCCCTTGGCTGGGGAGTCTAGAACCAGGGGCCACAGCATCAGGATTAAAGGGTAGGCCATTCAGGACTGAAATGAGAATAAATTTCTTCACCCAGAGGGTGGTGAATCTTTGGAATTCTCTACCCCAGAGGGCTGTGGAGGCTCAGTCATTGGGTATATTCAAAACAGAAGTCGATAGATTTCTGACTAGTAAAGGCATCAAGGGATATGGCGATAAGGCCGGTGAATGGAATTGAGGCAGATGATCAGCCATGATCTCATTGAATGGCAGAGCAGGCTCGAAGGGCTGAATGGCCTACTCCTGCTCCTATTTCTTATGTTCTTAACCATATCAAAATTGCTTGCTAAAATGTGTAAGTTAACCAGTATGTGAGAATAGAATAGAAGATATCTTTGGGAGTTTAATGATTCATTTCATGGTACAATAGTTTGATAATGAAATGAAATAGTTAGTTTGCACGGCCAGCTGCATGAACATAAATAATTGATAACAAGCAGTTCCAACAATGGGGCCTCTGACTGAAGGAGTCTGAAGGTCGAACTTGGTATGTCTGGTTGCTGGCTCCAGGTTGGGGAGGACAAGACAGGATGAGAAGAGATCCTAGCTTTGGAAGGACAGGGCTGGATGAGATAAGGGGAAAACAGTTCTCCGCATGGCTGTGAGGATCTCTGACAGGTGGTAGATAACATGAGGGTTGGCCTTTTTTCTATGGCTTAAACAAAGAACTTGACATACCATTGGGCACCTTGTTTTAATGGGAACCTCCATAGGTTAAATGGTCGTGTCAATATTCTACCCCAGGTCCACCCCTAAAATAAAATAAAAGAAAGACCTGAAAAGCCCTTAGTACAGACGGTGGAGCGAGAGTGTCTAACACTCTTGGCGGTTCTAGAAGAGAGAAAGAGAGGGAGAAAGGCCGTAAGCCGAAGAGCTTTCGTGTACACCAGCCATCTGTCCGATCGGGATCGGGACTAGCTATTTGTCATGGTCGTATGTTTTCGCTGCATAACTAGTGTGTTATATTCGTCTTAAACGCAATATATCCACCATATTGGTTTGCACTCAATCCTGATTATTTGAAAGTACTAGAGATAAGTTAATCTCTACAACATATTCCTAGCAAGTTTCAGTTACTAATGATATCAACCTTTTTACATAAAACCAGCGTTCCTTCCATAGCTTTCTCATGGGTAGTTTGGGGGCCGGAGCATAGTTGTGATGTTTCACTGCGAATCTGGCCTGTTCCTTTTAAAGCCCTTACTCAAACTATTCCCTGTGGGGAAATGGTTTAAATAAGCAGCTTTTCCGTCGAATTAGAAGTTTGAACATTGAGGTCCTCCACCACAAGTTAATTCTGTGCCCTTGCTACCCTCAGTGCTTCTTCCAAATGGTGTTTAACATGGAGGAGTACTAATTCATCAGCTGAGGGAGAGCAGTCAGTTGTAATGAACAGGAGGGGGGTGTAAAGTAAAAAGAAGAGTGCCGACTTGAATTGAGAGGACATGAGAAGATTGCGGCTTGATTTGAGGTGGAAGAAGAGAATTAGCTTAAATTGAGGGTGAAAGAGTGCCAGTATGAAATGGATGGGTTGGAGGAGAGAGTTGTCAGTGAAAGGGTTGGATTGGGTACATGTTTCTGTAAACTTGGTATATGGTGGGGCGTGCGGGGGTGGGTAGGAAATAAAAGTGCCTCAGTGTATTGTACAGAGGGCTGGATGTGGGCGAGTGACCATTCAGGTCACTTTTGAAGAAGTGATGATCTGGTTGGTCTGTTGAAAATCTAAACATCACTTTGATATTTTCAATTGTGAAATATAAAATTGCTTAAATTTAACTGGAATGCATAACTTGTTATGTAAAAGTTGTAAATTTCCTGGGGGAGTATGCCTCCAGATCCCTCTAGAATTGTACCACAAATTTTGTGCTTTCAATATTTTGATTTCCTCCTTCAAGCTTGTTTTCCTTTTAATACAAGTGATGGAATTTTGGATGATGCTTAAGGATGCTGCAGTAAACTTGCTTTCACATGTGAAAAGCTTATAATCAGGGCCCTTCTTGAGCTGTTTCAGCATTTGCTAATTTTCTAGGTTGGCTGCATAATTCAGCTACCCGATGATCCATAAGAATATTCCTGAAGCTCACTCATTTCTTTCCTCCCTGTGGAAAAAGTGCTTGCTGATCAATTGGGGCCTTTCTTTACTGTGTGCACCCTCTCCCCCACTCCAACTAATCTTGTATGGGGATTTATGTGCACACCCATGTTCATATTTAAGATTTTGATGCAATAATTTTGTAGCACTAGATGTGATTCTGGCATCCTCACACTTTTTCTATAGTTAGAAAACCCTGCACCACAAAAACATGACTCCCTTAAGTCAGGAGAATTCAAGCTGACTTTCCCTCCTGAGTGAAGAAAATTGTGCCAAAGCTGAGATCAGAACCTCAGTGCAGGAGATTGCATGGGTTATGCTTCTCTGTGGCATTGTGTGTTGGGTCTGATTTCGGAGGAGGTTTCCTATTTTATGCAGCTTGCTCTCAGTGGGGTGCTTCTGCACTTAGTAATTTTGTTTTGTATGTATGCTGAGCATGCTGCCAACATCATGTGTGCTATTGTGAGCAGTTAATTCAGGAAATGCACTGTAGTTCCTGGGATGGGGGCATACATAATGCTGGCACCAAATCAAAGTCAAAAACTGTCTGTTTCTGTCTGTCTCTCTGTTCCTGGTTTAGGATGTATGTAGGACTAGCATTCTGATAAAATTATGTTTGGTCAAAAATATCTCATCCAGTTCTCATATAAGCTAACCATACTGCAGAAATTATTTAATCTCCAATTCCATATAAGGTAAAAACATCTGATGATAGGCCCTTCTCAGACATTTCATTGAATTTCTTCTTTGTTTCCACATGTGACTGTCCGCGCTCTTGATCAAGACCTCAGGCTTTTATACAGCAGTACCTGGTTTTAGAATGATGCGGAGATGCCGGTGTTGGACTGGGGTGGACAAAAATGAGAAGTCGCACAACACCAGGTTATAGTCCAACAGTTTTATTTAAACCTCTACCTGACGAAGGGGCAGCAGCTCCGAAAGCTTGTAATTTTAAATAAAACTGTTGGACTATAACCTGGTGTTGTGCGACTTCTCATTTTTGGTTTTAGAATGCCTAACTTGATCCCCACCATGATCACTTCCAGTACTGTGAGCGGGCTGCTGAATTGTGGGCGGAGCTGGCTGCCAGTTTGTGCTTTGCTCAGAGAGAAGGGAGAGAGTGCCTGCAGCCTTCCTGAAAGCTCCCTACTTAAAAGCCATTCTGACTAGTGCAAGCGCTATGATTTCTGGGGAATGCAAATTTGGGATCTGATTTTTGTGGAACTCAATGGACTACAATAAGTCCTGATCAGCTGGCACCATGGGAATTTCTTATCGTGGAAAGCAATCAGTCAAAAATAAGTAATGTAGGATGTAAGGTTAGATAGATATTCTGGAGTTTCACTTGGTTATCTTTGAAGAGAGAGACTTTGTAGAAACCTCTTTCAGGAGATTAAGTAAGTGTTGATCTTTCACAGCTACGCTGACAACACCCAGCATTACTTATCTCCCTTACTCTTGATTCCTCAACCTCCTGTACATTGACTGCATAGTCCTAGATGAGCAAGAATTTATTTCAGCTCAACATTGATGAGACCAAAGCCATTGTGTTTCCTTCACCTTACTACCTCTCCCCCCTACCTCAAATGCCTCCTGAAAACCTCTTCAATATTTCTTTAATTCACCACCCCAATCTTTCTCCATTTCTTGTTCTCTGGTTATTTTCACCTTTGTTGGAGTGCTTTGAGATTTTTATTACATTAAGACTACCAAATAAATGTATGTTGTTGTTGAGTCCATGTTGGGGCCTATTACACATGGTCTGGAAGTAATAGACCAATGGCATTTTTTTGTTCCATACTTTCTTATATTTGGGTTTATCCAAACATCAATACAGTGCAGTTGGGATAGAGAGTATCCTCTCACTGTGGTGTAAAAGTGTGAGTTTCCTACTGTAATAATTTGGTTTTTATTCAATCCCCATGTCCTTTGTCATTGAAACAGAATGAGAAGTAATGCTGTGGTCTGTTAGAGATCTGAAGGAAGTTGGACTGAAGTGAGCCAATGTGCATGCAAAGAATATGAAGAGTTAATGTACCACTGAATTCAATACATTTAATTTGTGCCAAATATTAAAATTGTGTTTTGATTTGAATGGGCTAGATATGTGGTGGCAAAGCCAATTAACAAGTCTGAATTTTTTTTTCTCCACAGGGCCCTGTACACTTATGAAGATAACACTGACAATCTGAAATTAGCCGATTCAGGAGGTATGTGACTAATGCAGGCTAGATTTATGCCTCTAGCTAACATTAAGCCTTTCCAACTGGATTTGAGCCAGATTCACTATCATTTGAAAATAAAAGATGCAGTATATTCTGCAGTAACCCAGTTTAATTACAGTCTTGTAAAGAAATGTATGCCTGGCTAATGTACAGCAAGTTTCAAATCTCTGCACTCCATGGGATTTGGGCATCGATCTGTATAATTCATTGACAGTACAGCGGCAACCTTTAAATAATCTACAGCTTTAATTTAAAATTGCTGAATTGCTGTTCAAGTATTATGTCTGTATTGGCAGACTTCTAATTATATGGGTCTAAAACCTTTCAACATCCTCTCATATCTAAACCTGTTGAGATGTATAACCTTGCTCACCGACAGGCTAAAGAGAGGAGGTGAGTGCTTAGAACTCTTTTTTTCTGTCAAAGTTGTACAAGGCTTCTGCTATTCAAGCATTGAAGGTAGAGATGAGAGAAATCCTTCTACTTATACAGCATTATCTATAGACAGTGCACTGTGCCAGTGCAGAATATGGTCAGACTATGTTCTGAAATAGTCCAGTTGCCATCACCCTGTTGCCAAGATTGGAAAATGAATGGAATGGGAGATTCAGTCAGTGTGCCACCACTATATGGTGTTGGGCAACGGTACTCTGATTTGTTGGAGGCACTCCGCATTGCCCAGTTGCTTCATTTTTATATTTAGACATTTCATCATACTTTTTCTATTCTGACCTTTGGATGTTATTAATTTAATTTTCTTTATTGCCTACTTTTGATGCAAGTCCTACTAAGAGCAGGAGAAACTTTTAGCTGTGGAATCCACTACCAGAGTTCGTGATCGAAGCAGAGACCATGTCCGCATTTCAGAATAGTTTAGATAGGTGGTTGAATAAAAGGGGAATAAAGGGAAATAGGCCGCCATATGGGATTGAGACTGCTGCTCACATGGAGAATAAACGCTCACACAGACTGGTTGAGCTGAACAACCTGTTTCCGTGTAGAAATTTCTATAATTCTACAATGCGACACCTAGAAATTCAGAGATTGGAATTATGTGATAATTAATTGACTCTCCTATACTGAGAGTTAAATTGGCCTGCAGTGTAGTACTGGATCTTACCTCGTCAGGTACTTTATAGTACCATTTCTCGTTATGCTGGGAAAAGCAGACAGCAAGAAGATTCTTCTTTTTAGCATGGAGGGGTCCCACAAATGTACTGTTAGAGATGAAATCCTGAGGTGTGTGGCTACTTTCCCAAATTTAGAAATCGTGAAGCCCGGTGGAAGGCTGGAGCCATCCATTCTTCTAAGCAGAGAATTGGGGGAGGGGGATTTGGATGGTACTGGTATGAGCGGTGCAGATGAATAGCAAAGCAGGAAAAAGAGGCACAGAGCTGACAAAAAGTGGAAAAGTAAAAGAAAGATAGGGCCAGCAGCTAAGAGGGGGAAAAAAATGTGTACACTTAAGGGGGAGAAAAAGGAGACAGATGGGGGGGCGGGGGGGGGGGCGGAAAAACAAAGAGGGAGAGTGAAAATAGAGGGGAGAGTGAAAATACAGAGAATAAATACAGGAAAGAAAATGAAGGTACAAACAGGTGTGTAATATATCTGATAATTTTACATTTTATGGGGTGATTTTATTCTGTTTGGAATTATTTTTGCACTGCCAGTGACTGCCCACATATTTGGGATCAATTCATAAGGACACTCATGTTGATGCATTTTCAGTAATTTAATCAAGAAATAGTTTGCTGTTACAAGTAAATTAAATGGCACTTCTTTATATAATTAAGAAATTTTTAAAAATTGATCGAAATCAAGTGATAAAAGTAGCTCCCCTCTATGACACATCACCATATTATGGTGATCAGAAATGATGCTAGTTTCCTTCCTAAAGCAGCTGGACAGCTTAAAAAAAAAACGATTGTCTCAATGTTCGTGGTCACCTGGTTCGTACTTCAAAGATGTGTTAAATTTTTTCATTGGATCAATCTCTATTGTCAGTGTCGCTGATGTTTCTAAGTAGTTGGGACATGTTTGTGTTCTTCATTGAATTGCCCATTTTTGGATGGGGGTGGAGGTCTGAAACTTGTAGACCTGTTTCTTCTAAGTTAGTCCTCAATTCAAAGGCCTGAACAAAAGATCTCCCTACCACCTGGTGTTGGTATTTTAGCAACTTGGGTACAAGTTTCAGAATTGGTTGGGATGCATTTAAAGAAAAAAGACTTGCATTTCTATAGCGCCTTGCACGACCACCGGGCGTCCCAAAGCGCTTTACAGCCAATGAAGTAATTTTTTTTGAAGTGAAGTCACTGTTGTAATGTAGGAAACGCGGCAGCCAATTTGCGCTCCGCAAGCTCCCACAAACAGCAATGTGATAATGACCAGATAATCTGTTTTAGTGATGTTGATTGAGGGCTAAATATTGGCCAGGACACCGGGGAGAACTCCTCTGCTCTACTTCAAAAGAGCGTCATGGGATCTTTTACGTCCACCTGAGAGAGCAGACTCGATTTAACGTCTCATCCGAAAGACAGCACCTCCGACAGTGCAGCGCTGCCTCCGTACTGCACTGGAATATCAGCCTAGATTTTTGTGTTCAAGTCTCTGGAGTGGGACTTGAGCCCACAACATTCTGACTCGGAGGAGGGTGCTACCCACTGAGCCACAGCTGACACTAGTGATGACTTTCATCACATTTCAGAAAGTCTGCATTTGTTTTTTAACATGTATACTGGTCACTTTAAATCTGTTTTGTTGCAAACTATTGTTAAACAGAGTATAAGCCATATCCTGTATGTGTAATTGGAAATTGCATTCCACAGATGATGCATCTGACTGCTGGCTTTGTCCGATACCTATCAAATTAAGGTTAATTGTTTGGTAACACATGCAAATCAATTGGGGTCTTGCACCTGGGGGAAGTTCAGTTGTGTTAACGTGATTGAACTGTGGAAAGCACCATCTGTTTCTCTATATCCCAGTTTTGAACTTCAATGGAAATAAGTATAGCCCGTGGCCAAGAAGCATCCCTTCTGTTTTAGTATCTGTGGAAGCTGGCCCACCTTATTCAATTGTGAAAGACACATATTTGATTCCTTATGCCCTAGAAATGTGCTGTACAGCCAATGAAATACTGTTGTAATGTAGGGGAAAGTGTAGCCAACTTGTAAAACAGCAATTGAGCTAAGTGACAAGATAATCAGTTTTAATAGTGTTGGGTGAGGAATAAATGTTGGCCAGGACACTGGAAGAATTCCCCTGCTCTTCCTGGAATTGTGCTATGGGATCTTTTACATCCACCGGGGCTTTGGTTTAATGTCTCATCTAAAAGATGGCACCTCTGACAATTCAGTTCTCCCTTGGTACTGCAATGACGTAACAGCCTAAATAACGTGCTCCAGTTTCTGGAGTGGAACTTGAACCCACAACCTTCTGACCAAGAGTGGAGAGTGCTGCTACCGAGGTAAGGCTGAGAATTGTTTCACTGTACCACAGCCTATGTGGCAGGTATTCTCGTGGAGCTCCGCAAATATCATGAGTACCCACACAAGAGTTACGGTATGGCCAGTCATCCAGATTTAGTATTATCAGTGGAATTAGCCAAGTGTTGCATTTTGTTCTTGTATCTGAGGAGGGAGCATGAGCTAAAAGTTCTTTAAAACTGGTGCATTATTACACTGCTTCATTGGCTATTGCTACTTCTTATCCATTACTTTTAATAAACTTGTTCCATAGTGTAATATATGTGGGTAGAACAACTGAAGGACAGAGACACGATGAGTTGCTAGTCCATGTGCTTGCTTTATTAGGCCAGAGCGAACTGAGCATGCTCATATTAAACCATGTGATAATACATTACACTGCTTTCCCCCATAAAATAAAAGTGTATATATTCCCCTCTCAAAAAGAACAAAACTATGGTCCCAGCATTACATGTACCACATAACAAAAAATCCTGGTACTTTTTCTTTTAAATGAACTACAAACCCAG
Source organism: Squalus acanthias (assembly GCA_030390025.1). NCBI lineage: Eukaryota > Metazoa > Chordata > Chondrichthyes > Squaliformes > Squalidae > Squalus > Squalus acanthias. Next base: position 156,843,279 of record CM059427.1, read on the forward strand.
TTTAATAACAGGTTTGTGGATCTTTCTTGATCTCCTTACAGAAGGGTTTGGTGTTGAACCAATTTTCGGGCTGTTTTGTTTTGGTTCCGAACTCAAAGATGATCCTGTTTTTATCTCAGACTTGTTTAAACCTGGTACTTCAGTTACTGAAGTCTGAACTGAGTCAAACTCATGTATGTGTTCATGATCAAGTGGTTCAAGATCACTGTCCAAACCAGGCCAGTAAACAAAGCTTCTTGCAATTGATTTCATACTGAACATCCAGGGATCGTCGGTATCAAATTTGGCCAGAATTCTATCTCTCAAAGAAGTAGGTACCACCACTCTGTTTCCCCACCTTGCTCACAAAACAATTCAGTACGATGGTTATGGAATGGTTTCAACTCTGTGTCCATACACTGATCATTCCATCCATTCAAGGTGTTTTCATACACTCTTTTCAGTACTGAGTCCTTTTGAGTCTCATCTGCAACCTCAGTTGCATTCACGGGAAAGTCTTTGTCAATTGCACCTAGCATGAAAATAACACCTTCACTCCCAACACACGAGTCCTCGTGGCAACCTGAACAAGGCATCTGCGATTGCGTTTTGCTTTAAAGTGCGATATTCAGTCGTGTAGTTATATTGTCACAACACTGCCCCAACGTTGCATTCTTGATGCGGCCATTGCAGGGATGACAGATTTGGACCCCAATATGGCTAGGAGCGATTTGTGATCGGTTATCAAGGTAAACTTTCTGCCAATCAGGAACTGTTGGTATTTCTTGATTCCAAACACTATGGTGAGTGCTTCCTTTTCAATTTGCGTATAGTTTCTTTCGCTCTTTGTAAGGGTTTGGGATGCGAACGCGATTGGTTTTGCTTGGCTGTCATCCATTACGTGGCTTATGACAGCTCCCACACCATAACTGGAAGCATCACATGCTAACTTAAGCCCATGCTCTGTGTCATAGTGCACAAGTAGAGCATCGCTAGAGAGACTTCTCCTCACAAGCGTCGTAAGCTTCCTGTTGCGCTTTCGTCCACTTCCACTGGACATCCTTCTTGAGGAGCTTGTGCAATGTTGCTAACTCAGGTAAGAAACGTGCGTAGTACTGGACCATTCCAAGGAAAGATCTTAACTCAGACATGTTCTGTGGCTTTGGAGCATTGATGACACATCAACCTTTTCCTTCACAAGTTGCAAGTCATTTGCATCAACTTTCAGACCAAGGTACACAACCTCGGGCTGCATAAAAGCACATTTTCTCCTTTTCAATTTGACATTGTGGGAATTTAACCTTTGAAGCACTAAATCTAACGCTGCTTATTGCGATCAGCACATCGTCTTGATTGCATAAGCAATTTGGAACTCCTTGCAAAATCTTATCCTTCATAGCCTGGAAGATTTTGGGGGAGGACTTTACACCATACGGCAGCTTGGTGTATGAGTACAGTCCCTTGTGTGTGTTGATGGCGAGATACTGTTGACTTTGTCAACATTCAGCTGAGCGTAAGCATGCGACAGGTCAAGCTTGGAGAAAACCTTTGACCCAGAGAGTGCTGCATACAAATCTTGTGATGTAGATAACGGGCACTGCTCATCATCAACTGCTTGGTTGATAGTAACTTTGTAGTCACCGCACAAGCATACAGTTTTGTTTGCTTTGGGCACTACCACAATCTGGGTAGCCCATTCGCTTTTCAATTTTTACTAGCACTCCATTCTCTCTTAGCTTCACTAGCTCTTCCTCCACTTCACTTTTCAACGCATTGGGGACCAGCCTTGCCTTACAATAGACAGTCTTCGCATTGGACTTGATTCGATATGCGTGTCATACCCAGTGATGCTCTCATAACTGTCTATGAACATGCTTTTATACTTGTTCAGCATTGTGTCGAGTCGCTTCTTTGAAGCATCTACACTGAAGACATTTTTCCAGTCTAGTTTTAACTTTCTCAACCAGTCTTTGCCCATGAGAGTTGGCCTGTTGTAGCTCGCTACAATAATGGGCAGCTTTACTGATTGGCCATTGTGTTGAACTGTACATTCCATTTGTCCACATGTCCAGGATTTCTCCGGAGTAGGTTTTTAACTCTACGGTACTCTTTGTAAGTGATATTTGATTAAACTTGCTCTCATATGTGTCCTTACTCATGATAGAGCAGTCCGCCGCCATGTCAATACACATCAATATATTGCTTGTTGATCAAAAGTTTTGTACGGAAGTCTTTCTCACAACTGCTAGCATTGCCGCTAATGGCATAGATACTGTTTTTGCCTAGTTCTTCAACATCAGGTGTGCTCACTTCAATATTGTGAACTCCTCCCTTTTGTTGACGCTGCTTTGCATTGCCACTAGAATGCTTCTTACTTCCTGCTTTAGATCTAGCTCAGCAAGCTGTTGAAATATGGCCTTGCTTCTGGCAGTGAAAACACTTTGCATTTCTGTATTGGCAGGACTGTGACGAGTTAGTTCCACTGCAGCAATAACAATTCATCTTAAACTTGTCCACTCGAAGGTTGAACACTGTGTCCTTCCATGAGCCCTAAAAATGGAAGGACACAGTGTTCAACCTTCGAGTGGACAAGTTTAAGATGAATTTGTGACACCTAAACTGAATTTTTGTGACGTTTTACCGTTAATGCTGATGCAGAATCATCTGTGCTTCGCCTTCATGTGCATGTATACAGAGTAGTCTTATCCAGTGGCAGGGGCGGAAACCTGATTGGAGGGATTCAACCATGGAGTTCCGGGAAAGATGGGCACGATTTGGGAGGCAACAACACGTTCAAGGACTTTGGAGAGGAAAGGGAGGTTGGAGCTGGGGCGGTAGTTTGCAAGGACAGAAGCGCCAAGGGTTGGTATTTTAAGAGGGGTGATGACGGAGGATTTGAAGGAGACTCTCAAGTCCTTTGAACGTGTTGTCGCCTCCCAAATCCGTGATCATCTTTCCCGGAACTCCATGGTTGAATCCCTCCAATCAGGTTTCCGCCCCTGTCACAGTACTGGAACAGCTCTCATCACAGTCACAAATGACATCCTTTGTGACTCTGACAAAGGTAACCCACCCCTCCTTGTCCTTCTCGACCTGTCTAGCCTTTGATACGGTTGACCACTCCATCCTTCTCCACCGTCGTCCTGCTGGGTGGGACTGCACTCACCTGGTTCCATTTATATCTATCTAATCGTAGCCACAGAATCACCTGCAATGGCTTCTCTTCCTGCTCCCACATCGTTAACTCTGGAGTCCCCGAAGGATCGATCCTTGGCCCCCTCCTATTTCTCATCTACATGCTGCCCCTTGGCGACATCATCCGAAAACACAGCGTCAGTTTCCACATGTATGCTGATGACACCCAGCTCTACCTCACCACCACTTCTCTCGACCCCTCCACGGTCTCTAAATTGTCAGACTGCTTGTCCGACATCCAGTTCTGGATGAGCAAGAATTTTCTCCAATTAAATATTGGGAAGACTGAGGCCATTGTCTTTGGTCCCTGCCACAAACTCCGGTCCCCAGCCACTGACTCCATCCCTCTCCCTAGCACCTATCTGAGGCTGAACCAGACTGTGTGCAACCTTGATGTCATATTTGACCCTGAAATGAGCTTCTGACCACACATCCGCACCATAACCAGGACCGCCTACTTCACCTCCGTAACATCGCCCAGCTCCGCCCCGCCTCGGCTCATCTGCTGCTGAAATCCTCATCCATGCCTTTGTAACCTCTAGACTTGACTATTCCAACACACTCCTGGCTGGCCGCCCACATTCTACCCTACGTAAACTTGAGCTCATCCAAAACTCTGCTGCCCGTGTCCTAACTCGCACCAAGTCCCGTTCACCCATCACCCCTGTGCTCGTTGACCTACATTGGCTCCTGGTTAAGCAACACCTCGATTTTTAAAATTCTCATCCTTGTTTTCAAATCCCTCCATGGCCTCACCCCTCCCTACCTCTCTAATTTCCTCCAGCCCCACAACCCCCCGAGGTAACTGCGCTCCTCTAATTCTGCCCTCCTGAGCGTCCCTAATTTTAATCGCTCAACCATTGGCAGCAGTGCCTTCAGCTGCCTAGGCCCTAAGCTCTAGAATTCCCTCCCTAAACCTCTCTGCCTCTCACTCTGCTCCTTTAAGACGCTCCTTAAAACTTACCTCTTTGACCAAGCTTTTGGTCATCTGCCCTAATTTCTTATGTGGCTCGCTGTCAATTTTTTTGTTGCATAACACTTCTGTGAAGCGCCTTGGGACGTTTTACTACGTTAAAGGCGCTATATAAATATAAGGTTGTTGTAACGAACAGTAGACAAGGGTAATGCGGTGGATGAAATATACATGGACTTTCAAAAGGCCTTTGATAAGGTTGACTCATGACTAAAGTGGAGTCGGGGCAAGTAGCAGAATGGTTAGCAAACTGGCTACAAAACAGAAAACGGAGAGTAGGGGTTAAAGGTAGTTACTCAGACTGACAGAAGGTGGGAAATGGTGTTCCACTGGGATCTGTGCTGGGACCACAGTTGTTCACTATTTACATGAATGATTTGGACTCGGGAATTGGAAGTACTATATCAAAATTTGTGGATGACACCAAATTGGGGGGTCTAGTTAATACAGAGGAAGACTGCGACAAAATACAAGACGACGTTAACAAACTTGCAGAATGGGCGTGTAAATAGCAAATTCATTTCAATATAGATAAATGTGAGGTGGTACATTTTGGTAGGAATATGGACGCTTCCTACTCCTTGGAAAATGAATCTAAATGGGGAGAGGTGCAAAGAGATCTCTGGGTACAGATTCACAAAACACTAAAAATAGCAGCGCGAGTTAACAAAACTATAAAAAATGCAAACAAAGTGCTGGGGTTAATTTCTAGAGGAATAGAATTGAAAAGTAGAGAAGTTATGTTAAACCTATATAGAACCTTGGTTAGACCACACTTGGAGTACTGTGCACAGTTCTGGTCTCCGTATTACAAAACAGATGTAGAAGCACTGGTGAAAATGTAAAAAAGATTTTTAAGGATGATACCAGAACTGAGAGGATACAACTATCAGTAAAGACTGAACAGGCTGGGGCTCTTTTCTCTAGAGAAGACTGAGAGATGACCTGATAGAGGGCTATAAAATTGTCAGGCTTTGATGGGGTAGATGTCGAAGATGTTTCCACTTGTGGCCAGTCCAAAAATAGGGGCCATAACTATAAGATAGTCACTAATTAATAAATTCAATAAGGAATTCAAGAGCAACTTCTTTACTCAAAGTCTTCTCTTCTCCTCTTCTTAGGCAGTCCCTCGGAACCGAGGATGACTTGCTTCCACACTAAAAATGAGTTCTCGGGTGACTGATGAGTCCAATGCGGGACCTACAGTCTCTGTCACAGGTGGGGCAGACGGTGGCTGAAGGGGCGGGTGGGTGGGGTGCTTGGGTTGACGTGCGCTCTTTCCGCTGTTTGCGCTTGGCTTCCACTTGCTCCCGGCGAAGAGACTCGAGGTGTTCGTCGCCTTCCCGGATGCTTCTCCGGGAACACTCAAAGTGGTGAACTACTCGCTACCACATCGAGTAGTTGAGGCGAATAGCATAGATGCATACGCCTCTTGTGTGGAGCAGAAACACCAGCATAGACCTGTTGGGTCGAATGGCCTGTTGCTTTAAGTTCTATGTAAAAACACTAGGCTTGGGTTGTAGGCACCTTTTTATTAACAAATTCCACTTCAACTGCTGTCCAAAGAGCATTTGTGGGGGCTGTGAAGCTAAATCGATTTGAACAGGAATGTGGTCCAAAATATTGATGGTTAAATATAATGGCCAAAGATACAAAGGGTATTGACATTAACATTAAACCTAGTTTTGGATAACTGCCGTGAGCAATGAAAGGGAATAGATGCACTCCTAAGTATTGTATCCAAACAGCTAGTCTAACTTGTGCCATCAAATCTGCCCGAGCTGACCTCCTCTTCTGACCTGTGTCTGAATTCGCCATACACTACCTGCAGTGCAGGGTGGTACTGAGCCCTCCAGCTGAGGAAAGTCCTGCGTTCAATCCCTGTCCTGTACTGAGATAGTTGATTTCAGCTGAAAATCATTAACGGCTCAGGCAAAGATTGTTTTGTGATCTTGTGTCATAGTGAAAAGGTGTAATTAGCTGATGAAGCTGCATTAAAGAATATGGGTGGTGTTACTGAAATGCACAGAAAGTTTCCAATCAATATTGGCAGCATCATCCACAAGACACGGGTCAGCTTCCATAGGTATGCTGATGATTCCCAGCTCTACCTCTCGCGACCCCTCTGCTACCTCGGTACTGTCAGACTACTCTCTCCCTTACAATCGACTCCATCCCTCTCTCTAGACACTGTTTCAGACTGAACCTAACTGTTCACAACTTTGTGGTGCTTTCATCCGCAAACTAGCTTCTGACCCCAAATCCTTGCCATCACGTTCTCGTCCACTTTCACCTTTGTTCTAGCCATGGCTCCTCTTTTACATGCTGCCCCTCGGTGACATTATTCTCCAACATCTCCCTCAACCTCTCCAATGCCTCTGTGTTGTCAACCTGCTTGTCTAAGAAGCTGCAATTTCCTCCAATTACACATTGGGAAGACCGAAGCCATTGTCGTCGGCCCCTGCCACAAACTCTGTACTCTCGCCACCAATTCCATCCCCCTCCCCAGCAACTATCTCCGGTTGAAGCCGACTGTTCGTAACTTCATCATCCTATTTAACCTCGATCTGAGCTTTCAGCCCCATAATCTTCTACATCACAAAGGCCACCTACTTCCATCTCCGTAACGCCACCAGTCTTCATCCCTGATTCAGCCCATCTGCTGCAGAAACCCTGATCCATACATTTATTACCTCCATTCTCAACTATTCCACTGCTCTCCTGGCTGGCTTCCCATCTTCGATCCTCCATAAACTTCAGGTCATCCAAAACTCTGCAGCCCATACCAAGTTCTGCTCACCCATCAACCCAGTCCTCACTGACCTACATTGGCTCCTGGTTCCCCATCATCTCTAGTTTAAATCTCTCATCCTCGTGTTCAAGTACCTTCATGGCCTCACTCCTCCTCTCTCTAACCTCCTCCAGCCCTACAACCCTCCCATAACTCTTCCTCCAACTCTGGCCTCACGTGCATCCTCCACTCCCTTCGCCCCACCATTAGCAGGTGTGTCTTCAGCCATCTAAGGCACTGGAAATTCCTCCCCTAAACACTCCTGCCACCCCATCTCTCTCTCCTGCTTTAAGACCCCTCTTTCCCCCCCCCCCCCCCCCCGCCACCCTTAAGATTTTAGTCATCCCTTCAAATATCTCCTCCTTTGGCTCCGTGACAATTTTTGTCAGATTCCATTCTGTGAAGCGCCTTGCGTCATTTTTCTTAAGTTAAAGACGCTGTATAAATGCAAGTGGCTGTTGTATTTATTGTTTAAAAAAAAAGTCCTGGCATATTGGTAGCATTAATACAGTAATATTAGATTTTCTTTCAGGCTCACTGATGTTACTATGTAAACCTGAACTTATTTTAACAGTAATGTGATCTAGGCGGACATACACCATCTGCTATAAAACTCCAGGCTGTCAAACAGCAGCTCACACTGACTTCAGCTTTTATTTAGAGTGCAGCCCCTCTCCTTCCTCCCCCCACCTCCCAATCACTGTAACATGCTGAGAGAACAGCCCCTTGTGACAAAACTAGGAGATTTTATCTTGTTGGACTTGCATAGCTTTAGAAGGCAATGTTTAAAATGGCATCAGCCAGCTGTGCCTCTTGGATGTCTTAAAGAAATTCCTTTTGATCTATATTTAAATTAGTCTGTGGATTGCTAATTAATGTGGCTGGTTGAAATGCAAATAGCCTTCATCAGATTGTTTAAAAACATTTTAAATATTTGCCTGTGTCCTTAGTTGAATTTGTACTGTAACCTCATCATTTCTATGTGGATGTCTGAGATTTTGTATTGTTAAATATGTGATCTAATATTTTTGGTCTTGTTGATATGGAAGTGCATTTTAGCATTTATAAATTAACTGCTTGAAATACTGAGCTCTTTAGTCACAAACTAGCTGAGCAAGTGAAGCTCATTGTGAATGTGTGTTATTTGGGCTCATTCAGCTGGGAAGCCAGCTTCAAAGCAAACCATGATGATGTATAAACTGGAAGCTTTTGCTGCTCGGCGAAGTTTCTGAGACCAGGAAAAGGATCATTGACAACCCAACTATTACACGAGATAGAAATTGGAAATTCTCTTCTCCGTGTGTTCTCTAAACTTTTTTGAAGCATTAAGATCTTTATTTTCTTGTCTGCATCAAAAGACCCTTTCAGTTTTTGTCCTTTTTAGAAGGAGTTTGAAAAGGGAAAGTTACTCCCTTATTACACATTATCCACGCATGAGCATATGCACGGCAGCATCGTTCTTAACTCTGCATTTGAATTGAGAGGCAACATAGTGAGAATACGATGCAAAGTCCAATGCACATTGTTGCTGCAAAATAAAGTATTTGTTAATACGATAGCAAAATACTGCGGATGCTGGAAATCCGAAATAACAACAGAAAACGCTGGAAAAACTCAGCAGGCCAGGCAACATCCGTGGAGAGAGAAACAGAGTTAATGTTTCAGGTCGAAACCCTCCGTCGGAACTGAGAACAGAGCAGGAAATTAAACAGATAAAAATGCAAGTGGGAGGCTGGGGGGAGGAATAAAAGAACAAAAGGGGTGGTCTATGGTAAGTAGAGACATTAAGAGATGCTCAAGGCAAGACGAGACGGGAATAGGACAGGTTAAGAAACAAAAGGTGAGGTGTGAAATGCTGGCAGAATGAGACAGCTGCCGTAGGGGGAGAGAGAGAGAAAAAAAAGGAAAAAGGCACGGAACAAAAGGGTGGATAAAATGTATATATGTGTGGTAGGGGTCGAGGTTATGATCTGAAATTGTTGAACTTGATATTGAGTCCGGAAGGCTGTAAAGTGCCTAAACGAAAGATGAGGTGCTGTTCCTCGAGCTTACGCTGAGCTTCCGTGGAACAATGCACGAGGCCGAGGACGGTGAGGTCTGAGTGGGCGTGGAGGGGTGAATTAAAATGACAAGCGACCGGAAGCTCGGGGTCACCCTTACGGACTGAACGGAGGTGTTCCGCAAAGCGGTCACCCAATCTGCGTTTGGTCTCCCCAATGTAGAGGAGACCACATCGTGAGCAGCGAATACAGTATACTAGATTGCAAGAAGTACAAGTAAATCGCTGTTTCACCTGGAAGGGGTGTTTGGGCCCCTGGAGAGTGGGAAGGGGGGATGTATAAGGGCAGGTGTTGCATCTCCTGCGCTTGCACGGGAAGGTGCCGGGCAAAGGGGAAGGGGTGCTGGGGGTGATAGAGGAGTGGACTAGGGTGTCTTGGAGGGAGCGGTCCCTACGGAATGCTGAAAGGTGATGTGAGGGGAAGATACGTTTGGTGGTGGGATCACGTTGGAGGTGGCGGAAATGGCGGAGGATGATCCGTTGAATGTGGAGGCTGGTGGGGTGAAAGGTGAGGACAAGGGGAACTCTTATCATGGTTCCGGGAGGGAGGGGCTGGGGTGAGGGCAGAAGTGCGGGAGATAGAACGGACACGGTCGAGGGCCGTGTCGACCATGGTAGAGGGGAATCCTCGGTTGAGGAAAAAGGAAGACATGTTGGAAGCACTGGTATGGAAGGTGGCATCGTCGGAGCAGATGCGGCAGAGACAGAGAAACTGGGAGAAGGAAATAGAGTCCTTACAGGAGGCGGGGTGGGAGGAAGTGTAGTCCAGGTAGCTGTGGGAGTCAGTGGGCTTGTAGTGAATGTTGGTCAATAACCTATCGATGGAGATGGAGAAGTCGAGGAAGGGAAGGGAAGAGTCGGAGATGGACCAGGTGAAGGTGAGGGAAGGGTGGAAATTGGAGGCAAAGTGAATGAAATTGTCTAGTTCGGGGCGAGAGCAGAAAACGGCACCGATACAGTCATCAATGTACCGGAAAAAGAGGTGAGGGAGGGGACCCGAGTAGGACTGGAACAAAGAGTGTTCCACATATCCCACGAAAAGGCAGGCATAGCTCGGACCCATGCGGGTACCCATAGCAACACCTTTGATTTGGAGGAAATGAGTGGAGTCAAAGGAGAAGTTGTTCAATGTGAGAACAAGTTCAGCCAGGCGGAGGAGGGTGGCGGTGGATGGGGACTGGTTGGGCCTCTGTTCAAGAAAGAAGCGGGAGCGCCCTCAGGCCATCCTGGTGGGGGATGGAGGTGTAGAGGGATTGGACGTCCATGGTGAAAAGGAGGCAGTTGGGGCCAGGAAACTGGAAACTGTTAAAGTGGCGGAGGGCGTCAGAGGAATCGCGGATGTAGGTGGGAAGAGACTGGACAAGGGGAGAAAAAATAGAGTCGAGATAGGCAGAGAAGTTCCGTGGGGCAAGAGCAGGCTGAAACGATGGGTCTACCAGGGCAGTCCTGTTTATGGATCTTGGGAAGGAGGTAGAAGCGGGCTGTGCGGGGTTGGGGAACTATGAGGTTGGCGGCCGTGGGGGGGAAGATCTCCAGAGGAGATGAGGTCAGTGACAGTCTTGGAAACGGTGGCTTGATGTTCGGTAGTGGGGTCATGGTCCAGGTGGAGGTAGGAGGAGGTGTCGGAAAGTATTTGTTAACCCTGGGCTACACAACCGAAGAGGTAAAACGCTCTGATCACAAGGGGTGTGGCTTACTTGTGGAGAGCCTGGTGCAACCGTTAAAAGGGGACGCTGTTTTCAATAAAAGGGCCGCTGCTTAAAAAGCCTGAACTGTAACATCCTCTCTTTTCCTGGCCACTTGCCCCTTGCACTGTAATGTCTGCTGCCCCCACCCCCTGCTGAAATGTTTCACACTGGCAGTCAGTGTTTGCCTCCTCGCTCTCACTGGAACACTATAGTGAGATTTGTACTAATCTAACTTGCCCAACCAAATTGGATAAATCTGAGCAACTGACCGTCTTGAGCTTTGGATTTCAGCTTCCTGAGTAGGAGTATTAACTGTGGAATTTTGTTACCTGGCATTTGAGCTGCACAGACAGTTCTAGGCAAACTTTGTTTTATACCTGACCAGCCCCTCAATTGGGAGAGGAATGTGGGGAGTGATGGGTTAATCCCTCCGATGTGTACACACTAAGTGCGCACATTTTTGCCTATTTTCTGATGCACCTCATTTTCAAGCTGATATGTTATCCCAAGGGAGGATGTGTGACTGGGGAAAGTCCATTGTAAACCATTGCGATTTAGCAGTTTTAAACATAAACAGCATTTGTTATGTGTTCTTAATGTCTCTGACAAGTCTTTCCTTCTCATTGTTCAGCTGGCGGTTTGCAGGAAATTGCCACAAAGTTTGACAACCAAAGTGTGATGTATGGATTCTGCAGCATCAAGGACTCCGGTTCTGGCCTGCCCAAATATGTCCTGATAAACTGGGTACGTAAGAACTGATTTTTAATGGTCTAACTGCAGTGGTTTAATGGATGCAAAACCCCAACAATTAATATCAACTTTACCAAAATCCAGAAAGAAGTATTAGAACAGGCTCGGAGTTGTGGTTTACCTGCTGCAGATTCCAATTGATGCCTTCTCATTCATGCTTTTGTCTCCTCCAGACTTGATTACTCTGCTCTCCTGGCCAGCATCCCTCAACTGCCATCCATAAACTTCAGCTCATCCAAATTTCTGCTGCCCATATCATATCCCACCCCTACATCACCCCTGTGTTTGCTGGCATACATTGGCTCCCGGCCCTCCATTGGCTCAAGTTTAAAATTCTCACTTTTGTGATCATCTCGCCACATCTCTGTAACCTCCTCCATCACTATCGTCCCTCCACCCTCTGAAATCTCCATTCCTATGACTCTGGTTTCTTTTTAAATTTTATCGCACCCTCCAATCCCTTCACCCCACCTTTGGTGACCGTGCCTTCAGCTGCCTCGGCCCCATGCTCTTTAAATCCCTCACTAACCCCCCCCCCCCCCCCCCCCACCTCGCCACCTCCCTCGCTTCTTTTAAGACCTCCTTTAAAACTCACTTATTTAACAACTTCCTTAAATTAAGCTTTTGATCACCCCTCCCAATAGCTCCACCTTTGGCTTGGAGTCCAATTTTTCCTTACGCCTCTGTGAAATGCCAATTAGCATTTTTTTCTATGTTAAGGATGCTATGTAAATTCGAGTTGCTCAGTAGATGAGCATGTTTGATTTAGACATAACTAGCTTCCCTGTTATATGCCTCATGTAGGGTCAAGTGCGCAGTTGTCCTGCCCTCACGCATTGAAACTCACTCCAGGTTCTTGAGAGAAGAATGGGAAGACTCGCTAATTTCCTGTGGCTTGCACTCAGTGCGGGTCCACCACAGCATAGCTCAGAATCATATAGATCACTGAGATCATTTAGCACTGGTTTTGACCTCTTTCAATGCCACTGTCATGCTGTAGTGATTGGTTATTTCCAAACAGGATGCTTAAGCAGAATCTGTCACTGTTGATGCCTGTGTGATAAGCTCATAAAAGATTAGGATTTAAAAGTGACCATCCAATGGATTTAACTCTTGCCTGTGTTTTACGGCAGTGTGTAGTGTGGCCCCTACTGTGGGAAAGTGTGTAGTGCAACCTTCCTGCAGTAAATCATAGGCGTGTCAGTAGTGCACTCGGCTGTTGTAGAGTGATGGAGTAATGCCTCCATGCCTACTTTATCGGTCAACAAAAGAAACTCTTTCAGTATTTCTCCCCAGTTTCTAAACTTGTGTTTTAGCTCTCCTCATGCTATTAATTCCCTTGTAGGGCAGGGTGTGCGTGCGATCAATTACCATATCTTTAGATATGTTATTTTGAAACCTTCCCCAAAATAATGCTCGAGACTGGCAACTAACCATGTGGAGAATCGTAAGACGGAGCCTGTGTCCTAACGCCCCATGCCCAAGCACATTATTGCACGCTCACAATGCTGAAATTAAATCCATCAAGTGGAATTGAACAAGCATTACTGTACCTTTCCCCTGTTTTTTTTAATGTACTTTATTTCTTAGCATTTATTTTTTGTTTCTTTCTGTCCATTTGTCTTTCTAATAATGAGCACATTGCTGAGGTAAGTTCTGAAGCTGGTTCAGCAAAGGGTTGCCTCTGACTAGGATAGTGAGCACAGAAGTAATTCTTCTCTTTGGGAGCAACTCTTCCCTTTGCCAGTCAAATCCGAGTAACTGTCTCAGTACAGTCCTGAGGATAAAGCTTTCTGCATCTGGATATGAGGAACTGTTGTTCTCAGTACAACCTCCAGGATAATCCATGCTGCATCTCCTGTCTGCCACCCAGGTATGAGGAGGTATTCCCCGTACAATCCTCAAAAATAATCCCCGTTTTAGCTTCTTGAACTAGTCCAGATTCTTCCAGATGATAGTGTTTCTCGGAAGTGCATGTGGTATGAGAGCGAGCTGAGAGATTAACTCCCTTTAATCTCCTGTTACATTTGAAGCTGTGTATCTCAGTTTAAGCAAAGCTTTAGCGAGGCTTTCATTCTTTTTCTATTTTCTTTAGGTGGGTGAGGATGTCGATGATCATCGAAAATGTACCTGTGCTAGTCACGTGCCCACAATCGCAGACTTCTTCCAGGCAAGTGTGCTTCTTGTACTTCAGATAATCCCTTGTTATGTGAGAATATACTGTCCCAGATTTAGTCCAGTCACTGGCAATGACCTGTTAGATCAGTGGAAATATACTGCTCTCGAATTGTTCCGTTCAGCAACTACGGCGCTTTTACATTTTCTGCTTCTGTAGTTTAGGTTGAAGGAGCTCAAAGTCCGTTCGCCAACTGCCTGTGCTCTGTTGCGAAATCAGCCCCCTTATTCTGACAGTAGATTCATAAACTACAGAAACATCAAATGTAAAAATGCCTCCAGTCATTCTGATCATTGGGAGGATCTTCTCGGTATAATTCTGGCCATTGTTATGAAGTGAAACTACCAATTAATAATTAAAACTCTTGGAAACCTTCAGAGTGCAGCAATGGCTGGCCAAGAAAAATGCATGCCTTTAAAGACCAGGAAAACTTATGGCCGATCCTTGGTCAATGCTAAGTTAGCTACTGTCAGTCAGGGCAATAGGGCACAATAATTGGTATCACTGCACTTGAACTGGGGGTGGGGGGGCGGGGGGCAGGGGCAGGGGCAGAAGCTGCTACGGGTCCAGCTCCCACTTGTTATGCAGTGATATCTGCTGAACTGCATGAATATGGATGTCAGGACTCAGCTGCAATGTCCTCCATGTGAATAGCCGACTGATGCTCGCTGTTAAGGCTCACATGTGAGCAATGACTACTTGGGTGAAGTGTAGGAGGGCTGCTAGCATCCATGGAGCCGTTCTCCAGCAAGAATCGGCACGTTCAGGAGAGGATGGAGAAAAGGAAAGAAAATGGAGGTTGAGGGATTTTTTACACATTATGGCTTTTCAAAAAAAATCGCACAGAATTTTCACCTCCTTTGCCCCTTCTCTCTCTTCCTATCTTCAAACAGGGGGCGAATGTTATTGTTAATGCCAGTAGTCCCGAGGATGTAGACGCGACTGCTATTCGTCAGAAGCTGACTAATGGCACAATGCACGTTTCGAGCCCGGTGTTGCGCCGACTCCACCTGAAAGAGGACGACGAGTTGTTGGGTCCAGTGGTGAGTAAAAAAAGACAGCGTGTTTGATAATTAACATATGGGATGTTGGAGACCAGCAAGGGAAGTGGTGAATGCACAGGGAATAAGACAGCAGTTACCTTGTCAACTGCTTTTCAGTTGAAGACTGAAAATATTGAATAAGGTTATTAACTTAAAAGTAAACATTTTTAAATAAATAAATAAACTTGTCATCATCATACCCAAACAAATATAGGGCAGACTGACTGATAGTGGTCAGAATGGCAGAATACATTGTCTTTTGCTGCACATAGCCAATAGATATTGCGAGGTGCGAGGTTAATAAGAATGGGAAGGCTTAGGGGAGTCAGTTTGGGGGGAATAGTCGAGCTTGAGAGTGGGGTTGTACTGAAAGACTAAGCAGATGTGGGGATGGGTGTGGTATCCGTCCAGAATTGTGGCAAACTTAGGTGATGCCTACGGAGAACACCGAAATGTCCATGAACAAATACTCGAGGGGTCATCATGGTGTCATGGAAAATATAGTGTTAAAATTCACTATTACATCTTGGGACAGTCAGTGTGAGAACTATAGCAGTAGTAATTAATTTACCCAGTCTCAAGGCACACAGCAACACAGGCGTGTTAGTATTCATGTTACCTAATTTCAAGGTACAGAATTGTTAGGACCCTGCCTGAATTTAACCACAAGGGGTGTAGAGCCAGAGATACTGAGCCTCTACATCCCATTTCCACCTCAAATGCCTGTAGATATGACACTGATTAATTATTCAGTGTTGTAAATTCCAAAAAGGAACTAGTCAAGAGTCCTACTAGCTCCTGCACAGCAGCTTGCCTTTCAATGACAGCAACCTCCCTCTTTCAATGCCAATTGATTTTTTTTATTTTGTAAATGTTCTCTTGTTGCAGGGCACAACATACCAGAAGACTAACGCTGCAATTGAAATGAAACGAATCAACCGAGAATTGTTCTGGGCACAAGCAAAGGTACAACTCCTCATTGTCACCACTTGAAAATCATGAGAGACTTTGCCGACTGTGCAGAAATTTAATTTTTGAAAAGAACAATACAGATTCTTCATTGTCCTACTCCTACATAATGATCTTTCAGCAAGACATTCCTTGTCCGAGGAATGTACAGGACGTCACTAGAAGTCTGGTGACATGAAATAGCATTTTAATGAGCAATTATGCTGACCTGGCCTGGTTGCCTGCATCTGCCCTGAATGCCCTCGACTAGCCTGGTTGCCTGCATCTGACCTGATTGGCCTGGGTTACCTGCATCTGTTCTGAATTGGTTCAACCACGCTATCAATTGTTTTACTTTGTTGTTTTTTTAAGTTACTTTTAAAACCGTTGGGGAACAAAAACAGCAAAAACACACAGCATGTCAATCAGCATCTGTGTTTTGGGTGTGTTTCAACTGTGGCGTTTTACTTCAACTTATTCTCCTCGCCTCTTGGACAATAACCTCCTTAAGAACAGGAACGGATCTCCTGATCAGAGGCGGCATCCCCGCTCCCTGTCCATTTGAAAACGAGTATTAGGTTGAGGATTGATATTGAAGATGAGCAATTGATAATTGCAAATCACGATGACAATTACTACTGTGTAGGAAGTGCCATACATGTAGAGTACGCTGTTACTATTTGGGGATCCCGGATTAATACAGCACTAGCAGAATGAAACTACACAGTAATGTACTCGCCCCATTTAACAGTTGAAATGGCTGTGATAATTTATTGGCAGCTAATGGGAAACCTGGAACAGCTGTTTCTCTCTTCGTTTCCTGCCCCTCATAGTAAAACTTCCAAAGTAACCAATAGTTTCTCTGTTCTAGCCTATGCAGCGAAATGGCTGTAATTTATGTCGGTCCATTTCTCTCTCTCTTCCCTCACCCCCAGACTATGCAATGGTGCTCATCAACTGACTATATTCTCTCTCTTCCCTCCCTGTATTAAAACCTCCTTACGTTGCTTGTACTGTATCTCTTCCTCCCTCCTTGTTATTGAACTCGTGGATATCTCAAATTTCTTTCTCTTCTCCTTCTCCCTTAACTATTCACCAAAATTTGCTTTATTTATTTCTTCTGTTGAGCTGTTTAACTTGAGCATTTTTATTTTTTGAAGATATCAAATACTCTCGTCAGAGTAGGGGAGCCTTTCAGTGACATCACTTGACCCTTTCAAGCATAAAACAGAAGATGTAGATGTGGCTTCACTGTGATTGATATTTGCCCTCTGTTTTAATGCAGATGTTTGCCACTAAGTTTTTCTCCTGCCAGTGTACCTGGGAGATCAGAGATGAATCTCTGACCTATTCTGATTGTCTAGCTGAAAAGTCAATATGGGAACAGCAACAATAAACTGGTCTGTTAATGCACCACCACTTTTCTCTTGCTAAGAGTCCAGTGGCCCCTTTGCCCATTGAAGAGTGTGCCATTCATGTATCATTGTCCCTCTCCTCTTAGAGTCATAATGGCACAGAAGGAGGCCATTCGGCCCATCGAGTCCGTGCCGACTCTCTGTAGAGCAATCCAGTCAGTCCTATTCCCCCGCTCTATCCCCGTAGCCCTGCAAGTTTATTTCCCTTGAGTGTCTATCCAGTCTCCCCTTGAAAACATTGAGTGTGTCCGCTTCCACCACTTCCGTCGGCAGCGAGTTCCAGGTCCTCACCACTGTCTGCGTAAAAAAGTTTCCCCTCGCATCCCCCCTGTATCTCATACCCAAAACCTTAAGTCTGTGTCCCCTAGTCCTTATACCATCAACTAGTGGGAACAGCCTCTCCCCGTCTTGCCTATCCAAACCCGTCATAATCTTGTACGCCTCTATCAAATCACCCCTCAACCTCCTTTGCTCTAATGAAAACAAATCCAGCTTCTCCAACCTGTCCTTGTAGCTAAGATCCCCCATCCCCGGAACCATTCTGGTAAATCTCCTCTGCACCCTCTCAAGGGCCTTCACATCCTTCCTAAAGATTGATGACCAGAACTGGACGCAATACTCCTGTTGTGGCCTAACCAGAGCTTTATAAAGGTTCAGCATAACTTCTCTACTTTTGTACTCAAAACCTTTATTTATGAAGCCCAAGATCCCATATGCTTTGCTAACCACTCTCTCAATATATCCCACCACCTTCAGGGACCTATGCACATTAACTCCCAGGTCCCTCTGTCCCTGCACACTCTTTAAAACTGTGCCATTAAGTGTATATTGCCTCTCCCTGTTCCTTCTGCCAAAATGCATCACCTCACACTTCTCTGTATTAAATTCCATCTGCCACTTGTCTGCCCATTCTGCTAGCCTTTCTATGTCCTGTTGCAGTCGATTCTTATCATCCTCACTGTTTGCCACACCCCCAAGTTTGGTGTCATCGGCAAATTGAGAAATTCTACTCTGTATTCCAATATCCAGGTCATTATATCCAACAAAAAAAAAGCAGTGGCCCCATCACTGACCCTCAGGGAACACCACTGTCCACCATCCTCCAGTCTGAAAAACAGCCATTTACCGCAACTCGCTGTTTTCTGTCCTGAAGCCAATTCCTGATCCAAGCTGCCACTGACCCACCTATTCCATGAGCCTCAATTTTGTTAACCAGCCTTCTATGTGGTACTTTGTCAAACGCCTTCCGAAAATCCATGTAGACAACATCCATTGCATTCCCTTCATCGATCCTCCCTGTTACTTCATCAAAAAATTCAATTAGATTAGTCAAACATGATCTGCCTTTTACAAATCTGTGTTGAACTGCTGTAGTGTGTCAATTCTGATCTAATGTGTGTTTGTGTTTTCCTGCTCTTTAGAGAGAGGAGGAGCTGAGGAAAGAAGAGGAGCGTAAGAAAGTGATTGAAGAAAGAGAAAAGTTTGAGAAAGAGAGAATGGAGCAGGAGAAGAAAGAACAAGAGGATAGAGAGCAAAGATACAGAGAACGAGAGAAACAGATAGAAGAAGAAAGGTATGGTTGACGTTCTTGGGCATAGTGCTGTGGGGAAATGCTGAATGGTTGCACAGATGTCTGGTTCCCAGTGTTAATGTTAACCCCTTCACACAGTAAAACTAGTTTCAGAATGACATTTTCTACTAGTAGATAGCAGAGGATCTTGTTCGGGTGAGAATGATTGTAGTTCATGTTTTTGAAAAGTACAAAGAATAACAGTACAAAATGATTACAGGCTGGTATATTTTGCTTTAAAGGGTACTGGGATCCTTCCTTTCCCGTTGAGTTTTGTGACATCATCGGTGACAAACTGCTGCAAATGCTTTTTCCAAACTAGAAAATGAGTGCTGAGTGAGTGGAAAACACTCACTTGGAAAATTAAAACATTTTTTTTTACTGTCTAGATGGAATGCTAAGCTCCCATATTATTGATAGTTACTGTCTGTGAATGATTTCAGTTTCCGATCTAGACAAATTTGTACTTCCAAACACGAAGCACTCTTGGTAAGTCTTACTTTTTGCTTAAAATTCCATGTGCAAAGTGGGCCAAAGACAGAGAGTGCTCAATGTGGGATCTCAACTGGGCAATTGTCCAGGTGGTCAGTCCCAACCATGGGGTGACGCCAAGCAGAGCCCAGGCATCTCCTACGTGGTGAGAGAATATTTTGAGGGAGAGTTGTTCTGAGGATATTCTTGCATATCTCTTTTATGCCTGCCGCAGAGTAAGTTGTTGGAGGCCTTTCTCCCTGGTGTTCTACTCCATTTATTCAACAATCTGTTCAAATTTCAGTCCTAATGTATGCCTGTGGATCCCTCTGCATCTGCTTTGAGCTCCTTTTTAAAGATTGAAGACTTCAGAAACCAACACACTGATTAGAAACCAGCTGCTCACTGAACTGGTCATAAACCAGCTGCTGGCCGCACGCTCACCGCACTGGTCCGAAACCGGCTCCCGGCCGCACTGGTCCGAAACCGGCTCCCGGCCACACTGGTCCGAAACCGGCTCCCGGCCACACTGGTCCGAAACCGGCTCCCGGCCACACTGGTCCGAAACCGGCTCCCGGCCACACTGGTCCGAAACCGGCTGCTCACTGCTCCTGGTCCGAAACCAGCTGCTAACCAAGCAAGCTTCCTTTCCAAAGCGCACTCAAAGCCAGGATACAGAGGTCTGCAACTAGTTCTTCTGCTGCTGATGTGCCACTGGATTGTCACCCTCTGCTCACAATTGAGGGTCCTTGGAATGAGGACTTCTCCACCCCCAAAGGTGGCAGGTAGCTATAAATTCTGTAAATAGGCATACATGTATATCTACCTATATATGCTGCCCAGTGGCTTTAAGGGTAAAAGCACCAGGTGCATTAGTGAGCCATACAAATGACCAAAGACCCAAATCTGTGCTGTTCACTGAGTTAACAATAGAGGTGCTACAGTTGGTGTTATCCTTTCTGGGCTAGGGAAGGAAAAAACATTATCTCGGTTTCTGGCCCATAATCAGTACCATGATCGCTGCTAGAAGTGCACAGGTATGGACTTTGACTGAAGACAGAACTCCGCTTGTCTGATGACCCACCATTGAACAGTCCACCTCACTGTCCATAATGAATTGGCAATGAGATACTATTGGCACCCATGGAATGTTCTCCCCTTCAGTCCCATCTTCAGGGAATGGTCATAGTCTGGGAGAAAATTAGAAGGTAAATTGAAAGTCCAGAATTCATCATAAGGCCTTTTTATATAAAAAAAAAAATTGCTGAAACGGGGAAGGATTAAATGATAACAGAAAATGCTGGAAATACTCAGCAGGTCAGGCAGCATCTGTGGAGAGAGAAACAGAGTTAACGAAGGGTCATCGACCTGAAACGTTAACTCTGTTTCTCTCTCCACAGATGCTGCCTGACCTGCTGAGTTTTTCCAGCATTTTCTGTTATTTCAAATTTCCAGCATCTGCAGTATTTTGCTTTTGTAAGGATGAAATAATATTTGACTCAAAAGTTTCATCTTATTGTTGTCCAATGTCTTGTGTACTCCTGCATTTCAGTTGTCCTTTACCATTTTCACATAAAGGAAAGAAGCAGGAAACTTTCATGTGTGCAGCTCTTACTGTTTCTAGAATTTTCTGTCACAGAGCACAGAAGAGGCCCTTCGGCCCATCGTGTCCGCGCCGGCCATCAAGCCCTGTCTATTCTAATCCCATTTTCCAAGCACTTGGTCCGTAGCCTTGTATGCTATGGCGTTCCAAGTGCTCATCTAAATGCTGCTTGAATGTTATGAGGGTTCCTGCCTCTACCATCCTTTCAGGCAGTGAGTTCCAGATTCCAACCACCCTCTGGGTGAAAAAGTTTTCCCTCAAATCCCCTCTTAAACCTCCTGCCCCTTACCTAGTAACTATGCCCCCTGGTTATTGACCCCTCTACTAAGGGGAAAAGTTCCTTTCTATCTACCCTATCTATGCCCCTCATAATTTTGTACACCTCAATCAGGTCCCCCCTCAGCCTTCTCTGCTCTAAGGAAAACAACACCAGCCTGTCCAGTCTCTCTTCATAGCTGAAGCGCTCCAGGCCAGGTAACATCCTGGTGAATCTCCTCTGCACCCTCTCCAATGCAATCACATCCTTCCTATAGTGTGGCGACCAGAACTGCATACATTATTCCAGCTGTGGCCTAACTAGCATTTTGTAAAGCTCCATCATAACCTCCCTGCTCTTATATTCTATGCCTCAGCTAATGAAGGCAAGTATCCTATATGCCTTTTTAACCACCTTATCTACCTGTCCTGCTGCCTTCAGGGATCTATGTACATGCACACCAAGGTCCCTCTGATCCTCTGTCCTTCCTAGGGTCCTACCATTCATATTGTGTATTCCCTTGCCTTGTTAGTCCTCCCAAAATGCATCACCTCACACCTTTTCAGGGTTAAATTCCATTTGCCACTGTTCTGCCCATCTAACCATCCCGTCTATATTGTCCTGTAGCCTGAGGCTTCCCTCCTCGCTATTTACCACTCCACCAATTTTTGTGTCATCTGCGAACTTACTGATCATACCTCCTACATTCATATCTAAATCATTAATGTACACTACAAACAGCAAAGGACCCAGCACTGATCCCTGCAGTACACCACTGGACACAGGCTTCCAGTCGCAAAAACAACCTTCGACCATTACCCTCTGCCTCCTGCCACTAAGCCAATTTTGGATCCAATGTGCCAAATTGCCCTGGATCCCATGGGCTCTTATCTTCTTGACCAGTCTCCCATGTGGGACTTTGTCAAAAGCCTTACTGAAGTCCATGTAGACTACATCAACTGCACTACCCTCATCCACGCACCTCGTCACCCCCTCAAAAAAATCAATCAAATTAGTCAGACATGATCTCCCCCTGACAAAGCCATGCTGACTATCCTTGATTAATCCCTGCCTCTCCAAGTGGAGACTAATTCTGTCCCTCAGAATTTTTTCCAATAATTTCCCTACCACTGATGTTAGGCTCACTGGCCTGTAATTCCCTGGTTTATCCCTGCTACCTTTCTTGAACAATGGTACTACGTTAGCTGTTCTCCAGTCCTCTGGCACCTCCCCTGTGGCCAGAGAGGTTCTGAAAATTTGTGTCAGAGCCCTTGCAATCTCCTCCCTTGCCTCACAGCAGCCTGGGATACATCTCGTCTGGGCCTGGGGATTTATCCACTTTTAAGCCCGCTAAAACCGCTAGTACCTCCTCCCTCTCAATACTAATTTGTTCAAGTATATCACAATCCCCCTGCTTGATTCCTATGCCTACATCGTCCTTCTCCATCGTGACCACAGATGCAAAATATTCATTTAAAACCTCACCCACATCTTCCGGCTCTACACACAGATTGCCACTTTGGTTGCTAATGGGCCCTACTCTTTCCCTGGTTATCCTCTTGCCCTTAATATACTTATAAAACACCTTGGGATTTTCCTTTATTTTGCCCGCCAGTGTTTTTTCATGCCCCCTCTTCGCTCTCCTAATTTCTTTTTTTAAGTACTCCTCTAGGGCTTCCACTGGTTTTTAGTCCTTTGTATCTGCCAAAAGCCTCCCTTTTTTTCCTAATCCATTCTTGTAGCGTTCTCCAAGGCGGCCTTAGGAACACACGACAACGCAAAATCATCGAGCAGAAACTGATAGCCAAGTTCCGCACTCATGAGGACGGTCTCAACTGGGATCTTGGGTTTATGTCACGATACATGACGTGATCCGGACTCGAGTCGTCGTTGGCTTGTTCACAGATGTG
This sequence comes from Squalus acanthias, assembly GCA_030390025.1. Classification (NCBI taxonomy): domain Eukaryota; kingdom Metazoa; phylum Chordata; class Chondrichthyes; order Squaliformes; family Squalidae; genus Squalus; species Squalus acanthias. The sequence continues at coordinate 156,866,106 of CM059427.1, forward strand.
ATTCCCAGTAAAAAAGTAAAAATTTTAAAGTTTATCGTTTTACATACAGACTGCAGCTTTTGACACGTTAGACCCCCTGTGACTCCACCTCATTGTCTCAGTTGTATCTTGCTATGTCTTTGATGTGGTAAGTTCCTGGCTGACCTGATTGCCTTTTGTCACACCTCGGCAGATAAACAGTCAGGATGATTAAATTTAGTTGTCTGCCATTGTAAGGTACACATGCATTGTTCTCTATCTATATATGCTTTGGCGATTCTGTATCTCTTTACTTCACCCGACGAAGGAGCAGTAACTCCGAAAGCTTGTGATTTCAAATAAAACTGTTGGACTATAACCTGGTGTTGTGCGACTTCTCAATTTTGTCCACCCCAGTCCAACACCGGCATCTCCGCATCATGTATATCCCTTGACATCCAGGGTTCCCTGGGCTTGTTGGTCCCACCCTTGACCTTTACGGGAACATGTTGGCGTTGTACTCTCTCTATTTCCTTTCTGAAAGACTCCCATTGCTCTGATGTGGATTTTCCTACAAGTAGCTGATCCCAGTCCACTTTGGCCAGATCCTGCCTTATCATATTAAAATCGGCCTTCCCCCAATTTAGAACCTTTATTTCCGGTCTTTAGAATAGTACAGTACAGAAGGAGGCCATTCGGCCCACCGAGTCTGCACCGGCTCTTTCGAAGAGCAATCCAGTCAGTCCCACTCCCCAGCTCTTTTCCCATATCCCTGCAATTTTTTTTCCTTCAAGTATTTATCCAATTCCCTTCCGAAGGCTACTATTGACTCTGTTTCCACCACCATGTCAGGCAATACATTCCAAATCTTAACCACTCGTTGCGTAAAAAAAAGTTTTTCCTCGTGTCGCCTCTGGTTCTTTTCCAATCACCTTAAATCTGTGCCCTCTGGTTATCGACCCTTCAGCCATTGGAAGCAGTTTCTCTTTATTTACTCTATCTAAACCCTTCATGATTTTAAATGCCTCTATCAAATTTCTTCTTCGTCTTTTCTGCTCTAAGGAGAACAACCCCAGCTTGTGATGTGACACTTTTTTAAGTCTTCTGAAAGCTGTTATTAATATATTCATATTAAAAGTGATTTGGATAGTGCCAGTAAAAACAAATAAACTATTTTCCCTATTATACTGTTGACGTTGCAAACTTTTCTGTATCTGTTTGGATTATTTTAGCATAAGAATTAGGAGCAGGAGTAGGCCATATGGTCCCTCAAGCCTTCTCTGCCATTCAATAAGATCAGGGCTGATCTTCGACCTCAACTCCACTTATCCCTTGATTCCCCCTAGAGTCCAAAAATCCATCTCTGCCTTGAATATACTCAACAAATCAGCATCCACAGCCCTTTGGGGTAGAGAATTCCAAAGATTCACAACCCTCTGAAGAAATTCATCCTCATCTCAGTCTTAAATGGCTGACCCCTTATCCTGAGACTATGCCCCCTAGTTCTAGACTCTTTAGCCAGGGGAAACAACCTCTCGGCATCTACCCTGTCAATCCCCCTCCGAATTTTATGTTTCAGTGAGATCACCTCTCATTCATCTAAACTCCAGAGAGTATTGGCCCAATCTACTTAATCTCTTGTCATAGGACAACCCTCTCATCCCAGGAATCAATCTAGTGAACCTTCATTGCACCGCCTTCAAGGCAAGTATATCCTTCCTTGGATAAGGAGACCAAAACTATGCACAGTACTCCAGGTGTGGTCTCACCAGAGCCCTGTACAATTGTAGTAAGACTTCCTTACTCTTGTACTCCAACCCCCTTGCAATAAAGGCCAACATGCCATTTGCCTTCCTTATTGCTTGCTGTACCTGCATGCTAACTTTGTGTTTCCTGTACGAAGACACCTAAATCTCTCTGAACACCAACATTTAATTAGTTTCTCACCATTTAAAAAATATTCTGTTTTCTATTCTTCCTACCAAAGTGAATAACCTCACATTTCCCCACATTATACTCCATCTGCCAGCTTGTTGCCCACTCACTTAACCTGTCTATCACTTTGCAGGCTCTTTATGTCCTCCTCACAGCTTACTTTCCAACAATAAAGTGTAATGTTATAGGGCTGCGAATATATTGAATAAATGAAGTGGGAATTTTGGAAGAATCGTTTGTATTGCTTCATGATGAATCATAATACATCAGTAAGACTAAAGGTCTTTTTAATGTTAAATTCAAAAAATCACCAAAATGTACGAACTGAGCACAAGAGAAGTGTGGGAGAATACTTTTTATTCAGAGTATTCTGCCATTGGATACTAGAAAAAAAAATCTGTGTATATGTTTTGCATTCTGCTGTTTTGTCTCTTCCATGGTCCTTCAACATTTTACTTATAGTAACATACCATTTGTTCATCTCTATTTCACATGTTGGTGAATATTAGATAGTGATAGACAGATGCAGGGCTTTCCATTATTTTTTGCCCAATTTTCCTGGAGTCTATAGTGTTAATCAACCTGACATGGGGCTGTTTCTTTTTAGTCTTGAGGGCTCCATTTTGTCAGGATCTCCACCATTTTGTAATGGATTGAAAGTGGAATTGCCAACCGTGGCAAATCAGCATGATGGTGGGTGATTCTGAGCATAGTTTCAGCATAAAACATTTGTGTGGAGTGTGTTTGTATGTGTGATGGGGGTGGGAAGAAGCTCCATTTAATGCTGTCATCACTTACTCAAGTCTTAGCACGGTGTTGCCTCTTACTTGTCTTATTGATTACTTTTTACGTGTGTGCTTTTAAATTTTAGGAAGAAACTGCAAAGCCTGGAAGTTGATGAAATCAAAAATGCATCAAAGCAGAACAACAACAACAGGGTCAGTGAGGCTTCTAGTTGTCATGATAGATATCCTTAGTAACTGGATGGCTGTGTAACATTTCACTGCTGCCTGTTTGTGCCTCCCCGTGGAGCGGAAAAGAGAGAGGGGAATGAGCTAGAGAAGCAGGGTCCCCCAGTAAGTGCAGCTCCATACTGACTGACCATAGAATAGCATTCACAACTCCCCACCTCGTGTCTGCAGTTTACTCACCCAACAGGCTGGGCATAGAAAGCCCAGATCAGCGCCCCCACTGCCACCATTTCATTTCTGCTATTTCAGATTATGAGCAGAGTTTTGCAGAGTGAGAATGAGAGGCACTTGCTGACCTCAACCCATTCCAGCAAACCAGCTAATCCTCCTGGTGCTCTCTGCTATGGGGATTGGGAAATACCTTCTATACAGAGGAGGTATGAAGAGCTCTTGCATTCCAGATCTGGCCAACTTGTAATATCCTAGCATCACCTCATTGACAGAATAAATACTGTTTGTTCCATATATAATTAGTTTAATCTCTTTTTAAAAAACAAAACTTTAGAATGTATGTGAGTTGGTCTAAAGAAAGTGAAAGGACAAAGTTATACAGAGGGAGAGAAAGATGGCTTCCATTTCTTCTAATATTAATGTCCCACCTTATTTCTTTCTTGTATTTCATTTAGTTGTTGTCAATCACTCAAAGAGCAGACGGATTTACTGTAGACGTGTGATCTACAACTAAAAGTGGTGTAAAATTTAATATGCTAGTATTTTGGCCAGTTGGAAAGTGCTGCATAGAGTAACTCAGATATTTTGAATAGATGTCAACTCGAGCTGGCATTATGTGTTCGCCAACATTTAAAACTCGAATTTTAAACAGAAGTGCATTTGAGATGCCAATGAGCAGAGTGTGTGATGACTGTAACACCAGGTGTAAATTCCCTCATGATTACCAGTTGGTACAGTCACCAGTTGGTTCGGGACAGGCATATCAGGAGAGAAGATGAGAAACTGTAGAATTGTTTTTGCTGTAAATATATTTTTACAGTCTGAGATTCTACACACACATTCTTTGCATGAAAATAAATAATCCTGCCAACGATGGATTCACGTTTGACTACACATGCCGAGAGTGCATTGCACTTCTATCTTCCTCCCTCAGTATTTTGCACAAGCTGTTGTCAATACCATGAATTCCCTCCATAAACCTCTCCGTCTCTCTCTCTCTCCTCCTTTAAGACCCTCCTTAAAACCAAGCTTTTGGCCACCTGTCCCAATATCTCCTTTGGCTCGGTGTCAAATTTTGTTTGATAACGCTCCTGTGAAGTGCCTTGGGAAGTTTTAAAGCACTATATAAATGCAAGTTGTTAGTGTTAGAATTAATTCACACATCACTCTAATGCTTTTATACCAGATCTCTTCTGTAATACTGCTCTATTATACCAGATCTCTGTTACATTTTGCACCTTATATAATGTGCTTAATTTAATAGATTTTAGCAAAATGTATGTTATTTGTTTTTAGCATATTTTATTTTGCACTTCATAGTTGTGGTAATTATGCCTTGCTTCACCTGTCTCCGTTCATCCAGATTTAAAATGGCAACAGAAGAGCTCAGGGGAGGAATGCTGCAGTGAGAGTTTGTGCTGGAACATTCAAAAATGCATGTAATCCTAACCATGTTAATTTTGAAATAGGAAGTGCAGAAGGAGGGAGTGGAGGAGGAGGAGGAGGAAGATGAAGAGAACAAAGGGTCCAAAATCAGCGACTCGGCTGAGAAAGCAGCAGTAAGCATTTAATGGGGATCAAAGTGTTCTGATAGGGGATAGGCACAAGCATACTCTTCTGAAAAGATAACAATCCTGGGTGTCCTAAGCTGTAATCCTATATAGTGACAGATAATGGTACTGAAAGATGGTGGGCCAGAAATTCATGGGCCTGGTGGAAACTTCTGAAGTGTTGGCCAGGTGGGTGGGGCAGAGTTTGGGGTAGAACCTAGAGGTTTCCGCCCTTTTATTTACCCCACTACAAGTTAGGTAACAAGCTGGCGCTCCTTGTGCGTGCACCTTTTCCGTGTTGATATGCCTAGAAGAGGCCGGACTGGATGGCTGATGATCATCCAAAATCGCGTCAGTTCCACCTCGGTTGCCCTCGACGCACTGTACACCTGCGTAAAGCAGTGGTGCTAGGACTAGATATTGGCAGAAATGGGGCCAAGCTCCTTTTCAATGACCGTTTCCCTGCCTCAGCCTCTGGGTGAAGTGTAAGTTTGAATTCTGGGCCCTTTAGCTCTTTTTTTTCCTCGGGTTGCACGGTTCTGGTACGCTGTGGTTATGTACTACAGCGAAATGCGTCCCCTCCATCACTGTTGCACACCGAAACAGCACTGGCGGCTGCTCAAACTATGCAAATTAGCCTGACCCCAGGATTTTAGACAGGGTCAGGGTGTAAGCAGCAGCTGGGCAGAAATTCCATCCCCCCCCCCCCCCCCCCCCCCCCAGGCTTTCCCAGGAATCTCTCGCCTGCTAAAAATAAAACGGTGGTAGTTTAAAAATGCTTCTAGAGAGTTTCAAATATGTAACCTTCGTTCACGGTGAGAGTACTCAGTTAACCATGGGACGTTATTGTTAATCTCACAATGAGGAAGACTGAGTAACTCCTGAGTGGTGAAGTCCTGAGACAGCCATAAAGCTCTCCCTCAAGTGTGATAAAATGGCATCCCTCTAATATTATAGACTGTTTTTAATGCTCTGGCCCCTACCTCAGTGATATGAGGTATTGCTTAACCGGGGTTAAGCTGTGGATTTCAGTGAGATGATGCTAGCTGTAACTATGCCACAAAAAAGAGTGTTTACTGAGCTTTCCAGGGGTATAGGGTATGGGAAAAATTTATAGTACATTTAAAACTTCAATGACGAGCTAAGAGCATGGGGGTTTCAATGAAATATAATTTGTGTTTTTCCCCCATATTAATGGTTGACTAATGAAATTGTATGTTTCAAAGCTACATGCTCCAATTTTGATAGCTGATCATTGATTATGGAAAAAAACAAGCTTTCTGCTGTTATGAGGAATTTCAACCCACCCTCTCGCCATATGCACAAACATTATGGCACTATTGCCTCAGAACATGCAACAGGAAATTCAGTTTGGATAATCAGAACTTGGTCACCTTGCATTCAGATAACCTGACACAGAAGTATTACTAAGGGATGCAGCTCAATGAAGTTATGAACAAAATTGGTGGGAAAGATGGTTAACCAAAGCAGTACTTAATTCTAACTTTACAACCATGCTTATAAACATGCTGGAGCAGTTTTAAAGATAGCAACACTCTCTTCAATATAACATCCTTTTCTCACATTCCCTTCTATCAACAGGAAGCTGCGGCTCTTATTGCACTGCGGGACGGAAATCCAAGGGAATTCTTTAAGCAGCGAGAACGAGCCATGACGACAAGTTTTGAGACTGTAAATTTTTCAGGCCAAAGACCAGGTAGGAGAAAGTCTGTTTTGTTTCCATTTCCGCACCTCCAACCCCTTATTTCCCCCTAGGCCCCTCATTCTCCATGAAAATTCCTTCCATGAAAATGGCAGAGTTAATGGTCCTGCCTATCTCTTTATCATCAAGTCCATTTCATAGGTCAGTGCAAATAAAATTGTCTTTCATGTTGCAACCTATTTAGAGGCTTGACGAAATGATCACAATCAGGTCATCAACCACAAGATGTGAGCCAAGCAACCGAATGTAAAATGAAGTGCTACTAGTAAACTGTTAAACCTCATGTAACTGAGGTTTTTCACATGGTACCTTATCGTGGCAGATGATGTAAACGATTCAGCGGGGCTGTAACTGATCGTGTCAAATAGTTGACAGTGGCGTAGAGCGCTGTCTGATCAGTTCAATCAGTTAAATTGATGGGAGAGCATATGAAGTAAACAATGCATGGAATGGAATTAATAATCAATCATGTTGAATGACTTGGGCTGGAATTATGTAGTGATATGAATCTTGCCAGTAGAATAGTTGGAAATGGAATGGGTGATTGTATCAGATAATGTAGCTGGGATTGGATGGGAGAAAACCTGCTCATATCAGATGATGCATTTAGGAAGGACATGGGAGTGGGGTAGAAGAACATTCAGTTTTCTCAATTGAAGTAAACAGGAACAGGGAGAAGTACTCAGTTGTGCCAGGTGACATAGTCGAGGGTGGGCTGAGTCGTGCCTAGCTGAGTTGACTTAACTGGTTGAGGTTGAGCCATTTGTGGACATGTTGAATGATACAACAACTTGTATTTATATAGCGCCTTTAACGTAGTAAAACGTCCCAAGGCGCTTCACAGGAGTATTTTAAGACAAAAAATTTGACGCTGATATTTGGGGAAGAAGTTTTATCAATATTTGAGCAGCCCAAAATGTCTTCATACTGAGTGCTCCTAGGGCCACTCTCCATAGAAATGCCATTGCTAATTAGGATATTTATTCAGCAAAATTAACAAGTTAAATTCCAATTGAATGTTCCGATGAACAGGGCTCCACTGTATAAATAGCTTCCTGCTGTAGAGATTTATGGTCTGGAACAGAAACAGAACTCATTCAGCACTTGCTGCAACTGCTGTCCATTCCGCTCATATTTTCTACATATTTTAGATACCTGGGTTTACATCTCCTCATTAAACAAAGTCACAGGGCTAGAAATTTGGTGCATTTGTGCCTCGTTAGTGCCCCCGGGGGGCGCTAACGGCGCAAACGACTTTTCACCTGGACGCGGCACCGTTAACGACTCCCACTAAATTCACCGGGAGTTTAGCGCCGGCGGTAACCAGTAGCGCCCCGCTCCGTTGCGCCTGTTTTCTCCCCACCTGCAAAATTGGCCCGCTCCCCCTGAATCTGGCCGGGCGATGACCGCGACCGATTCAGGGAGAGGGAACCGAGTGGCAGGAGGCTCGCAGGGCGATAAGTAAAGGGGAGGTGGCGGGCGTGGGAAACAAAAATCAGCTGACTTACTTGTCGCGGTCCGTTGCCTCTTTGAACGCGGGGTCCGTTCCGTGATCTGGCTGCTTGCACGGCACCCCAGAGAGTTGTGGGCTTGGGCCCTCCCCTTTAATGAGGGGAAGAGCCCTTTCCATGTGGCAGAGCTACGTGGCCCAGTGCGTAGCGCTGCAGAACGCACCGCCCCGATATTCGGGGTTAGCGCTCGAAGAAGGAAGTGAAGTGCTTGAATTAGCGCTCCACCTCCCTCTTGGTGTGTGAAAACTGAAGTTAGCAATCGCCGGCACTATTTTTTGCCGAGCGCTAAATTTAGCGCCCAGGCGATGTTAGCGAACCAAAATGATCGCTAACTAATTTTTCCCCCGCGGCCAAAATAATGGAGACACTTGGAGGGAAGAAGATGACTAGAACATGCAAAGAAAAGTAATACTAAATGCTTAATGATGTCATTAAATCTATCTGTGCTTTTCTGGGGAGGGGCAGGATGGGGGGTGTTACATGTACGGTTTGGTTTTATGATGGTATCTCCCAAACTGAGCATGAAAAGAGTTTGATGTTTAAAAATCCTATGGCTGGTTAATTAGAAAACAATGCTGTTAAGTTGAAGCCATTCAAGGTACTCATTTGGTTGAGGCTAGTCAAACCTTTTCAAGCAGTGTGGAGGGAGACATATTTTGGACAGCAGATACTGAAAGAAGTTACAAGAAGAATCTTCTGCTCCCTATAACCTCCCTATTGTTGGTACTAACATCCGCTCCGTAGGATCCCCAATACTTGCTTGAATTCCTCCCTTCCCAATGCTGCTCTCAGCAACGTAGTATTCCCAACATTCAGTCTGGCACTTGCCTTCCCAATGCTGTCCTCAAATGTTGGGCTCTCTGTATGTTAACAGTGACCCCCATACTGCCCTCAACAATGCATTGCCCTCCACATCTGACCTGCTTCACCCACTATTAGAATATGCGCCATCAGTATTACTGGCTGGTGGTAGGTAAATGTAGGTGGACCACAGTTTTCCTGGACTATATTTATAACCACATCTCAGAGGTGAATGATTTGCACTTTGGGCTACTTGTTCAACTCCTTTTAGCAAGAGCCCATCATGTGAGCTTGGATTTAGTAGAAAAAAATCAAATACATCAGTAAGCTCACCTATCATTTAAGTTTATGTTCAGGATATGTGTGAACCATTTTCATTGATGCCAAGCTGTTAATTCATGTCTATTGAATTAGTAATCTGTCTATTCTTTTTGTTTCAACCTCATCTATATTTGTGGTGCTACATGACTGCTTATTCTGACTGATTTTGAACTCCCATCTGCCAGTTAACAGTTTGCCGCAGCCAAGACCCACTCATTAAATTGACGCTCACTCTGTACCAACCAAGTCTGCATACATTATATGGTGGCAGACTGCATTCACTATGCTGGGTGTTTGTCTATTTCAACAGTCTGCGGTCATTGCTCTAGGTGACAGCATATCCAGTTGAGTCCACATTGAACACTAGGTGATATCTGTCCCATAAGCTAAAATTGTGGCTAACCGAGAGAGTTTGTGTGTATTGGCCCCTATTTAGGCATTATTTTTGAGAATACCCTCTGCTATGGACCTGTGAGCTGCCTGCTGCTCTAATTAAACTATGCAAGAAGGATCAAGGGGATGGAGATGAAATCCAATATCTTCTCTGAATCTCAATGAGAATAGTTTTCCTTTATCTACTTTTTATTGACTAAAGATTTTTGAAAATCCCTTTACAACAAGTACATCCACACCGCACCTCTTCCAAAGCTACACAAGTGATATCTTGAAAAGAATACAGCTTATTGTCTTGCAGTGTGAACAAGTTGTCTGGAGGGATATGATGATTTCTAGTACAGTGGAGTCGTGTTATTATCATACCCAGCTTACAATGTTTGGCGATTCAGCAATTGAATCAGCTTAGAAAACAGAACAAATAATGGAAACACAAGAAAGTCAAAGACATCTAAAAAGGGATGTAGCACAGGCACAAGGATGGGAGTGCAGGGGGAGAAAAGGTGGTGGAAATGAGAAGTAATTAAGATTAGAAAAAGGGGTATAAAGTGGGTGCGAAGGAGAGATGGTAAAAAGTAAGCATAATAGAAAATAGGTGTGAAGAAAAAGGTAGTGGTAAAAGGGTGTGAAACAAAGGAAGTGGCAACAAGTTGCAAGGCAGAAGGGAGAGGTGATAGAAAAGGGATGTGAAGGGAGGAAAGGGTGATTTTTAAAAAGTGAGATTTCCAAGGCATTCAATGGTTCGGGCACATTTTGATGCAAGTAATAGTGAGATAACTCTTCTCATCTAGGTGGGAGCAGTTCAGCTCTGTAATATTTGTCTGAAGTTGAGGTGATTCTGGCTAATTGAGCTGCATTATCCATCTATGAGATTAGCCGAACTGTTCTAGCCGACATCTATAGAAATGCATGGAAATTGGCTGAGTATCTGAATATTTTAGTTAGATATTTAGAATGAGCAATAAGCAGGTTACACTGCATTAGTTGCATTACCCACCTCATCAATCCCTTTTGCTACCCCCCCCCCTTAAACCTCTTAGCTATTTGCTGTTGTGTGTTACTGACTGGTGTGACACATTCTCCCCACAGGTCGAGTGAACAGCCCTTTCCTTAAGAATCAGCACAGTCTGCCCGAGCGATCATGGTCCCCTCCAAGATCCCCTTGCCCTCGAATCGCCGCTAACCATACCCCCTTCCAGTCTTTCCCCTCATGTATGTATACTTTCTAATAAAATATAGAGTATCATGTTTCTTGGAATAGAAGCATGCACTTTCTAAAGTATGGAGACTCTTACAGGCTTCCATACACTGCTAGAGCCCGTCTAACATACTGTATAAAGCTGATGTATCTTGAGTCTCTAAACATAATTAATGTATTCTCTTAGCTAGTGTTTCACCTCTCAGTCTTGTTTTAGTTGTCCCAAGACCAAGGGAATGAAGGTCTTCTCCCTTTGATGGGGTCCGGGGTGATGCAGTGGATAGAGCAAAAGTGTCCAACCTGCCAAATCTGACCTGTCTCACAATTTCATCCAACCCACTAAGCAGCTCCGCATTTACAAAATGATGCTGCAGCTCTGATCCTATTCTTGCCCCCGGCTCCGAGCCTCAGGAAAGCAAAGTGAGCGCTATTAATGAAAAGTGCTAATTTCTGAAAAACCCATGGGCCGAAAGAGATGACCTGTCTCTTTAAACAGGAGTGCACAAGGTTGACCCATACCTCTGCTCCCAGCATCACAGCTTCCTCATTCCAGGTGAAACCCACCTCAAGGATCCATAATACTGCCAGTCCTAACTGGAGAGAGAACAGCACTGCTGGGAGCAATAGGCAGATGTCAGTGCGGTGTGCAATCAAGGGGTTCTGAGGATGTTGTAAGATTCAGAAAACCCTTTTAAACCCCAAACTTTTGCTTTCAAATGTGGATGCAATCAGCTGGATGCAAAAATCCCATGGCCTTTTTCAAAGAAGAGTAAGTTAGTTCTCCCATAGTCCTGACCAACATTTATCCCTCAACCAACAGCACCAAAACATTGGTCTGCAGTTTCCTCCACATTTGTGTCCAGATACACTCATAATCTGGGCGCAAACCAATTACGCAGCTTAAAAGACCAGAGTTTTGGGTGAAATTGAATACATGCGTAACTACAATATGCCCAAGTCTCCTTAATCTTTTACATCTGTCCATCAAACATTCTGTCTGAACGAGTCTCTGCCCACAAAACTGGCCACGCCCCCCAACCCTCAAATGCGAGTTTCCTCCAATTGTGCTGGTTGGGGGTGGTCGCAACATTATGTCCAGCTTTTCAGGCTCAGCTGGAAGCAAAGCCAACGTTCTGATCTATTAATGACACATTTCTGAACGTTTTTTTTTATGTATCCTCCCTGAGACCTGCTCTTGTATTTTCTGTTTCTTTTAATGCATTTTTATGGCAACGTGTAAGTCACATTAAAAATTGAAAAGCTTCCCTGATTGCAAGTTCTTAAAAAAAAAAAAATGCTGTGCCTGATGTGCATGAATGATGGTTAAATAAGTTAAAACTTTAAATTTTAAGACTGACAGATGAAATATATGGTGTGGGTTCGGCATTTCCTTGGGCCCTGATTGTTTACACTGAATTATGCTCATTTAGGCCCATTTCAAGTTCGAGCACATTGTAATATGATTGAGAGGATACTTGGGTTGACATCGACAACATGAGCGCAGTTTTGGTGCAACTTCTGTGTTGCACTCAAGGAGGAAACTCCAGGCCACTTCTTAGGCAGTCCCTCGAAACCTGAGGATGACTTGCTTCCACATTAAAAATGAGTTCTCAGGTGACTGATGAGTCCAATGCAGGACCTACAGTCTCTGTCACAGGTGGGGCAGACAGTGGTTGAAGGGGTGGGTGGGATGCTTGGGTTGACGTGCGCTCCTTGCGCTTGGCTTCCGCTTGCTCCCGGCGAAGAGACTCGAGGTGTTCGGTGCCTTCCCGGATGCTTCTCCTCCACTTGGTGCGGTCTTGGGCCAGGGATTCCCAGGTGTCAGTGGGGATGTTGCACTTTTTCAAGGAGGCTTTGAGGGTGTCCTTGAAGCGTTTCCTCTGCCCACCTGGGGCTCTCTTGCCGTGTCGGAGCTCCAAGCAGAGCGCTTGTTTTGGGAGTCTCGTATCGGGCATGCGGACGATGTGACCCGTCCATCGGAGCTGATCGAGCGTGGTCAAAGCTTCGATGCTGGGGATGTTGGCCTGAGCGAGAACACTGACGTTGGTGCGCCTATCCTGCCAATGGATTTGCAGGATCTTGTGGAGGCAGCATTGGTGGTACCTCTCCAGTGCTTTGAGGTGCCTGCTGTACATGGTCCATGTCTCTGAGGCATACAGCAGGGCGGGTATCACTGCTGCTCTGTAGACCATGAGCTTAGTGCCAGGTTTGAGGTCCTGGTCTTCACTATCTTGTCATTTATTTCATTGCTGCTTGTGGGACTTTGTCTCTGTACAAATTGGCTGCCATATTTCCCTACATTACAACTGTGACCACACTTTTTTAAAAAGTACTTCATTGGATGTAAAGTGCTTTGGAAGTCCTGAGGTCACGTAAGATGCTATATAAATAAAAAATATCTCTCTCTTACTGATTGACAATCATTAATTGCCATTTGGTATTGTGTATATAATCTGCTTTTTATAAATTTAATGGGGGTTGCCATGATGGGTTTGCCAGCAACTGATTCACAAAAAATCCCTTGAAAGACCCCAGGCATGGGAGGCCACTAACCAGGAAACTTCTATAATCATAATTCATCCTGACTGGAAAACAACTTAATCATATGTGACCCACTCAATAGTTGTGGCTTGTAGATCCAGCCCACTGCTCCAAAATGTTGGAGCACTTCTGGGACCTAGGTGCAAATTTAGCCCCAACAAAAAAGAATAAAATTTTCTGTCTTTACTAAAGTTATCATTTCAAATTCTTTTGGACTGTTTCAATCTAGTTTTTAAACAGTCTACCACAGAAAATTCCGACAAATTGAATAGCAGCAAATCAGTAAACCCACACTGAGAGGCCGCGAAGATAGAAAGCTTACAGAATGGAAATTTCAGTCTGGTAAAATGGGAGGAACTGTTAGGTTGCGGTAAGATGCATTTTTGGGGCAGTGTAACAGGTGCCTGATTTGTATTTAACTGATGCCACACCTGATCTGGGAATGAATTATGCTGTCACCTACATATCAAAGAATAGGGCTGGGTGGGGCGTTCTGTTCTTGCGCTCACCTGCGATTCATCTGATTGGGAGGAGAATCACAGGCTGCTTTGTGCAGAAACAAAACTCCTAGCCTTAGTCTCCAAAAGGATCTTTGTTTTATTTACTTAGCAGGGGAATTTGATCAAATGCACCATGAGGTAACTCGGTAATATAACTGAGTTATATTGAGCTTAGTAAAGAGCAACACTGCCCAAAAACGATTGATTTTTCTACTCCTGTTTGCAGTTTGTGTTTTCATCTTTACAATTCGGTTCCGTCTCATTTGGACATTACAATATGATCAACTGAATGTGGTTACACACAACAGAAGGATGGGTCAGGTTATTTGAGGAAATTTGAATATCATAGCATGAATAGGAAGTGGGCTTGCACCCACAATCCCCAACACTGAGAGGAAAGACCGTGGCCTAGACTAGGTAGCCGTCACAGGAGGGGAAGAAAAACTGGAGAATGAATGGATCGAGCGTGCCATTCTCAAATGCTTCGTAGTAGCTGTTTAGGGCCTGATGTCAGCAGAGGCCTTCAATCAGGGCAGCTGTCCACTTGCTCAGTAAGGGAATGGTGCATGTCCCAAGGGAATCCGCAAAACAGCAGGAAGATTAATTCATTAAAAAAAGTTGTTAAAACTACTACAGATGCAAGGGAGCTGCATAAAAAATCTACATTAAGTAATTTACACATTCCAAAATGTGTGAAAAGGGAAGATAAACATAGCTAGTGTGTGACTGGAGAGGAATAATGGACTGTGTAGGTGGTGTTATACCGAAGTGGGGCTAAAGGGGAAATTGATGATTTAGCCTTCAGTCTCATCTTTCTTTAGGCTAGCCTGTTTTCAGTTTAAAAATCCATTACATGCATGCTTAAATTTGTTCTCTGCATTTGGGCAACGCGGCAAAGCTACATTTTATTTGCTGCTGTGTACCTCACCAGTGAATGCCATGTTATCTACCCGTGTTTTGCACCTGGAATGTGCAAGCGCTCTTCAGGAAGCTCTTCAGACAGAGTCTCGGAATACACAATTCAGAAGCATGGGTGCTGGTTAGGAAGCTTCTGTCTAATGGCCCAATAATGTGTTTCCTGCAAGAATTTCCACGATTCTCTCTCAATTCCCCGACTTAACATCTGCAGAAGATTGACAGAAACCCTGTAGAAATGGTGTAAACAGTCATTTTTAGCCATTTACGCAGTTTATTTAGGGATTCCATTGATATACCACTGGAGAAACTCCACAGAAATTCTTGGCAGATATGTTTTGAATTTAGTCAGCCACACAGGAATTGAAGCATATTTAGAAACAATCACACAAAATTAACAACGAAAAAGATAAGGGCATAGAAATTGGCCAAGAATTCTTAAAATTAATGATTTGTCTTTATAGTTTGAACAGAAATACATATTTTGCACTTGAGATTTCTTCATCCCTTCTGTCCTGAAGATGGTGACTCAAGCTTGGGTAGGTTCTGTGGGCAGCACCATGCTCTGGTATTTTACCTAAGTGACCATTCTTAATATGTGAGTCCGGACAGTGAGTATTTCTGACATTAATTTGTTGGAGTCATCACAGCCCAGCCAACCTCTGTCCCTGTCTCGAATCTTCGTTTCCAGCAGGAGACATGGGGTAACGGCCAGAATGAGAATTCTGGCTGATTTCCTCCCCTCCCGAGCCCAGTGATAGCGAAGCTAGTTACAGTATTCCTGGCACTGCCCCAGCTGAGACCATCTAACTCAGGACATACCGAAGATCAAAACTTTCAATTTTTCAGGGCTTCATGCCTCATAAGTGCATTTATCCACTAATCCATTTGAGGGAGAATTTGCTTCATCTGATGACTCTAGGCATTGTAAAAAAAAAGTTAGAATTTAGCTATGAGGATATTGCTGTTGTTACAGCCACCTGGTAAGTAAAATCAAACACAGCAGGGAGCATTTTGAGGCTACAAACCTTATTAAATGCTGCTTTGGAGCGTGCCAAGTATGTAGTGGAGGAGAGAGGAATTCTGGCTCATGAACCTGTCCAAAATCCCATTTAAAGCTGCTATTATTGCTCGGAGTAGATCTGGGCTCCTAAATGCAAATACTGTCCTATTAAGAGGAGTTGAAAATGGGAGCATATATAATCAAATCAGTGATGATTGTTCCAATATACACTTCAAGCCTTCCAAGGATACAGTATCTGTATTTTTGATAATGAGCATGATTGAAATTGTTCACAATCAGAATCTCAGTAAAAATTGTGGCAAAAGATGTACTTGCATTTATTCCCACAAACTGCAAAGTGTTCGTTTGTAGAATTTGACGGCTGGTAAGTTAGAAATTTCTGAAAAATGCTTTTTCATGTAAAAGTCCTCGTGGATTCAATCTACTCTCCATCACCTATCCTATTACTCCATAGGGTACTCTGCAAACTCTAAATAGTCTCGTATTCTACATGTTTACATATGGGTCATTCAAAGCTTGGCCCAACCGCTCCAAAGTTTCTGCTTTTCTTTTCTTTTAATGGGTCATTTCAACTGCCCTGCCATCCACTGGTGCCTCAAAAGCAGTTTCACATTCTTGTCTTTTCTGTGTCTGAAAAGCAATTTCACATTCCTGTCCTCTGTGCACCTGAAAAGCAATTCCACCTCCTTGTGTTCCCTGTGTGCCACAGAAGGTAAGTTCCATCTTCCTCTTTTTTTCCTGTGTGCCTCAGAGTAAATTCCATCTTTTCTGTGCCAGAAAAGCAGTTCCATCTTTCTGTGTCTTCTGTTTGTGCATTCGAAGGTAAGTTCCACCTTCCTGACTCCCTGAAAAGCAGTTCCACATTCTTATTTCCTTTGTGTGCCTAAAAAGGTAAGCTCCAGCTTCTTGACTTCTCTTGTGTGCCTCAAAAACAGTTCCATCTACCTGACTTGCCTGTACCCTTGAAAAGTGAGTTTCACGTGACTGTCATCCTTGTGTGTTGTTTGTGCCTAAACTGAATTACTTCTATCCTTCAAGGTCAATTTTGATTCTAGCTCACTGAGAAAAGATGCTCATAGTTACTTGACTAGGCCTACTATAGGAAACTATGGTAGGGCCATTTAGGTCCTCTCGCCCAGGCTGCACAAAAGGAATTTCTCTGCATCACTTCCTGTTATGGACAGAAAGTTAATTTATTTTACCTTTTTTGATCTCTCCTTTAATAAATGGCAAAAACATGTTGGGGGGAAAAAAAAATGAAACATTTCAGTCCTTAATTAGTTATTGCCCCAAACAGGAAATTACGCAAAAGCATTTCCTTGGCACATCTGAGGAAAGATCTGATGTCTCCATCCTAGCCATCTTCGTTAAATCCTGCCATTTCTAACTTGTGTAGGATTCCTCATTTGTACATAAATCGCAGATGACCGCAGTCACATGTATAAGTAGTGGCTGTTGACTTTGCAGCTAGATCAGTTGGAAAGAGTAATTGGCCTTTATCACAGCTTATCTAAAAAAAAATATTTGCAATTCTAGAAGTTTAATCATTGCATGACAGCCTGAGCATTTTCTTCTCCAAAATACTCTGGTATGATGAATCCCCTCCCTCTTTATTTTATGAAGCATTGATCATTTTCTGATTTAAGGTCAGGTGGTTCTATACATATCGAGTTCTGCTCTACAGTGTTTATCAGTAGCCCAAATCATTTTTGCTCATGTAATTGACAAAGCATTGTATGGATTTTGAAACCATTAAATTATATTTAGTAGTTTTTCCTTTAAAATTGTGATTTGCCTGTTATTCTAGGTTCCTATTGATTTTTGCATTCAACTCTGTTATAACAGCTCACCAGACACAATTTGAATCTACCAGAGTGGAAGACGTAACGTCATTCAATGCTCCTGAGTCGAGCGTCGTTGCAACAACAATATATGAGGAGAATGAAGAGGCCGGAGAGGAAGAGCTTCCAAAGTTAATCCGGGATGCAGGTATAGTTGGAGAATGCATCTCATTATAAAGAATTGGGTGGTTTGAGCTCCACAACAAGGACAGGATTGTGAATTTTGGCCTACTGCCTAAGGTGAATCCATGAAACACAATGCAAGGAATGATGAGGGAGAAGCTGACGTTATCTACTTCACCTAACAATTGGTATTTCTCCTGTTGGCAGAGTATAGCTTTGTGTACATGTCCCATAACCTTCTGTAATCTATTTACCTTCCCTTACAACTGAAGAGGACCCTTGGAAATGAAGTGAAGATACAGGATAAAAATGAATACCAAATTAATCTAGTGCCAGCTTAGCACAGTTATTAAGCTAATGTCTGTTTCTTGTTACAAAGCCCATCGTGTTGTAATGGGCTATGCCATTTTTCTTGGCCATTGCCTTGAAAGGCCCTTCTCTCAATTTATTGTAGCTGAGAACAGAGTTAAAATAATTATTTTGTAAGTCTGTAAAACACACTGTACTGATCTTCATCGATGTTGATGAAACTTGCAGATGCTATCTGGGTGCAAAAGAATCTACAGATGCAGTTCAGGTCTGTGGGTTATTATCACTGCTGTTGGAAGTGACGTGTATTTAAATATATATTTTTATCCATCCCTAGGAAAAATAAATCTAACTACCCTGATATAAAATAACATGCTTAATCAAAGCATTGAGCAGTACTGGTGTCTTGGATTTAAGAGCAGTATATGGCTCTGATCAGGAAAGAATGGGCAGCTAACTGCTCTAATTGAGAAGAGTGACAGGTTTAGACTATGATTACGGGGAGTATGCAGTTCTAATTGAGTTTAGAGGGAGTGTATAGCTGCTTGTAGAGGAAGGAAGCAGCTTATTGCTAATCGGCGGTAATATATGACTGATAAGGTGATGGGGACAGTGTAAGGCAGTGTATGACTTTGACTGTAGATAGGCGATCTGTGTACAGTTGTAAATGCAGGAGGAAGTTGTGACTGGCTCAGATTGGAGGAGAGGATCAGGGTGCAACTCTGAATGCAGAGGGAAGTAGTGTATGGCTCTAATCAGGGGAGGGAGTAGTGTATAATTCTGAGGGCAGTGTACATCTGTCATAGGGAAAGGGTCAGTGTACAGCTCTGACCCAGGATGGGAGGAACCAGTATATGCCTTTGACTTGGGAGGCACAGCATATGGCTTAATTAGGGAAGGGGTGTATGGCTCCAAGCAGGGCCCAGTGTACAGTGTTGATGCTTGTGCTGCTTCATGATGTGAATAGAAGTGTTTGGGTATAGGAGAAAAAGGAAATATATGGATTCATAGTTTTGTGCATTTTAATAGTTTGCATGTAACCTATGCTATCAAAACAGGTCTACCAACACATCGGTTGATTTAATTTCATGTCTCTGTTTCCATTCTGTTCCATCTAGATAATACTGTACCTAGCTTTCCAGAAAAACAGCCCAT
Source organism: Squalus acanthias (assembly GCA_030390025.1). Lineage (NCBI taxonomy): Eukaryota > Metazoa > Chordata > Chondrichthyes > Squaliformes > Squalidae > Squalus > Squalus acanthias. The sequence continues at coordinate 156,885,046 of CM059427.1, forward strand.
TCGTTGTGACGAGCCAGTGCCAGAACGAAATGTGCCAAGCTATACTGAGGAACCTGGTCTTGTAGATATAGACACCCCAAACCCTGTATGGCCTGAGGCACCCAGCTTTATACATACTGAAGAGTCAGTGCACAGTGAGCAGGCAGGCTTCATAAGTACTGAGGAACCAAGTCTTGTGGTCATTGGGAAGCCACAAATGAATGAGAATTTTCCACAAGTGAATGAGAATTTGCTGGACCTTTGGGAGGCCAATGGAATAGACCTGCTACCATCAAAATCACAGTGTGAGCTAGCAGAGAAGCCATTGATCTACACCAGTACTGAGGAAACGGAACTGATTTTAAATATGAAAAGCCCACCATTGGATGAGACTGTGTCAACACATGCAGACATTGAAGCAAATAGCCAACTGCTTGTGAACTTCCAGGAATCAGCAGGGCAACCTGCAGAATTGGAGCCCACTGAACTAGGGCAACAACAACCACAGAGCAGTGGGGAAGCTGAGGAAGATAACTTGCTGTGTTTTGATGGTAATGAAGGTCTACCAGCGCCACCTCCAGACTGCCTTGATTCACAGCAGTGGGAGAACCTGCCGAGCCTCATAGAACTCGAAGGATCACAACAGATGAGTGAAGACTACTGCTTTGGAATACAGGAACTGCCCAAGCCCCAAGATGCAGAGGTAAGCTGGGTTGAAAAGGGTAAGACAAATGCATGATGTGGACTTTGGTGCAAAATATTATGCTTGAAAGCAGGCAACATCTTCATTTTGTTTTAAACTACAGCAACTAGTATAAAATTCAACTTTGACTCCTTTATTCTAACACTAGGATATTAATCAAAATGTGCTATAGTGACCAAGTTAGCGTAAAATATAACTTATTAGCATAGAGCTTCACACAACAGGAGTACAGGTTGCAGATCGCTCACTTAACACTACAGGGCAGATTACATTTCTGTCGAGCAAGCTTCCTTACCAAAAGTGGAACCTCACATAATCAGCCTTCCTCTGCTTTCATTTGTTTGATTGCAGCAAGGTTGATAACTGTTAGGGTCCTATTTGAAATGAATTGGGAAGATTCAAACTGGTTCCTGTCGGGTATAACCCGACAGCACCTAACTGTGTATAATTTGGCACTACACTGGCAATCAGCCAGAGATTACAGGTGTAGCTGGTACGGGAAATACAAAGACATCACACTGGTGCAGTAGGATGTGTTATTCTACGGTTCAGACACATTGTTGAGGCAGAGTAAAGGAAACTTTACTTTGGCTCTGGGCATGCCAGGAGTGCCTGATGCGGGCACTGGGTGTCTTTCCAGTGCTGACATTCCTCACCTTTGAGCACAAACTTCACTCAAAAAAAGCATATTCCATGACTTATACTTTAGTAATTGAGTTAGAATAAAGCATCACTCCTAAATTAAGCTTCTATCTGACTCAACCTTGTGTACTGAAGAGAGCTGTGTATACAGTCTGCCAACATGTCTGATAGAAAGACTGTTCTAAACCCTTAATATAATCTCTCGATCCATCCAAATCCCCAACAGGACTACAGTTCCCCTTTAACACAGGAGCCGTTTAACGCAATCTGTATTGAGAAAAGAGCTCCTGAGAATTGATGTTTAACCACTGGTGTAATGACTTCAGTTATGTCGTGAGACTAGCGAAGCTGGGATTTAGTGTAGAGAAGGTTAAGGGGAAACTTAATAGAGGGGTTCAAAATTGTGAAGAGTTTCGATAGGGTAAATAAGGAGAAACTGTTTCCACTGGCAAATTTAAGATAAATGGCATAAGTACTGGAGGTGAGTTGAGAATTGTTTTTATGCAGCGAGTGGTTATGATCTGGAATGCACTAACTGAAAAGGTGGTGGAAGCAGATTCAATAGTAACTTTCAAAAGGGAATTGGATATATACTTGAAAAGGAAAGATTTGCAGGGCTATGGGGATCGCTCTTTCAAAGAGCTGGCACAGGCATTTGGGGCAAATAGCCTCCTGTGCTGTAAGATTCTAATCAGAAGGCACTGCATATTATACCCTTAGATTTCAAGACGGGGGGAGGGTGAAAGGGGATGGAAAGCAGGTGCTGTGTGTTTAGCCACTTGGATATATAGTGGGGGATGGGGGCGTGCTGCTGGGCTAAATTGCTGTATTTTTCTAATGTATGACCAACCCGATTGATCTCCTTTCTCCAGGGAAGCACTCTTCTTGTAGGCAAGAAACCACAACAGCGAATAACATTTAAATGAAAACCCAAATTGTAAAATCTTTGTTCTCAGATCCAATAAGCACTGCCCCTTTTTAGTCACATAATTTCAGATACAGTTCAGTATAATACCTGGTTGCATCCTGTAATTTTCAATAATTTTATGATTTCTATTCTATAGGCTGTTCAGGATTTTTTCAACCAATCACAGGACGAATATATTAAAGTCCAATCACACGTAGAGGAAACTGCCAGTAAAATACCAGGTGAGGAACTGGCTATTTCCCTTCAGTGCTATCATTTTTTTTTACTTCTAAAAATGTTTCAATTACCTTTGTACTTCATCTTTATTCTCTCCCGTCCCAGTCATTCCCCATCTTTGCTTCCTTGAGTCCAAAGGGTGCGGACTTGAGCATATCTGGTGCGCAACCGTTTTAGCCATCCATCACCAGATTCATTATAGAGTCTGACCCTCCTCTGTCAAAACCACCCACTACTCCAGGATTAGCTTAGAGCAAAGATGACCCCTGGCTTTTTTCCACTCCCAACCATCTCCTTGAAAACCCTCGCCTCCAATAAGAAATGCAAGGAGCTCATGGACTTTTTGTCACTAAGGTTAGGACCATTCATTCATCTGCTTCCCCCCCCCCCCCCCCTTCACCTGCTTCTGCCTAGCTGCTGCCTAAACCCTCATCCAAGTCTTTGTCACTCCAGAACGACAATCCTCCACCCTCAGTAAACTTCAACTTATCTAAAACCGTGCTGCCTGTATCCTATCTAACACCAACTCCCACTCACCCATCCCTGTCTTTGCTGATTCTCATGACTCAAATTTATCCTTGTGTTTAAACCCCTTCATCACCTCACTCCTCCCTATCTCTCTAACTTCCTCTAGCCCTAACCCCTCCCCTCCCCCCATCCCCACAAACAATGTTCTTTTGACTGTGGCCTCTTCTTCATCTCCCCTCCCTTCGCCTTCAGCCGCCTCGGCCCTGAGCTCGGAACTTTTCTCCCGAAACCGCCACTTCCTTCTTCCCCTTTAGGGCCCTCCTTAAAACCCAGTTTTTGATCACCCTGCCTGATGTCTCCTCCATCTCCAACCTCCCTTTCCTCTCAAGTCCGTGACTATGTTGTTGCCTCCCAAATCCATGCCCATCTTTCTCGGAACGCCATGTTTGAATCCCTCCAATCAGGTTTCCGCCCCTGCCACAGTAATGAAATGGCCCTTATCAAAGTCACAAATAACATCCTATGTGACTGAGCTTGATAAACTATCCCTTCTCATCCTTCTTGACTTTTTGCAGCCTTTGACACGGTTGACACCATCCTCCTCCAATGACTCTGCTCCGTCATCCAGCTGGTTGGGACTGCACTCGCTTGGTTCCATTCTTATCTATCTAGTCATAGTCAGAGAATCACCTGCAATGGCTAATCTACCCACTCCTGCATCGTTACCTCTGGAGTCTCCCGAGGATCTCTCCTTGGCCCCCTCCTATTTCTCATCTACATGCTGCCCCTCAGCGACATCATCCATAAACACAGCATCAGTTTCCACATGTACGCTGACAACACCCAGCTCTACCTCGCCACCACCACGCTCGACCGCCCCCCCCCCCCCCCCAACTGTCTCTAATTTGTCTGACATCCAGTACTGGATGAGCAGAAATTTCCTCCAACTAATTATTGGGAAGACTGAAGCCATTGTCTTCGGTCCCTGCCACAATCTCTGTTCCCTAGCCATCGACTCCATCCCTCTCCCCCAGGCAACTGTGTACGGCTGAACCAGACAGTTTGCAACCTTGATGTCGTATTTGACCCAAAGATGAGCTTCCGACCACACATCCGCGCCATCACCAAGACCGCCTACTTTTTCCTCCGTAACATTGCCTGACTCCGTCCCCTCCTCAGCTTATCTGCTGCTGAAGCCCTCATCTATGCCTTTATTACCTCTGGACTTGACTATTCCAGGTGGCTGGCCTCCCATCTTCCACCCTCCATAAACTTGAGCTCATCCAAAACTCTGTTGCTCGTATCTTAACAACAACAACTTGTATTTATATAACTCATTTAATGCAGTAAAACGTTCCAAGGCGCTTCACAGGAGTATTAGAAGACAAAAAAAGAATTGACACCGAGCCACATAAGGAGAAATTAGGGCAGGTGACCAAAAGCTTGGTCAAAGAGGTAGGTTTTAAGGAGCGTCTTAAAGGAGGAAAGAGAGGCAGAGAGGTTTAGGCAGGGAATTCCAGAGCTTAGGGTCTAGGCAACAGAAGGCACGGCCACCAATGGTTGAGCAATTATAATCAGGGATGCTCAAGAGGGCAGAATTAGAGGAACGCACATATCTCCGGTTGGGGGGGTGGGGGTTGTGGGGCTGGAGGAGATTAGAGATAGGGAGGGCGAGGCCATGGAGGGATTTGAAAACAAGGATGAGAATTTTGAAATCGATGCGTTGGTTAACCGGGAGCCAATGTAGGTCAGGGAGCACAGGGGTGATGGGTGAATGGGACTTGGTGCAAGTTAGTACACGGGCAGCCGAGCTTTGGATGGCCTCAAGTCCCGTTCACACATCAGCCCTGTGCTCCTTGACCAACATTGGCTCCCAGTCCAGCAACTCCTCAATTTAAAAATTCTCATCCTTGATTTCAAATCCTTCCATGGCGTCGCCTCTCCTATCTCTCTAATCTCCTCCAGCCCTACAACCCTCTGAGATCTCTGCGCTCTCTAATTCTGGCTTCTTGCACATCCCTGATTTGAATCGCTCCACCAATGGCGGTCATGCTTTCCACTGTCTAGGCTCCAAGCTCTAGAATTTCCTCCCTAAACCTCCCCGCCTCTCCACCTCTCCTCCTTTAAGACGCTCCTTAAAATCTACCTCTTTGACCAAGCTTTTGGTCATCTGTCCTAATATCTCTATGTGGCTCGGTGTCAAATTTTGTTTGATAACGCTCCTGCGAAACGGCTTGGAACATTTTACTACATGAATGTTTTTATTCTACCAATGATAGTCACACCAGAGTGAGGTAGCCCTAGCCACAGCTAGTGAAGAAATGATAGTGAGGTATATTTTCTGATCAGCAAAGTTCCGTTATGAACATTTATTGCACTCCTATTACATTGCTCTGTGTGCTATTTTTAGATGAGCAGTAACCTGGTTGAGATAAACAAGATATGCACAGAGGAATGTCATTGAGCACCCAACAAGTTTGCAGCTGTGATGCCCTCACATTAGTTGTTGGTAACATCACTAATTTATGGTCTTCGTGAAAAGATGGATGGCTATGCAGAATTTGATCCTCAAAACACTAGTAAAGTCCCCAGAAACCCACATAATAAAAATTGAATTTGACTATTCAGTCACTGTAAATCACTGTCTCTTGTCATAGGAGATGCCAAATAGAAGCCAAGCACTTCCTGACAAAAAGGAGAGTTAAAGCGGAGGGTTGGACTGATTTTATTTACTGACTGACAGTCTAAAATCAGCATTTAGGAATGAAAAGGAGTCTACAAAGATGCTTGCTGATTAACTGTGCATATGTCCGAGCTTCCACCCAAGCTGAAATGTCAGGTCTCCACAACGGGCAGCACATTATTGGTTGAGTAAAAGGACTTCTAATAATTAGGAGATTTTTTTGTGACTTAAGTACTTGAAATTGAAAAGGGGAAAGGCCTTAACATTGAAGCAGTGGGATACACAATGCACAAGGGGTGAAAGCAGTAGGGTATGCAATGAGTAGAATCTTGAGCATAAGAATATGAATTAGGAAGTAAGATATGAAATGGAGAGAATGGAAATGGGTGATAGGGCATAGTGCGATACCTGCAATGGGATGGAGAAAGTACAACCTTGAACCAGGTGGTGCGGGTGGAAACAGTGGGACGATTTTTGCAAACCTGCTTATGAATTTGTTGGTGTTTTTTATAAGATTTCCTACTTGTGAGACAAGTCACTAGTCTCTATCCAACCACTCCGCCTTCTTTTGTATAATCCCCTCCTCTCCCTATTGTACCTTCCACTGAATACTGCTCTTCCCCCCCCCCCCCCCTCTTTTGTACAGCCTCTGTCCCATTGTCCTTCCTTCCCTCTCTCTTATACACACGGTGTATGCTCTGTCTCAGTTATCCCCTCAACCATTCTCTGTCCATCTAAGACTTGGGTCTGTGTGCATCATATCCTAGATGAACTCATTAGTCCTGATTTTAAGTGCCTGAATTATATAAATAAACTGTTTACATAGCAGCAGTGTAACCATGACAACACCTTACCATTTCTCCCCTTTGTTTACAGAAATTGATATTACCTATTGCGACAATGACACCGACACAGACCCGGAACATTCCCCTGCAGACTGATCTCACTCGGCGTGTTGCTCTCCAGTATGACAATTATGCTTCAAGTAAATGAAAAAGACGAAAATTGCTAAGTTTTAATTTTAGTCTGTGTTTACTATTTTTAATTGTAATAATTTGAATGTATTATTTTCTAAATTAACCTTATTGTATATTAATTCCACTCACAGCTGCTAGGTATAGTCTGCTGAAGCTGATATTATGTGACTAGCAGTGTTAACTATCACCAATTGCTTTTCAAGTACCATTTTCAAAAGCACAAATTTTGTGAAATGCTAATTGCTGTTGTATGAAAATAAACAGTTTCTGAAAATCCAGTTTTTCAAATGTGTCCTCATTTGTACAGATCACTATCTGGTCTTGTATTTTTTTCTACTAGATCAATTCACTTTTTTTAAATTTTATGGAGAGCGAAATAAAGATTGGGACATACACATGGGGTTAAGTTAGAAGCTGAAAAATCATAAGCAAACTTGAATTTTTTTTTAATTATTTTAAAAATCTAGTAATTTTTATCATAATGGAGAAATTTGACATTTCACAAATATTAAAAAAAAAATTCAGAGCCAGAACGGTTGTTCAGCAGTCAATACGCCGTTACAACGCCAGTTACACCTATTCCAACAATGCTTAACTTTTTATGGGGTGTTTAACAGTGATATTAGAGTGAAAAAGGGGAACTTTTCGTCAGTTCAACTGATTTCACTGATTGCCGACTATGGGGAGTTCCACAGCGCAGCCGGTGGCGGAGCAGGGAATGACTGACTGCAACTTCAGGATATCCATGTTTATCTGTGCATGCGCTAATCCTGAAGTTATAGTCAGTTTCAGAGGGGTAATGACGGTGAACACTGACATTTTTGCCCTCATTACCACTGCAAAATCCAGCTCATTCTATTTGCAGGATAATTTTCTTGGTAAGTCTGTATGTAATTCCTCCCTCCCCCCCCCCCCCCCCCCCCATCCCATGTTACATCCAGTACATGCAAGTTGACTCTTTCATGTCCAAAAATCACTTTTCTCTTCTGAGTAAAATAGACAGTTTCCAGGCAGGTCAAGATACTTCTCAGCTTTGCATTGGTTTATCTAATCTATTCACCTCTGCCACTTCCAAATGAACCAATTGAAAACGATGAGAAAGGTCACAGTAGCTGGAACTTCCACACAAAGTAAAGCAAGACAAAAAGTGAGAAAGGTAAGCAATTGGGCTTTGTTAATTGGGCTCTCCATTGTCAGGGGGGCACAATTCAGGAGGGTCAATATGTGTTTTCAGGGAGCTAAGGTTAAGGACATAGATAGCAGGGTGGATAGTTTGATTTAAGGGGAATATAAAGGGGACTGTAGTCGCTCGACACAGAGGTACTAATGATATAATAGATAGGAACTCTGTCCTCTTAAAGGACAATTATCATAGAATGGTTAGTACATTTAGAAATCAAGGGGCTGGGGTTGTACTCTCTGGTTTGTTGCCTGTCATTGCAGGGTCATCACAAAGGAACAGCAGGATCATTGGCTTTAAAAATAACAACAGAAAACGCTGGAAAAACTCAGCAGGCCAGGCAGCACCCGTGGAGAGAGAAACAGAGTTAACGTTTCAGGTCGAAGTACTTTCGTAAGAACTGGGGAAAAAAGCAGGAAAATTGGCTTTAAAGTTTGGCTGGCAGCATTCAGCAAACAGGAAAACCTGGTGTTTGTAAACAACTGGAGGGCATTTGCAAGGGCAGGAAAAAATTTCAGGAGAGATGTGTTGCATTCAAATTGGTTGGGGACTGAAATAATTGCTTTTTAATACAGAAAGTACCATTGGGAGGTATTTAAACTAGTTGGAATAGCAGCTATTGGGCCAGAATTTGCAGTGGGTTACTCTGAGTACTCCATCAGACCGTCTTTGAAATGGACCGCAAGTTTGGAATTTCTGCATGGGCTTGCTAAATCCTGAACTTGCGATCTGTCAAGTTATGACTTGATAGATCATCCGCAGCGAATGAAAACCTAATTGCTGCCACAGAGTTGGGCTAATTGCCCACCAACTGCCCAGCAATTACGTACGAAAATGTTACAACTGGTGGAAACAGGCACAGGGCCTGTTTCCACAACGTAAGAGGTATATAAAAATCTTCATCTGATGCTTTATTACTGTATTGAATGCTTTTTTTTTTTCCAATTTTTAGATGACTTCCAGGAACGTTGTAGTACCTGGGGGCTGGATTTTACCAACCTCCAGCGGGTCCAGCCCGCTCTGTAGAATGAATTTACCATGATTGGGCTTGTTAAGCCCCCCCAGCGAGTTTCCCAGCCAATTGATGGAAGTGGGTCTGGTGATGTCATTTGATGATGCGTCATCAGCCAGTTTCCTTAAAGGGACCAAGGCTAACTTTAATTTGACAGTTGTGCTGTCAGTGTTCTACAGCATTGAGCTGCACCCAGGCTCGTCCATGACTCCCTCCATATGTTTATGGAGGGAGTCACAGCACACAAGGCGATCCTCTTCTCTTCCCATGGGCGGAGAAGACCTCCCTAGGAGATCAACACAACCTGGTTGCACATTGCAGAGGAGGGCACAAGCAGGGATATGGTCAGTGGGTGCAGTGCCGCAAACGTTTCAATGATGTCAGTAGATCACAAAACGTTAGTACAAAGCCACACTCAACCTCATCCTGCTGTGCCTCTCATCGCATCCCCATCACTCTACCTTCCCTACCCTACTTCTGCACCTCCTTACTCACACTAACTTATCTTGCATGTCCACACATCCCTCTCTATCTACATTATCACATCCCCATCTCACTAGCCACCCCTCACACTCACCCTCATCCTAATGCAATCATACCAACTAACAACACACAAGGGTAGGCACTTGGGTGTTTTATGCAATATTCATGTAAAGTTTCCGTTAATGTGCTGTCAAACATTGAAACCTTTATTTTCAACACTTTGCATTCTTCGACATATTTGTGTGCACCTTTGAAAGTGTCTTAGTGAGTTGCAGTGAATGGTGAGACATAACGGTAACCCCCTCCCCGCAGTGGGGATGAATGTGAAAGGAATGGCTTGGGCATTGTAGGGATTTTTTATGGTGCTGGTGTCGGGTGGTGGCAACCTAGCGCATCATGTGGCAGCCAGGGTGTTCAGCGTCAAGTGAAGTAAATCTGGCCATGGTGAGGCCATCCCTGGTGTCCCAGGCAGCAATGTGGTCGGGTGCTGATGCCCTGTGTCCTATGCAGCATCAGTTGATTGTGGAGAAGGATGGTGTTGTTGGTGCTGCTGGTGTTCGAGCTGATTGTGGTGGGATTCTGAGGACCAAGGTGAGAGAGTATAAAGTGCACTGATGCTAATGGAAGAGCTGGCAGGTGAAGTAGAGATGACAGAAGCGATCTGTCAATGGTGGGAGAGGTAATGAGGTCAGACTGGATGGAGACTTGTGTAAAGACTTGCAGCATCCTGAATCTGTAGTGGAAATGCAGTTTAGAGAAGCTAGTGGCAAAGAAACATTTCTCAATCAGCTGGGAGCTTTGACTTGACATTTGAAACTGTCAACTTATCAGCTGATTCAATGGCCACTGACCTCCTGCCTCAGCTTCACAGACGAGGTCTAGGCACAGCGGGAAACCGGTGGGCGACCTGTCAAATCCAAAAAGCTGGGAAAAAACATTGATAAGTGGCTGTAAACAAGCCACTAATGATGTTAATTGCCTCCCCCACCGCTGCGTGTCGGGTCTGTCAGCGCTGAGCAGACCCGACATTTGGGAAAGGCGGTGGTGGCGGGTTGACAGCGGGGTCCCGACCTGATGTCAAAAAAAAAATTTCCCACCCAACCGCCACCGATTACGCCCGCTGACCCCCTGCAAAATTCCTCCCAAGTGTCTCATTTGGGATGGCACCCGGAGAAAATGTGGAATAGCGCAAATTGACAGGCATTAACACAGAATCAAGTAGTCAACTGCACACTAATAATTAAAACTGCACTTCTTCATATTTTGATAAACAAATGCGCAATCTTATCCCGGTATCACTCACATGCCATCAATTCATCAGACAAGGCAAAATGCAAAACCCACTTTGGACGAAGGCTTAAAAATCAGAATATCCTTGTTTTAATTGAAAGTAAAATCGGAGCTATGTGTATCCGAAGTTTATGACCATGTTTATTCTCCAAATATAATGGGGCAGAAATTCGGCTGTTGTCGGGTGAGTACGCACTATGTACTCAGCTGTGGACAGAACGAAAGTGCCGGTTTCTTGCATGCACTGCGCATGCGCGGGAAACCGGCACTTCCGTTCCCCTGAGGAAAGGGGTTCAGAGGTCGAACACGCACGCTGGAGGGCCAGCGCGTTCGCCTTGCACTTCGGATTTTTTTACAGGTTCCTCCGTGAAGGTAAACACGGAGAAGATGCACATTTAAAAAGGATGCGCAAGGCCTTTTAACAAGGTAAGTGTTGATTTTATTAAAATTTAAACATTTTTTTCACAGATTTATCTTTTTTAGTTACTTTAAAGAAAGGTAAGTTTAGTTTTAGCCCCGTTAAAAAATGTAATTTTTTCAAAAATTTTAATTTTTGTTTAAAATAGTTAATGTAATTTATAGTTATTTTAAAAATGTGATTTAAAAATAAAATTTATTTGTAGTTTTAGGGATGTTTTGGGGCCGATCTGTATTCATAGATTTGACAGGTCTTCCTGTCAAATCTATGAATGAAAGATGGTCTGCTGCCATTGGCTCTCCATGGCCCACATGATCCATGGGGACGCATTGCACTAACTACGCCCCTGGGATACGCAAGCACTGCGCGCCGGCAGTTGGAGGAGGCCCAGGACCCAAAGTCCCCGTGGGCCCAGAGGTCAACGGCAGGCGCGGTAGGTAGGTGCGCGCGCGATCCTTGCACCCGCGGGAAGCCAGGGAGCCGAATTTCTGGCCCAATGGCTTCAAAGATCAATTCTCAATGAGAGCCCTTTTGTTTGCTGATTGGAGCACATGATCCTAGGTACACTTCCGCACACGCTGCCCCCCTGGGATCCGTTGCCCTCTAGTATGCAGCGTCTGCCAGCAAGTTCGCGAAGGAGGATCCCCTTCAGGTAAGTTCACATTCTATTTGGATGCCGGCGGCGTACTCCGTAGGTACGCCACCGACCGCAAAATCCAGGCCAATACAGCTCATACTGTATGTAGTTTCTCTACGACCGAGGAACAAATGATAGCTTAATTACTGGGAATAAGGTAGTTTACTTAGGGGAAATAATGTAAGGCATGCATGGAATTCTTTGAAATGTGTTTGTTAATTCTCGAACTAGTAGGAGTGAAATGTCGGAATTGCAGACTGTCACATGCTGCCATGGAGAGTTTAGATATAGGTACTGCTGAAACTTGGTTGGATAATGGTGATGTATAGAAAGTGCCGCTGAAACCGTACAAGGGATTTTGAAGAGATAAAGTTGGTTTAAAAAGTAGGAAGTGTAGATTTATTTGTGAAATACATTACACTATAATACAATAGAGAGAATATTGGTCTGCAAGATGGTGTAGCTAGATTGAATTTGTTTAAAGTTGATCTTTGGCCTCTTAGACAACAGATGGAAAAAGACTCTGATCAAATTAGAAGAGCAGCAGACCTGTGTACTGTTGTCATGGGGATTTTAATGGTGTTAGCCATGGCTCAGTGGTAACACTCCTGCCTCTGTGTCAGAAGGTTATGCGTTTCCCACTCCAAAGACTTGAGCACAAAATCCAGGCTGACACTTCAGTGCAGTACTGAGGGAGTGCTGCACTGTTGGAGGTGCCGTCTTTCAAATGAGATGTTAACTCAAGGCTTTGTCCACCTCTCGGGTCAATGCAATGATCCCATGGCATGATTTGAAGAGGAGCAGGGGAGTTCACCCAGTGTCCTGGACAATATCTATCCCTCAATCAACATCACTAAAACAGATTATCACATTGCTGTTTGTGGGAGCTTGCTGTGCGCAAATTGGCTGCCACGTTTCCTACATTACAACAGTGACTACACTTCAAAAAGTACCTCATTGGCTGTAAAGCACTTTGGGACGTATGGTGATCGTGAATGGTGCTGTATAAATGCAAGTCTTTCTTTCTTGCACAAGGGTGATTTCAGTTCAACATTAAGGAAATTTGTTAAATCCAGAATGTACAAGTTGTGAAGTAAAGAGAGCTTTTGTTTGCATTGAAATTATGTAAGAGAAAACCCCATGAGGTAGTAGTGCTAGAGGACATTCAGAAGGTGGGTGGATGATAGGTGGGGCTGTTGATGTGCTGGGTGGAGGGTTTGCTTAAGAGAATCTCTCCTCAACAATTTGTTGCCTTACAGCTCTGGTGTTGAGGCTGCCGCGAAACACAAATTAAGGCTGAATCCATGTGTGGAAAAAGAGAGACTTTAATGCAACTGCATGGTACAGAAAATGGCTGCCCAGACTGCTCCCAGAATTCTCTGGAAAAACCCTGAGGCCCATCCCACTCCTGCCTCAAAGGTAAGGTGCCTTAAAGGGAAGGTGCATCGATATATTGTCCACGGACGGAAAAGTGGGTAATGCCCGTTTAGGTGGCGATCCGCCACACAGCTCCCCCCAGAATCCGCTTAGGAGGTGTAGACGAGATGGTGTGGCGGTCTGATGGGCCGGCCGGAGCGGCTCTTGTAGGACGCCGGTGGACGTGGAACGGCCGGGCGTGGAGCAGCCGGGTGAACCGGCTTGAGGGCAGGTCGGCCGCGTGGAGGTGGATGAGCTACAGGGACCTGCTCACCGGGCTCCGAGTGTGCTGGCTTGAGTCGTTCAACCGACACTTTTTCGGTCCTGTCGCCCACTTGCAGGGTGAAAAATTTGTCCCCAGCCTGTAGCACCTTGTAGGGCCCGTCGTACGGGGGTTGAAGGGGTCCGCGGTGGGCATTGTGCCGGATGAAAACAAACTGTGCCTGGTGCAGGCTTAGTGGGACGTGTGAGGTGGATTCGCCGTGTCGGGCAATGGGCACCGGGGCGAACTGCAGCGCCGGCGAGGTGAAGTCGTGGCGTTGCTGGTCGGCTGACCAGGGTGTCGTGGCGGTGGGCAGGAACTCGCCGGGTATGCGCAGCGGCTGACCGTACACGAGCTCTGCTGCCGATGCGTGGAGGTCTTTAACCGCGGTGCGCAGGCCGAGGAGGACCCACGGAAGTCGGTCGGTCCAGGCGCCATCTTGGAGGCTGGCTCGAAGAGATGCCTTCAAGGATCTATGGAACCGCTCACACAGTCCGTTGGCTTGGGGGGTGGTACGCTGTGGTGCGGTGAATGGTCACCCCGAGATTGCGTGCGATGGCGGTCCAGAGTTCAGAGGTAAATTGCGGACCTCTGTCCGACGTCATGTCGGAGGGGACGCCGAACCGTGCGACCCAGGTGCTGACGAAGGCTCTGGCGATGTCGGCGGTGGTGGTAGAGGTCAGTGGAATTGCCTCAGGCCAGCGTGTGGTGCGGTCAACGATGGTCAGCAAGTGCTTGTGGCCTTGCGACGGCGGCAGGGGCCCGACTATGTCCACGTGGATGTGGTCGAATCTCCGCGAGGGGACAGTAAACTCCTCGAGGGGTGCTTTCGTGTGTTGCTGTACCTTGGCCCGTTGGCAGGCTAGGCAGGAGTTGGCCCAAGTACGCAAATCCTTGCGAAGGCCACGCCAGACGAAGCGGTTGGCTACCAATTTGATGGATGCGTGGGCGCCGGGGTGGGAGAGGTTGTGGAGAATGTCGAATACCCGGCGGCGCCAGGACGCTGGGACAACGGGCCGAGGTTGACATGGGGATATGTCGCACTTGACCGTGACTGCGGTCGGGCCACAGGCGACGTCAGCCAGGCATAGCCCTGGTAGGTTGGTGGGTGCGGAGAGCAGATCAGGGTCAGTGATCTGGTCTTCTGCGAGTTGAGCGTAGTCGACTGCTAGGTGTGCGGCGTGGATGGCGGGGCGGGAGAGGCAGTCGGCTACCACATTGTCTCGGTCGGAGAAGTGTTGGATGTCCGTGGTGAACTCGGACACTGCCGTGAGCTGGCGCTGCTGCCTGGCGGACCAGGGGTCGGTTGTCTTTGCCATTGCGAATGTCAGGGGCTTGTGGTCGACAAACGCAGTGAAGGGGTGGCCCTCAAGCAAAAACCGGAAATGGCGGACCGCCAGGAACAGCGCGAGGAGCTCGCGGTCGAAGGTGCTGTACTTGACCTCCAGGGGGCGTAGTTGGCGGCTGAAGGCAAGTGGTTGCCAGGCGCCGTCGACCCACTGCTCATACACGGCGCCGACCGCATGGTCGGAGGCGTCCGTGGTGAGCGCTACCCTGGCATTGGGCCGTGGGTGCGTGAGCAGGGTGGCGTTGGCGAGCGCGGTCTTGGTGGAGTCGAAGGCGGCGGACGCGTCTGCCATCCATTCGACCGGCATCTTGCCGCTCCTGCCCCAGAGGGCTTCATACAGGGGCCTCATGAGGGACGCCGCTTTGGGGATGAAGCGGTTATAGAAATTCACCATCCCGAGGAACTCCTGGAGGCCTTTGATGGTGGTGGGGCAGGGAAATTGTTGGACGGCCTGCACCTTGGTGGGCAGGGGAATGGCCCCAGCATGGGTGATGTGGTGGCCGAGGAAGTCGATCTTGTCCAGGCCGAACTGGCATTTGGCTGGGCTGAGGATGAGCCCGTGGTCGCTGAGGCGCCCGAACAGGATGCGAAGGTGTTCGAGGTGTTCCTGCTTGGAGGAACTGGCTACCAGGATGTCGTCCAGGTAGACGAACAGGAACTTCAGGTCCCGAAGGACCGAGTCCATGAGCCGTTGGAATGCCTGGGCCGCGTTTTTGAGGCCGAAGGGCATCCGCAGGAACTCGAACAGGCCGAAGGGGGTGATTACGGCCGTCTTGGGGACGTCCGCGGGGTGGACAGGGGACTTGGTGGTAGCTGCGCACCAGGTCGACCTTGGAAAAGACTGAGCGGCCGGCCAGTCTAGCCGAGAAGTCCTGAATGTGCGGCACGGGGTACCGATCAGGGGTGGTGGCGTCATTGAGGCGGCGGTAATCCCTGCAGGGGCGCCAACCTCCGCCTGGTTTGGGGGCAATGTGGAGTGGGGAGGCCCAGGGACTGTTGGAGCGGCGTTGATGCCGAGCTGTTCCATGGTGGCAAACTCGGTCCACGCGATCTCCAGTTTGGCCGGGTCCAGCCTGCGGGCGTGGGCGTACACTGGGGGGCCTGTGGTGGGGATGAAGTGTTCCACCCCGTGTTTGGCGGCCTCCGCGGAGAAGGTCGGATTGGTAAGGGCCGGGAATGCCGAGTAGTCATCCGTGGCCCGGGCGTGGCACTGTGACGCCATGTCGGCGGGTTGACGGGGGGCCATGGCGCCCAGGATGGGGGACATGGTGTTCATGTCCACGAGGCGGTGATGAGGGATGTCTACCAGTAGGCCGTGGGCGCACAGGAAATCTGCGCTGATGAGGGGGGAGAGCACCTTGGCAGTGATGAACTCCCATCGGTAGCGGAGATCAGCGAGGTCGAGGGTGACTGTCCGGGTGCCATACGTCCGGATTTCCGAGCCGTTAGCAGCAGCCAGCGCCGGTCCTCGTTCGCCCTTTTGATGTCGAGGGAGGAGGCCGGGATGATGCTGTGCTGAGCCCCAGTGTCGCACAGGAACCGGCGGCCGGTTTTGTCATCCGTGACGAACAGCAGGGAGCCCGCGTGGCCCACGGCCATCGCGGGGGCTGGTACGGGGGCGGACTTGAAAGAGCAGGGAGGTGTGCACCGTTGTGCCCTGGCGCCGAACCATGCGTGGTAGTAACAGTGGCCCGGGTTAGTGGGGCGTGAAGGCCCCGTGGGCCTGGTGGCAGGCCCTTGTGGCCGCGTGCTGGCCGGTGAGGGGCGCGCCCAGGCATTGGCTGCCAGGTCCGGAGTGACGTCGCGGCTGGAGTGAGCGGACAGCAGCTTGTCGGCCTCATCGGCCAGGGCTTCCAGGTTCGTGAGGCCGGACGCCACGATCGCTGGGCGGATGCTGAGAGGGAGCTGGCGGATGAACAGCGTGCGGAAGAGGGATCCGGGTGGGCTCTCGTCGGTGAGGGAGAGCATGTGGGAGAGGAGGTCTGACGGTGAGGCATCACTGAGGCCTGGAAGGTCGAGGAGGTGGCAGTTTCGCTGATATGCCGAGGCCGTAAATTTTTTAAGGAGCGCTGTCTTGAGATGTGCGTACTTGCCTTCCTCTGGTGGGTTCTGCAGCGTTGTCCAAACCTTCGAAACTGTGGCGCTGCCGAGTGATGTGACGAGATAGTCATACTTCGTCCCATCTGTGGTGATGCGTTGCAGCCGGAAGCGCGATTCAGCTTGGCGAAACCAGGCTTCGGGGCTTGTTTTCCCAAAACTCCGGCAGTTTCACGGAAACTGCGTTCGTGTCCGCCATTGCAGTGCTCAGAATACGTTCTGAGCGTCGGGGCCACCAATGTTGAGGCTGCCGCGAAACACGAATTAAGGCTGAATCCATGTGTGGAAAAAGAGAGACTTTAATGCAACTGCATGGTACAAAAAATGGCTGCCCAGACTGCTCCCAGAATTCTCTGGAAAAACCCTGAGGCCCATCCCACTCCTGCCTTAAAGGTAAGGTGCCTTAAAGAGAAGGTGCATCGATATATTGTCCACGGACAGAAAAGTGGGTAATGCCCGTTTAGGTGGCTATCCGCCACACAGGCATCATTGCTCGGCTTTGGTCTTCCTTATCAACCTCTTCCTCTCCATCCCCTTCTTCATCTTTCTCCTCCACTTCCTCCTCCTGTGGCAGCTGTCAGGCTTGGCCCCTCTGAATTGCATAATTGTGTAGCAAACTACTACAAATCTGGAGTCTCGCTCGGGGCTGTACTGCAGAACTCCTCTGCATCGGTACAGTCAACATAACCTTTGCTTGAGGACACCTATGGTTTGGTCAATGAGACCTCTGTTTTTTTTTGTGGCTCTCATGGCATCAGTGCTCCGGGTCTGTGCCCGGGTTCCTGACAGGAGTCTTGAGTTGAGGTCCACCATAGCCTTCACAGCCACAGGCAGTTCTCTGTGTGCCTTGGTGTTTGGCTCTAATTCCTGCTGCAACTGGTGACACAAGTCAGTGACTGTTTCCATGCAAAAGTGCACCCTCCTCATACACTGCTCCTCTGTCATGTTGAGGTAAGACATCCTGTTGCCAAACACATGCATGCTGTAAGATCTCCTTTGCCCTCTTTAACCCTCCACAGGTCTGTGCTGCCGTGCTTGCTGCTGTTCCCCTGGTGTGGTAACCTCAAAGGTAATCCCAGCAGCATCCCATCTTGGCCAATACACCTGCAGCCAGTAAAGTGACAGCCAATTCAGCTCCCCAACAGCTATTTAGTATTAAAGACTCTCCAAACACAGCCAAAAAATGGCTCCAAAAATCCTCAGCAACCGGAAACAACTATCCAGAGACTCACCTTAAGAAGGTAGGGATCCCCTGTATATTCCACTGCTTCAGCCGGCTTCCTGAGTGTTTGCGCCATGTTTTCTTACCAGGCTTAAGAATGATTGAATCAAATGCTCCCAGGCACCGATTTCCCAACAGAATCCTAATTCAAATGCTGGAGCCCTATTTGCATATTTTAATAAGACCATCATTCATTTCCGTTGACTGCTAGGGGCGTCCAAGGAGCACCTTAACCAATATGGCATTCGCCACATTTTGTGCGCACATCCCACCACGAAATTGGTATGTTGAACGTCGAATTAGCACCTGAAATCTAGATGTAACATAATCGAATTTCTATCCCATATTGTGCAGTAGCATCAGTTGTTATACTGTGTATTATACCAAATATATTGTAATGTACGATCAAAGGAATTCTCCTGGAATGTTTGTGCTGCCTAATCAGACATGGTAGTCATGTAATTTTTATTAAAAGGCCTGAACAATTTTTCTGTGGGGCTATTTGAGATATTTTTTAGAATATATATGTAGGTGACATCCACACATCAGATATTTAAATCAAACAAATGGCTGCTAAAGCTGTTGGAGATAATTACTTTGCTTCCCATTATTGTATGACACAGCACGTGGGCTGGGGGGAGTAATTCTGATTGTAAAGAAGACTTTAGAAGCAGAAAGTATAACAAAAACCCACCGCTGAGCTCATTCTAACAGTAAATGTCAAGGAGATATGTGTGTATGTAAATTATATAAATAATATTTGTTCAGTGATATCACCTCATATAATCATGGAACGAATCATAGAAATATACAGCACAGAAGGAGGCCATTTGGCCCATCATGTCTGTGCTGGCCGAAAAAGATCTATCCAGCCTAATCCCACTTTCCAGCTCTTGGTCCGTAGCCTTGTAGGTTACGGCACTTCAAGTGCATATCCATGTACTTTTTAAATGCGATGAGGGTTTCTGCCTCTACCACCCTTTCAGGCAGTGAGTTCCAGACCCCCACCACCCTCTGGATGAAAAAAGTTCTCCTTAACTCCCCTCTAATCCTTCTACCAATTACTTTAAATCTATGGCCCCTAGTTATTGACCTCTGCTAAGGGAAAATAGGTCCTTCCTATCCACTCTGTCTCGGCCCCTCAAAATTTGATACACCTCAATTAAGTCTCCCCTCAGCCTCCCCTGTTCCAAAGAAAACAACCCCAGCCTGTCCAATCTTTCTTCATAGCTAAAATTCTCCAGTCCTGGCAACATCTTCGTAAATCTCCTCTGTGCCCTCTCTAGTGCGATCACATCCTTCCTGTAATGTGGTGACCAGAACTGTATGCAGTACTCTAGCTGTGGCCTAACTAGTATTTTATACAGTTCATGCATAACCTCCTTGCTCTTATATTCGATGCCTTGGCTAATAAAGGAAAGTATCAAGTATGCCTTCTTAACCATCTTATCTATTTGTCCTTCTACCTTCATCTAGCAAGGAGAAATCTGTAAACATGTACCCTCACATAAAGGTAATCAAAGCAAAAGCCAATGGGATCAGAAATGTTGACTGGAGAGTGTCACTGAATCTTCCCCACCTTCTCGCAACTGTGCAAAATTCAGTGAGATCCAGGAGTGAAATGTCTTGGTTTCAGCAGCGTTCCCTCCAGTGACAGGCCTGAGCCTATTCAGTTTCTTTTTGTTTAGAATGTCTTTGTTAGGCTTATTTCACTGAGGAGTCGTTTGCTGGATGGGTGGACTCTGAATGATCTCTTCAAGATTCACCTTTCCAGCTGCTTCATAGGATTCACTGATCCGCAGTAAAGTGCAATCAATAACATGGATAGGAAATAAATAAACTGAAGAGCAAAGAGGAGTTGCCATGGCAGCAAGAAGAAAATAATCTAGGCAGAAATCTAAATAAATCAATGGTGACTGTCGCAGGGAACCAGCTCTTTATAATATATAATAAGACAAAAAATTACATAAATTATACATTACAGTGCATGTTATACATAAATATATATATATATATATATATATATATATGGAATTATATATGATATATATCATATTATATGATAATATATGAGATGGCCAATATTACAACAGTTTTAGGGCATTCTAAAAATGTCAAAACTGAGATTGATAGATTTTTGTTTGGCAAAGGTATTAAGCGGAAAAATTCGGCTACTTACTGCCACGAGTTACCGCCGGTTTCCTGAAAAAAAATGGCAGCCGCTGCAACGCCAACTTAACGCCACGCTCTGCGAACTTGGACCTTTGCGCTGATTTTAGCGCTGGGTCCTAATCTCGCTCTGAAAAGCAAGTGTGCAGCAGACTGACATAGACGCTGTCAGCACTTCTTAAAGGGGACACACATCTTTCAGGTATGTTTGGATTTCAGCTTTTGGACTGTTTTTAATATTTTGTTGAAGTAGTGGCTTGGTGCAATAGATGTTAAAAGTTTTTAAAGTGTGCAGGGAGTGCAGGAAGTGCTGCTAGACACTTGCAAGGCTTCAGATGGTAAAGGAAGGCCTCTGAGAAGACAGAAGATGCTGGAAATACTCAGCAGGTCAGGCAGCATCCGTGGAGAGAGATACAGAGTTCACGTCTCAGGTCGAGATGCTGCCTTTCTGCTTTTATTTCAGATTTCCAGCATCCGCTCGCAGAGGGAAGAGGAAGTCCCAGAAGAGGAAGTCCCAGAAGGAAGGATGCAACCCAGACAGCTCCTTTCTGGCCGAGTTATCCGGGATGGAATCATCCGCCTGCAGTGACCACAACCCTAATTCCCCTTTCAACATTTGTCCCACACCTTACCTTCCCTCTGTTACTGACCATCATAGCGTCCTTTTGGCCACAATGCTGAAATAAAAGCCAGCACAAAACAAACATTTCAATCCAACTTTATCTATATATGCATCCAATATAACATCAAGAAATCAACTAATAACCCTTGTGCATTCCCTTAGTGACTGTCTTGTGTGTGCCTTTGCCTATCCTACTGATGTCACCCAGTGCTACCCCAGTGGCTGCAGCATGGCTGGTGGAAGGCTGCTGACTTTCAGTGAGGGACACTGCAGCTGACCTTGCAGGACGACCTCGAGGAGCTGGTGGCTGGGAGTGTCAAATCGAGTGACTGTGTTTCTTCTTCTTCACTCTCCTTGGTCAACCACTGGCTAAGCAGGCTGCATTTCTTGGGTGTGTGAAATGAGGAAGGCACAAGGGTGGAGTTGTGGTGAGGGCAAGAAAGCAAGAGGTGCATGCGAGAAGGAGGATAATGTATGAGGATACCAGCATCTTGTATCCTTTCTGCCCTGCCGCTGGCCAAGGGTTCAGCCATGCCCCTGCCAAGAATGGCCAGCAGCACCGTCTCCTTCAAGGGGGTGAGGTGAAGCTAGGAATGGGAGGTGTGCCTCGTGTTTGGTATAGATTGTTAGTAATGTGAGGTGAGTGATGGGGTGGGGGGGGGGGTCATGCAATGAGCAATGTGCGAGGCTAGTGGTGCAGTTGGTAGGAGATGGCTTTTGCATATGCATTCACTGATCTTGACCAGTGGTCTGAGGTCATGAAGCTTCCGTGGGCACTGGAGCCAGGTCATGTGGGCGACACTGCTGGCAGTGACGGCCTCGGTGATCTGGTCCCACATTATTCTTTCTGGAGGGCCTCCTGGCCCCTGTGGGTAGACGACCTCTCTTGTAGCGTTGACCCCTGCACAAAGCTGGAATGCTGCGTGCGAGACCCTGGGTGCCCCTTCCCTGGCTTGCTGAGCCATTTGTGTTAGTGCTGAAGCACTTTTCCCTTTTTTAAGGTGCGGAAGGCAATTCAACTTTAAGAGCTGAAGACTGCCATTTGAGAATTCATTTTTATGTTAATTTATTTTCAGAAGGCAGTTGACCTATAAGGGCTAAAAACTGATATTTTTAAATGATTTTTATATTTTTAATTTTAGAAGGCAATTCCCCTTTAAGGGTCCGCACTAAAATGACAGCCTTGCTTTAAGAGAAGGCTGTTCTTGCTGCAATGACACTATGGCCAGGCTAAATTGGGCCTCCTGCTGGGACTGCCGCCAGGGAAACGGCCTTGCACGGTAAGTTTAGTGCTGGGCTAATGTTAATTAACGACCAGCACCAATATCCCGGTCCTGCCAGCGCGGGTTGTTAACTCTGGCCCGCGGTGGCACCAGCAGGTTTTTAACGCTCTCCAATTTTTAGCCATAAGGGTTACGGAACCAAGGCGGATAGATGAAGTTAAGAAATAGATCAGCCATGATCTAACTGAATGGCGGAAGAGGCTCGAGGGGCTGAATGGCCTCTTCCTGTTCCTATGTGAAAGGCCCTATACAAATGCAAGTTCTTTCTTCTTCCTTCTTAAAGGGAACCAGAAATGTGTTCCTACCCTACAGCTGTATTGTTTAAGTACAGCTGGTTAAAGCTATTTATTTCATGCTGACGTTGCTGGGTGCAAACTGTTGCAGCATTTGTCCACATATCTACAGTGAATAAACTCCAGCAGTAATTATTTGGCAGTGAAGCACTTTGCAAAGCCTTGAGGATGGAATGGTGCTTTCTAAATGCAAGTTTATTTCTTTCTTTATCATTTGAAATGTATTAAAAATCTTGTTAATTTGACATTTTTAAAATCTCCCCTAAAAATTCAAAACCTGACCAAATGAGACTCCACACTTGTAATAGTAATAGCGCCAGAGAGGTTGGTTGGCAGTAATTAACAATTATCACGTTAAAAGGGTACTTATGCTACTAATTACTAGCCCTAAATATCTGCGGCAGATTTAGTTCATAGCTACTGCATAAATACAGAAACTTCATGACATTCAATGCATGTCAATGGTGAGGCAGACAGCAAGATACCGTTTTCGCAAAGCTAACGGCAGAGCGGCGCAACTTTTGGATATTTGCATTTAACTATGTGCCGCCTGAAGTTGCTGTACCATTTACACACAAATAACAGCAAGCGTCATTAGCCTCGCCATTATTTTGACATCACATTCTGGCCCATTATAGTTAATAAGTGAGACTATTCATGGAAGATTGTGTCCACTACACTTAAAAAATGACACAGAGGCAGAGGATCCCACGTTTTAAATTGCTATGTAAAGTGCAATTAGAATCAAGCGCAAAAGAATCTAAATCTAGACTCATTTGGTAAAAAAAAATTATCCAAGTTTTTTTATTGAAATTAACAAAAGGAATTAATTAGGCGAATGTACAGATGTATTTTGTCCAACACCAGAATAAAAGAATCAAGCGACATAACTGAAGCTAAGAATACACAAGATAAACTTAAGGGATAATTTATTCATGCTTAAAGGCATCAGCCCTGGAATTCTGGCACGGCATGTTAGTGTATGAAAACGCAATGTATTTGTTTGAAATTCCTTGTGGCACTATTTTGACAGAGGTGTTTTAACTTGTTTAAAAGAAATGCTGTAAATTCAGGACTGTCGACATTCAGAATAGGCTGACATCTATCTAGTACAGTGACGTATAGCTCAGTGGAAGTCTGCAGAAGGGAATTGGACCAATTCTTAGTCAGCAGGGTTTATTTAGAGGG
Source organism: Squalus acanthias (assembly GCA_030390025.1). Classification (NCBI taxonomy): domain Eukaryota; kingdom Metazoa; phylum Chordata; class Chondrichthyes; order Squaliformes; family Squalidae; genus Squalus; species Squalus acanthias. The sequence continues at coordinate 156,908,562 of CM059427.1, forward strand.
ATATGGGAAGGTAAAAGTGTTTGTCAGGTCCTAAAACAGGAACTTGATGATGAAGCAAACTCACTGCTGAGTGACCTTTCCTTGTTCTTATGTTCCTAAATTAATTGTGTGTTTATAAGTCCTCATTAACTATTTTTTTTATCCGGATGACATTTGAATATTTAAGTGCAACATAGTTACACAATAGGCCTGTTGGTAAATGTGAGTTAACCACGTTCGGAAATAAATACAGTATTGTCATTCGTTTGAGAATAAATGTCATCCAAAATAATGAGCTTGTTAACTTTGGGATATTGTACAGTATTTCTCAGTAAATGTCATCATGAATAGTAATCATCGTCCATGAGAGAGACTCCATCCAGATATTGTAAATCCCTGGGATTCTTACAAGTTGATATGTTATGTTCCTGTGCCAATCATCACGATACTGAACCTATCTTGTAATGAGAGTAGCTAGGGGTAGGCAAGCAATCAATGAACTTATGGGTAAACAGCAGGTGAATATAATCCAGTTACATTATTTTCACCTCCGCTGTTAATGTAGCTATATGGGGACATTGTCGACTCATTGCTGGGCCCTCCTGTGATGAACACTGCCTCTTCCATTCAGTGAACAATGTCTCAATAACCTGGAATTTATAGGGTGGAAATGACTGTCCGTGATGCTCATAACAAATTCCTCTCTTTGCTATCTGAATGGTGGGGCCAACATCGCTGACAGTCATTTCTATCCTATTTTAATGGAGATGTGAATACTCCTGTTAAAATAGTAAAGAGACGAATTTGATACAAGTTTTCTACCCTTTTAATATTTAGAAATAATATCCTCGGTGATGCATAGTGCAGCCATGAAGCATTTCTTTTCTGTTGGGAAACTCAAATGAAGGGTCAAAACCCAAATAACAGGACACTGACTCAGTTCAAAAGTGTGAAAGAGAAGCGCAATAAAAGCCAACGGATTGCAATAAGAAGGCAGACTTGTGTGCTGTGAGCTAAGGGCATGACATTTATTCCTAGGCTCTCATCCACAAATTCAGTTCCAAGTTAGGTGTATCTGGCGGAGGGGCTTTAGGGAGTCAAGTGAGCCACTCACCACAGAATACCCCAGCCTCTGACCTGCTCGAGCAGCTACAGCATTTATGCGGCTGGTCCAGTTGAGTTTCTGGTCAATGGTGACCCCCCAGAATGTTGTTGGTGGGGGACTCGGTGATGGTAATGCCATTGAATGTCAGAGGGAGGTGGTTAGTCTCTCTCTTGTTGGATATGGTCATTACCTGGCACTTGTGTGGCACAATAGTTATGTGCCACTTATCAGTCCAAGCCCAGATGTTGTCCAGGCCTTGCTGCATGCGGGCATGGACTGCTTCATTATCTGAAGAGTTGCAAATGGAACTGAACACTGTGCAATCATCAGCGTACAGCCCTACTTCTGACCTTATGATAGTCTAACCATCTTCATCAAGGATCTTCCCTCTATGACACTGCCCTGAGGAACTCCCCCAGCGATGTCCTGGGGCTGAGATGATTGGCCTTCAATAACCACAGCCATCTTCCTTTGTGCTAGGTATGACTACTGTCACTGGGGATTTTTTCCCCTGATCCCCATTGACTTCAGTTTTACTTGGGCTCCTTGGTGCAACACTCAGTCGAATGCTGCTTTAATGTCGAGGGCAGTCACTCTCACCTCACCTCTGGAATTCAGCTCTTGTGTCCAAGTTTGAGGTCGGGAGCCGAGTGGTCCTGGCAAAACCCAAACTGAGTATCAGTGAGCAAGTTATTGGTGAGTAAGTGCCACTTGATAACACTGTTGACGACTCCTATCATTTTGTTGATGATTAGGAGTAGGCAGATAGGGCAATAACTGGCTGAGTTGGCTTTGTCCTGCTTTTTGTGGACAGGACATACCTGGGCAATTTTCCACATTGTCGGGTAAATGCAGTGTTGTAGCTGTACTGGAATAACTTAACTAGGAGCAAGGCTCGTTCTGGAGCACTGCAGCTGGGATGTTGTCGAGGCCCGTAGACTTTGCTGTGTCCAGTGCACACAGCCGTTTCTTAATGTCATGTGGAGTGAATTGGATTGGCTGAAGATTGGCATCTGGGATGTTGAAGACCTCAGGAGGAGGCTGAGATGAATCATCCTCTTGGCACTTCTGGCTGAAGGTTGTTGTGAACACTTCAACCGTGTTTTTTTCATTCCCATGCTGGGCTCCGCCATCATTGAGGATGGGGATGTACTTGGAGCCTCCTCCTCTGGTTAGTTGCTTAATTGTCCACCACCATTCATGAATGGATGTGGCAGGACTGCAGAGCTTTGATCTGATGCGTTCATTGTGGAATCACTCAGCTCTGTCTATAGAATGCTGCTTCCACTGTTTAGCATGCATGTAGTCCTGTGATGTAGCTTAACCAGGATGGCTCCTGAATTTCAGGTACGCCTGGTGCTGCTCCTGGCATGTTGCTCATTGAACCAGGGTTGGTCATCTGGCTTGATGGTGATGGAGCATGAGAGATATGCTGGGCCATGAGGTTTCAGATCGTGATGGAAAACAATTCTGTTGCTACTGATGGCCCACAGGACCTCATGGATGCCAAATTTTGAGCTGTTAGATCTGCTCTTAATCTATCCCACTTAGCGCATTGGTAGTGCCACACAACACGATGGACGGTGTCCTCAGTGTGAAGACGGAACTTGGTATCTACAAGGACTGTGCGGTGGTCACTACAACCAATACTGTTTGAGACAGTACAGTGGAGCTAATCACCAATGGCGTTGTAGCAGAGCCTGGTCTCCAATCGTCTTGGATCCCCTTGCCATTGGACCAAGATCTTGCTCTGTCAAGCCCGTGTGGTAGCTGGTGTGCAACGGCCACCCCATGTTAAAAGAATTCACGCACAGGTATCTTCCACCCTTTAAAATGAAGTTCGGGACCTGGAATGTCAGGACCCTCATGGACAACCCCAACAGTGACGGGCCGGAACGCCGTACTTCTATCGTTGCCCGGGAGCTCAGACGTTTCGACATTGACATCGCTGCCCTAAGTGAGACCTGGCGGGCAGGGGAAGGCCAGCTCAAGGAGCAAGGCGGTGGCTACACCTTCTTCTGGAAAGGCAAACCTGAAGAAGAACGCCGCCTCCATGGGGTAGGCTTCGCCATAAAAACTGAACTAGTTGGGCGTCTCAGAGACTCCCCTAGCGGTATAAACGAACGCCTCATGACTCTTCGGCTCACCCTAGCCTGGAACCAGCACGCTACGGTCATCAGTGCGTATGCCCCAACACTGGAAACCACAGACGAGACCAAAGAGGAATTCTACTCCAGCCTCGAACAATCCCTGTCCCGAGTCCCAACGGGCGACAAGCTGATCCTCCTTGGAGACTTTAACGCCAGAGTTGGAAAGGACACTGACCTCTGGGGAGGTGTGATCGGCAGAAAGGGGGTAGGGAAAGCCAACTCCAACGGTACCCTCCTCCTGTCGAAATGCTTAGAACATGGCCTTGTCATAACCAATACCTTGTTCCATCAGAGAGACAAGTACAAGGCTTCATGGCAGCACCCTCGCTCCAAGCACTGGTATCTGCTGGACTACGTCATCGTCCGAGCGAGGGACCGCAAGGACGTCCACATCACCCACGCAATGACAGGAGCCGACGACTGCTGGACAGACCACTGCCTAATCCACTCTGTCATCTCCATCAATGTAGCCCCAAAACAGCGGCGGCAACAGAAACAATGCCGCAGGAAAATTAACGCTGGAGCACTCAAAGACCCTGCTAAGAAAGCCCTGTTCAGCCTGCGCCTCACAACCAACCTGACGACTCCCAGTGATTCAGAGACACAGTGCCCACAGCACCTGGTCTGCACTCAAGGCCTCCATAATCAGCACCTGTGAAGAGACGCTTGGTCACTTGACCAGGAAACACCAAGACTGGTTCGACGAGAACGACCAGGAGATCCAGGAGCTAATAAGCCGCAAGCGCAAGGCAATCCTGATCTGGAAACAGCAACAGAACTCGAGAGCAAGAAAGCAGCTCTACAGGCCGAGGTCCAACAAAAAACTCGTGACCTAAAGAACAGATGGTGGGTGGAGAAAGCGCAGGAGATCTAGCAGCTAGCAGACAACCATGACGTGCGTGGATTCTTTAGCGCAGTCAAGACCATCTACGGCCCAAGCACCCAAGGCCCTATCCCACTGCGGGCCAAGAATGGAGAGGTATTCATCAAGGACAGAGAGGCAGTCAGTGCCCGCTGGAAGGAGCACTTCAAAGATGATCCTTAACCGTGACTCTGTCTTCGACACGAGTGTCTTCAACTCCATCCCACAGCATGCCACCCGCCACCATCTCAGCACAACCCCAGCCCGGCATGAGGTTGGAAAGGCCATCCGACAACTGAAGAACAACAAGGCCTCAGAAGCAGATGGAATCCCCGCCGAGGCACTAAAGCATGGTGGAGAAGCACTACTGGCGCGAATTCATGAACTCATTTCTCTTATCTGGAAGGAGGAGAGCATGCCATAGGATCTCAGAGATGCCGTAATTGTGATCATCTTCAAGAAAGGTGACAAGTCCGATTGCGGTAATTACAGAGGCGTTTCCCTGCTGTCTGCCACAGGGAAAATCATCGCAAGAATCCTCCTCAATCGCCTTCTCCCAGTGGCCGAAGAGCTCCTCCCAGAGTCTCAATGCGGATTCTGCCCACTAAGGGGCACAATGGACATGATCTTCACCGCACGTCAATTGCAAGAGAAATGCAGGGAACAGCACCAACCGCTGTACATGGCCGCCTTTAATCTCACAAAGGCCTTTGACACTGTCAACCGTGAGGGATTATGGAGTGTCCTCCGCAAATTCGGCTGCCCTCAAAGGTTTTTCACCATCCTCCGCCAGCTTCATGATGACATGCAAGCCATGATCCTGACCAACGGTTCCACCACAGACCCAATTCACGTACGAACCGGAATCAAGCAAGGCTGTGTCATCGCACCAACGCTCTTCTCGATCTTCCTTGCTGCAATGCTCCATCTCACCCTCAGTAAGCTGCCCGCTGGAGTGGAGCTAATTTACAGAACAAACGGGAAACTGTTTCACCTCCGTCGCCTCCAGTCCAGATCCAAGGTCGTCCCATCCTCTCGTCGAATTACAGTATGCAGACGACGCTTGCGTCTGCGCTCACTCGGAGGTCGAACTCTAAACTATCGTTAACACCTTCACCGAAGCGTACGAGAGCATAGGCCTTACACTAAACATTCGTAAGACAAAGGTCCTCTACCAACCTGCCCCCACCACACAGTACTGCCCCCCGATTATCAAAATCCACGACAAGGCCTTGGACAACGTGGACCACTTTCCATACCTTGGGAGCCTACTGTCAACAAGGGCAGACGTCGACGACGAAGTCCAACACCGCCTTCAGTGTGCCAGTGCAGCCTTCGGTCGCTTGAGGAAGAGAGTGTTTGAAGACCAGGACCTCAAACCTGGCACTAAGCTCATGGTCTACAGAGCAGTAGTGATACCCGCCTTGCTGTATGCCTCAGAGACATGGACCATGTACAGCAGGCACCTCAAAGCACTGGAGAGGTACCACCAACGCTGCCTCCGTAAGATCCTGCAAATCCATTGGCAGGATAGGCGCACCAATGTCAGTGTTCTTGCTCAGGCCGACATCCCCAGCATCGAAGCTTTGACCACGCTCGATCAGCTCCGATGGATGGGTCACATCGTCCGTATGCCCGATACGAGACTCCCAAAACAAGCGCTCTACTCGGAGCTCCGGCACGGCAAGAGAGCCCCAGGTGGGCAGAGGAAACGCTTCAAGCACACCCTCAAAGCCTCCTTGAAAAAGTGTAACTTCCCCACCGACACCTGGGAATCCCTGGCCCAAGACCGCACCAAGTGGAGGAGAAGCATCCAGGAAGGCGCCGAACACCTCGAGTCTCTTCGCCAGGAGCAAGCGCAAGTCAACCCAAGCACCCCACCTGCCTGCCCCTTCAACCACTGTCTGCCCCACCTGTGACAGAGACTGTAGGTCCCGCATTGGACTCAGCAGTCACCTGAGAACTCATTTTTAATGTGGAAGCAAGTCATCCTCGGTTCCGAGGGACTGCCTAAGAAGAAGAATACATCACACTTGAAACGTTAGTCCTGTTGCCTCCACTGATCCACGTTTGATCAAGTCCCTGACAGTAGTGGACTAGCACTCAAGGACAGCACCTTGTATTGGTATTATAGGCTGCCACATGAAATTAAACTACTTTCTATTGCATTCCCCAACAGCTAGATGAAATTAACCATCTTTGAGGTGCCAAACCCCTGGGCAAAGCTCCTGAGTTATCATGGACAGACTGACCACTTTGAATGTTTCATACCTGGGAGGGATGTTTGGGTTTCTGAAGTTGATGAGATGTTAATAAATTTGCAGAATGGGAGTGTAATTGGCAAATGAATTTCAATACAGTTAAGTGTGAGGTGGTGCATTTTGGTCGGAAGATTAAGGAGGCCACTTCCTGCTTAGATAAGAGTCTAAATAAGGTAGAGGAGCTAAAGAACCAAGGGGTGCAGATACACACATCATTAAGAGTAGCGATGCAGGTTAATAAGGCCATAAAAAAAGAAAACTATGCACTGGAGAGATAGAATTGAAAAGCAGAGAAGTTATGTTAAGTTTGTGTCGAAGCTTGGTTACACCACACTTGGAGTACTGTGCACAGTTCTGGTCTCCATATTATAAAAAGGATATAGAGGCACTGGAGGAGGTACAAAAAAGATTCACAAGGATGATACCAGAACTGGGAGGATATACCTGTCCGGAACGGCTGAACAGGATGGGGCTCTTCTCTGGACAAGAGAGGACTGATGGGTGACCTGATCGAGGTCTTTAAGATTATGAAACGGTTTGATAGGGTAGACGTCGAGAAAATGTTCCCACTTGTGGGGGAATCCAAAACTAGAGGTCATAAATATAAGATAGTCACCAATAAATCCCATAGGGAATTCAGGCGAAACTTCTTTACCCAAAGAGTGGTAAGAATGTGGAATGCGCTACCACAACGAGTAGTTGAGGTGAATAACATTTAAAGGGAAGCCAGATAAACACATGCGGGTGAAAGGAATAGAATGATATGCTGATGGAGTTAGATGAAATGGAGTGGGAGGAGGCTCGTGTGGAGCATAAATGCCGGCATAGACCAGTTGGGCCGAATGGCCTGTTTCTGTGCTGTAAACTCTATTTAATTCTATGTAATGTCTCACTCCTCTTCTCAGGAACAGCAAAGAGTTAGAAAGAACAAAACCCACTTCTCTCGTGGTCTCAAGCTATCACCTCTAAAATTGAATTTATAGGAGGTCAGCCTGTGATAAGCTGCACTGACCCTGAATACTGGAGGTACCGCATTGCAGAGAAGAAATTAACCCAAGACCCAGACATCAATTATCAGAATCTTCTCACACCAAGAGAATAATGAGATGAGTCTGCCCTCTAGTGGACCATTGCAATCTAACAGCAGGGATCGATGGAGATAGGCCCCTGACTTCATTGTGCAAAGGTTCTGGTGGCAGACCCCAGGATAAACCCTAGCAACACTATGAACTCTAATGGAATGATATCATAAAAAAGGAGTGGGCAGAAACAGGTTTTGTCTGTTGGATCTTTTCAATGAGGGAGGGGTAATATCTCTTAATGTCTCTCAATGTCTCTTAATCTCTCCTGCTTTCTATCCTATCACTGACCTTCCCTTTTGTTCTTTCATCCCCTCCTCCTTTTCCCAGCCCCTAAACTTGCTTTAAAATCTATTCCATTTCCTGCTTTTTTCCAGTTCTGACGAAAGGTCTTCGACCTGAAACGTTAACTCTGTTTCTCTCTCCACGGATGCTGCTTGGCCTGCTGAGTTTTTCCAGTGTTTTCTGTTGTTATTTCGGATTTCCAGCATCTGCAGTATTTTGCTATTGTATGAGGGTTAATTCTGCTCTGACTGTCTGGAGAATTAATTTAAGTTTAAACTTGGGCACCACTAGATGGCATCAAATGTGTGGCCATTTGAAAAGAATAATCTGCAGTGTTCATTTAATGGCCACTTGGGCAAGGTTCTCAAGCACCTTCAACCTTGAACTGCACCCGATTAGAAATGGCCCAGAATTTGCTGGGAAAATAACGGCACGTTAAAGGCAAACAACGTTATTAGTGTGTAAAAAACCCAGAAATTTGTGGCGAAGAGAGATACACCGTGAATTGCGAATTGCCACAATTTGCTGCATGATTTGCCGTTAGCCTTGCAAAATCGGGATCTTGCCGTCAACCTCCCCATGAGTTGTCAAGAAATTGCTGGATTTGCGCCGTAAATATGAATTAACCTTGCCGCAGAAAGCTAGAGCTGCTATTTTATGGTGTAAGGACCCTGTTAATGGGGTGATTTATGGTCCTGACATGCCTCTCAACCTTGGAGGCCCAAAAAAGGAATAATTGAAACTGTCAAGTCTCACTTCTGCAGGTAGTAAATTGTTCCTGGAGGTTTCTTAATTTTTCTTTCTGTCTCTTTTTTTATTTCTCTTAATCCAATCTTTCTTGCCCTTTCTTTATTTCTATTTCTGTATCTAATTTGACTCGAATTCGTCCTATTTTCTTCTTTGTCGTTTGCTCCGTTTCTCTCTCCCTTCTTAAATTTAATAGGTAAAGGAGATAGACTATTGGTCTCGTCGTTCACCAAGTTCATCGTTATCAGCTTGCACTTCCAGCAATTTGCAGCACAAAAACAACTGGAGCTGAAGGGGAAAAAATCCAATTCACAATACACTGCTCCAGCAAATTCTGGGCCACTACCTTTGAGAGAAAGCTGGAGGTGGAACGTTAAGAAACTTTCTTTAAGTGTCCATACAATAGTTGACATTTTACTTCTTGCAAGCATATGATGGGTGTTCTCAGCATATTGAAGATAGGGACAAGCATCCAGCTAGGGCCTGCTCATTCATGTCACACAAATGCCAGACAATGACAATCTCCAACGAGAGAGCATCTAACCACCCTCCCTCAATAGCAGACTCGAGGGACTGAATGGCCTACTCCTGCTCCTACGTTCCTATCAAGAATGAGTGTTTCCTGAATATCAGACAATCAGATCTCTCAGGCAGAATGATGAATTACAACGGCATCTGTGTAGCCAATAGAAAGGATCCATACAATAATACAAGAGCAAGACATTAACCTTATCTCAACTCTAGAAATCACTCAAACATTGGATAATTCATCTGTAGTATTTTAAGATAACATATTCAACACTGATTACAGCTTGCTACTGTTTACAGTAAATAGTACTTCATCATCCCCATACTATTAAACACAGCCTTAGCTGAATAAACCAAGTTCATTAAAATGCCAATTAAAATTATTATTTTGAGTATAAGTCAGCTGGTGGTGTTTTTCAGGGCTGCTAATAATGTTCAACTTAAGTTAAATTGGCATAATAATTCCCACTATCTTGCACTAATACTTGCTCCCAGCTGCCACATTACTTTTTGACTAAGTATGAATCCACTGTGAGGCATTCAATTATAGTTTCATTATCCTTCAATCCCTGATGTATTCTAGTTACTGTAATTAATCGTTAATCTTTTTTTTAAATTACAACTCATATTTCATTGTATAATGCACCTAATTTAAATTACAGTTATAACATAATTTGACACAACACATTATATAACATTTTCTAGAATTAGTTACCACCAAACAAGTCACCTTCCCAGGACCCAAAGGATAAAAGATTATTGCATATACTAAGACACTCCAGAACATGAAGATGTTGGACACAGGACCACCGAGCAACATGATCCTTCCTATTTTTTAAGTATGAAATGTGTTGGAAGATAAATGTGTTTCTATTTAAGTTTTAACATTAAACAATGACAACATGGCTAATGCAGCCATCATGTGTAAAGAACGTGAGCTTCAGTTAGGACATGCAGACAGTCACGTAACGTTACAGACTTTTGCTGACATAAAATCAGCTAGATGCAGAAGACATGTTTTTGAGAAAATCAACCAGAACAGAAAGTTAAGGTTAAGAGAAGAGTGGTGATAGAAAACACCAGACAAGAAAGGTGTGAATTCAGTCTAAAACCTTGATAAAGTTTAGATAAGAGTATCTATGGTTCTGCTCTCATGCTGAAGGTAGTCTGTTCACCACATTTGGCTGAAAAAGGTAAAAACAAGAATGATTGTATAAAGAACAGGGAGCAGATTAGATAGCTGGCACCTCAAGAGAAGAGGACCCAGCTTTGAACCCAGACAAGGAGTCCCAAGTTGTGAGTATGGCTAGAAAAGCTCATACCTTGTAAAAGAATAGGGGGAAGAAATTGGGCTCTTTTTTGGGCGCTACGAGGCCTCTTAAACTAACAAAATATCATCTGCGACATGTGTATACACTTTCGATGGAAGTGCACCTGATGTTATATTTGGAAAGGGGTTTGTGCTCACTCACCTAACGACCGCTGGCAGCATATAGAGCAGGCAGATCATGACGTCAGTCAGCGTGTAACACTGATTTGATGCCAGCACTGCCATTTTAGAGCTCCACACTCCAGCCTATGCCCTCCCTTAAGCTCGCACAGCTGAATACACAGCTCAACGACATGAAGGATCCCCCACCAGTGCTATTTAAAGGGATCATCAACTACTTACAGGCTAGTTGCTGGATTACTTCTTCTGGCTATTGCTGCAATTCTATGGGTTTTCGGTGCTTTTCCATACTTTTTAAAGTTTCAATAGTCTACAGGGCGTGGTCTGGCTGGTGCTGAAGTACTTTTTTAGTGACTTAAAGGCTTGTGCACAAACCAGTTGCTTCCAGACATAGGTCGCCTAGTAAGGGCTCCCTCTTGGCATTGAGCATGACTGGGCGAATGAGCTGAGGCCACATAGAGCAGAACAAGCTGCTAGAGAAGGGAGGAGGAGGATGGGGAGAAGGGCTCTCAGCAATTCCCTTCCCATATTGGCCAGCACTGTCCCCTCCATGGGGGTTAAAACATGCAGGCATGCCTCTCACCCTCCCATTCATTTCTGTTACTTCCTGTTATGCGCCACCTTCTCCTGCAAGAAAGAGGGAAGTGTGTCACTGAGTGTTGTGCAATATGTTTGGGTGATATGGCTGACATGGTTGAATAGCTGCCAGTGTGTGCAAGCTGGGGGTGTAGTGAACTGAGTAGTGGATGATGCTAATGGTGCAGTTGGTAGGATGTGGCATTTGAAGATGCATTCCTGACCTTGACAACTCCTGAAAGATCATTAAACTTCTTCCTGCACTGCATCCAGGTGCTTGGGGCTACACTCCTGGCATTGACCACCACCACTATCTCTTGCCACTGCCATCTGAACATGTGTCTGGAGGGCCCCCCTGAAGATACAGGACATCTCTCCTCCTTTTCACCTCTTCCACTAAGGCCTCCAGTGCAGCGTCTGAAAACCTTGGTGCACGTGCTCTCCCATGGTCAACCATTGTTGAATCTCCAACAGCACAAGATTCAGAATGTTCTCAGCACCACCAGCAGCCACAATACACCTCCCCTTTAAGAGCTGCAGGCTAGCTTTAAGTAGTGCTAGGGCAATGTACCCTCTTAAAAAAAAAAAAAAAAAAAATTCCGTGTGCGATCCCTTTAAATTTGCTACACGGTATCTTCCAATGACAACAGTTTGTGAGCAGCCTGCGCGGGACCTCCCAATTGATGCGCCATCGTGCACCGTGCACCTCAGGGAACATTAGTGCTTATGCTATTGGGCCCCCTGCCGATGCGTGCAGACAATCAACAGCGCACGGAGCGCTGGCTGCACGCAGCAATCATGGAAATGAGCAGGCAGCACGAAGTTGGCTTCCTGCCTACAGTGCAATCAATGGGCGGGGTTAATCGCGCATCGTGATCCCTGCACCCATTTTCAGGGGTTATCCAATTTAACCCTCTAGGTGTCATAGCATTAAGATCTATTTATGAATGTAATGCTTAGTTAATTTTGGGTGGATATTGGAACTAATAAAGTTATACACCGAGCTAAGTGTCTTGTGAGATTCTTGAATCAACTGACGTAGCATTTGGTGTGCCAACTTTGGCGAGCCAGCCAGGAGGAAACTTACATTGACTCACAAACATATGGGAGGCAATTTATTGACTCAATGAGCGATAAAAACCTGAAGGCCTACTCTGCGGAGTGGTGTTGTTGACCCCGTTGTTGAATCATTCTGAGACCCCACAAAGGAAGATCATCTGTTTTCTAAAGTTACTGATAATCCCTATAACGATTACTGTATTATTCGGCACTGATATGTTTTTAATATCATTGATATTGTAATCGTGGAGTGATAGTACATTTAGCAGGGTATTAACTTCTCATTTGGCTGAGCATTACCGTAGGAGTACAAGGTTCACAATCTTGCTCACAGGAACCGAGGGAGGGCAACACGGCCTCCCGTAATTCTAAATCTGGGAAAGGTGAAAATATTCACTTAAGCTATTCCTCCAGCCAAACATTTAAGAAGCATCAAAGTAGTCCATCATCCACGATAGACGTAATCAAGCTTGGTAGTTAGGTAGACCCCTACAACATTCCAGGAGACAGTTAGAAGATAATGTTAGACCAAATAAGGATACTAAATTAGCTCTGATATCTTGGGGACTACTATCGGCCTGTATTGTATTTACCAAAGTAAACCACTGTCTGAAAGACGAACACACGAAACAAAAGAATAAAAGAGTAAAACTGAATTACAGGAGATGACTGAGAAGTTTACTATGATGCAGGGATTATTTACCATAGTAAAGGGTTTGTCGGATCAGAATAAACATCTTCAGCGAGAATGTAAACGTTTAAAGACCGAATTAAAAACTGTAGGAGAGATGGAAATACAGAAACTTAAAGATAAAGTAACAGAACAAAGGGCACACGGTGTAAGCTGTGGAGAAGTCCTAATTATAGTATTGCTTCAGAAGGAAGAATTAGAGCAGGAGGGGAAGAAAGATGTGTGTATAACCTGTCAGGCACTAATTAAACAACGGGAACAGTGCTCAGCACATTGTAATAAATTAAAGAAAATAGTACAGGAGGAGAATGGGTTAAAGGCAGCTCTTTCGCAGCAAAGACTGTAATGCAGCTACGTAAAGATCCCTCAGTTAGTCACAACAAGTGCAGTAAAAGAAAGAGGGAGATAAAGGAGAAATGAAAAGCCTCACATGGCTGCTACCTGGACCGTCACCTGTGCCAGGCTTGGGTGATGACATCGTGGGTGTACATGGACCCATGACCCTGAGCGAGTGAACAAAGCGGCAAACCAGGAGGGCCAGTATGAGCCTGAGAAAGTCTTTCCCACATAAGATTGTAAATCATTACAAAACAAGGTTAGTATTGAGGGGTTTTTGATATTATGAGGGGTTTTGATAGAATAAATAGGAGAAATTGTTTCCACTGGCAGGAGGGTCAGTAACCAAAGAACACAGATTTAAGATAATTGGCAAAATATCCAAAGTAAATCAGGAGAATTTTTTTTTACGCAGCGAGTTGCTACGATCTGGAATGCACTGTCTGAAAGGGCGGTGGAAGCAGATCCAATAGTAATTTTCAAAAGGGAATTGGATAGATACTTGAAAAGGAGCAATTTGCAGGGCTATGGGGAAAGAGTATGGGAGTGAGACTAATTGGATAGCTCGTTCAAAGAGCCGGCACAGGCACGATAGGCTGAATAGCCTCCTGTGCTTTATGATTCTATGATTCTAAGTAGCAAACATCAGCAATTGAAAATTGAAATGAGAGAAAAATGATGAATTACAAGCTAAAAGATTTCTCTTGTTTTGAGTGTACTGTCCTTTAAAAATGTGTGTGAAACTGTTTGCTTTTTTGGATCTGCTGTTTTTTTTAAATTATTAATTCAAGGGATGTGGGCATTGCTGGTAGCATTTACTGCCCATCCCTAGTTGATCTTGAGAAGGTGGTGGTGAGTCGCCTTCTTGAACCGCTGCAGTCCGTGTGGTGAAGGCACTGCCACAGTGCTATTAGGGAGGGAGTTCCAGGATTTTGACCCAGCGACGATGAAGGAACGGCGATATATGTCCAAGTCAGGATGGTGTGTGACTTGGAGGGGAACTTGGAGGTGGTGGTGTTTCCACGCACCTGTTGCCCTTGTCCTTCTAGGTGGTAGAGGTTGCGGGTTTGGGAGGTGCTGTCGAAGAAGCCTTGGTGAGTTGCTGCAGTGCATCTTGTAGATGGTACACAGTGCAGCGCCGGTGGTTGAAGGGGTGAATGTTTAAGGTGGTAGATGGGGTGCCAATCAAGCGGGCTGCTTTGTCCTGGATGGTGTCGAGCTTCTTGAGTGTTGTTGGAGCTGCATTCATCCAGGCAAGTGGAGAGTATTCCATCACACTCCTGACTTGTGCCTTGTAGCTGGTGGAAAGGCTTTGGGAAGTCAGGAGGTGAGTCACATGCCGCAGAATACCCAGCCTCTGACCTGCTTTTACAACCACAGTATTTATGTGGTTGGTCCAGTTGAGTTTCTGGTCAATGGTGACACCAGAATGTTGATGGTGGAGGATTCGGCACTGGTAATGCCATTGAAAGTCATGGGGAGGTGGTTAGACTCTCTCTTGTTGGAGATGGTCATTGCCTGTCACTTGTGTGGCACAAATGTTATTTGCCACTTACCAGCCCAAGCCTGGATGTTGTCCAAGTCTTGCTGCATGTGGGTACGGACTGCTTTATTATCTGAGGAGTTGCGAATGGAACTGAACACTGTGCAATCATCAGTGAACATCCCCACTTCTGACCTTATGATGAAGCAACTGAAGATGGTTGGGCCTAGGACACTGCCCTGAGGAACCCCTGCAACAATGTCCTGGGGCTGAGAGGATTGGCCTCCAACAACCACAACCATCTTTCTTTGTGCTAGGTATGACTCCAGCCAGTGGAGAGTTTTCCCCCTGATTCCCATTGACTTCAATTTTACTAGGGCTCCTTGATGCCACACTCGGTCAAATGCTGCCTTGATGTCGAGGGCAGTCAATCTCACTTCACCTCTGGAATTCAGCTCTTTTGTCCGTGTTTGGACCAAGGCTGTAATGAGGTCTGGAGCTGAGTGGTCCTGGCGGAACCCAAACTAAGCATCGGTGAACAGGTTATTGATGAGTAAGTGCCGCTTGATAGCACTCCAAGCACTACAACACCTTCCATCACTTTGCTGATGATTGAGAGTAAACTGATGGGCGGTAATTAGCCGGATTAGATTTGTCCTTTTTTGTGGACAAGTCATACCTGGGCAATTTTCCACATTGTCGGGTAGATGCCAGTGTTGTAGCTGTGCTGGCACCTCATTTTCAGGTACACCTGGTGCTGCTCCTGGCATGCTCTTCTCCGCTCCTCATTGAACCAGGGTTACTCACCTGGCTTGACGGTAGTGGTAGAGTGAGGGATATGCCGGACCATGAGGTTACAGATTGTGGTGGAATATAATTCTGCTGCTGATGGCCCACAGCACCTCATGGATGTCCAGTTTTGAGCTGCTAGATCTGTTCCTAATCTATCCCATTTAGCACAGTGGTAGTGCCACACAACACGATGGAGGGTGTCCTCAGTGTGAAGTTGGGACTTCGCCTCCACAAGGACTGTGCGGTGGTCACTCCTACCAATACTGTCCTAGACGGATGCATTTGCGACAGGTGAGGATGAGGTCGAGTAGGTTTTTCCCTTGTTTTGGTTCTCTCACCATCTGCCGCAAGCCCAGTCTGGCAGTTACGCCCTTCAGGACTCAGCCAGCGGTGGTACCACCGAGCCACTCTTGGTGATGGACATTGAAGTCCGCCTCCCAGAGTACATTCTGTGCCCTTGCTACCCTCAGTGCTTCTTCCAAGTGGTGATCAACATGTAGGAGCACTGATTCATCAGCTGAGGGAGGGCAGTAGGTGGTAATCAGCAGGAGGTTTTGTTGCCCTTGTTTGACTTCATGAGGTCCGGAATCAATGTTGAGGACTCCCAGAGCCACTCCTGACTGTATACCACTGTGCCACCACCTCTGGTGGGTCTGTCCTGCTGGTGGGACAGGGATGGTGACGGAGAAGTCTGGGATGTTGGCTGATAGGTACGATTCTGAGAGTATGAATATATCAGCCTGTGGAATAGATCCCCAGCTGTTAATGAGGAGGACTTTGCAGGGTCAACTGAGCATGCATTTATCGTATCCAAATATTATGCCTAGGTTGAAGCCGAGTGGTCCGTCCGGTTTTATTTTTATTATACTTCTTTATAGCAGTTTGATACAACTTAGTGGCTTGCTAGGCCATTTCAGAGGACAGAAAAGAGTCAACCACATTGCTGTGGGTCTGGAGTCACATACAGGCCAGACTGGGTAAAGATGGCAGATTTCCTTCCCTAAAGGACATAAGTGAGCCAGTTGGGGTTTTACGACAATCCGATAGCTCCATGGTCACCATTGCGAGTTATTTAATTGTTTTTTTTAAACTCAATTCAAATTCACAAGCTACCACACAAAAGCAAAATACTGCAGATGCTGGAAATCTGAAATAAAAACAGAAAATGCTGGAAATGCTCAGCAGGTCAGGCAGCATCTGTGGAGAGAGGAACAGGGATAACGTTTCAGGTCGATGACCCTTCGTCAGAACTTCATGAGTTCTGACGAAGGGTCATCGACCTGAAACGTTAACTCTGTTCCTCTATCCACAGATGCTGCCTGACCTGCTGAGCATTTCCAGCATTTTCTGTTTTTATTTCACAACTACCATGGTGGGATTTGAATTTACCGAATTATTAGTCCAGGCCTCTGGATTACTAGTCCAGTAACATAACCACTACACTAACGTACCCATTTTGTAGCTTGCTCTGGTTGCGGCTTGCTCTGCCCTTTTCACAGTTTGCAATGTTGATCTTTTGTAAGCCTTAGTTTAGTTAACATTAAGACTGTTAAGAATATTTAAATCTTTGTTTTTCCTGCAAGAGCTCAGTTTTCCTGTAGATTTATAAGTTATCTGCAAGGCATTCTGAAGCAAGAAGATAACTTGCAACCTACTGAATATTCGTCTGTCCTAACTTTTGTTGGACATGTATGTGTTAATTTGAGATATTGACTTCCTCCGTTTCTGGGTCTGAATTGAAACAATTGATGCTCACTGACCTGAGTTTATAGAAATTCGAACTGTTTGCGCTGGCCGTTAAGGCTATTTCGGCAAAGAAAATGGCGGCTGCCTCACTTCCGCCTGCCTCTGGCGTGGGACACGGCGACTGCCATTTTGGTAAGGGCCATAGCGTTGCCTTTATGGCCGGGATATCCGGGATGGAATCATCCGCCTGCGGTACCAGTGACCACAACCCCAATTCCCCTTTCATTACCATTTTTTTTAGGTGCGGAAGGCAGTTCAGCTTTACGAGCTGAAGACTGCCATTTGGGAATTATTTTTAATGGGTTTTTTCCAGAAGGCAGTTGAGCTCTAAGGGCTAAAGACTGCCTATTTTTAAATGATTTTTATTTTTTTCATTTTAGAAGGCGGTTCCCTTTTAAGGGACCGACACTGCTTTCTAAAATGACAGCCTTGTTTTAAGACAGCGCTGCTCTTGCTCCAGGGACGCTACGGCCACGCTACATTGGGCCTCCTGCTGAGAGTACCACCGGAAAACCAGTCTTGCACGGTAGGTTTAGTGCTGCGCACGGCAGCTGTCTCTGATTCTGCCAGCATTTCACACCTTACGTTTTGTTTCTCAACCTGTCCCATTACCATCTCGTCTTGCCTTGAGCATCTCTTAATGTCTCTACTCACTAAAGACCATCCCTTTTGTTCTTTTATTCCTCCCCCCAGCCTCCCCCTTGCATTTTTATCTGTTTATTTCTTGCTCTCTCAGTTCCGACGAAGGGTTTCGACCTGAAACGTTAACTCTCTTTCTCTCTCCATGGATGTTGCCTGGCCTGCTGAGTTTTTCCAGTGTTTTCTGTTGTTATTACCAAAATAATAATGCCTGCACTATTATTTCGGGCAGCAGTTAACTTCGGCCCGCAGTAGCACTGGCAGGTTTCCGGCCTACTCCTCTTTCTAGGCCCAAGTGTCTGATCAAATTACTAATTTATGAATACGAGTTTCCTGTGCTGGCCACAGTTGAGTAAATTATGTGAAAACCTGTTTCGCGACATGGGATTGTCATGTAACAATTGGTACTTCTGAGTTCATCACCCATAACAGGAAGTCAATCATTTAAGCTGTATCAGTAACTAAGGTGTGTATGTTGATTGTAAGGTAACTGGAGTTGTAATGTTAAGTATCGTAAAACGTGAATATAGTTGATATCTAAAAAAACCTAGTTAAGGCACAAGACATTAATTTCAACTGAATATGGTGCCCCTAAGATCTTGGGGGATTTAAGGTGGCCCTGCTTTGTCTCATATCCTTGTGTGTGCCTGAGACAGGGCTAGGGAAACACCACTAGTTATTTTAAATGAGATGAACAAACTAAAATGCTATTTTCCCCAACAGGATTACAAAGGTTTACGGAAATATGAAGGGTAACGATAGTGATAATGTTGTCAATCAACTAATGATTGTTTTAACAGATACACATATCCGAAGGATGCAAGTCCTTCAGTTCTGGAACCCTTTTTATACATTGTGCCTGTGGTGCTGTTGTTTAAGATCGCAATGTTAGAAACTGGAAATTTTGGTGCTTTCACGAACAGTCTTTGTAAATTGGTCATACATTTTACATTAAAGATGAGGGGGTAGAGTTTCTGCTTTAGGCGCAATCGGCAAACTGGGGGCGTGGTCAGTCTGTGAACGGGGCCGGCTTGCAGCGCAATGTTTTTTAAACCAGTGTTACAGATCACCGAAACTCAATTTACACTTGACGTAACTTGCGTTTAAAATTCAGCAATCTTTTGCACTGTTTTGGCCGATTTCATCTGGATTGCGCTGGTTTTATCAGCGCAAACTAGTGGAAACTCTCGGCCGAGTAGGCTAGATCCATTTAGGCTGAAATTTATTTGGCAGAATTTATTTGCATTTGGTTGGGAAAATCAAACCTGTGATTTCAGGGTATTCGGATCTTTCTGCCAGTTTATTTCATGTTAAATTGGTCGCAGCAGGTTTTGTAACTCTACGGCCAAAGTCCTGGTAGAACAGGTGTTCTCTAGGATGGGATTTTCATACGGCATAGACAGAGACAATGGATCACCTTTTGTGGGGAAAGCGATAACGGGGGTCTGTGGCCTTATGCAAAGGACTGAGGACAGTAAAAGTCATGTTGAAGAAAGTAGTGATTGAAACAGGTTTATGAAGTAGGGGATAGAGTTATGGTACAGCAAATACCTGAAAAGAAGCCTTTCCCGAACTCTTCATGGGAAAACCTATAACATGCGATGCAAAAAGTGAGCCCATCAGTATAACTAGCAGGGGTAATGGCAGGAAATCAGATCATTGAAAAATGCAGGCATGCTATGTAGATTAAACCATTCCAAGGATCTTAAGAAGAACCACCATGGATTTTCTATACTTTCTAACAGGTGACCATGGTCTGCGTCGATAGTGGTGGCGGAGGACTATCAAGAGTATTCCTTTTACATGAAGGTAGCTTCACAGGGTTAGGGAGCAGACGTTGCCAGAAAGGTGAAGGTGCACGGAGCAGTTCCAGTGGTATTAACGTGTGTGATTCATATCAATGGAATTGATCAGCTGGAGAATCAGAAAATAACATTTTGCAAAATGAAAAAGGGACAACCAAAGGAGGAAACTTTGAGTTCCTGGGGAATGGTTCCTTATTACAGCGAGCATGAGTAGTGATGGAGCTCTTAATCAGCCAGTGAATCGGGAAGCCCGGATGGCATTAAAGTGGCCCCAAGAATGGTCTTGTAGCTATCACAATACAGAAATTGCATTTGCTTTCACTGAAAGGAAAAGTATAGTAATTGGCATCAGTTAAATGATCTTATCTACACCAGATGAATCAATATTTTTATCTGAATCAGTGAAAGAAATCTCAGCTCCTCAGAGATGAAATAGCACAGCGGCCTCTGGCCCTGGCTGAGAGAATCCCTGAGCAACATAACAGTGAGTGGCTTGTTGCAAGTAAATAAAAAATGAGCAATGGACGCTGTCTCAATACTCATTTTTGCACGCTGTTTGCATGTGTACTTTAACATTTTTTTGATACTATGGTAAGACTAAGTGTGCAAGTGTTTTATGATCGTTGTGAGTGCTTTACTCTTCTTGCTTACATAATGGTGGTATATATTTGTTTAAAAATATACACACATGAAGTACACTTAACTGTATTTGTGTGTGTGTGTGTGTGTATAAAGCATTTTCTACTAAAATTACTGCATGTGGCTAAAACAGTGTCGCCGTAACCCCGCCTGTGGCTAGTCTGGGATTTCAATTGGATATCATTGGAGTAGAACACCTGGGATAGATACAATCATTGCAAATTTGGTTGGACATATCAGATGTACATTTCTACCCGCCCTGGCCCTCGTCCCTCCTGGTGGTGGATGAGTTATAGAATCATAGAATGTTACAGCACAGAAACAGACCATTTGGTCCATCAGGTCGGTGCCAGTATTTGTAACAGAAAGTCACGAGTCTAATTCCACTCTCCTCATGCCCTTTAGCATTCCTCTTTTTCAAACAATTATCTAATTCCCTTCTAAAAGTATTGAGATGTTCAAGTTTAAAGAGGGCTTAGAGGGGGTATGTGAGGGTGCAACCCTGACGTGGAGCCCTGCCAGCGATGAGGGCAGGTTGGAACGAACTGTACTACTGTGCTTAAATAAAAACAGAAAATGCTGGAAATACTCAGCAGGTCAGGCAGCATCTGTGGAGAGAGAAACAGGGTTAATGTTTCAGGTCGATGCCTTCCAGCCTACCACAGACCTTCCTTTTGTTCTTTGCCCCCGCCCTCCCCTTTCCCTGCCCCGCACTTGCTTAAAATATGTTGCATCTCTAACTTTTTCCAGTTCTGACCTGAATCGTTAACTCTGTTTCCCTCTCTACAGATGCTGCCTGACCAGCTGAGCATTTTCTGTTTTTATTTTAGATTTCCAGCATCCGCAGTATTTTGCTTTTGTACTACTGTGCCTGTTGCCAGCACAGGTTCAGCGCACCATTCCAGCTGATCTTGAGCAAGCAGGGGCCAAGAAAAGGTCTAGGAGGAAGTCACCCACCTCCATGTTTGGTTGGGTAGGGTTTATGGCATGGGGAATCTTGAAGGAAAAATAATAAAATAACCAGGGCATCACAGTGTGCCAGAGTAACAGAGCTACTGAACGGTGCTTATCATTACAAGCATACGGAGTACCTGGTACAAACCCTGCTGTTCTTGAGACAAGGTAAAGCAAGGATTGCATGAGCAGGATTAAATACTACCCTATAGAGAAGGCATATTCAGAGGGTAGTCACTCAGAGTTTCTCCCTCACACCTCCCATCGACTGGGTTCAGAGCAGCAATGATAAAGGTTTCCGATATGTGTTTGTATTCCACACACACAAAAGTGGATTTCCTGTGTAGGTACTGATATGTTAAGCTGCCAATTGGCCTGTCCCTTTAACACTACTGCTGAAGTGCTTTGACTTCAGGATGTTTAAAGCAATGAGACTTTGTGGCCTTAAAGAGCTCCACCTGAACAGCAGTGGGTTAAATGGTACAACACCCCTGTGATTGTCAAACAGCTATCATGTGACGCACCATCAGCAACATCATAGTTTAAAAATAAATAGATGTTTTAAAATGAGAGAATACTTTTCTTTCAATGATTAGCTGTAATGAGTTCTCCTGGCCAGAGAATGCAGCTGACCACAGAATTCATCAGGATACTGAAATAGCTCAGGAGATATCAGCACAAACTTCTCCTAATATCTTCGTGAAGTTTAACATTTCAATTGAAGGAATTAAAGATATAACGACATTCCAAAACCGTGCAGGACAGAAACCGGTTTGTGATGTTTTTGTTTGCTTAAACCTTAAGATTCTCTCAACTCCCTTTTCAAAATATGTATTGAGGTGCTTGATTTCTCTGGTTGCAGGGTCGCCCGATACTTTAAACAGCCTGATGTGGGGTCACATAGCACGTAGTGAAACCCCAGAATGAAGGCAACTGATTTGCAATTTTCACAGAAAGATGGATGGAAGAGCAGAATAAACTCACCACCGCACCACCCCCCTCTGCCTCCACACTTCCTGCCCCAAAACACCACTGAAAATCCTGGAAAATCTCATAATGCCATTCAGTGGAACAAAATTTGACTTATTCAGTCACTGTAAACCAGTGAGTCCAATTATAAACCGACAGAATCAAAGCAGTGTTAAATATCCTGGAGTTCGATTCAATAAAAAGGGGAGATGACTTAAATTCTTTGTAAAACAAGTGGCCCCTGGCAACAATGTAATGGTGAAGGATGGGTTTTCAATAGTCATTCCCCACACACAGAGCTCCTGATCACACCTGTGCTTTAATGGGACAGGTCAGGTACTTGCCCACAGAAATGGAAAGTTACAAAAAGAACTTGCATTTTATAAAGCACCTTTCACGACCTCATGATGTCCCAAAGCGCTTTACAGCCAATGAAGTACATGTTTTGAAGTGTAGTCACTGTTGTAATGTGGGAAATGCAGCAGCCAATTTGCGCACAGCAAGGTCCCACAAACAGCAATGTGATAATGACCAGATAATCTGTTTTATAGTGATGTTGGTTGAGGGATAAATATTGGCCAGTACACCGAGGAGAACTCCCCTGTCATCTCCGAAAGAGTGCCAAGGGATCTTTTACATTCACTTGATAGCAGAATATCCCCACAATCCCGCCCCAAAACACCACTGAAAATCCTGGAAAATTGTATAATGCCATTTAATGAAACAAAATTTGACTTATTGGCCCATAATTTGCGGTCAGCGGCGAAGCAAAGGCGTTTGCCCCTGACCCCAAAGTAAGCTTCCCACAAAGAAGTCATGATCTCTGTGGCAAGAAATTCGACTTTTTCGACATGCAGTTGAAATCAACGTAGTATAGTGGGGAATCCCATAGTGCGAGCTGCTGTGACGTTAACAAGCTGTCTAAGCAGCCAATCGCATTGCAGAATTCTCACAGACAGGGAACCAGGAAATAGAAAGCACTAACAATCAATCAATCACTTTTTTAAAACTTTACAGAGAGCGAAATAAAGATTGGGACATACACATTGGGTTAAGGTAGAAGCTGAAATACCATGAACAAACATTAAAAAAAAATTTTTTAAATTAATTTTAAAATCTAAATTTTTTAACTTAATGGAGAAATTTGACATTCCATCAATATAAAATTAGTTTTTCAGGGCCAGAATGATTGTTTATCAGTAGTTATTACTCAGATCGCCATTAAAACCCAGGTACACCTCACTTGAATGGATCTAACTTTTTATGGGGTTTCCAACGGCGATGTTTATTCGGAAAAGGGGAGGTTTTTGTCAGATCAGCGTTTTCACTGATTGCCAGCTTGGAGAAAGGGGGGGGGGGGGGCAGGGTAGGGGGCACGGGCGGTCCTCAGCGCAACCTGTGGAGGGGTATTGAATGACAGACCGCAACTTCAGCATTTCCACGTTAGCCTGCAAATGCGCTAAATCCTGAAGCTGCACACAGGTTCAAAGGTGGAATGACGGTGAACGCTGCCAGTTCGCCGTCATCAGGGCCGCAAGTTCCAGGCCAGTCAGTCACTGTAAACCAGTGAGTCCCAATTATAAACAAACAGAATCAAAAAAACACAATCCCCCGGTGTTAAATATCCAGGAGTTCGATTCAATAATAAGGGGATTTGACCGAAAGTCTTTGTAAAACAAGTGGCCCCTGCCAACAATGTAATGGTGAAGATGGGTTTGCAACAGATATTCCCCACACAGGGAGCTCCTGATCACACCTGTGCTTTAATGGGGCAGGGCAGGTACTTTCCCACAGAAATGGAAAGTTATAAAAAGTAAGAACTTGCATTTATAAAGCACCTTTCACGATTTCGGGACGTCCCAAAGCGCTTTACAGACAATTAAGTGCTTTTTGAGTGTAGTCACTGTAGTAATGTGGGAAACGCGGCAGCCAATTTGTAAACAGCAAGCTCCCACAATCAGCAATGTGATATTGACTAGATAATCTGCTTTATAGTGATGTTGGTTGAGGGAGAAATGTTGAGCAGGACACCGAGGAGAACTCCACTGCTCTTCTTCGAAATAGCGCCATGGGATCATTTACGTCCACCCGAGGGGGCAGACGGGACCTCAGTTTAACGTCTCAACCAAAAGGCAGTCACTCCGGCAGTGCAGCACTCCCTCAGTACTGCACTGGAGTGTCGGCCTAGATTTTATGCTCAAGTGTCTGTAGTGAGTCTTGAACCCACAAGAGACCACTGATCCACGGCTGACACCTTTGCAATCAATGTAATAGATCAGCAGAGGGCGGGCTGCACTGATGCCCCAACTCATGCAGTGGGCTGGAGCTCCAAATAAGATTTCTGGATAGCGCATTCACTCACCATTGCAAATACAGATGAAATCCTTGGGGAGGGGGGTTGGGGTATTACTGCAATAACATACATCTCATTTTAATACCACTTTTGTTTTACAATCCATCTCCAGTTTAAGAAAGAACTTTAGCCTCTACAGCAAGGGTGTCAAACCTATTTTACATGGTGGGCCTGATCTAACAACCTGGCACTTGGTGTAGGCAACATTCATCAAAAGTCATTTGGACATACTTTGGTAGAAATTGGCATGTGATTCGCCTGTTTTTGGGGCGTAAAATGGGCGCAATGCAAGTGCTCCTCCCGGCTCCACAGCACCAGTGTGGGTCACTGTCGGCCTGTCCCCGGTCCTCCTGCCCTTTCCTCCACCCCACCTCCCAAATTTGAGATCCAACATCGGGTGAGCTGCCTCTGGAAGCGCAGCAGTTCGCCGTTAATATTAAAGCGAGGCTGAGGCCCGGTTTCGGATGAGCCTCTGCGCCCAGCTTCTGGCGCACGCTTGGATTTCCACCCCACTATTTCTGCAGGTTTCATCATGCAGTTCATCAAACATTCTGTCTCTCTACTACTACTCTACAAGTTACTTTAACTCAGCCTGTTCTGGATGGTTTTACTTTACAAATTCACCTTTTCCTTCCCTTACTCCTCCAAATCAAGCAAAAAAGGGAAGTGCCCAGGAGTGTAGTGTGCCGCTACTCCGACATACTGTACAATGCCTTGCTACATATGTGAGATCCAGGTTATTATCATCGAGTCCAGTAACAAGGCAGCACAGAATGCAGGCTAATCTGACTTTCTAAGCAGACTGTGCAGGAACAGCTGAACAATGAGTTTGGAGGGGGAGACTCATATTTGAGTAACATATTTGTAATCATTTTTTGAAGAGTATCTCACTCCTCCATATGTTCATTGTTTTTAAATATTTCGAACTATAGCAAGATGGATTGACTATCTTTTTCAGAATTGTAATGTGGTGAATAAATTTGTTTTTTTATCTCTCGCGTACATCGATCCTGCACAGTTTACTTAGAAAGTCAAATTAGCCCTCGTGCGAACTGACAACCTAGGAGCCTCAGACAGAGCTGATCTGTACTTGGACTTCACACGTCAAAACCAGCTGACATAGACCGACCGGAACCGAACCAAGAGATCGCACAAAGGGCAGTGAGCTCAGTGTTTGGGGCACTTCTCATAGGGTACAGTGTCCTAAATCAGCTCAGGACCAGCATTTCTGAACCATTCCCTGGGCTCGTACTCGACATAGGAGAGTTTTCAGAGAATGATAAATATTACAGTACAGGAGGAGGCCAATGGGAGGTGCTGGTGCTCTCTCCTGTAACACCATTCCCTCCAGACCCTTTTATATTCCTCCTTTTTAAATACTTATCCCATTTCCTTTTA
This sequence comes from Squalus acanthias, assembly GCA_030390025.1. Classification (NCBI taxonomy): domain Eukaryota; kingdom Metazoa; phylum Chordata; class Chondrichthyes; order Squaliformes; family Squalidae; genus Squalus; species Squalus acanthias. The sequence goes on from CM059427.1 coordinate 156,934,448, forward strand.
AATGAAGTTCTGACTAAATCTCAACCTTAATATCCACTTGTGCTATAGCATCCCATGACCTAATAGTGCTAAATTTCCTCTTCCCATGTTGCTACTGTTGCTCCTAGCTCTGCAGGAAATGCTCGGTCCCCCATTACCCACCCTATTCCCAGTGCCCTCTCCCTTGACCCTGCCCAAGACCCAATCCCTCCGACCCCAATCTCCCTCTCTCTTCCCCTGCCCAAATCCCAACCCCCCCCCAAATACCCAGTCCCCCCCTCGCCCAAGCCCCAATCCCTCCGACTCCCAGTCTCCCGCTCTCTCCTCCTTTCCTACATTACAACAGTGACTACACTTCAAAAAGCACTTCATTGGCTGTAAAGCGCTTTGGGACGTCCAGTGGTCGCGAAAGGTGCAATATAAATTCGAGTCTTTCTTTCTTTTTATCCAAGCCCCAGTCCCTCCGACCCCCAGTCTCCCTCTCACCTCCTGCCCAAGCCCCAGTCCCTCCGTCCCCCAGTCCTCCTCTCTCCCCTTGCCCAAGCCCCAGTCCTCCTCTCTCCCCTTTGCTCAAGCCCCAGTCCCTCCGACCCCCAGTCCTCCTCTCTCCCCCTTGCTCAAGCCCCAGTCCCTCCGATCCAGTCTCCCTCTCGCCTCCTGTCCAAGCCTCAATTCCCATCCCCTAGTCACCCATGATCCCCATCACCATGAGCTCCCCTTTCTCTTCCCTCCAGTCTCCCTCTCCCCCATTTCCCAGTTTCTCCCCCCCCACCCCTGCCACCTAGTCCTTGCTTGCCCTCTTCCAGTTTAGCCCAAGCCCAAGCCCTCCCCGCTCCAGCAGCCGAACCGTTTCCGGGGGATCTGGCGTGGAGGGTGTTGCATGGAGCTATGCCGTCCAATAGATTTTTAAGTCGATTCATGGACTCCCAGGCAACCTGTAACTTTTGCGGCCTAGATGAGTCCGTGTATCGCATCTACCAGGAGTGTGAGAGGTTCCAGCCCCTGTTCACAATTTGAAGAGGCTGCTCCTCAATTTCTGCCTCCACTTCAGTCCCATGCTCTTGATCTTTGGCCACCCAGTGCACGGGTGGGGTGCGGATAAGTCGGAGGACAGCTTCGTGGGTCTACTCCTGGGCCTGGCCAAGGCGTATATCCACAGGACGTGCCCATGGGGGTGGTGATCACTCTGGCTGCAGGCCTCTCTTCCACGGTTTTGTCAGTGCCCCTGCAGAGTGATCACGCGGTGTCTGCAGTTACACTTGAGGCCTTCCGCGTTCAGTAGGCACCGCAGGGACTGGAGTGCATACTGGGCACAGCTGGCAGCATTATTATTTACATAGAAACATAGAAGATAGGAGCAGGAGTAGGTCATTCGGCCCCTCGAGCCTGCTCCGCCATTCAATGCAATCATGGCTGATCATCCAAATTCAGTACCCTGTCCCTGCTTTCTCCCCATAACCCTTGATCCCCTTAGCCTTAAGAAATATATCTAACTCCTTCTTGAATATATTTAATGAATTGGCCTCAACTGCCTTCTGTGGTGGAGAATTCCACAGGTTCACCACTCTCTGGGTGAAGAAATTCCTCCTCATCTCAGTCCTAAATGGCTTACCCCTTATCTTTAGACTGTGACCCCTGGTTCTGGACTGCCCCGCCATCGGGAACATCCTTCCTGCATCTAGTCTGTCTAGTCCTGTTAGAATTTTTATAAGTTTCAATGAGATCCCCTCTCATTCTTCTAAACTCTAGCGAATACAAGCCCAAGCGACCCAATCTCTCTTCATACGTCATTCCTGCCATCCCAGGTATCAGTCTGGTGAATCTTCGCTGCACTCCCTCCATGGCAAGAACATCCTTCCTCAGATAAGGCGACCAAAACTGCACACAATACTCAAGGTGTGGTCTCACCAAGGCCCTGTACAACTGCAGCAAGACATCCTTGCTCCTGTACTCGAATCCTCTCGCTATGAAGGCCAACATACCATTTGCCTTCTTAACCGCCTGCTGAACCTGCATGCTTACCTTCAGCGACTGGTGCACAAAGACACCCAGGTCTCGTTGCACTTCCCCTTTTCCCAATCTATTGCCGTTCAGATAATAATCTGTCTTCCTGTTTTTGCCACCAAAGTGGATAACCTCGCATTTATCCACATTATACTGCATCTGCCCTGCATCTGCCCAATCACCCAACCTGTCCAAATCATACTGGAGTTTCTTTGCATCCTCCTCACAGCACACACGCCCACCCAGCTTTGTGTCGTCTGCAAACTTGGAGATATTACATCTAGTTCCCTCGTCTAGATCATTAATATATATTGTGAACAACTGGGGTCCTAGCACCGATCCCTGCGGTACCCCACTAGTCACTGCCTGCCACTCGGAAAAAGACCCGTTTATTCCAACTCTTTACTTCCTGTCTGCCAACCATTTTTCTATCCAAGGCAGTACCTTACCACCAATCCCATGTGCTTTAACTTTACACGCTAATCTCTTATACGGGACCTTATCGAAAGCCTTCTGAAAGTCCAAATACACCACATCCACTGGTTCTCCCTTATCTATTCTACCAGTTACATCCTCAAAAGATTCCAGTAGATTAGTCAAGCATGATTTACCTTTTGTAAATCCATGTTGACTTTATCCGATCCTGTCACTGTTTTTCAAGTGCTCTGCTATTACATCTTTTATAATGGACTCTAGCATTTTCCCCACTACCGATGTCAGGCTTACAGGTCTATAATTCCCCATTTTCTCTCTACCACCTTTTTTAAATAGTGGGGTTACATTAGCTACCCTCCAATCCATGGGAACTGTTCCAGAGTCGATAGAGTTTTGGAAGATGACCAGCAATGCATCTACTATTTCTAGGGCCACTTCCTTAAGTACCCTAGGATGTAGATTATCAGGCCCTGGGGATTTATCGGCCTTCAATCCTGTCAATTTCCCGAACACCATTTCCCTACAAATACTGATTTCATTCAGTTCCTCCCTCTCATTAGACCCTATGTTCCCCGACATCTCTGGGAGGTTATTTGTGTCCTCCTTTGTGAAGACAGAACCAAACTATGTATTTAATTAGTCAGCCATTTCTTTGTTCCCCATTATAAATTCCCCTGATTCTGACTGCAAGGGACCTACGCTTGACTTCACCAATCTTTTTCTCTTCACATATCTATAGAAGCTTTTACAGTCAGTTTTTATGTTCCCTGCAAGCTTACTCTCATACTCTATTTCCCCCCCCGCTTAATTAATCCCTTTGTCCTCCTTTGCTGAATCCTAAACTGCTCCCAATCCTCAGGTTTGCTGCTTTTTCTGGCCAATTTATATGTCCTCTCCTTGGATCTTATGCTATCCCTAATTTCCCTTGTTAGCCACGGTTGAGTCACCTTTTTTGTTTTATTTTTATGCCAAACAGGGATGAACAAATTCTGTAGTTCATCCATGCGATCTTTAAATGTTTGCCATTGCCTATCCACCGTCAACCCTTTAAGTAACATTCCCCAATCCATCCGAGCCAACTCGCGCCTCATACCATCGTAGTTTCCTTTATTTAAATTCAGGACCCTAGTCTCTGAGTCAACTACTTCACTCTCCATCTTAATGAAGAATTCTATCATATTATGATCGCTCCTCCCCAAGGGGCCTCGCACAACAAGATTGCTAATTAAACCTTTCTCATTACATAATACCCAGTCTAAGATGACCTGATCTCTAGTTGGTTCCTCGACATATTGGTCCAGGAAACCATCCCATATACACTCTAGGAATTCCTCCTCCACAGTATTGTTACTAATTTGGTTAGCCCAATCAATATGTAGATTAAAGTCACCCATGATAACTGCTATGCCCTTATTGCACGCGTCTCTAATTTACCGTTTAATGCCATCCCCAACCTCAGCAATATTATTTGGGTGTCTGTATACAACTCCCACTAATGTTTTCTGTCCCTTGGTATTTCTCAGCTCTACCCATACAGATTCCACATCATCAGACCTAATATCCTTCCTTACTATTGTGTTAATCTCCTCTTTAACCAGCAATGCTACCCCACCTCCTTTTCCTTTTTGCCTGTGCTTCCTGAATATTGAATACCCCTGGATGTTGAATTCCCAGCCTTGGTCACCCTGGCGCCATGTCTCCATAATCCCAATTATATCATATCCGTTTACATCTATTTGCACAGCTATTTCATCCACCTTATTATGAATGCTCCTCGCATTAAGACACAGAGCCTTCAGGCTTGTTTTTTTAACACTCTTAGACCATTTAGAATTATTGTTTACTGTGGCCATGTTTGATTTACACCCTTGATTTCTCTGACTTCCACTTTTGCTTTTCTCCTTCCTGTCTTTTGTTTCTATCCTTGCTTCCCTTTCCTCTGTCTCCCTGCACAGGTTCCCAACCCCCTGCCATTTTAGTTTAAACCCTCCCCAACAGCACTAGCAAACACTCCCCCTAGGACATTGGTCCCGGTCCTGCCCAGGTGAATACCGTCCAGTTTATACTGGTCCCACCTCCCCCAGAACCGGTTCCAATGTCCCAGGATTTTGAATCCCTTCCCCTTGCACCATTCTTCTAGCCACGTATTCATCTGAAATATCCTTCTATTTCTACTCTGACTAGTACGTGGCACTGGTAGCAATCCTGAGATTACTACCTTTGAGGTCCTATTTTTAAATTTACCTCCTAACTCCCTATATTCAGCTTTTAGGATCTCATCCCGTTTTTTACCTATATTGTTGGTACCTATATGCACCACGACAACTGGCTGTTCACCCTCCCTCTCCAGAATGCCCTGCAGCCGCTCCGAGACATCCTTGACCCTTGCACCAGGGAGGCAACACACCATCCTGGAGTCTCGTTTGCGGTCGCAGAAACGCCTATCTATTCCCCTTACAATAGAATCCCCTATCACTATAGCTCTCCCGCTTTTTTCCTCCCCTCCTGTGCCGCAGAACCACCCATGGTGCCAGGAAGTTGGTTGCTGCTGCCTTCCCCCGATAAGCCATCCGCCTCAACAATATCCAAAGCGGTATATCTGTTTGAGAGGGGGATGGCCACAGGGGACCCCTGCACTACCTGCCTGTGCCTACTACTCTGCCTGGCGGTCACTCATTCCCTTCCTGCCTGTGCAGCCTTTACCTGTGGTGTGACCAACTCATTAAACGTGATATCCACGACGTCCTCAGCATCGCGAATGCTCCAGTATGCATCCATTCGCAGCTCCAGCGCCGCAATGCGGTCTGCCAGTAGCTGCAGCTGGATACACCTCCTGCACACATGGTCGTCAGGGACACAGGAAGTGTCCCTGATTTCCCACATCGCACAGGAGGAGCATACCACGGGGCCGAGCTGTGCTGCCATGACTTACCCTTTAATTAATTTAAATTAAATTAAATCAAATCAATACCACCAATTACACTACAATTAAATGTTATACTCAAGGGCCCTTGTTTACTAGCACTCCCCGCTACACAACAGAGACCTTAGAAAGTATAACCACAAAATTAAGACCTTCTAAACTTTATAAACTATTAACCTTAACTGTCAAACTATATAGTATAAATACTCACCTGGCCGTACTCACCCAATCAGCTGCTTCCTCTTGCCCGCGTCACTTTTTGAATCGTGACATGGCTCTGGAACGACGCCGCCGCCGGTCTGTGAGATTGGTAAGCCTCTGTAAAAAAGCCCACGAAAGTGAGTTTAAATACTCACTGTTCTCTCCTGTTGCCTTACGTTTCCTTTATTGTTATTTATAATTTATTGTTTAACTTTTGTTAAATTACTTTTGATTGATAATTGGCAAGTGTCGAACCGTTTCCGGTCACGTTAACGGGGTGACGTCACGGGGCGGGGCTAATGCAGCGCGAACTTTAAAAGTCGCCGTTCTCGCGGGAGGTTGGGCGCAGCTCTGGAGGGAGGTGATGGTATGACATGACAAACCTGTGACCATTGCAGCAATTACACAGCGTAGGGTCACAGCTCAACCTTTCTCATCTGTGCATTAGTTTGAAATGAACTAATTTAGTTTGAAAAAAACGCGCTATTGCTTTAAATTAACAGTTTATTCTGCACCCAATGTTATGCAGAGTGCAATGTGGAGAATATGGACTGAAGCATTTCACAAAAGCCGCCTGCTTTTCCTCTCTATCCCTCCCTTCCTATACATCAAGTGGTGTAAAATATCTTCTCTCCCTGTTGCTCTCTTGTAACTTGATCTGACCCGTCTGCCTGAATTCTCTTCCGATGTGCTACTCCCCCTTCAATCAGCCGCTTTACTTCTTTATGATTCAATTCTCTTGATTTTCTGACCTCTTTCATTTCTGATTGCACCTCAATCGGAACCGTATCGTTGGCTGCAACACAAACCTTCCAGTACTTCTAAAAATGCACTTTGGCAGCCAGTGCATTTGATTGGTTATGTGGAATGATTTTTTTTTAGCCGTTTTGAAGATCACATGTAGCATGTAAGACTTGAACCTTGCTTACCCGATTTTTCCCCCCACTACCACGATTAAAAACAGTTAAGCGTTCTTGCCTACGATTAACCTCAAAGTACCCGCCGTACACCAGACACTCAAGCGAATTGTGGTAGCGTTGTGCAACAAAGAATCATTACTGATCAACATCTCACTTACACAATGAACTCTTTGGATAATTGGCACCGCTCCAATGTCCTCTAGATCCATTTCTCAGAAAATGGATACGTTTGTGTAAACTTTACTTATCGTTACTCACCGTGAGATTCCACAGCAGTATAAATTATTGGAAGGAGTGATTCAATGAACCGTTCTTGTTCTTTATCTTCTCGATGCTTCTAAAAAGTCCCAGATAAATCACCAGAGGTGGATCACTGAGAAACCTGATCTGATATTTAGAAGTTATAAACTGGAGGGCATCAGATCAGTTCAAGGATTCCTTATCACCTAACTCAAACCTTTCATTCGTCACCTTCCACCTACAGGAAAGTTTAACAACAGATTATGTAGCTCCTATGATGAGCTAGTGGGTAAAGGCACTAGCTGGTGTAGTTGAGGCACAGAGCCCAGAGATTACAAATACAGTTCCCAAACTGAGCCCAAGTCAGGGTAGCAGTTGAAGCGCCACTGTTAGCCTCAGTGCCTCGGGCTAGGCAAGGGAAAAAATAATTCCCATTCATAACTGCTGCCCAATGACACCTGGTGAAAAGTGTGTAGGTGGACTTCAGGCAAGGTCAGAATTAGACTCCGCTGTCCCCCATGGTTAAATAAGTGCTTGGCACTCACCATCTAGGCACACATATGAAGAACTCCCACTTAAGCAAGACAACAGGATACCAGCAGCCATGGATCTATACCCAAGCAAGAGTTAGCATCTTCAGGAGTGGAAAAGATATCTTCAGGTTAATTTTGTGCTCATCAGGGTGAAAGATATCAGTGCTGGAAAATGGAGCACTTTTCCACTTTAGTTTGTACGCTCCTTGTTTGAGTTATGTGCCTGGCAATTGGCACATCCCTTCTTGAAAGGTCAAGCCTCCAATTCATCAGGGCTTAGTATTTCACACAACACTCTTAACACCCATATGCCGACCACAGAAGATTTGGGATCAATTCCACAGAAAGCAAAACTGTTCTGAAAGAAAACAGAGTTTTCCAGTGAGCTTCTGTAAAGGATAAAGAATCAATTGAAAAGACACAAAGAATCTTTGTGAATTTCTTTAATACGATTGCAATATACTGAAAGAGAAGAAATCATATAAAAAATCAGTTAGTAATCTAATCGTAAATATTTTTATCAAAAGTAGTTATCTTCGTATAATGTAGTGTGAAAATACAAGCAACACATTCTTTCAAACTATCAGAATATCATACAAAAATACTTTGCAGTTTCACACAGTTGAGAAGGGAGTAAGACGATGCTCCAAAGGATACTTTATTCCATACATGGTCCCATTATATACAGTACATTTCTTGTTTGGAAATTGCTTAAAAGGGAAATGTCAAGATTTCTGAAACAGTGCATTCAACAGCATTTCTTAACAAAAACAGCACTTTTCAATCCACAGTTTTGAGCGAGTACATACCACAGTATTCCCCAATCCAGTGTGACCAAAGGGTTAGTTCACAAGTCTAATACATGCTTACACAAAGTAAATATTGTTAACTGCAGTTCTTAGAAATGCAGAGTCACTGTCATATTTGATACATGCCAGGAAAGATCCATCCTCATTATACATCAGCTTGTTCTAATACAAGTGGGTTTGCTACTTGGGGAACACTGATGGGTGTAACACCAGCAACATTCCAATGGTCCCCCTCCCCTGAAGGCAGTCTCTATATGCAAATATAGGCTAAGTGTAGTCACTGGAGGCTGCTAGGCTCCCACTGTGATGTTGGCATACAGACCAAAAGTCTGTAAATAACCCTGTAAAGATCAACTGCACTGTGACAAAAATGAGACCTTGTTAGGTTTGTACCAGAAACAAGATGCACTGGGTCAAAAGTGGTGACCTAGGAACTCAGGCCACCTATTCAGAGAGCGACAAGTTCAAATCACAAACTTTAGACCCCAACTTCCAGACTACTCTACCACAGTTCCAGCCTAAAGAGCAAGTGCAGTAATAGTGGTTGAGAAACAGCCGGGGTGGGGGGCAAGAAATCAAATAGACTGGACTCGATTTCTTTCAATCCATCTAACTTCATAGAAACCTAACAGGGCTCACCTGCTGCACAACCTGCCCAGCTGGATTCATTTCCTGAAGTAGTATACTGTTTCACGGCTAGAAGTCATCATACTGAGCACCCAAACCAGTGATCTAAAAGCTAGTCAGTATAACTGCTGGCTGAATCGATTGTAAGGAAGTGCTGGATGTTGGACTTGAGATCACAGGGATAAGACACTAGTGCTATAATGTCCATCGGCCAGTCTAGCCCACATAACATGCAGTGGACCAGCATCTTCAACAGAGAGATGCAAATAGATTTTATCGATATTATATACTGGTCTTGGACAAACTCGTACAGGGCATATTCAAAGCACTTTACTGAAAACTGCTGCTGTTAGGCTACATTCCTGACTGATTACAATTACAAGGTTAGATTCAGGAAGGATGAGGTAGGACAAGAGAGTAAAACCTTATATTAGCAAAATGGGGCACAAATTATTACATTTCTTCAGAGCAGATATTCTTTGCAAAGAACCATGGTTAGTTTGGATAGGGCAAGGTTGGGTTGGACTGGATTCAATTAAATTGAGTTGAACACTCTTCACAATAGAACTTTCATCCACATTTCTGATGGAGTATTGGGAGGGAGGCAAACCAAATTCAAAATCCAACACATCGCAAGCTGTCAAATGCAGCAGCAATTTGAATGACTGAGTATCTGGCCATAGGTTGGAACTTGTACATGTTTTATAAACTATGTGCATTATTGTCTTTTAAATTCAGAAATGTGCCTTTAATAACACATACACACATACTTGGGCACAGATAGATGTATACAGAGGCAATTCTTGTGTCTACAGCATCTGGCAGTTTATAGCATACTTGCATGCAAAAAGTAAACTGTCTAGTCTTTCTTTACAAAGTGTCACAAGTGAATGATGAATTGGAAAGGTATGATCATCACACAGACGGTAATGCGGACAACTCTTTCTCATCCTACAGACCATGTTTGTACAAACGGTAGCACATACCTGTCTCCCTTATCCTAAATACTCTAAGTCCCTCTCCCTTACTATGCTTCCTGCACATGGTACAATGGCCCAAGCAACCTATTCAATGGGCAATGAATTACAGATTTATTGTCCAGCACTCAGTAGCCCAATAGATACATTCCTTTATTACAACAATTTTGCATACCGCTATGCAAGGCTGCAGGGTGTACATACTTAACTACAACATACTTTATGATAAAATAAGGGTCAAGGTTATTCCAACTACGCTCTCAACAAGGTGCTCAAGCAACAGCCACCTACTATGCTTGAGTTAAGTATGTAACACCAAGAGAGTATTGGCCAGTGTGCTGTACATCTTGCCCTGCCTAAAGTTGACTGAACAAGTTGCACTGTCATGCAGAGACCTGCCCGTTCTCTCTGAAGGTGGCGGCATTGGGGAACGTGAAAGCTAAGGTAGCCCTCAAAGGACAAAAGATCCATTTTATTTGGGAACAGGAGAGGGTTTAAGAGATTAGTTATGGGGCCATTCTCAGATTAACCACCAGGGGATCAAACAGATTTAGGAAATATATGGAGATCTGTTGCTCAGATTTATGAGCATGAGAATGTGTAGTCTGCTAAATTTTAAGAGTCACCTGCTGAGTTTTACAAAGGCATGACATTTCTACCCATACATCCGTATTACTAACAGCTCAGTGACTTAGGTGTGATACAGGAAGTTCAAATGACACAAGGTGCTGGCTTTCACACGGTCCATTCCTGCCATTATTCTGTTTTGCCAATTCCTGACCTACATCTGCCCCTGAGAATATTACAATGCCTTTTCCGACCCAAAGCACCCCAAAACAGTAGGGAATTCCTGTTGAAAATAATGTTGAATTTGTGAAAATTTGCAGGGGAAAGGGTTAAGATGTGGAGCATCAAACCCATCATGAGTGCGGGTATTAGCCAGCCTGGCTGACTATTCCAATGGGTTTCGGCAACATTAGGAGCTGAACTTTCAAATTGTATCCAGTAGTGCTTTTTGGTGATAACAATTCACCTCGTTAACCAGAATTCTAGTGCTAAGCCCGTTATTCTGCAAAGGCCTCTAATTTTCTGGACCCCCTTTGGGTTATTTTTCACCTCTGCTTGGGGTTGAAAGGAGGAAGGGTGGTTGGATCACAGGAATGACTATGACAAATGAAAACATGACAGTTTTAAAACTTTTTTTTCTTTAAAAAACTTCTTTCAATCTAAAAGTAAAATCAGTGATTATTCAACAGAAAGGATTCCTAAATCAGGTAGCGAAAATTTAACCACTCAACAAAGAATACAGTTAACTTTTAAAAAATACTCTGAAAAAGTTATTGCAAAATAAATATGAAAGTGTTAGCGACCATCAAGGTGGTTTTCCGTTTCAGAATCTCAGCCCAAGTTTGTAACTGGGTAACACATCTAATGAACTCTTAGAGTGTTCATAATTATGTACACTTGAAATCTTTGCAAGAGTGAACCACAGAAATTCTGGGAAAAGAAAGCTGGAGGACTAACGTGATCTGCAGCCGTTAACATCTTGCTAAGGAGATTCTAGTGTCATCTGTATATACGAGAGTAAAAGTCTATAGTTTAAATTATTAGCTTTGATCCCTCAAGTCTTTTAGCGTGACAAGGTTGGTCAAACAAGATCCACACAGTATAGCTGGCTATTTTCAGCTATACATACAGTACTTGTAACTGGAGATATCTGGGTAGGATGTCAGAGACGTAGGTGAGCAGTTCCTTATGTACATAACCTCCCCTTTACTTCTCTCTTTCCAAGATCTCCAGAGTACATCCATTTTGTTGGTCTGAAAAGGCTGAACTTCAAAATTATCAACCAGCCCATTTACACAGCATCTTAATCAGCTGTTCCTTACCCAACAAGCTGAAGGTAAATTAAAATATATTTAGTCAAATAAGACAATTGTATTGCAGAAGTCTGCCGGCATCCTCTTTTAGGTCACCATAACCATTTGGAAGTACAGTACACCGTAGATACCTCATAGTGCTAGGTAGGCAGGACTTTCTGACAATGGAGATGATGATGAACTGCTTTGTTGTGATCATATCAATAGGTGCAATGAGCTGCAAGTACCTGAGGGAATCATTATTGTACCTCCATTGCCAGAGTATACAGGGATTAAATTACACTAAACTAAATTCAGTACTGGAAATACTACAAACATTTAGAAAGTACAGTTTAAAGTCAGTTATTTAAAGTGGCTGCATTGGCTTAAGAAGGAAAATAAATCTGTCAAAACAGAAATTGCACAGGGCCAATTCAGAATGAGGGAGGCGGTGTATAGTGCTTCAACAATCATTGAATCCGTGTTCATAGCAATTATGGTTTTAAATAGTCTCAAGAGGTGCTGTCAGATCACCTTTGTATAAAAACATTACTGCTGTGGAAGTGACAAGACTCTGTGTTGCTTCTTTGTTATATTCCCCCAAACTGACCCAGTGCACTTTCTGTCTTGCAAGTCAAGTCCTGAGGTCTCTTTACAAACAGAAATAGTATTTTTTTTTTTATAAATGCTATGGACCAGTTTCATATTTTGTTTTTCATATATTCTGGTACATCAATACATTAGAGAGTGCTGTAAAAGATTTAACATGATCTGCACACAATCTATAGATATATTCTGGAAACAAGAGTATTGTTTTCAAAAGGAAAAGCACATTTTTAAAACTTTGAAAAAATAGCCTAGGCAAACCAACAGAAAGAAACATGCTTTCATTGAAGCACCATCCGTAAGGTGTCCAGACATGTACAATCAATATGAAAAGGAAACTAGACGAGGCAAAGGATGTACAGAATTGGAGAAGCGTCCCTGATAAGATCAGTTTCTGGTTAAGGTCAAGTTTTCTTCTTTGGCAAATCGGAGTTGACCTCATCAGAGTTCGAGTATTTAGTAGTCAAATGTGTGCAATAGCAGGCACGCCAACTAAACAGAAAACCCACGTCCTGAGTTTCTATAGAAGTTGGACAGAAACAAGGGCAAACAAAAGGGTTGGAGGAGACTGGCCCCCGCAAGGGAGATTCCTTCTTGCTGAGTTTTTAAGGGGGGCCCCTCCTATTCTCACAAATCCTCGAGCAGCACCTTGGACTATAACATTGTTTCTTCACAGTATCTTTCAGAAGATTTGTCCATTGTTCACATATAGGTAAGTCCTCCACTGGAGCGGTGACAAATGTGAGCCTTTTGCACTCCCCCCCCCTAGCATTCAAGACCATGACAGGTAGAAGTCAAATATCAAAGTTACGTTACCTTTTATAAGTCTATTGGGATCAGCCTGTATCAGCAGTTTATTATACAAAACCCTCCCTGAGCACAACTCCCATTTTTCTCTGAGATTCTGAATGTGAATTAAACAGTGGCATCGTTCCATTTCTGAGTGTTTTAGTTTCTCCTTTAAAGGGAGCGCTTCCCTGCCCAAAGAAAAGACCAACTGTCTTGATGAGAATGGCAAATCGTAGCCAGAGTGGTCGCCTCTGGAATGGCCACCCACCCTCCACTTTCGACAAGCTTCAATGCAACCAGGCTTGGCTTATACCACTCTACTACTCTCAGCCATGTCACTGCAGGAGCTGTGAGGAGGTCAAGTGGTCTCCCCCTCCCCCCACCCCTCTCCACACAGTGAGAGGAGAGAAAAACAAATCCGGATGCATCATTGTCACCAGGCCATTCTCATGCAGCTCATCGCTACTAGTTCAGAGTGGTGTAGACAAGGGTCTAGAGGCAGCTTGAGATCCTCCCTCTCAGCCACAGTTGATGTGTTGCTTAGAGAGACTTGGAGAGTTTGGAGGGGAGAAAATAACTTTAACAGCACATAGTCTCACACACACAAAAGGCAAAAAAGTGAGTGCAGGTGCAACCTTACATATTGATAAGCTGAAATACAGCGTCTGTAGATCCATGAGAGATAACCTTTTCCACCTTTAACTTAACTGACAAAGCTATTCACATTCGCTTTTCAGGGTAAACTGTAGAAAGGTGGGAGGGAGAGAATGCTGACGGGCTGGAAGACAGTCTGCGCATTACCACCTCATCATAAGGCAAGTTAGGTAGCATTGAAGTTCGCAGGAGGCGGTTATACATTTGCTGTGAATGGGAAGCAAGAAGCTGTCGATGTTGCACAGAGCCAGGAACCATCACAGGTGAAACGGGAAGGCCAGAGGTTAATACGGGCACCATAACTGGATCAGACTTGTGTGTCTTCGCGGAATTTTTATTCAAGTCAACCAGCTGAAAGTGCGCTCCAAATTTTTCTGCCATATTCTGAAGTTCTGGGTGATAGCCTCCAAGGAGATAGGGACTCGACAGCGTTCCTTTCTTGTTGTCTGCTTGACTCATTGAGGATAAGGCATGATGATTGGACAGATTTGATTCTTGGTCTCTTTCAGGCTTTTCTTCTTGACTGACTTTGTCTAACCGAGAGATAAGTGGCTTCTTTCCAGATGGCTCTTCAGTCTCTTTTCTCGACTCATCTAGATGGTGCGCAAGAAGTGTTTGCTCAGCCGATATCATGTTACTTGATGGAAAGCGTTTGTTTATAGAGCTTTTTTGGAGCTCCTCTTGACAGTTCTTTGTTCGGTCTAAAATTAGGGTTGTTCCAAATGGTGCATGAAGGCCATTTTGTGCTGGAGACCTTTGGCTGCTGTCTGCTGTAGTAGTTGTTTCAGAGACAGCAGGTAAGGAAGACAACTGGGATAGATCTGTAGGATGCTTGCCTGCTGTCTCAGAGCTCAATCTTGCTTTCTTGTCTTGAGGGCTCTCAGAACTGGTCGAAGTATAATCAGGCTTCTGGGTTTTAGGATATTTTGGTAGACTTAAATCTGTGGGTAGATCATTAGACATAACTCCAGAACCTAGGCTCAGGGGTGATGAACTAAGTGACTCTACACCAGAGCTATGATCTGAATGAGTAGATTCTCTTCTCTGGTCACTCACCTCTGTGCAATAGGAATCCAGTCTCAGTTTCTTGGTCGGCTGTTCATTTTTGTTATGGCTTTCCCTGTTCTCAGAAAGGTTTTGCAAAGATGGAGGAAGTAGATAAAGAGGGACACCTTTATGTGACACACAGACTGGTGCATCCATGAAATCTGCAGGTCTCTTTCCTGGAGAACTCCTACTCGACTTGCTGAGGTTTAGTGGAGAGGACTGTTCCCTATACTGTATTGAAGGCTCGCTCTGTAGTGGTGACTGTTTATTGGATAAATTCTGAGGTAAAATCTCACACAGTTGTCCTTTACGATCATACATATAGCTGCTGTCCACGGACTTGCTTAAATTCAAGCCTTCCTCTACCATACCCCCCTTTATCAGGCAACTCAATGAAGCTCCACTGTCACTACCTACAAGTAGCCCCTCAAATGCTACAGGCCTTGGGTTAGCTTTGTGTTCTCCCTTGGAATCTGCAACATGTTTGTCAGAACTTGAGTTACTTAACAAGGGTTGTGGAGATGTGTTCCCTTTCACCAGTCGAATTCCATTCACTTGTCCAAAACCAAGCTTCTTTGCTGGTTGAGGAACACCTTCAGAGTCTTCTCGACTAAGCCCAGCAACATTTTGTGTTTCACTTTCTCCCAGAGTTTTGCTGTACACTTTGATCATCTGACTATCCAGTGTGATGCTCTGTGATCGTTCCACCTTGAGTGTTCTGTGCAAAGTAGGTCTGGATACATCCTTGGATGCGGTCAAGCCCAGTCTGCTTTTGAGAACATCGAGAGGCGAAACACCTTCGGGCAGCTGGAAGTTCAGTATACCAGAGTGAAGGTGCTGGAACATTGCCGACGGAAAGATGGACTTACTGACCTCTGTACCAATGTGAAGACTTTGTTTAACACTGGGACCACTGGACAAGTCCTGAGGGTGCAGGGGGGATTTCTGGCTTTTTCCTGCATTTGGGCACTCTCGATTTTCCTGGTTTTTTATTTCATTTTCCGGTTTCTCACCCTTTTCTAGTCCTGTAGGAAGATAAGCCTTGCTTCTGGAATATTCCTCTGCCATCGATGCACCGTCATCTTGGTTTTTACATTTTAGAGTTTGTATGCGTTTGTCTTGGGGGTTGCCCTGAGTACCTACGTGTTGAGCAGTGATGGTCCTTTGGCTTTTTCCTTGGTATCTTTCAGCACTTGCTCGATGACCCTGAAAAGGGAAGAGAGAATGGTTTCATTTTCTACCCTATGTCACTCTTCGTGCTCAACTGTGGTGACGTTACAGTGGAATCCAATCCTGTTCCAGTCAATTTTCACAACCGTGCGCTTTCCAGCTGAGGTTAACTGGATAGCAATCCAGAGCAGGAATCCAGAGACAGGGAGGCACATGGTGCCGCCACCACCAGTGGCCAGCTGCAAAGAGCTAACTCAGCACAGAGCTGCGAATCAAACTGGGACACTCCTGCTTGGTACGGCTCAGTACTACACACCACGTGGTGAATTTGCCTATTGACTCGGTATAATTTATTTTATGGGGAGGAGAGAGGGGGCTAGGATTCAAAAGTTAGTTTACAAATTCAGATTCAGTTTCCCAAATTTAACTATGCTAAACAAACACTTATTTCCCCTGTTACTTTGTGTATTAACTCCCCACATGCAGACCAGGCACCTATAACAAGAAGCATACATTGCTATTTACATTCTCGGAACCGCAAGCCCAATTCCTACTCAATAATTTTCTTGTAAATTTAGGAAGGACCTAAAAGGCTTAATTTTTTTTTTAGAAATTGGCATTGAAGCTGGACAGTTTCTCGTACCCTGTGTCTTCCTACAACAGTCAGCAATCTGACTGCCAAACGTCAATCCAGACCTGGGAGAAAATTGTTGCACAAGTGCACTGACTGCGCCAGTCCCATCACTAGCAGCGCTTTGACATGTGCTGCTCTTTCTTCCAGCTTGGGAACTTTGCTAATAAATCCAACAGGTGGCAGAGCGTACTACAGGTTCAGTTCTGTCAATAAATATTAGTAGAATGGGGATTTATGCCCGATTTTCCTCACAGTACATTCCCAATCTCAGCCATGCCACCATGGAGACGAAAGGGAGGCACTTCCCAGCAAAGAGAACAAATCGGCAGGGCAATCACTACCTGCTGTGCTTGTGACTGAAGCAGAGACAATGCCAACGTTTAAGAATAGGTTAGGCCGGTGGTTGAAGTAAAGGGGACTAAAGGGATATAGGAACAGGGCGGGCACATTGGATTAGGACTACTGCTCGTGTGGAGGATAAACACCAACGCAGCCTGGTTTCTGTGTTGTAATTTCTGTATAATTGCGCACCCCTAGTGGTCAATGTTACAGCAGCATTGCTGGAGGACTGGGAGAAGATCCCCAACTCCATCCGCTTGCTGGTGGGAAGGTACTTAATTTGGAGAGAGTCTAAAAAAGGAAAAAAATAAAAGGAAACTTACAATAAATAAACTAAAAATACAACATTCTTCAGGTTCTATACCTGAACAATGGGGATCGCCCTAATGCCAGTTTTTAATCTAAATGCATTTATGACACTGCCACCACTTTCTTGTGCCAGTTCATAGTTGGAACATATCAAATGCCCGCAGGTCCACCTCTTTATTTTAAATAACTGGGCTGCAATATATCATTCTGCCTCAATTGCAAACCAGCACAAAGGTTGAGACCACCTGCTGGGCAAAACTGCAGTAGAATTCCTGGATACGGAGGCCGCTGTGGGTCCCTCTGGAAAAAGTGCTTTGCTAATGATCCAAGCTGCGTGATGGGATGGGCCAAGCACAGGCCACAAGAGCTTTTTCCACCTTGAATGAGGGAAGCTTCTTGATTTTATAGAAGAAAGAACTGGCATTTATATAGCACCTTTCACGACCTCAGTATGTCCCAAAGTGCTTTACAGCCAGTCAAGTACCTTTGAGGTGTAATGCAGCAAACGCAGCAGCCAATTTGCACACAGCAAGGTCCCACAAACAGCAATGAGCTAATGACCAGATAATCTGTTTTAGGTATTGGTTGAGGGATAAATATTGGCTAGGACACCGGGGAGAACTCCCCTGTACTTCTTCAAAATACCGCCATGGGATCTTTAACATCCACCCGAAAGGGCAGCCGTTAAACCGTCCAATCCGAAAGACAGCACCTCCGACAGTGCAGCACTGCCTCAGTACTCAAGTTGCTGGAGTGGGGCTTGAACCCACAACCTTCTGACTCAGAGGCGAGAGTGCTACCATTGAGCCAAGGGTGGCAATACCACACCATTCTTCCCAAAGATTCTCATATACCTCTTAACAGAGGCTTATGCAGCAATATTAGACATGATCTGAGAACACAATGATCTAACTATCATATCAAATAGGAATGGTGTGATTGTCTATAGACGAGGAAGTGGAGGGGCAAAATAATGCTGTACAAAGAAAAAATTAAATTGCCAAACTATCTATTGCACACTATTTCAGAAACCAGAGTGGCACTGTGTTTCACCTGTCCAACTCTAAATTGGTATCCAAGAAGTGTGGGAAAATAATGCCATACCAAAAAAAAATTGAACTGCATCAAGGTCCATTGCACAGTATTTCAGAAAGCAGAGTAGCACTGTATACCACTAGCGCGTCTAGCGGAATGAGGGGAATCTCACCTCTTTCTCTAATATTTGAGTCAATTCTTGAACTTTTTTCAATTTCAAGTTCAACTCCCCGTTTTTCGTTTTTACATCTTTCTCCGAGTCCTCAGACGTGCTTGTAGTGTGCTTGCGTGGCTTGGCTGGCGGCAGTGGTTTGTGCTCCTCCCCTTTGAGGTAGCGTTCATACGGAAGGATCAGCCTGCAGAGAAACGACAGCAGGAGTCACCTCACTGTGCTGGGTAAGGTTAGCTTCAATCATCATTTTCCACACGTTTCCCCAAACCAATCTCCAGAAGTGACGGCACATAGGGCAGGGCTCACACAACATCATCAATTTACTCATGGGTTCTCTACTCTCGAGAGGTCAGAAAGGATTTGGGTGAATGAACAAATGTCGATGCTGTCAAATTCATGTCCAGCGTACCAGGGTCCCTCCTGAAGCCTGACTCAGTCCCACATTTCTATCTGTTTCTTTGTATGGGGGGCTAGAACCATTTAAGTTATCATTCACCCCCTCCAATAATTCTTCATATCACATACCACCAGAGCCTGAGGGGCAGAGCCAAACCTGTAAATGTCCCTGTGAACCATTAACTAGGACAGGGGTGCCCAAGCTGAGCCCTGGTAATCTGGCCCTCAAAGTCCAGGCAACTTAGTCCTACGTGCAGGGTCGCCCTCTTTCAATTGTGTAAGCCTGGAGGTTTGGGAAGGCCTGTGTTCAGCATAGTTACCTCATCACTGAATAAAGCCCAACTCAGAACACCTAAGATCTCTCAGTGTCAGCAATGTGTAATATATAAAAATTAATGGGAATATATGGATTATATCCCGTCTCCGGGTTCCACAGTATACAACGAAATGGCCCAACAGAGGCAAAAATCCTGAATTCCCCATAACTAGATGGTACGTGATAGACATGGTATTTGATTTTTTTTTAAATTATCCTTATCTGTGGGTGGCCCTTATGCCATGCTTGGCAGGTATTGTGGCATGGGTCTGACCAGATACTCAGTGCAAGTAGAGCTGGAGCATCTCACAACATCCTCACCCCTATGTAATATATCTTGGTGCAGCTAAACTACCAATCTGTCAGGGTGATTCTCGCTACTGGCGGTCCCAACTCTTATCTGCACTATTCAAAGGAGAGCACAATTAAAGGTTATGCATTTCCTTGTGGGGGGAGGGGAGGCTGAAAGCAAAATAAGTCAATAATAAATATATGGGAAGTCACCCCCAAGTCCTATCACATATCTCTTAATGGCCGTCATACAATATCACAGGAATGACCCAAAACCAGGAGGAAATTCACTAAAGAATGAATTATAGTTCAGATTTTTTTTTAAATATACATGTCAGATTTCAACAAAGTTGATTTCTGGTTAACTTCCAACCAACATGTTCAGAGGAGTTTGAATTTTGGGTCAATATTTGTGCTTCACTTGAGTTGGGCAAGGTTACCTTCAAAGTAAATCTTTCACACTTGCACCTGGCCTGCACAATACAGACACCTCTCCGTGCCACGCACAAACCACCCCTCTCCCTTCTCCACCCAACCTTACCCCTCACCGAGCACACACAGCACACACCACCCCCGCTCACCGACCACAAACAGCACAATCATTTCCCCCCCTCAACAGACCCATCACGCTCATGCCCCCTCCACAACCACACTCGGCTCCCCCCACACCCCAAAAGACCTACACACAGCACACTCCTCCCCCCCACACACAGCACACTCCTCTCCCCCTCACACAGCACACTCCTCTCCCCCCCCACACACAGCACACTCCTCTCCCCCCACACACACAGCACACTCCTCTCCCCCTCACACAGCACACTCCTCCCCCCCCCACACACACAGCACACTCCCCCCCCCACACAGCACACTCTCTCTCACCCGTCACCACAGCACACCTCCCCCCCCCTCCCCACACACAGAACACTCACCTCTCCCCCCCACACACAGCACACTCCTCCCCCCCCCCCCACACACACAGTCACACTCCTCTCCCCCCCATACACAGTCACAGTCCTCTCCCCCGCCCACCCAGCAAACTCCTCTCCCACCCCCACACAACAGCACACTCCTCTCCCTGTCCACCACACACAGCACACACCTCCCCCCCCCCCACACACCGCACGTATCTCCACACCATAAAAGCACCTCCTCCACCCCCACACACCGCACACTCTCTCTCCCCCCCCCCCACACAGCACACTCCTCTCCCCCCCCACACAGCACACACACTCCTCTCCCCCCCACACACACAGCACCTCTCCATTCCCCCCCACACAGCAACACTCCTCTCCCACCACACACTACAGCACACTCCTCTCCACACCCCACATCACAGCACACTCCTCTCCCCCCCCACAAGCACACTCCTCCACGACCCCCCCACACACAGCACACTCCTCTTCAATGGATCCTCTCACCCCCACGACACACTCACTCTCTCCCCCCCACACAGGCACACTCCTCCCCCCCCGACACACACAGCACACTCCTCTCCCCCCACACTGCACACTCCTCCCTCCCCCTCACACAGCACACTCCTCTCCCCCCCACACACAGCACACTCCTCTCCCCCCCACACAGCACACTCCTCTCCCCCCCCCACTGCACACTCCTCTCCCCCCCCCACACAGCACACTCCTCTCCCCCCCCACAGACCACACACAGCACACTCCTCTCCCCCCCCACAGACCACACACAGCACACTCCTCTCCCCCCCACACAGCACACTCCTCTCCCCCCCACACAGCACACTCCTCTCCCCCCCACACTCCTCTCCCCCCCCACACTCCTCTCCCCCCCCACACTCCTCTCCCCCCCACACTCCTCTCCCCCCCACACAGCACACTCCCCCCCCCACACAGCACACTCCTCTCCCCCCCCACAGCACACTCCTCTCCCCCCCCACAGACCACACACAGCACACTCCTGTCCCCCCCCCACAGACCACACACAGCACACTCCTCTCCCCCCCCCACAGACCACACACAGCACACTCCTGCTCTCCTCTCTACCCCTCCCTTACATTCCATGTGTGTGTTCATCAGAACCAAATAAAATTCCTCCGTGATACTGTAATATCCTTACTGGGATGAGTAATGGAATAAGAACGTTTAATTGTAGTAAACCTTCAGAAACCAGTTCTTCCACATACCTGATTGTTTACAATGATTAACAGCTCAAGTCTCTAAATATAGAATCTCAGAATTCAGAACAGAGACTGGCCATTCAGCCCAAATCTATAATCCTGTTTTTCTGCACGAGCCGCCCAATGTAATCCCGCTCTGCTGCTCACTCCCCATGTCGTTCAGTATCTCTCTTTTTCATGCAACTATTTAATTACCTTTTAGAACCATTTATTAATTTAGGCATCATCCTGGATCAGTGGTAGTGCACGTGCCTCCGAGTCAGAAGGTCGTGGGTTCAAGCCCCACTCGAGAGACTTATGACCATAACCTAGGCTGACACTTCAGTTCAGTAGTGAGGGAGTGCTGCATTGTCGGAGGTGCCGTATTTCAGATGAGAAATTAAACCAAGGCCCTGTCTGCCCTCTCAGGTTGCACTATTTCGAAGAAGAGCAGGGAAGTTGTCCCGTGTCCTGGACACAACATTTATCCCTCAACCAACATCACTAAAACAGATTATCTGGCCATTTATCGCTTTGCTGTTTGTGGGACTTTGCTGTGCACAAATTGGCTGGCACGTTTCCTACATTACAACAGTGACTACACTTCAAAGTACTTCATTGGCCTTGAAATGTTTTGAGGAGTGTCCCGAGGTCCTGGAAGGTGCTATATAAATGCAAGTTTGTTCTTTCTTTCTATGACTGCTTCAACAATGATTAGTGACAGAGAATTCCACATTCTAATCATAGTCTGCGTAAATAATGTTTTTCTAACCTTTTTATTGCTTTTTTGATTATCGTAACTTTGTGCTCTCTCGTAACCATTTCACCAATCAGTTGAAATATATCACTATTTCCCTCATCATAACCATTCACTTGAAAACCTCGAACACGTCACCCCTTAAACTAAGAACATAAGAAATAGGAGCAGGAGTAGGCTATTCGGCCCTTCGAGCCTGCTCCGCCATTCAATGAGATCATGGCTGATCTTCTGCCTCAACTCCATTCACCGGCCCTATTGTCATATCCCTTGATGCCCTTATTAGTCAGAAATCTATCAACTTCTGTTTTGAATATACCCAATGACTGAGCCTCCACAACCCTCTGGGGTAGAGAATTCCAAAGATTCACCACCCTCTGTGTGAAGAAATCTCTTCTCATCTCAGTCCTGAATGGCCTACGCTTTATCCTGAGGCTGTGGCCCCTGGTTCTAGACTCCCCAACCAAGGGAAACATTCTCCCAGCATCCACCCTATCAAGCCCTGTAATAATTTTGTATGCTTCAATGAGATCTCCTCTCATTCTTCTGAATTCAAGAGAATACAGGCCTAGTTTACTCAATCTCTTCTCATACGACAGTTCCGCCATCCCAGGAATCAATCTCGTGAACCTTCATTGCACAGTACTCCAGGTGTGGTCTCACCGAGGCCCTATATAATTGGAGTAAGACTTCTTTACTCCTGTACTCAAATCCTCTTGTAATGAAGGTCAGCATACCATTTGCCTTCCTAATGGCTTGCTGCACCTGCACATTCACTTTCAATGACTCATGTACAAGGACATCCAGGTCCCTTTGAGCATCTGCATTCCAAATCTTTCACCATTTAGGAAATACTCTGCCTTTCTGTTTTTTCTACCAAAGTGGATAACTTCACATTTATCCACATTATATTCCATCTGCCATGTTCCCGCCCACTCACTGAGCCTGTCGAGATCCCCTTGAAGCCTCTTCACATCCTCTTCATAACTGACACTGCCACCTAGCTTTGTATCATCAGCAAATTTGGAAATGTTACATTTAGTCCCCTCATCCAAATCATTGATATAGATTGTGAATAGCTGGGGCCCAAGCACCAATCCTTGCGGTACCCCACTAGTCACAGCCTGCCATCCTGAAAAAGACCCGTTTATCCCTACTCTTTGTTTCTGTCTGTTAACCAATTCTCAATCCATGTTAATATATTACCCCCAATTCCCCATCTCTGCTCTAGTGGAAAGAAGCGGTAGCATCTCAAGTCTCTCTTCATAACTTAATCCCCCATCCAAGGTAACATCCTAGTGAGCCTACATTTGTCATAGTAATCATGCTGATGTTATCAGGTAAATAGCAATAACTACCAAACTTACACAACAACAGATGTAGAAGATAGGAGCACATTTCTGGGGGTCGCTAAGAAAAAAGAACTTGTATTTATACAGTACCTTTCACATCCTTTGGACATCCCAAAGTGCTTTACAATTAGTAATCACTGAAGTGTAATCATTGTTGTAATGTAGGCTGAAGTGCTCTTGCAGAGAGCTAGCACGGGCTCAATGGGCCAAATGGCCTCCTTCTGTGCTGTAACCATTCTATGATTCACTAAATGCAGCAATGAGATTAACGACCAGATAATCTGTTTTAGTGATGTTGGTTGAGGTATAAATGTTGGTCAAGACATCAAGAGAACTCTGCTGCTCTTCTTCAAATAGTGCCATGGGATCTTTTACATCCATCTGAGAAGGCAGATAGGGCCTTAGTTTAACGTCTCATTCGAAAGACGGCACCTCTGACAGTGCAACAACTCCTCAGTACTGTACTGGGAGTGTCAGCCTAGATTATGTGATTAAGACTCGAGAGTGGGACTTGAACTCACAGCCTTCTGACTCAGAGGTGAGAAGGCTACCAATGAACCAAGGCTGACACTATGGTTCACCTCTTACTTTTAACAAGATTTAGTCTTTGTATGTTGTGAAGGAAAACAACTGAGCTGTTTAACATTATTTCATCAAGATGAAGCCATACCCAAGTGACAAAATGACACATTTAGATACAAACTATATCATCACACTTCACTTTTTTTCTTACTGAACACTTCTCAATGTAAAATTGTGCCGCTTTAAATTACATTTATTTGATTTCAGTATGGATCTTTATTGGCTGGGAACTTGAGACTGCCTCAGTTCAACTCACTTAGGACTCTTGATATTGTGGACTGGCATGGAACCCACAGGAGAAGGGTCATATTCTAGCACACTTTACCACTTATATCCCTAGAGATAGGTTGCCTTCATCTCCTCTTGGGCTGAACACAAAGGTTTTCTAATGCACTGTGCCAGGAACTGGATTCATACTGCAGAAGCTCATTTCACATTGGACCCTTTCAGGTGGCAGACTAGACTACTTTTGTGCCCCTGTTCCTAGAGGTGAAAGGTGTTCACAGATTACACCATCCAGTCACTTATAAAAGCCAGATAACCTTCACTATCTCCACTTGGGTAGATACAAACCCAAGTTCCAGGGTAAAAAAAACAGAGGCTGAAGACTCCTTTCATCAACTCCACACCACCTCATTACGCTCAGGTGCAATAGCCACCGATCAGGTATTAGATTCTCTCCATTGCCTGAAGAAGTTGAAGGTTTCACTGCTAGCTGGAGTTTTAAGAGTGCAGGCTGGCAGTGAGAAGCAATGTACTATACCTCTCGTAGTGTCTCCTGGTGCAAGTGGCAGCGCTAGTGCTTCCTGGGTTACCACCCAGCTCATCATAGATGTGTTTCCACAACCGGCGGGCAGTTACCTGCAACAAGAAGCCAGGAACTTTTACTAAAGGCCGCTGCTAGCTTAAAAACGTTTTAAAAAAACTATATAACTTTCAAATTTAAACTAAATTTTACTCAAAATACTGACAAAGGTTTAAAGGGGGAGTTAGTTATAGACTGTGGCTCGGTGCTACCCCGACATGTACTAATGGGAGTTCATCAGCTGAACCAGCCTTCCCTTTAGTACGTAATCAGAATCCTTAGGGCCTTTGAGCAGGACAGATAATTACTCTGTACCCACAGTTACTAGCTGCTCAGTGGAGAAAGGGAATTCACCAAATACCACAGCTGCATCAAATTGAATATGCAGGTAGGACTATGGGATGGTACGCTACACTTCAAGGGAGGCGGAGAGAAACAGGACACAGATCACTCGGGAATGCCCCACTGCATTGTGGAAAAGGAGAGGGAAGGAGAATGGAGAAGCAGGATTCAAGGTGATTTCATACTTGGCGATCAGACAATGTGGACAAAATTGTTAAGGAAAAATGCCTTAAAGATATGGCATGGGGGCTGAAGCATCAGGGAGGAAAATCCATCTTAAGTGAGGGCGGTGGATTGGAGTGTCAGTTAGCTCCTCCAAAGTGAATATAGAGTTCTGAACTGAGCACCTCCTTCATTACACTACTGACCCAGCGAGTTCCACGAACTGTTTATTTCAAAACTAGACATGTTTTAACAGTTCCGAGGAAATAAGAGGAAGGAAACTTACCGCCTCGTATCCTCCAAGCCGTTGTGTAACAGTGAACATTATGAACAGATCAACTGGTGGAAAAAGAGAAAGCATGTCAGTGTGGGTGAGCAGTAGATTTTTTCAAAATGACTTCAAATTCATTGACTACACTTAGAACGCACATCCTACGGGATACACTCCTTGAATTCAAACACTAGCATGAAAAAGATATTTAGATGTCAAGGATATTTTTTTTTTGGGGGGGGGGGGGGGGGCGGTAATTGCCTACAATTGGACAGCTTACATTTGTGAAGATCACAGCTCAAAACCAACCCAGGTTTGACACAATTAGCACTAATGCAGTTACGTAACTCCAAAAGAACCACAACAAAAGGTGTTTGGGGGAAAAAGAACATCAGTTAGGGTTCCCTGGCTGGGGAAGGGGTGAGAGGAAGTGACTCAGCTCTGCATTAATTATAGCTGACATGACTCAATAGTCAAGTGGAAAAATGTCCCAATAACCATTATGAACATTAATTATCATTTTAAAGAACTAAAAGAATATAAAACTATGCAAATGTTGGCAATTCTTGTGGACTGCAGTAGTATATGATTTCACTTTTGGAAATTCCCGCACACTCAAGGTCACCCCTTTACAACCTGAAAATGAGTGTCGATATTCAAGTTTTAACACCTTCAAACTAAAATTAATAATGAAACAGAACCGTCCAGATTTACTTTTAAAGGATAGGAGTGCGAGTCCCACCAGCAGGGGTCCTTTTAATAATCAAATCAGCGGAAAAGAATTTGAGATCGCATTGAAAATGGCAAAGCTGAAATGGTCTGGGTAGCAGGAACAAAAACCTGCTACCAGTGCTAGAAGAGTGTGTGTGTAAAAAGGCCCAGTCAGTATACAGAAGGTACAAAACTCAGGTAATGGAATCAATATTTTTTGTTTAAACAAAACAGAAATCCTTGACCAAATATAAAAAAAGGACAAGTTGTCTCGATCTGAACTGTGGCACATTTGTGCAAAAGCTGATTTTGATTTGATGGCTAAGAAATGATAGTTCACCTCTTGACTTGTTTAATTTAAAGTCACATGTGGATATTTTTTGACCATACACTGAAGCTGGACATGTGACTGTGCTTTTGAAGCAACTCTGAAGTGTTGCCAGCGGCACTGGAAAAGGTTCAAAATCAAATACCCATTACTCATCCTCCTCTAAAGGCATCATATCCTGCTCTGTTAGTTGATGACTAACCTGTTATATTTTCATACAATAAGATTAGCCAGTCTTTACCATATTTCCTATCACTCTCTGTGCCTCAGGAAATACTGCTCTTTCACTCTTTGCTCTATTTGAAGAAGCCTGGATATGAACTAATTTAGAAGAGACAAATTGTAAGATTGCTTTACTCATTCTTCCCAGCGAGTTTTATGTGCCTGTGCTGTGCTCTCCATGTTGGCAACATAGGAACAGGTGTAGGCCATTCAGCCCCTCGAGCCTATTCCACCATTCAATCAGATCGTGGTTAATCTGTACCTCAATTCCATTTACCTGCCTTTGATCCATATCCCTTGATATGTTTACCTCACAAAAACCTATCTAGCTCAGTCTTGAAATTGTCAATTGATCCAGCATCCATAGCCTTTTGGGGGAGAGAACATTTCAGATTTCCACCACCCTTTGCGTGAAAAAGCAGTTCCTAATTTCACTCCTGAATGGCCTAGCTCTAATTTTAATTTTCCTAAATTTTGTGTCCCCCTTGTTCTGGATTCCCCCACCAGAGGCATTTGTTTCTCTGTATCTACCCTATCTAATCCCATTATGATTTTAAATGCCTCAATTAGATTGTCCCTCAAACTTCTAAACTCAAGGGAATACTAGCCAAGTGCTTATGCAATTCATTTCACCAGTACAATTCTGTAATTTTTGTCAGTACTGATATCCAAGTTGATGTATATTCTCCCTGATCTGTTGAGTCATTCAGGTAAAGAGAAAGCAGCACTGTGATGGGTGTCAGAAGTGGGCGTGTAGCAAACTGATCTGGTGTGAATTTGTATTGCACCATTTTCCAATTTTTTACATTTATTTGATTGGCATATTGTATTTTTATACCTGCACCAGTTTGGACCCTCACCCGTGTGACGTGGGGTCATGCACGAGTTTCCCTGCACCTGTGAGTTCCCAATCTTGGGCAAACCCACTGTGTGGCAGGTGCTGCTTGGAGACCAGGAGGTTCTTGCACGACAAAGGCTTGAACACTGCAGGGACAGTTGGCTCAGGCTGCTGTTGAACATGTGCCAGCTACCAGAGGCCTGAAAGTCAGTTACTTGTCCAACCTCTGAGCTAGCAATGAAGCAGCGGGGGGAAAAAATCACTTTCACAATTTTAAGTTTGGCTGGAAAACAGTAAACTCCATGTTACACTGGATTGTGCCAGCAGAGAAACAACATAGCATTTCTCTCCTCCTCCCTAATTTTTTTTGGAGAGTAATATGATGCTACATTGTGGGTGTTGGTATTAACTCCAATAGTAGCCAAAAAGCATTCCATCAGCACTTTACCTGCCAACACAGGTGTGGACAGGTTTGGTTGGTCCAACTGCTCTCACTGAAACTAAGTTGCTCCCATTGTGGCAAAATTACCTTGTAAGCCAGTTAGGCATGAGTACAATAATGAGTATCCCATTCACCGGGCACACCACCTGCTCCTGGCTGCTCAACAGAGTTACAGAAAAACTAATCCAGCAGATAAGTAATACTAGACCTCAAGTGACCATTAGTTCTAGATATAAATTACTGCTAATTAACAAATTACCAAGCTTTGAAAGTCTCCTTTTGCGGCGCAGAGGTAAACCATGCCAAAAAAAAACTCCTATTTAGGAGTCCCGCTTGATCGCACCCTGTCATATAGGCAACATCTTCAGAACCTTGGGAAGAAACTCAAGAGTAGGGTCAACTTGATCCAGAAACTCGCCAGAACCACATGGGGAGCAGACGCTCAAACCCTCCGCATGGCAGCACTCGTCCTGTTGAACTCTACAGCGGAGTACTGCTCTCCGGCATGGCTATCAAGTCCGCATGTCAAATTCATTGATGTCCAGCTGAATTCTACTATGAGAATTATCACTGGTATGCTTTTATTGACAACACCACCTTGGCTGCCCGTGCTTGCAAACATCGCACCACCACACCTACGCCGTGAATATGCAGTCTCCAGATAAATCAACCGCTACACCAGCAAAAACATGCCAATCCAGGCCAACTTGAACAACCTACCACCAACCCGTCTCAAATCTAGGAGGCCATTTTGGACTGTCGCCGAAGCCCTTCAGCGATCTCCCCTCAGCCTTGATGACCGATAGTGAAATGCTTGGAAGAACTATGACATACGGAATGGATTCCTTATAGGGGACCCCACAGTACAACCTGAAGGATCAAACCTTCCTCGCAAACTGTGACAACCATCAACCGCCTCAGAACCGGTCATGGTAGATGCTGCCACCTTCTCCATAGATGGAAGATTAAAGCATCCCCATCATGCGACTGTGGAGCTCCTAATCAGACCCTGGAGCACATCATTGAGCACTGCCCTTAGAGGAAATTCGCAGACAGCCTACAAGATATCCACGCTGTTACACCGGAAGCTTTGGCCTGGATATCTGACTTGGATATTGACATTTGATTTGCTTTGCTACTACCATACGAAAGAAGAAGTCTCGGGTGGGGCACTCGTTAAACCGATAGATTGGAAACATGGTCAGTCTGAATACATGCTTGAGCTCATCAATGTCTAACGAACCTAATTGAGTTTTTTGAGGAAGTAACTGAAGTAGTAGACAGGGGAATGTCTATGGATGTAGTTTATATGGACTTCCAGAAGGCATTCGATAAGGTTCTACATAAGAGACTGTTATCTAAAATTAAAGCTCACAGAATTGAAGGTAAATTATTTACCTGGTTAGGAGATTGGTTAGGCAGTAGAAGACAGAGAGTAGGGATAATGGGTATGTACTCAAATTGGAAGTGACTCAAAAGGAAGTGACTAGTGGTGTCCCACAAGGATCTGTGGTGGGGGCTCAACTATTCACTATATTTATTAATGACTTAGATAACACAATCGAGAGCCATATATCCAAGTTTGCCGATGACACAAAGATTGGTAGTAAAGTAAGGAGCGTAGATGGGAGCATAAAATTACAAAGAGACATTGATAGATTAAGTGAGTGGGTAAAATTGCAGCAGATGGATTTCAATGCAGGCAAGTGTGAGGTCATCTATTTTGGACCAAAAAAGGATAGATCCAAGTATTTTTTAAATGGTGAAAAGCTAGGAACAGAGGAGGTCCAAAGAGATTTAAGGGTCCATATACACAAATCACTAAAATGTAGTGGTCTGGTACAAAAAAAAAGGCTAATGGAATGTTAGCCTTTATAACTAGAGGGCTAGAATATCAAGGGGAGGAAGTTTTGTTACAGCTATACAAAGGCATGGTTTGACCACATCTGGAGTACTGTGCACAGTTCTGGGCACCGCACCTTAGAAAGGATATATTGGCCTTGGAAGGAGTGCAGCGCAGATTCACCAGAATGTTACCAGGGCTCCAAGGTTTAAATTATGAGGAGATTTTACACAAACTAGGCTTGTATTCCCAGGAATATAGAAGGTTAAGGGGTGATTTGATTGAGGTTTTTGAAAGGAATGGATAGGGTAGATAGAGAGAAACTTTTTCCACTGGTGCGGGAGTCTAGGACAGGGGGACATAACCTTAAAATCAGAGGCAGGCCATTCAGGAGGGAAGTTAGGAAACACTTCTTTACACAAAAGGTGGTAGAAGTGTGGAACTCTCTTCCACAAAAAGCAGTAGATACTATCTCAATTAATAATTTGAACTCTGAGATCAGTAAGATTTGTTAGCCAAGGGTATTACGGGATATGGAGTCAAGGCGAGTAAATGGAGTTAGGATGCAGATCAGCCATGATCTGATTGAATGGTGGAACAGGCACGAGGGGCTGAATGGCCTACTCCTGTTTCTATGAAAGGGTTGTGAGAACGTGGAACACACTACCCCATAGACGCAAAGTCAATTGAGGTATTTAAAAAGGGAGATTGCGCTTACTTTATAAGTAAGTATCTAAGAGAGATATAGAGAAACAGCAAGCAATTGGGATTAAAAAGAGCTGGCATAGCTAACAAAAATGACGGTTCAGGTTCAATGGATCAAGTGACCTACTTCTGTCCCATCCATTATTAAATGGCTAGACCGAACCAGGCTATGGAAAGCAACATTAGAACAACCATGTGCTAATGAGCTAACGCGGTGAGGAATAAGCTAAAGCAATCATTACAGTACTGTTATGCTTTATTCCTGTGTTTACATCACATTACAATCAAATGGGTTTCTTGCTCATTTTTTAATCATCTTGCCCAGCATCTTAAAGTGCAAGATATAATATTTTCTTCCCCTCTCCTCCCCCTAAAGAAAAACCTTTTAAGAAAGACAATTTCCATCCACTTTTAACTTTGTAGTGGTGTCAGTTTGTACCCAAGCATGCTGCCGGGTGAGGTAGTCACATCCTGGTATCAGAAGTGGGATGTGCCTCTGTCTCCTGTGACAGATGATAACATGGACTCAACTAAATTCCTGACCCACATTTCCAGTATGTTGATAAAAAGAAATGATGCTGAAGCAGCTGCTATAGTTGTCTCTGAAACAACTGATAAAGATGAATCAGTGGAATTCTGGCAGACCCCAAGGAAACGTTTTTCGCAAGAGTCTAGAATGAGCACGGCATAGACAGGGTAGAGCAGGAGAGATGGATGCAGATCACTGGAGCAGTTCAACTGCTCCCACAGAGGTCAGAGACAATGCAACCTAAGCCCAAAAGCCAACCGAAAACCTGGAGAGCAATGAGGATATTGGAACAATTTGCGACTTTATTTAAATAACGCAATGGCCACCTGTGGAATTGGACAACCTATCCATCGTTTATTGGCAGAACTGAGGTATTATTTACAATCGTGGGTACTGAACAAGCCAAGGACTACTGGAAGTTGAAAATGCTCTACTCTTGCTCATTGCAAGATAGATGAAGAGATTTACCCTCAGAGTTTTGCTGCCTGTACGGCAAGGTGAAGTAAAGTCCACAGCAACCTCACATAAAAACTAAAATTTTTACCAGAAGTAAATTGCAACCTGAGGGAAATAATTTGGACCAGAAAGGGGAACAGATCAAACAGCTTTTCCGGGTAAAGCCAAGATGCAAATCTGGAGAAAAACATGAAGCTATTACAGCTCTTAGATACCCTGACTAACCAAGGAGACACTTTGGAATAAAGGATACAGTAACAGATGGGCAAAATACCAGCCAGGGCACATTAATCCGAATGCACAAAACCATCCAATACATCTTGTACTATGTTCCACAAGGCCACTTTTGCTGAAGAATGAACACAATTCCAGAATGTTCCACGCCACTTCAACCACTGCCCACAAGAATAATTTACCTAGGACTGCTGAGTTGCTGACTACTGCAGTGAGTTTGGGAGGGGAGAGAAACAAATACAAGCATTTATTAGTTCAGGGAGCTGTCAAAACCTATGCAGGCCCAACATTTATTAACCAAGTACACGGACTATGATCAAGAAGTCCAAATACATTGTGTACATGGAGATGTTAAACCTTCCTCTATTTATGTTCGGCTTAGTAGAGGGTCAGGCGTATTTACTTATAGTTGAAGTAGTGGTCAGCTTACTCAGAGAGGTAGTCCTGGGATTTGAGCTCTACATGTTAAAGGATGTTACCCCAGAGAATTCAAGTCAGTTTGGTTACTATCTGAGCGAAGGCAAATAATGAAAAGGCACTTGAACCAGGGAAATATTTTCACTGGACACTACTTTGGTCACCCCATAGCTTAAATTCAGGAAAGAACAAAGCATTAAAAGTACCACCAAACAGATAGACGAAGGTAATAGCACCCCATGGGTACCTACTCACACTGTGCCATTCCAGGCCAATAACAATAACTTAATCCCATATTACTCTAAGTTTTATGTATTAGTAGCATTACCACAGAACTGGGAAAGTTAAGAGTAAAACGTTTTGAGATTTGCAATCGTGTATTGCGCATGGATTTATCCAAATCCCTAGAATAAAAATAAAGTTGGACAATTGCTGAAATTCTGAGGCATTCACCAATGACACTGACCCATGGCATCCCATTGTCAGGCTACTTTCAGAGACAAAGGACCACTGAAAAGAATTCCACAAAGATTCAGTTCCCCATCACATTTATGAGGAAATGGTGAATTTTGCAAACCGCTCTCAGAATGTCAGTGGAAAATAACAAATAAGACATGGCTCATTCCAATGGACTTACTGATGCAACTTTTGGATGGAGCTTATGAATTTGGTCAGTTAAGGAGAAAACGCTGCTTCCAAGTACTGCGGATCATTTGTTTTTGTATAAGGGTTACTCACAGCAGAGACTCTTTCCTACATTAGTCGGCCTTTATCAGTTTACAGTAATGCCCTTTGTTTTCCATGGGTCTCAGCCACATTTCAGAGGCTAATGAACTAGATACTAAGGAGATTACAAAACTTTTTATTTCCCAATTGTTGAAGGAACTGCACAATACGGTTTTATTGGGAGTCCAAGGTGATATAAACCATGTGGTACTATCCCCGAGCTTGGATTCGTGAAGCTATTTAATAAATCTTCAAAAATTATGCTGCAGAAGTTTGTTACTGATGAACCAGATCACTGGGATTTGTTAGCCCTTTTTAGACGATACTGCTTTCTACAGTGCTTTTTGAAAAGCACACCAAGACCATTTACGTTCAAAGGTTACAATAAGGTTTAACTATTAATCTAAACAAACGTGCATTAAGTCAAAGGTTATGCGCTTGGTAATAGGCTGATGAAACCTGCAGTATCCAAGACACAGGAAACAAACAGATTATGTGCCCCATCTCCAGGAAGAAGCTGCAATCTTTGAGTTCTTGCAGGCTCCTATAGTATGTTCATTGTCACTTTGCAATGCCTACAGTTACACTCAGGGATTTTAATACAAAAATCCATGTATTAACCATGCAGATACGATGTTCAATGGCTGGCCTGTGTTGAGGTAGTTGATCTCAGCCACAGTAGTAGGGGAGTTGCACTTTGAGAGTAATTTTCACTTTGGGCACAGGCGGAAATTTGGCGGTAGCAGATTGCCCGGCCATTAAACACCCCGTCTGATTTTCCTTTCGACTGAACTCAGTGGACAGCCAATCCACAACAACCAGTTTTCTAGCCGCATCCAAAGTGAAAATTACCCTCTTCGCCTCAGTGTCCATGGGTAAGGGAGAAAAAAAATCAGCTAGGCTCCCAACACCTGATCACTATCCATGACCTTGTACTGGGAAGGGTTTGAAAAAAAACCCTCTGCATCGCAAAGCACAAGAGATGTATTTTAATGCCAGATAGCTTAGTCTGTAGAATGCCACCTGTCTTGTCATCAATAAATGAGGGTCTTTAAGCTCTTCCTGTGAATTCTTTAGGCTCACGGTGTTGGGATAGCCCTGTTCATTTTGGAAACTGCAGTAGTGTCAGCTGTGGCTCAGTTGGTAGCACACTCGCCTCTGAGTCAGAAGGTTGTGGGTTCAAGTCCCACTCCAGGGACTTGAGTACATAAAGCTAGGCTGACACTCCAGTGCAGTGCTGAGGGGGTACTGCACTGTTGGAGGTGCCGTCTTTCGGATGAGCCGTTAAACCGAGGCCCTGTCTGCTCTCTCAGGTGGACGTAAAAGATCCCACGGCACTATTTCGAAGAAGAGCAGGGGAGTTATCCCTGGTGTCCTGGCCAATACTTATCCCTCAACCAACATAACAAAAACAGATTATCTGGTCATTATCACATTGCTGTTTGTGGGACCTTGCTGTGCGCAAATTGGCTGCCGCGTTTCCCACAGTACAACAGTGACTCCACTTCAAAAGTACTTCATTGGCTGTAAAGCGCTTTGAGACGTCCGGTGGTCGTGAAAGGCGCTATATAAATGCAAGTCTTTCTTTTTAGTTAGTTGCCAGGGACCTCCATCCAAGGTGCAGTAGCCAGTTTAATTGGCAGCTCTACTGGTCAGCCCCTGTGCCTGGAGGGGTGAGAGGTCAAGTCTTAATCTTCCTGTCCAGAGAGGAAACAACAGAACTAGGGAACACATGTTCTGTGTCAGTGGGTAAGTTAGGTAAGGCCTAGGCCAGCCTATCATAAGAAAGAAAAGAGCGAACCAAGCACAGAGCAAACCTTGGTCCAATTAAGTGATAGGACTGGCTGTAAGAAAGTATTACTTAACCAATTAACAGGGCTGGTGTGGTGTGGTTTATTTTCTTCTTTTTTATGAGAACACACTGAAATGATAAATTAAGGTGAGATTTGTTATAACAGATTTGCGGTATGTATGTTCACTTATGACTAAAATAAAGCAGCTTAAAACAATTCGTAACTGGCTTTGTCTCACTAAAGTGTTAATTAATCCGGCCCTAGGAAGATTGGAGGACAAGTTTATGGTTAGCAGATCATATAACAAGGTGGTTACACCCCCAGGTCACGCTATGGTATAACAATGGTATGGCAGTACAGGCAAAATCCCAATCTTCAGTGATGTGAATGCCACTTATGGGAAACCAGTAATGCTGAACCCAAGAAAATATCTAGAGCAGACTTAAGATTTGTACAAGGATATAAAATTCCTCATTAGGCATTCCTGTAGTACATAAAATAAGAATGCTCATCACCACTCCTAAAACCTGCAGGGAGCTACTCCAGCCAAAGTTTGAATCAAAGTTGGAAGGGGGAGGGAGCAGATGTGTTATGGCAACCGTATAACATGCAGATCCTATAGGTGCTGGCTTCATACACTAAAATCTAATTATAAAAACTCATTGTAACAGGCAGGGCATCTGACATTTCCTCAGTTTTTTTCCGAGCAGTGGTACGCTTCCCCCTTGTATTATTTAACCCATTGCTGCTCAGTGTCCCCTATCTGTGGTTTGGTCAGGTCTTGATTATGATCAGGTGACGCTTCATGATGGACTGCCTTCTCCAAATAAAGGAACTGGGAAATGGGGTGGTTGTCACACCCTTTAGACTCATATGTAAACACTCATTAAAGCCCAAAATAAGGTAGAAGTGGACAGTCTCTCAAGAGTAGGCCCCCGTCAAACTGGGGAAATTAATGTAGCTGTCTGGTGACACAGTTTGGAGAAAGCCCATGATATATATCCAGTTCATGTATATAATGATAACTTTACTCAGTCCATGAAAATAATTAAATCCAAGTAGTTCTTTTTTCAACAGAATCATCTTTTTAGCCACTTTTGGCTGAATGCCTGTACCTTTTAATGTTGCAAATCAGTCAAAAGTAATGCAATTATTTTGTCATGATGCAACATCCTGCGATTTGCACCATAGAGTGTAACTTTCCCTTTCAGTCTTTTCATTCACCTGCACTTTAATTTTAATCAGTAGTATGTTTTAAAGTGCCAGTGTCTGCCTCTCTGTCTATCCAAGAGTGAAGGATGTTTCTACTTGGTTACTGTAACACACTGATCTACTTCATTTACCAGCACTGTTTAGAATCAGTGAAGTGCCACTGAACGCAACATGTACTGACAGTACAAGCACTTGTTTTAGTAACCAGTTGGGCTTACAGACTCTATGGCCCGTAATTTGCGGTCAGCAGTGAAGTAAACTTCCCGCAAAGATCTTGCAATCTCTGTGGTGACCAGTGACTGCAACTTCAGGATTTCAGCGTTAGGATTCTGTTCGTTCGCTGTTATTATCCACCGCAAATTGCGGGCCAGTATATGCTGAGCTCTGCTCTGAGCATTGGCATTCACTCAGACTCTTAATTTTAAACATTACCACTGAGTACAGCTGAACAAGTACCAACTTAGTTGTTGCAGTGATCACCTGGAAAATGATTTCACTTTTAAGTGCACTGAGAGAAGCAGAACACCAACACTTTAAAACATGCAGCAAATTAAAATTGAAAGTGCCAGTGAGGGGAAAAACTGACTAGTGGTGCCAAAAAAGAACTATCTCCTGCAACTGTCCAACATTTTAGCCATTTGTCCTGTGACTGCCCTATGATGTTCATCACACCGAATCACTTGCCCTATTCATAAGAGGCCAGGCATTTCCCCAGGCAGAAGGCAATAAAATTCAATGGCAGAATTAGTTCCAAGACACACCTAATGACCAAATCAGCATAATTATATGCTATGGACCAGAATAGCTGGTCACCTCTTGGGTCAAGGGTGGCATATAGCAGTATAAGAGCAAGATGGCGGCGTGGTAGAGAAAATCGAATGGTGGAGTGCTACACTCGCACACAAAAAAAATTTGCCCTTAATGAAGTTGGATCAGTCAACTCATTTCTTGATACATCTGCCAAACTAAATATGCTTGAATTTACAGCCTCCTTTCTTACTTTTCTTGAAGCCCAGGTGAGGTATTCTGGCGATGGGAGTGTTGCGGTCACACATGAAATTATGCAAAGCCTTCAGGAAATGTTGCTCTGCAGAAAGAAGTTCGCTTGGATTGGCTGGTTGATTCACTTGTGCATTTCCAGCTGCCATACTTTCTGATTCAACTTTGTCCTGGAAGGAAAAAAAAAGGTTCATTAAAATTCAAGAATAAAAGACAGAACCATCCTGTGACAAGAATGCCATGGTAACAGAAGAGGGTGTTGCAGTCTGGAATATGCCAGTCAGAAGTGGAATACCTCACAGAGGGACTTACCTAACTACAGGGCAACTCGCTTAGGAAAAAGGCCATTGTGGCGTAGAGAGTTGATAATCTATATTCTGGCAGGGGAACAGGTCCATGTAAACCTACTCAGTGGTCTTACTACTGGTATCTGTTGAGTTTATATAGTCTATCCAGCTGGCCTCCTGTTAAGAGGAGAATGAAGAAGGGACACCAATTCTGCACAGGTTATTTCAGACAAGTTTTGAAAATTTATGACAAATTATATGCAACTGTTCTATGGAAATAACCTAGCAGGAAGCAAAATCCAAAGCACTTGTGGTGTAACTAGAACAGACCGCAATATTTATAAAAGTCAATCAACATGCATGATCTGAAGGAATGTACAAAACAAGATCTTAATTGCTCGTAAAGTCACTGCACAGTCAGTCATTCAATTGCATGTCAACACATGGAACTAGAGACGATTATTGGGGTGGCTCAGTATTATTTTCCGCTGTTCAGTTCTACATAGAAATCTATATGATGTCCTCCCTTCAGATCTCAACTTTGACTAAATGGGCGCATGGAGGTACATGCGACAGTTTTAATGATTACCTTTCCTTTCCCAACTAAAATCTTCATTATTCAAACTGAATAAAAAGAAAAAAAAAAATCACTGCCTCAGCACGAGGATGCAACCCTGCAGAAAAGTAACATCATAGGCAATACAAGGTACACCAACAGTGGAGAGGGAGGATGCCCTGATCTTAGCTGTCATGTTTGGGGAGGTGCTGAGATTCTCCACAGCACAGGAGGGAAAGAAATGGAGGGCAAATCGGACCAAATCAGATTTATGTACTTACAAGCAGCTGGTTATCAAACCTGCCCAGCAAAGGTTTTGGAACAAAGATTGGCCTGTTCCACAGACACTGAATCACTTATTTTCTTACACGGCTGAATGACGAACATTTACCTAAGCAATGTGGAACAACAGGAAATGTAAATTGTATAATTCAAAAACCTCCCATTATCCCTCAAGGCTCAATATTGTCACTTACCTTCTTGCATCATGCAACATTTCATATTTGAGGGATAGTTACAGTAACTACAACAAGACCATTTGACTGCAGGAGACATCATAGCCAAGCCCTTCCTGCTCCAATGTCCATGTTTACTGCAGGGGTTGCAGGAGTGCTCCCCTCACTAACCCAGAAAAAACTTTTGATGGCTACTATATAAGCTCTACCTCACTCGCTTTCTCAGACCCCTGATTCACTCCTCACCTCCACTGCCCACCTTGCCTCAAGTCTCCAACTAGCTTATGTCCACTCCCTTCTCCTAGGTAAACAAGAGTGAGATTGATCCTATGGAGGAGGAATTTATCCTAGATTAAGTGAGACAACCTCTATAACCTACAGTTGTTATAAAATACCATTTGCGTTCCAGGCAGCAATGGTGTCAGAGAGTGAGCATGTGAAGATTCAATACCGGCATTCTGCACAGACTTTTCCAAGTGATGTACAGCAGTGGGGCCACTGGTATAACCATCAACATGTAAGTGCCAGTATTGTCACCAAGCTTTAATACTCTGCGGTGTGCTTCTTGTTTGATAATCTCAATTCATGACCTCAAATCGTTCCCACCATGACCGGCACCAGTGGACTTCACCTTCATGTTATTAAGCCCTAAATGCTCTCTCCGGACACAATTCAAACATGGAATGGCAAAGTCTAGAATTTTTCACAGTTCAAGTAGACACAGCATGAAAATGTCATACACTCACTATTGTGCCTTAAAGTGTAGTGCCAAAATGTAGACCATTCATTGCCCAAAAGCAAAAACTGGCAACGTGCAGATGCTAACTCAGAAGATAATGAAGCTCTCCCATCAAAATGTGTAATCCTGGTAATTGATCCCTGTGCTACAGCAATATCAGTTCTGAACGATAATCATCATGCCTAAATTTTTTCCAGCTCAACATCAGCAAGACAGAAACTTTCCAGAAACTCTGTGCCCTAAACCTTGATCCCATCCCCCTATCTAGACGCTTACTTAAGCTCAACCTGACTACGCAACCTCGGTGTCCTGCTGAGCCCTGAGCCAAGAACTTCAAACGCCACAACCTGCCCATCAAGACTACCTATTTCCATGTCTGAAATATCATCCATCTCTGCCTCTACCCCATCCCACTGCTGCTGAAACTCTCTTTCACACCTTTGTCACTTCCAAATTCAACTTTGCCAATACATCTTGCTGGCTTTCCAAGCTCCACCTTACATAAACTCAGCTCATCCAGAACTCCTCCATCCATATCCTATCCCCTGACCTCCACTGGCTCCCTATTCTCTACCCTTCCAAAGATGATCTAATGGATAGCCTCCCTCCCTATTGTCGATGATGGAGCCTTCAGCCATTTTGCTCCTACACTCTAGAATTCCCTCTGTAAATATCTAATTTGCTATTTCCCCATAATACCTACCTCTTTGACAGCATCTTTGGCCACCATGTCTAGTCGTCTGCTATTCCTACTCAGATCCAACTCCCAACTGCGAAGCCCCTTAAGATGCTTTGCTATGTTAAAGGGACTATGTAGGTGCAAGTTGCTGCTGAAACAGGCAAAGAATTTTGGAGCAAAAGTGAACTTGCATCTATACATTCTCAGAACATTCCAAGAGCCTTACAGCCCTGGTAAGTTTCCTCTTTAAGCGAAGTCACTGTTGTTTTGTAGGCAAACAATGGCCCGGAATTTGCGGTCATGGTGAAGGGACGGTGATCGCCGCTGACCTCGAAGAAAGCTGCCCACAAAGATCTCGCGATCTCTGTGGTGAAAACTTTAGCTTTCTCGACCTTAATTTGATTGTAGTGCTGTCAAAAGGGGATCCCCAGCGTACATTAGTAGTGACATCATCAAGCTGGCTAAGCAGCCAATCACATTGAAGAATTCTCACAGACAGCAAACCAGGAAACAAAAAACACTGATTATCATTCACTTTCTAAAAATTTTACAGCGAATGAAATAAAGATTGGGACATACACATGGGGTTAAGGTAGAAGCTGAAAGAACAAACTTTAAAAAAAATATTTATTTTAAAAATCCAGTAATTTTTATCATAATGGAGAAATTTGACATTCCGCAAATATAAAATTAGTTTTTCAGGACCAGAACTGTTGTTCAGCAGTCAATACTCTGTTAAAACCCTAGCTAGACCTATTTTAACAAGGCGTAACTTTTTATGGGGTGTTTAACAGCGATATCAGAGTGGAAAAGGGGGATTTTTACATCAGTTCAAGTGATTTCATTGATTGCTGGCTATGGGGAGTTCCACAGCGCAGCCTGTGGCGGAGCAGGCAATGACTGACCGCAACTTCAGGATATACGCGTTTATCTGCGCAGTCAGTTTCAGAGGGGTAATGACGGCGAACGCTGACAGTTTCGCTGTCATTACCACCGCAAAATCCAGGCCATTGTGTTGGTCGAGCAATAAATCTAGGTTAATACACCAGGAGAACTCCCCTGCCCTTCAAATAGTGCCATGAGATATTTTAAATCCACTTGAGCAGGCAAACAGGGCCTCAGATTAATGTCTCATCTGAAAGATGTCCCCTCTGACGATGCAATACTCCCACAATACTGCACCGGAGTATCAGCCTAGATTACGTGCTTAAGTCCCGGAGTGAGTTTTAACTCATGATCTTCTGATGTAGACACGAGAGTGCTTCCACAGCCAAGACCAACACTAGATCTATGGAGCTATCTAGTCAAACTAGTTTATCCTACTCACAAGAAGGATTTCTCATTCATTAAATCGACGCACAAAATCTGGTCCACCACAAAAATCAAAACGTAAGCACTGAAACAAACACTTAACTCTACAAGATGCACTGCAGCAACTCACCAAGGCTTCTTCGGCAGCACCTCCCAAACCCGCGACCTCTTCCACCTAGAAGGACAAGGGCAGCAGGCGCATGGGAACACCACCACCTCCAAGTTCCCCTCCAAGTCACACACTATCCTGACTTAGATGCATATCGCTGATCCTTCATTGTCGCTGGGTCAAAATCCTGGAACTCCCTCCCTAACAGCACTGTGGGAGTACCTTCACCACACGGACTGCAGTGGTTCAAAGCAGCGGCTCACCACCACCTTCTCAAGGGCAGTTAGGGATGGGCAATAAATGCTGGCCTTGCCAGCGACGCCCACATCCCATAAACAAATTTTAAAAAACTTCCTAAAACAGCCTTTTTACACACAGGCATTCATTCATTCAGGACAGCAAATTGAGACTTTAAAACCATGCTTTTATAACACACCTCCAGAATGTGCCACAGGCTGATCAAACACAGCCTGCCTTTTCATTCCGTATTGTAATAGAAATCCATTTTAGCAGGTGTAAGCATGACTTGGCAGTATAGTAAATGACAAACTAACTACCCTCCTTGGACAAATGTGAGAAGTCGCACAACACCAGGTTATAGCCCAACAATTTTATTTGAAATCACAAGCTTTCGGAGCGCTGCTCCTTCGTCAGGTGTGATAAAGGGCAGTTGGAAAGATTAACTGTAATCATCTGGCTGTGTTCTCTGACTATATATGCTGTGCCTATATGTATCTCTTCACTTCACCTGACGAAGGAGCAGCGCGCCGAAAGCTTGTGATTTCAAATAAAACTGTTGGACTATAACCTGGTGTTGTGCGACTTCTCACATTTGTCCACCCCAGTCCAACACCGGCATCTCCACATCATACCCTCCTTGGGCCTGTGGGGGAGAGAAGAAAGAGTAAAAGCTAGGTCCCTTAGGTGGTTCCAAGATGACACATCTTCTAAAAGAGGATCAGAACCAAGCTAACCCTCTGTGACAGACTTGATAATCCAATAACTCAAGCTAGGCAGGCTTAAAGTAATCCAGGGTACCGTTACCTCTGGAGTCCCCCAAGGATCAATCCTTGGCCGCCTTCTATTTCTCATCTACATGCTGCCCCTCGGCAACATCATCCAAAAACACAACATCAGGGTTCCACATATACGCTGATGACACTCAGCTCCACCTCACCACCACCTCTCTTGACCGTTCGCAACCTTGGTATTGTGTTTGACTATGAGATGAGCTTCCGACCACATATCTGCTCCATCACCAAGACTGCCTACTTCCACCTCTGTAACATCGCAAAACTCCAACCCTGCCTCAGCTCATCTGCTGCTGGAACCCTAATCCGTGCCTTTGTTACCTCCAGACTTGAGTATTCCAGTGCTCTCCTGGCCAGCCTCCCATCTTCCACCCTCCATAAACTTAAGCTTATCCAAAACTCTGCTGTCCGTATCTTAACTCACACCAAGTCTCGTTCGTCCATCACCTCTGTGTTTGCTGACCTACACTGGCCCATGGTCCAACAACGCCTCAATTCTAAAATCTTCATCCTTGTTTTCAAATCCCTCCATAACCTCGCCCCTCCCTATCTCTGTAACCACCCCCAGCCCTACAAGATCTCTGTGCTCCTCCAATTCTGGCATCTTGCGCATCCCCGATTTTAATCGCTCCACCATTGACGGTCGTGATTTCAGCTGCCTTGGCCCCAAGCATGGAATTCCCTCTATAAACCTCTCCACCTCTCTGTCCTCCTTTAAGATGCTCCTTAAAACCTACCTCTTTGACCAAGCTTTTGGACCATGCATCTGTCCTGATATCTCCTTCTGTAGCTCGGTGTCAATTTTTTTTATTGATAACGCTCTTGTTAAGCGCCTTGTTTTGCTATGTTAAAGGCGCTATATAAATGCAAGTTGTTGTTGAACTTAAGTAAGTAACATACCAACAGTTTCAGGCAGGAGAAGACCGTTGGTCAATCTGGACCACCTATCCACAGTACTCTCTCGGTACATTTCTTGGTAAGGCGTGTCCTTACGATGGACGAGAATGAACTCCATATTGGCAAACAGAAATTCTACCCATGTCAATTTTCCTGGAGCTTGGTTAGGAGACTTAAACATATCAGACGTGGCTCAGTGGTAGCACTCTCACCTCTTGAGTCAGAAGGTTTAAGTCCCAATTGAGAGACTTGAGCACAAAATCTAGGCTGACACACCAGTGCAGTGCTGAGGGAGTGCTGCACTGTTGGAGGT
Organism: Squalus acanthias; assembly: GCA_030390025.1. Lineage (NCBI taxonomy): Eukaryota > Metazoa > Chordata > Chondrichthyes > Squaliformes > Squalidae > Squalus > Squalus acanthias. Next base: position 156,977,941 of record CM059427.1, read on the forward strand.
GGCGTCTTCCGGCTGAGACATTAAACCGAGGCCCCGTCTGCTCTCTCAGGTAGCGTAAAAGATCCCATGGCACTATTTTCGAAGAAGGGCAGTCGAGTTCTTCCTGCCCAATAATTATCTCTCAACCAACATTACTAAAACAGTTTATCTAGCCATTATCACATTGCTGTTTGTGCGACCTGGCTGTGCAAATGACCTACATTCCAACAGTGACTACACTTTAAACGTACTTTATTCACGTAAAGCGCTTTGGGGCATCCAGAGGTTGTGAAAGGCACTGTATAAATTGAAGTATTTCTTTCTTTATGTGACTGGTTTCACTGCCTATCAAGACACCCAGCGAATGACCCAGCTATCACCATTAGGTGGTCTTTTGAAATATGGCAGATCCAACGTCAAAAATAATGGACATGAAATCAGACAGCACCAAACTGCACACTTATTTACACTAAAAAAGTGTTCAGCTAAATCTCCAGGAAACCAATATGCAGAATTCTACAGGATATCTGTGGATGACCCAGATTCTGTGGTAACAGCTTTATCACAAACAAATAATGGAGCTTCTATTACCAGAGACCGCCAGCTTGTGGGGGTCGGGATTTTAATCTAGCAGTCGAGACAAAATATCACTGATCAAGCCCTGGGGGGCAAATGCTCCAAAGCGGGGCCTCCTTACTGCAAATGACCACCCATTACAAACCTTATCTTCCTTGGCATCCGACTGGCTGGGCCGCCGGTTCTCCCGCGACGGGCTCTCGTCGCCCTTTGTGCCTCTCGGTTTCTTCTTCTTTCGGGATCGTCCTTTGAGATTGGCTGCTGGAAGGAGGGAGAAGTGTCAGCGAGGAGCAGCTGCTGTACCTGTCGATCGCGGCCCGAGGCGCAACACAGACTTCTGATTATTTTGTTACTTTCCCCCCCGCCCACAAAAAAAGAGTTAGGCTTGGCTCCATCCAAAATAAATTCAGCAACAGCTGAAATGTGCGTACTATTTGGCGTGTTTGTTTTTCTCTCCCCGCTGTGGTTTGCCTCTGCTACAAAGGGCAATTTCAACAAAGGAGTACCATATCCTTAAAATAACAGTTTAAGCAACCACCCTTGGGCAATTCACCAGGTACTCTTGGAATAATAGAATCGTAAGCAGCAAATAACTGTGAACAGTTCAGGCAGCCAACTGACTGCACCATCTCCGTACATATTCTCAAACTGGGGGCTCAAGATCCAGCCCACGTGCTGACATGAAGTTTTAAGCACCCACTCCCAGAGAGATCAACCACAACCCCCTCCCCACCCAACCAACAACAAAAATAAAGGCCAGAAAAGTTTAGTTGGAAGGATCGGGAGCCGAAGCCGCTTTGTTGTTGTTGTTTAATTTGGAATTGGGATACATTGTTACAACATTAAAATGTAAAAACGAGTACATGCAATCGCTGCTGCTTATCGAGACTCCCGTCAATATCAGCCTGTCGACAAATGCACTCTGCCCGTGACCAACCCCCACTGGCTTTGTTCCACAAGGCTGGCTGGCTGCACGCAGTGCATTTAAAGGGACAGCTTGGGCAGCAAAAGTATTTCAATTCAAATGACAAGTCCACCAGGACAGTCACAACCCCCAACCCCCACTCAACTGTTTCACCTCATTTCAATGTGCCGAAGTGTCAGAAAAAGGTAAACAAATCATATGATAAATATCTGCAACAATGCCACAACACGAATAAAACCAAACAGCTCCTGTACTTCCAAATAACGTCACCGATACCATTCCATTCCATCCTAATGTTTCTGTCTGTATATTGGTGATTATAAATGTATTTTATATCCTTTCCTGTTTTATTTGCAATTATAATAGTTTGGCAACAACCCTTTCTGCATATTTGGAAAAATAGTATTTTAACTATTCCTTCCTGTAAATTTGTAAGTGTTTTATTTCCTGTATATTTGCTATAAGAGTTTTACATTGTTTCCTTTATATTTGGAATTATAATGCATTTTACATTCCTTCATGTATAATTACATTCTTGTATAATTGACTACAATACTCACATTTTTACATTTTATCAGCCAACGCTGATCATCCAGAGTCCACTCTGTGGCAGATCAACAGTGCACATTCCACTCAGTCCCCTAGAGTATTGCTCAGAGTAGGGGCTGCTGCTGCAACATTGTACCAGTAAGGTTAAATAGAAGCGGCTCCTGAAAGTTCCTGGTTCCTTGATCTGTTCTTTATTGTAAACACAAAGCCCTGCACTGATATCCTCCCAAGTTACATGCACATATTAAATCGGCCAATTCAAATCACGTCTGAAGCAGCGACAGATCAAACAAGTCATTTACAGAACACATCGAATCAGTAGCTTCCTGCATACCTCCTAACCAATGAAAACAATTTTTTTTTTATCTTGTCCAAGTATGTGCAACGATTCAACTCTGCATTAACCCATCCAGCAGCTTTACACTGTGCATTACACAGTAGGGTCATCTTTCCCATATGACTTTCAGAAAAAAGGCGGTTTCAGAAATGTTTAGTTGAACTGTCATACCTCGCCCATTTACCTATTTTAAATATCTTATTAGCCCGTATGGGGATCCAGTCCGCAGCCTTGGCGTTATTAGCATCACGCTCTAACCAACTGAGCTAACCTGCCCCAGCCTCGCAGTGCCAATTCAAACTGGTTTAGTTCCTATCTGAATAAACCATTTTTATATTAAAATGAGTATAGGGTCACAAGGACACTTATAATATTTAAAACACTCTGAGATTACAAGAGGCCGGTCCTTTCTTTGGGATCCCAACCACCCAGTTATTCATTTTGAACACATTGGCCGGAATTTTCCCTACCTGGGCGGGTCCGGTGGCCATGGCGGATCGCGACCCCGTTGCTGGCTCCATCCCACTGCACAAAACGACTTTACGTCAATAGGCCCCATTAAGCCCGCCCTGCGCATTACCCGGCCCAATTAAATGGTGCCGGTCTGCTGACATCATCCATGACACGTTTTCAGCCGGGATATTTAAAGGGGCCGTGGCCACATTACATTTGAAGGTTAATCTAAAATGGTGCATTCAGTGCACTACATACAGCATTGGAGTGATGCATACACTCTGGAAATGACTGCACAGAGGCAGAGGGCTGCACCCAGGTTCTCCAATGACTCCCTCCATATGCTTGTGGAGGGAGTCACAGCACGCAGGGAGGTCCTCTTCCCTTCCAATGGGTGGAAGAGACCTCCCCAGGAGACCGCAACAGCCTGGTTGGAGATTGCAGAGGTCAACAGTAGGGATGTGGTCAGGAGGACCTAGGTGCAGTGTCACAAACGTTTCAATGATCTCATTAGATCAGGAAACGGGAGTGCAAAGCCACACTCACCTTCATCCTGCTGTGCCTCTCATCACATCCCCATCACTCTGCCTTCCCAACCCTACTCCTGCACATCCTTACTCACACCAACATACCTGGCACATCCACCCATCCCTCTCTCTCTATCTACCTACATTATCACATCCCCATCTCACTAGCCACCCCTCACACTCACCCTCATCCTAGTGCAATCATACCAACTAACAACACACAAGGAGGCCACTTGGCTTTGGCACACCACTCCATCTTAATCTCCCTATAAAGATCTAACCCATCCATTCCTTACACTCATTCCATCACTCTCACTCAACCTTCTCTTCTTTCCCTCCTTGCAGGAAAAGAGAGCCCAAAATAAGAGGGAGAGGGGGAGAACCGGTGATGGCACTCCATTATTTGCAAACCTTACAACAGCAAAGGAGGCTGCTTTAGAAATATCTGGAGTCGCCGAGCAGCTGGAGGTGGGAGATGGAGAGAGGGGGATATCTCAGCAACCTGGTGACAGAATTACATATCATACATCAGTCACTCATATGGGGACTGATGTCAGCAGCCATTGAATGGTCATCATGTGCATAATGTTATCTGTATCCATTCTTCATATGACATATCTAACTCATCTCTTTACTCTCCCACAGGTTAAAAATGTCCTAGTAAAGGATCCCCTTGGAATGAGTGACCATAACATGGTTGAATTCCATATTCAATTAGAGGGTGAGAAGGTTGGATCTCAAACAAGCGTGCTAAGCTTGAATAAAGGAGACTATGAAGGTATGCGAGCGGAATTGAGTAGAGTGGATTGGGAAAATAGATTAAAGGGTAAGACGACACATGATCAGTGGTGTACATTCAAGGAGTTATTTTACAACTTCCAAAAAAAATATATTCCACTGAAAAGAAAAGGGTGTAAAAGAAAGGACAGTCATCCGTGGCTAAGTAAAGAAATTAAGGATAGTATTCGACTAAAAACAAGGGCATATAAGGTAGTGAAATCTAGTGGGAGGACAGAGGATTGGGAAAACTTTAAAAGGCAGCAAAAAATAACAAAAAGATTGATTAAGAAAGGGAAGATAGATTATGAAAGTAAATTAGCAAAAAATATAAAAACAGATAGTAAGAGTTTTTATAGTTATATAAAAAGAAAAAGGGTGGCTAAAGTAAATGTTGGTCCCTTAGAGGATGAGTCCGGGAAATTAATGGTGGGAAATATGGAGATGGCAAAAACACTGAATGAATATTTTGTATCAGTCTTTACAGTAGAGGACACTAAGAATATCCCAACACTGGACAAACAGGGGGCTATAGGGGGAGAGGAGCTAAACACGATCAAAATCACTAAGGAAGTGGTACTCGGTAAAATAATGGGACTCAAGGCGGATAAATCACCTGGACCTGATGGCTTACATCCTAGAGTCTTGAAGGAAGTGGCGGTAGGGATTGTAGATGCATTGGTAATAATTTTTCAAAACTCCCTGGATTCCGCTAAGGTCCCGGCAGACTGGAAAACTGCTAATGTAACACCCTTATTTAAAAAGGGCAGTAGACAGAAGGCTGGTAACTATAGACCGGTTAGCCTAACATCTGTGGTAGGTAAAATTTTGGAGTCCATTATTAAGGAAACAGTAACAGGACATTTGGATAATCATAATTTAATAGGACAAAGTCAGCATGATTTTACGAAGGGGAAGTCATGTTTGACAAATTTGCTGGAGTTCTTTGAGGAAGTAACATATAGAGTGGATAAAGGGGAACCAGTGGACGTAGTGTATTTAGACTTCCAAAAGGCATTTGACAAGGTGCCACACAAAAGATTATTGCTTAAGGTAAAAAATCACGGGATTGGGGGTAATATTCTGGCATGGATAGAGGATTGGCTATCTAACAGAAAGCAAAGAGTTGGGATAAATGGTTCATTCTCAGACTGGCAATCAGTAACTAGTGGTGTTCCACAGGGGTCAGTGCTGGGTCCCCAACTCTTCACAATCTATATTAACGATTTGGAGGAAGGGACCAAGTGTAACATATCAAAATTTGCAGATGATACAAAGATGGGAGGGAAAGTAGTGAGTGAGGAGGACATAAAAAACCTGCAAGGGGACATAGACAGGCTAAGTAAGTGGGCAGAGATTTGGCAGATGGAATACAACACTGGAAAGTGTGAGGTGATGCACTTTGGCAGGAAAAATCCTAGAGCAATTTATTATCTTAATGGCAAGAAACTGGAGAGTACTGAAGTGCAAAGGGATCTGGGGGTCCTGGTGCACGAAACGCAAAAGGTTAGTATGCAGGTGCAGCAAGTGATTAAGAAGGCAAATGGAATGTTGGCTTTCATTGCTAGGGGGATAGAATATAAAAATAGGGAGGTATTGCTTCAGTTGTACAAGGTATTGGTGAGACCGCACCTGGAATACTGCATACAGTTTTGGTGTCCTTACTTAAGGAAAGACATCCTTGCTCTCGAGGCAGTGCAAAAAAGGTTCACTCGGTTAATCCCGGGGATGAGGGGGTGGTCATATGAGGAGAGGTTGGGTAGATTGGGACTCTACTCATTGGAGTTCAGAAGAATGAGAGGCGATCTTATTGAAACATATAAGATTGTGAAGGGGTTGGATCGGGTGGATGCGGGGAGGATGTTCCCGATGACGGGTGAGACTAGAACTAGGGGACATAGTCTTAGAATAAGGGGCTGCTCTTTCAAAACTGAGATGAGGAGGAACTACTTCACTCAGAGGGTGGTAGGTCCATGGAATATGCTGCCACAAAAAGCTGTAGAAGCTACAACATTAATTAAATTTAAAACAGAAATAGACAGTTTCCTAGAAGTAAAGGGCATTAAGGGTTACGGGGAGCGGGCAGGAATTTGGACATGAGTCTAGGTTCGGATCGGTCATGGCCCTGTGGGTAGTGGAGCGGGCCCAGGGACTGTGTAGCCTGATTCTGCTCCTATTTCGTGTGTGCAATTCTGTTAGATGCAGGAGATGGTTCTGTGATAGATAGTAGATTGGCGGTTAGGATCAGATCAGCCATGATCTTATTGAATGGCGGAGCAGGCTCGAGGGGCCGATTGGCCTACTCCTGCTCCTATTTCTTATGTTCTTATGTTCTTATGTTCATCAAGAGCCACTGCCCCCCACTGTCCAGGAGGAAGAGGAAGAGGACTCCTCAGAGGAGATTCTGAGGGCGCACCGTCACCAGACATAAGCACACCCAGCACCAGCGCAGATACGCACACCTCGGTGGGTCCCACGCGACATAGAGTAGTGTTGTTACCTGGTGTCTCACAACTCACAAGTGAGCAAGAGCAGATGGTGGAGACAGAGACAGCTGTGGAGACTCCTCGCCGGAGGGCGCAGGACGCTCCCAGCTTTGCTCAGCTGCATGCAGACGCTGAGCCTCGGGGGCCATCCAGAAAGAGGGCGATCCTGGAGGTGCAGGGGCCTCTGACAGGTTTTGCGAGCGCAATGTCTGCAAATGTTCAGAGAATGGAGGAGTCCATCTCCAACATGAGCACCACCATGTCGCAGACGATGGCAACTGTAGGCTCTTCCATGGATAGGATGGCCACCTGCATGGAGCAGCTAATGCGCCACTCACAGGAGCACATGGTCTCTATGGAGAATAGATGGCTATCTATGGAGAATAGACAGCAGAGGCTCATCGACCTCCTGTCTAGGAGGGATGTCAGCGTAGACGTGGGTCCTCACGGCCCCACTGATGTGCAGCAAGGTGCTCTCCAGCTCCTTGGCAGCAGGGAAGCGAGCAGGCAGCCTCTACCTCTGCTGAAGCCACAGGGGTAGCACCTCGTAGAAGCATGTGGAAGAGAAAGATGACACGCAAGTAGATTCACAAGGGTTGCCATTTGGGTGTTTTATCCAATGTTTATGTAAAGTTTCCGTTAATGTGCTGTGAAACATAAAAATCTTTATTTTCAACACTTTCCTGTCTTGAACAGATTTGTGTACACATTTGGAAGAGGATTAGTGAGTTGCAGTGAATGGTGAGACATAACTGTACCTCCAGCAATGGCGGTGAGTGTGAAAGGAATGGCTTGGTCATTGTAGGGATGCTGTGTTGGTGTGGGGTGGTGCCAGCCTGGTGCATCATGCGGCAGCCATACGGGTGTACAGCGTAAAGTTAAGTAAATCTGGCCATGATGAGTCCATCCCTGGCAGCAATGTGCTCAGGTGCTGATGCCCTCTCTCCTGTGCAGCATCAGGTGATTGCAGAGAAGGATGGTGTTGTTGCTGGTGCTGGGGCTCATCGTGGTCAGATTCTGAGGACCAAGGTGAAACAGTATAAACGGCACCCATGTTGATGGAATACATGGCAGGTAAGTAGAGATGACAGAAGCAATCTGTCAATGCTGAGAGAGGTTCTGCCAATGAGGTGACACTGGATGGAGACTTTGATGGAAACACTTGCAGCCTGCAGAAAGCTCAATCTGTGCTGGCAATACAGTGAGCATCAGCTTCTGCCTGAGGAAAGTGATCAGCTGTCAGGTGGGAGCTTTTATTTTTTTTTAATTCGTTTATGGGATCAGGGCGTCGCTGGCAAAGCCAGCATTTATTGCCCATCCCTAATTGCCCTTAAGAAGGTGGTGGTGAGCCACCTTCTTGAACCGCTGCAGTCCATGTGGTGAAGGCACTCCCACAGTGCTGTTAGGTAGGGAGTTCCAGGATTTTGACCCTGCGACGATGAAGGATCGGCGATATACTTCTAAGTCAGGATGGTGTGTGACTTGGAGGGGAACTTGGAGGTGGTGGTGTTCCCATGCGCCTGCTGCCCTTATCCTTCTAGGTGGAAGGTTTGGGAGGTGCTGCCGAAGAAGCCTTGGCGAGTTGCTGCACTGCATCTTGTAGATGCTACATACTGGAGCCACGGTACGCCGGTGGTGGAGGGAGATTGGGGGCTATATTCCGTTGATTTGTGCCTCCCGTTAGCGCCCTAAGAGCGCCTGGGCGCGACGCCGCTAACGCCTCCTGCGAAATTCAGCGGGAGGTTAGCGGCAGCGCTAACTGTTCGCGCCGTGTGGCACTGCGCCGCTGGTGATGACGTCATCACCATACGCAGTGCCCCGGCTATAATATTGGGTGGCGCCCCCCGACTTACCACCAGACGCCATGTCCGCCGGGGTCAGGGGGGCCTACCTGCGGCGCTAGTTAAAGGGGAGGTGGCGGGCGGCCATTTTTGTTGCAGGCCGCCTGCCAGCACCTGCCCCCGTTGCTGTCCCCGGCCCCCGTGAAGGCCCCTCCCCGCGGGGTGCCGGCTGCTCTCCCTGAGCCCAGCACTCCTCGAGTGCCGGGCTCGTTTGCCGGCACTCCCGATCCCTGGTGGCCCAGCTGGGCGCTGGGACGCGCTGCACCAGGCCCCTCCCCTTTAATAAGGGGAGGAAGGCCTGCAGTACGTGCCGCAGCGGAGGGACGCGGGGCGCTTCCAGTAGCGCCCCTCCTCCCTCTCGGTGCGCTACCTTGGAAAATCGGCCAATTTTTAACCCTAAATGTTTAAGGTGGTGGATGGGGTGCCAATCAAGCGGGCTGCTTTGTCCTAGATGGTGTCGAGCTTCTTGAGTGTTGTTGGAGCTGCACTCATCCAGGCAAGTGGGGAGTATTCCATCACACTTCTTACTTGTGCCTTGTAGATGGTGGAAAGGCTTTGGGGAGTCAGGAGGTGAGACACTCGCCGCAGAATACCCAGCCTCTGACCTGCTCTTGTTGCCAGTTAAGTTTCTGGTCAATGGTGACCCCCAGGATGTTGATGGTGGGGGATTCGGCGATGGTAATGCCGTTGAATGTCAAGGGGAGGTGGTTAGACTCTCGTTTGTTGGAGATAGTCATTGCCTGGCACTTCTGTGGTGCGAATGTTACCTGCCACTTATCAGCCCAACCCTAACGTCATCCAGGTCTTGTTACATGCGGGCATGGACTGCTTCATTATCTGAGGAGTTGTGAATGGCGCTGAACACTGTGCAGTCATCAGCGAACATCCCCTTTTCTGACTATGTTGGAGGGAAGGTCATTGATGAAGCAGCTGAAGATGGTTGGGCCTAGGACACCACCCTGAGGAACTCCTGCAGCGATGTCCTGGGGCTGTGATGATTGACCTTCAACCACCACAACCATCTTCCTTTGTGCTAGGTATGACTCCAACCAGTGGAGCGTTTTCCCCGATTCCCATTGACTTCAGTTTTACTAGAGCTCCTTGATGCCACACTCGGTCAAATGCTGCCTTGATGTCAAGGGCAGTCACTCTCACCTCACCTCTGGAATTCAGCTCCTTTGTCCATGTTTGGACTAAGGCTGTAATGAGGTCGGGAGCAGAGTGGTCTTGGCGGAACCCAAACTGGGCATCAGTGAGCAGGTTTTTGGTGAGTAAATGCCGCTTGATAGCACTGTCGATGACACCTTCCATCACTTTGCTGATGATTGAGAGTAGACTGATGGGGCGGTAATTGGCCAGGTTGGATTTGTCCTGCTTTTTGTGGAAAGGACATACCTGGGCAGTTTTCCACATTATCGGATAGATGCCAGTGTTGTAGCTGTACTGGAACAGCTTGGCTAGAGGCACGGCTAGTTCTGGAGCACAAGTCTTCAGCACGATAGCTGGGATGTTGTCGGGGCCCATAGCCTTTGCTGTATCCAGTGCCCTCAGCTGTTTCTTGATATCATGTGGAGTGAATCGAATTGGCTGAAGACTGGCTTCTGTGATGGTGGGATCCACTCGGCACTTCTGGCTGAAGATGGTTGCAAATGCTTCAGCCTCGTCTTTTGCACTCATGTGCTGGGCTTCACCATCATTGAGGATGGGGATATTCATGGAGCCTCCTCCTCCCGTTAGTTGTTTAATGGTCCACCACCATTCATGATTGGATGTGGCAGGATTGCAGAGCTTTGATCTGATCCCTTGATTGTGGGATCGCTTAGCCCTGTCTATAGCATGCTGCTTCCGCTTTTTAGCATGCATGTAGCCCTATGTTGCAGTTTCCCCAGGTTGGCACCTCATTTTTAGGTATGCCTGGTGCTGCTCCTGGCATGCTATACTACATATTTTATACTACATTTGATGCTGTCAACTAATCAGCTGGATCAATGGCCACCCAACACCCGCCTCAGGTTGACAGACGTGGTTCCCGAGCAGTGCGAGTCCTGTGGGCATCCAGTGAAATTGGAAAGGTAAAGTTAAAAAGACGCTTTAGGGTCTGAGAACAAGCTAATAAGCCTTTAAATTGGGTCGCCCGCATCTGCCGGTCGGGTCGCTGTCGCGCTGACAGACGCGCCTGAGGGAAAGGTGTGTGGGGGTGGGATATCAGCGGGTTCCCAACCCGCTGCAAGAAATTTCAACTTTCCCACCCAACCCCGCCTCCAATCGCGCCCACACGGACCCCAGAAAATTCCGGCCATTATTTGTGAATCGCCCCCACCACCCTGCTTGCAAGAAAATTATGATTTCCAAAAAAAATAAAATCCAATCTAGTTCTGCTGACCACTGTATCCTCACGGATTCTACACATACACCAAGGGGAGGGCAGTCCTTTGGCACTGGCTGAATTACTGCAACAAGAATGATTGACCAAGAGATATCAAGTGGTAACGCGGTTCAGTGGCTGGGACGTGAATGCTGAGGCTTTGTGCCTACAATTGTTTCATTTGTACTGATATATAAATAAAACCCACGAGTATATTTTAACCCAATAGTGAAGGGCTGGGTTTCTGTTCCTGTTTCAGTTTCACTGAATGACAGTGCAGTGGAAAGATGTGATGTCTGGGCAGGTCTGTTATCGGGGCATCGGTCATCACCCTGAAAAATAAAGTTGTTGAAAAGTCCATTCCCCTTCCATTTAAAGCCACGTAGCACAAGTGAAGTACATGATTTGCGGCCCCTGTGTAGCAATATAGATAAAATGGAAATCTGAAATAACACGATAGACTTCATCTGGGTCTTTCCCTTCTCCCAAACAACAGATATTCCCCCCTTTAAAGTATGGGCCTCGAAACGGACCCCCCCCCCCCCCCGAAACCTAGGGGATCCCAAGGGGCAGATTTCTGTCAATCAGTCACCAGAGCTCTATATTTTTCTGTACCAATTAACCTAATGGCACTTTATTTCTATTGCAGTATACTAAGAAAATAGACTGTAATAATACTCTTCATTTGGAAGGCTGATACTGTCTTTCAACAAGGGGTCCCTGGGTATGTGTCAATACCTACAGGTTGTTCCCCACGCAGAAAAGTTTTACGTCTACACACTACTTCTTTCCTCAGCACCAGTAGACTGAACTATTAACTCATTTCAGTGACTATCTATCATATGCAAATTTCAGGCCTGCAAAGGAAAGCAAATTCCAAACCTTTTTATCTCCACTCATTGTTTGCAGTCCTGTTACATGATACAGGCAGATCTCAGATAAGCAGAAAGAAATTGAAAATCCAAAACCAATTCGACTAATTCTGCTCACAGCTACAGGTATGCAGCTCACCCAGGTTTGCTCAAGTTGTAGAGCCCATGTTCCATGCAGTCACCTTCCATACAATTCATGATACTCCAAACCAGCTAAAACATGTCAGAAATTGTACCAAAAGTCACTATTACATAGCATTTCCCAATTACTGGATACAATCTTCAGAAAATAACTAAACAGAACAGGGCTGGACTGTCTCTCTTAATTCATCCCTTATACAAATCAACATTTGACCAACAAATGTTGATAATTTGTTGGTCATATATGACACAAGCCAATGAAAAAGCAACAAGGTACATGGGAAACGGCCATCAGAACAACACAATCTAGTAGCTCTAAAACAAGCAGAGCACAGAGGAACTAGCAGGCAACTACGCAGTCAGTAAAAACACTTCATATAACTACTCACAGCTTTACTGATGGTCAAGTGGGTTATGGCACGAGCTGGTGAGCAGGAGGCCACACAGACCAGAAGGTCTCAGGTCTGAATCCTTGGTTGTGCTGAATTACACAATCTCAGCGAGGCAGCACTTGGCTGCAATAGGTCTGGCCTAGAGGTAAAAAAAACATCCAGGGCTCCTGTTTCGATTGCTAAACAGAATAATCCTGTTCTATAGGCCAGGAGAGAACTTCTCTCCCTGCAGTATCCTGTCTTTTCAACCTTCCTGCTGCACATCACTGCCTCGCCTGTACAGTCCTATTCCCCAAAAGCCAGGCTGCCTTTTTGGTGCCTGCATTGTGAGAACCAGAGGGGAATATTTAAACAGCGCTGGAGAGCCGGCAGCAGCAGAGCCTATCGGAAGAACCAGAGTGGTGGATTTAAACAGCGGGCGAGGGCCGGCAGCAGTAGAGCCTATCAGGAGAAGCAGAGAGACAGATACCAGACAAATAGTGGGGAAAACTCAAAGTGACGTCACAGTCAGTACAGAGTGAGGAGCGGCGTGGGCAAGTTACAGATAAGTATTTAATTCATTGGTTTGTGGTTTTTATTTTAAGTGGTTAGAGGTTTAGCGTTAGCTAAACAGTTAAAAAGCCTTAAAGCTAAAAAAAAAAGCGCTTGAAGTAACGGTGAGCTAACATGGCAGCACAGTTGGGACCTGTCGCATGCATATCCTGTGCCATGTGGAACTCCAGAACATTTTGTGTGTCCTGGAAAACCACATATGCAGGAAGTGCCGCCAACTGCTCGAGCTCAGAGTTTGAGTTTGAGGGGCAGCTGGCGTCATGTCAGTGCATACGGGGAGCTGAGAGTTTCATGGATAGCACGTTTCAGGAGGTGGTCACCCCGCAGCTACAGAACGGTGAGGAGGAGAGTGAATGGTTGTCCAACAGGCAGACTAGGAGGAACAAGGAGGCAGTGCAGGAATCCCTTGGAAGTGTGGCATTCACAAACTGGTATTCAGTGTTGAATACCAGTGAGGGTGATGACACCTCGGGTGAGTGAAGTCAGAAGCAAATCCACGGCACCGTGGAAGACTTGGCTGCACAGGGGGGCCCAAGTGTAGGAATGCAGTTGTTATAGGGAATTCGATCGTCAGGGGGATAGACAATCATTCCTGCAACTGTAAATGTGAGTCCCGAATGGAGTGTTCCCTCCCTGGTGTCGGGGTAAAGGTTTCACTGAACTATAGAAAACTAGGAGGGACAAACAGCAACAGAACAAAGAATAGTGTAGAAAGAGCAGGAATTAGATGAAGGAAAAAAACAAAGCCAATGAGCATGGTGTTGGAATGCTTGTGTGTTAATGCGAGGAGTGTTACAAATAAGGTTGACAAGTTACAGGCGCAAGTCGCCACATAGGGTTTTCCTATAGTGGCTGTAACGGAGACCTGGCTTAAACATGGGCAGGAATGGGAACTAAACATTCCTGGCTACAATGTATTCAGGAGGGATAAAAAGAAAGTCTTGCATTTATATAGCGCCTTTCACGACCACCGGACGTCCCAAAGCGCTTTACAGCCAATGAAGTACTTTTTGAAGTGTAGTCACTGTTGTAATGTAGGAAACGCGGCAGCCATTTCGCTCTCAGCAAACTCCCACAAACAGCAATGTGATAATAACCAGAAAATCAGATTTTGTTATGTTGATTGAGGGATAAATATTGGCCAGGACACCAGGAGAACTCCCCTACTTTTCTTTGAAATAGTGCCATGGGATCTTTTACGTCCATCTGAGAGAGCAGACGGTTTAACGGCTCATCCGAAAGACGACACCTCCAACAGTGCAGCTCCCTCAGTACTGCACTGGAGTGTCAGCCTAGATTTTTGTGCCCAAGTCTCTGGAATGGGACTTGAACCCACAACCTTCTGACTCAGAGGCGAGGGTGCTAGCAACTGAGCCACTGGCTGACACACCAGGGATAGGGAAGGAAAAAAGACAGGAGGGGGCTGGCACTATTGATCAAGGATAATATTACAGTTCTACAGAGGGACGATGTACTCGAGGGTTCAAAGACTGAATCTATTTGGTTAGAGTTAAGAAACAGAAAAAGAGCTGTTACATTGCTGGGTGTTTACTATAGACCCCAAATAGTAAGGCGGAGATAGAGGTGCAAATCTGTAGGCAAATTTCAGAGAAATGTAAAAATAATAGAGCGGTAATAGAAGGGGACTTCAATAACCCTAATATAGACTGGGGAAAAACCAAAGTAAAGGGCAAGGAGAGTGCAGACTTCCTAAAATGCGTACAAGAGAACTTTCTTAATCAGTATGTTTCCAGTCCAACGAGGAAGGAAGCAGTGCTGGATCTAGTTCTGGGGAATGAAGTAGGGCAAGTGTGTTATAGTGAGAGAACATATGGGTAATAGTGATCATAATATAATTAGGTTTAAAGTAGTTATGGAAAGGGACAAAGAAAAATCAAAGGTGAAAATACCCAAATATTGACGGGAACAGTAGCATAGTGGTTATGTTACTGGACTAATCCAAGGACATGAGTTCAAATCCTACCACGGCACCTGGGGAATTTAAATTCAGTTAATTAAATAAATATGGAATAAAAAGCTAGTATCAGTAATGGTGACTATGAAACTACCAGATTGTCGTAAAAACCCATCTGGTTCACTAATGTTCTTTAGGGAAGGAAAGCTGCCGTCCTTACCTGGTCTGGCCTATATGTGACTCCAGATCCACAGCAATGTGGTTTGACTCTTAACTGCCCTCTGAAATGGCCTAACAAGCCACTCAGTTGTACCAAACTGCTAATAAGAACAGCAGTTCAAGAAGGTGGCTCACCACCATCTTCTCAAGGGCAATTAGGGATGGGCAATAAATGCTGGCTTTGCCAGCGACGCCCACATCCAATGAATAAATTGAATAAATGGATGAGAGACAACTTCAGTGATTTGAGAAGGGATCTAGCACAGGTGGACTGGAAACGAAAATTGGCCAAGAAAACAGTAAATGAGCAATGGCAGGCCTTCAAGACGGAGATACTTCGGGTACAAACCAAGCATATTCCAATAAGGAGGAAAGATGGGGCATCCAAATCTAGAGCTCCCTAAATGACAAAGGTAATGGAGGTTAAAATAAAACAAAAAACAGGTTTATGACAAATGCCAGGTACAGAATTTGATCAAAAACCAGGCAGAATACAGAGAGTGCAAGGGGAAATTGAAAAAGGATACAAGAAGGGCAAAGAGAGAGTATGAGAAAAGATTAGTGGGTAACATAAAAGGGAACCCAAAAATCTTTTATGAACTTGTATAATCTTTTATAAAAAACAAAAAGGATAGTTAAAGGAATGGTGGGGCTGATCAGGGACAAAAAAGGAAATTTTCTGGTGAAGGTAGAGGACATGACTAAGGTACTGACTGAGTACTTTGCATCTGTCTTCACAAAAGAAGTGGATGAAGTTAATGTTGCAGTAGAGGTGGGGGGGGGGGGCGGGGGGAGTAGAGATATTGGATAGGATAAAAATAAATAGAAAGGACTCAAAGTTAACAAGTCACCTGGTCCAGATGGGATGCTGGGTTGCTGAGGGAAGCAAGGGTGGAGATGGCAGAAGCTCTGACCACAATCTTTTAATCCTCCTTGAATATGGGAGTGGTGCCAGAGGTCTGGAGGATTGCAAATGTTACACTCCTATTCAAAAAAGGGGAGAGGGGTAAGCCTGATAACTATAGGCCAATCAGTCTAACATCAGTGATGGGAAAACTACTAGAGACCACTGTCAAGGATAACATTAATTCTCACTTGGCGAAACATGGGTTAATAAGGAACAGCCAGTACAGATTTGTTAAAGGCAAATCGTGTCTGACTAACCTGCTTGAGTTCTTTGATAAAGTAAGAGAGAGGGTTGATGAAGGCAGCTTAACATCGGTGGTAGGAAAAATAATGGAATCCCTACTAAAGGAGAAAATAGAAGAACATCTAGAAACCAAAAATAAAGAAGGAATAGTCAGCATGGATTTCAAAAGGGAAAGTCTTGCTTGACCAACCTTATTGAATTTTTTGAAGAGGTTTGATAAGGTACCACATAACAGACTACTGAATAAGGTCAGAGAATGCGGAGTCAGGGGACAAGTAGCAGAATGGATAACTAGCTGGCTTCAAGACAGAAAGCAGAGAGTAGGTGTAAAGGGTAGCTATTCAGAGTGGCAGAAGGTGGGAAGTGGTGTTCCACAAGGATCAATGCTGGGACCACTGTTGTTCACAATTTATATTAACAATTTAGACTTTGGAATCAAAAACACAATTTCTAAATTTGCGGATGACACCAAATTGGGGTGATAGTCAATACTGAGGAGGACTGCAACGAATTACAAGACAACATTAATAAACTTGCACAATGGGCAAATGAATTTCAACACAGATAAATGTGAGGTAGTACATTTTGGTAGGAAGAATAGGGAGGTCACAAGTCTGGGAGGGGTAGAGGAGCAAAGGGATCTCGGAGTACAAATACACAAATCACTAAAAGTTGCGACACAGGTTAACAAGGCCATAAAAAAAGCAAACCAAGCACTAGGGTTTATTTCTAGAGGGATAGAATTGAAATGTAGAGAAGTTATGCTAAACCTGTATCGAACCTTGATTAGACCACACTTGGAGTACTGCGTACAATTCTGGTCGCCATATTATAGAAAGGATATAGAGGCACTGGAGAGGGTGCAGAGAGGATTTACAGTGATGATACCAGAAATGCGAGGGTACACCTATCAGGAAAGGATGAACAGGCTGGATCTCTTTTCTCTTGAAAAGAGAAGGCTGAGGGGTGACCTAATAGAGGTCTTTACAATTATTAAAGGTTTTGATAGAGTAGATACAGAAAGAGCGTTTCCACTTGTGGGGAAGAGCATAACAAGAGGCCATCAATATAAGATAGTCACCAAGAAATCCAATAGGGAATTCAGAAGAAACTTCTTCACCCAGAGAGTGGTGAGAATGTGGAACTCACTAGCACAGCGTGTGGTTGAAGTGAATAGTTTAGATGCATTTAAGGGGAGGTTAGATAAGCATATGAGGGAGAAGGGAATAGAGGGTTATGCTGACAGGGTTAGATGATGAAAGACGGGAGGAGGCTCAAGTGGAGCATAAACTGGTTGGGCTGAATGGCCTGTTTCTGTTCTGTATATCCTATGTAAAGGTAATGCAGTAGATGTTGTATATGTGGACTTTCAAAAGGCATTTGATAAAGTACCACATAACAGATTTATTCAGAAAATAGAAGCACATGTATTAAAGGGATGGTGTTAACTTGGATACATAATTTGCTAAGGGATAGGAGGCTGAGAATAGTGGAGAGTAGTACCGGATGTTTTTCTAAATGCAGCGGGGTCCCCCGGGGTCGGTGTGAGGACCATTGCTTTTCTTGTTATATTTAAATAACCTGGAGCAGAATCCACGACCCTGAGTTGGCAGTGACCCATGCAGAGTTCCAAGGAATTGGATTGTTGCAGCAGCAATGAGTGTGAATTCTCACTGGAATGTTAAAATATCTTTCCTTGTCCCCATGACATCAGGTTCAGGCACTCACATCTGAAATCCAATACACACCTGTGGGCCCTTTCGTTCTGTGAATTTAACCCCTTTAAAGCATGCTTTAACTTAAAACATTTTTAAATAACTCAGATCTAGATCCTTATTTTTGCATGCAAGACTGCCAACTTACTCCCTTTGTAATATTAGTCTTCCTGCCACTTTGGTCATTGATGTCTCTTCGTGTCATTTTAAACACCTAACCGAACCATCCAATCAGTAGGTACATTCAGTGATTTCAAAGTGAGATTATGATCTCCACTAATTCATGGGTAATGACAATCTCCAGTCCATACCACAAATGAGATACAATGCCTTAACAACCCCTGACAGTAAGCACACCCCATTCAGTGTAAGACACATGTAGTCCCAGGTATCCAAAAGCATCACAAAACTGTTTCTCAGTGTTCTGTGGGTAAAATGCCACCTACCCCTCTAAGAATTTAAATATTGACTGTGCGGGGAATAGGGAGGTATCATGACAAGTTAGTTAACGTGGAGCAGCGTCAGAAGAATATAAAGTAGGAATGAGATTAGGCTGTTTAGCCCACCCAGGTAATCATGTCATTTCAGCCCATGTACTGCTATCTGGTCTAACATACAAAAATGACTTCAGCGAGGTCATCTATTCCTTATGTAATCACTACAATTCAGCTGGGAAAGAAAGAGTTTATCCAACTGCCAGTCCTCTGACCCTGGAGGATAGGTCCCATGAAGTCAACGGGGCAAAAGTCCAACAAGATCCAGAGATCTTTATAATCCAATACCAATGAAACTGAGGAGAAATAAACCATAATTGATGAAGTGATTTCACCAAAAAACATTTCCTATGGATGAGAGAGTCCCCAGGCCTACACCAGACCTTCGGTAGCGTAGTCACAAGGCTTGTATTTGGCAATTATACTGGCTTTAATATACATATGGAAAAAATCACACTTAAACCAAAACAATTCTTGTAATAAGTGTGATACTCTTAACTCATCACAGAGGGAAATTCCAGCTCCAGGCACCAACAAAAGTACAGTTGGTGGGCACAAGATCTGCAGAAATGAAACCTTGTTTCCTGCAGGCTTCAGTATTGCAAAACAATACCTACCACCTCTAATACTGTATATTACTTCATTCAAAGTCAACCATGAAACCAAACTTTCTCTGTGGGTTTTGTACATGTCTTCAGTTCTGCTTTTTATAATTGGAAGTCTATAGCATAGCTGTCAATTGCTCGTGTTTAGAGCGAGCAGTCAGCAACTCGGGCTGGGCTGGCACCAATCACATGGCAGCCGAAATGTTTGCAAATTTACATAGTTATCCTCGCTGTGCATGTGTTGACCTTCACACACACGCGCAGAAGAGGCAAGTCGTTATACTTTGAGAGTCAGGCAGTGAGCTTGCTGATCCCTTGAAAAAATGTTAATGCCCAACATTGCAAAAATCTTCAATTTGTGTCCCTCAGCTTTTTCCCCGTATATTGCCACGTCATACGTGAGGCTATTTGCTTTCAGTTTTTACAGAAAACAATTGCAGAATGTGATCCCAAAGCACTAATAAAAATTCTGAAATCTATTGTAATAGAGAGGAGTTGAACTTCATCACCCGCCTTGAAGCAGTGGCCTTGGTCGTAGGCCCTTATTCAGGTATGTTGTTCAGTTGTAAGTTGGGTTATTTTCAGCTGGTTTTTTTTGAAGCTGCTCGTCAGCTTTTTGAAGTTTTGTAGGTTGGTATGTACGTTTCAGCATTGTAGCCAGCCAAGTAGATCCATGCAACATAGAATTTACAGCACAGAAACAGGCCTTTTGGCCCAGTTGGTATATATGGGTGTTTATGCTCCACACGAGCCTCCTCCCACTCTACTTAATCTCACCCTATCAGCAACCTTGGACATTCTTTCTGTTCTTCTCTCTCCTCACTTTAATAATATAAACCCTCCGCATTTAGATTAAAGGACACTCTGGATCACTTTGTGATCATACCAAAGATGATTCTTTGGACACATATAGGCAGCCAACTTTGAATACCATTTAGATTCAGTCAGAATGCACCAGTGTAATGATGGCATTGCTGGGTATTTTCCAAGTTCACAGAGAGAAAAATAAAGATCCATGTCAATCAACCATTTAAACAAGCAACTGAAGATGATCAGAAACCTGGGCAGAATACGACAAAGACAGTCTTTCGGGACTTTAACCAAACATTTCTGAGACATGCGCTGTGTGGAAACAGTCACAGACCAGCTGGCATCAGGCTGAAGCACTTCCAGTATTACTCCACATAGTAAGTGCACAGATGTTGCCCCCTGTTGTTTAATTTCAGTACAACCACAGGGATCAGGGAGAGGACGAGGATGCAACAAGTGACAAATGGATGAAATCTCAGGAGATAGGGTTGATAAATGTGGATTAGATGGGCAAGAAAGAGTACACTTTTACCAGCAATGAAACACTTCCATTTATAGTCAATTGGCCCCTGTATTTCTTTATATATTTTTTTCCCTCTTGTTTCCTCACATGGTAGCTGTTAATGTTGCTGCCATCATCATTCACACATCATCTAGAGCCATCTTTTGTTTCTTAACTTGTCCCATTATCTCTCCTTTTGCCTTGCACTATCATCCCTTTTGTCAGTCAATCTCTCCTGCCTTCCATCCTATCACAGACCTTCCCTTTGTTCTTTCCTCCCCTCCTCCCTGCCCCTGCTTAAAAATCTCTCTTCCCTAACCTTTTCCAGTTCTGGCGAAGGGTTCGACCCGAAACGTTGACTGTTTCTCTCTCCTCGATGCTGCCTGACCTGCTGAGTGTTTCCAGCACTTTCTGTTGTTATTTCAGATTTCCAGCATCCGCAGTATTTTGCTCTTGTATGTAAATACATAGCCTTGTTCCTGTTTACACTACAGGTTGGACTTAGCAATAGCGGAATAAGAGTACGTGTGCAAAGTTGCATTGTTGGCTGGAATGAAATGGCGTATCTAACGCTGTGGGGTTCTGCAGTCGCAGCTGTTCTTACCTTTGCCGCCGCCTACATTTTGTCTCCAGAAGCAGGCAGGAAAAGCACTTCCTGAAGTGGTATTCCCTGCTTCCTGAGGAGTACTGCAATATAATTGGGGCAATAACAATGAAATGCAGCAGTAGAATCTGCAATGTGTTGTTTAGCTCAATAATAGATACCATTATGTGTTCTATAAGTACCATTTCAGTTGATTTACCAGCACTAAATGCAGTCAGCAAAGTCCAATGAATAAAAATAGTTCCCAGCCTGATCCCTCGCTTTCTGATATTCTATGATTTAATGGTGTTTTCTTAAAGAGTAAATTAACTATGAATAATAACCATTTTGAAATGCTTGGCAGACCATCCTTACTGATTGAAAGAGCACCACTTCCTCAATGATTCTTGGATTCCCACAATGTGTCAGTTTATCCTGTCTGTCTCCTGTTGTTCTGGAGCGAGATGGGATTTGCTGGGTTTAGAGTGTAGTAGTGCAACTCTAGTAAAGAATGTTTTGTTTTAATGTTACCTCGGGTGGGTTGAGGGCAGACTATATCAATATTTAAAAAGAACTCTGCATACCTACATGTCTCAAAGCAACCCAATAAATCCTCTGTGTACCTCGATGTTACATGGTCACATCCCAGTGTCACTCAATCTGCTTCACACATGTACAGATATTCTAAAGTTTTATCCAGTTACCTTGGGCGGAATATTACAGATCTTTCCCTTCTGGAGAATAAACGGGCGAGATAGACTTCACAATATGGTAGATTGTGTATCATCGCTCTCTCAACTCTGCCCAAAGTATTTTAACTCCAACCTCTAGACCAGAATAAACTTCTTACTTTTTCAAGCCAGCCAACCTTATGACCCCTCTAAATCAGACAGCTAATGCCCATTACTGCAGAATTAAGGGTAGTCTTGTTCCCATTGAAAACTCTTCCAGTCAACATAGGGAAACAATATTCACACCATTAGCCTTGTCCTGACTTTGAACATTTGTTCCAAAGCTACACTGCCTAGCTACTTGTTTGAACTTCCCTGTTGTTTTGGAGTAGGTAACATGCTGGAAGGGACAGTAAAACACCTTTTCTACAGTAAATACAGTAGATATGTGTGCTCTACTACATGTTATACATACTCCTGTGTCCTACTATCTGCTACACACACTAGTGCATTCCATATTATATGCACTAGTGTGAAAGAAAAAGAAAAAAGAAGAAAAAGACTTGTACTTATGTAGCGCCTTTCACGACCGCAAGACACCCCAAAGTGCTTTACAGCCAATGAAGTACCTTTGTAGTGTAGTCACTGTTGGAATGTAGGAAACACAGCAACTAATTGCACACAGCAAGCTCCCACAAACAGTAATGTGATAATGACCAGATAATCTGTTTAGTGATGTTGATTGAGGGATAAATGTTGGCCACTCCCCTGCTCTTCTTCGAAATAGTGCCATGGGATATTTTAAGTCCACCCAAGGGGGCAGACGAGGCCTCGGTTTTAACATCTCATCTGAAAGACGGCATCTCCAACAGTGCAGCACTCCCTCAGTACTGCACTGGAGTGTCAGCCTAGATTTTTGCCTCTGGAGTGGGACTTGAACTCTCAACCATCTGACTCAGAGGCGAGAGTGCTAGTCACGGCTGACACTACAAGATAGATCACTATAGATCTTATTGAATGGTGGAGCAGGCTCGAGGGGCTGTATGGCCTACTCCTACTTCTTATGTTATGTTCTTATAGACAATATATAGTGGGCTTTACATGCTCTAGATATGACACTATGTGCTCTACATGCTACATACACCACTATGCTCCATTATATGCACTAGCTTGCTCTACATGACTGTGTGCTCTACATGCTATACACAATATATAGTGTTCTACATACTATACACATTAGTGTACTCGAACATATGCTATACATACCACATTCTTTGCTCTACTACATGACACCATGATCTATTAGACATATCACACTGTGTGCTCTCTATAGGTTACACACACTACATTGTGTATTCTACTACATGCTCTATACACCATATAGCAGTGGCGAGCAAAATATTGCCCATGGGCCGTATCCGACCTGCCAATGGATTCAATCCAGCCCGCCAAGCCCTGGGTTCGAGGCTGAACGTTCGGCGTACCTGACCCCGCCCCACATAACGTCAGGAGGCGAGTCTTTGTCTCCGAGGCAGCAGGGGAGTCTAGCAATGGCCCTTAGAGATGGGAGGCGAAGATACAGAGACCGGTGGCTGAGGTGGACAGAAGGCTGCCGGGATTCGCAGATTGGGCCACGGCCCCCTGGGGGAGGGCCTTTTACCGATGGCAGCGCAGCCCCAAAACCGGTGGAGAGCGGCGAGTGCAGCAGCGGGGAGGGTGCAGGTCCCTGCGCACTCGTTCCCCCCCCCCAAGCCCAGGCCCAACCCCAGTGATGGGGTAACTGTTAACCAGTTATTAATTACCACCTAACTAATTAATGCAAAACTGGTGTTTACTAATTAGCATATTAATGATCTCAAAATTTATTTATTTATTTAACACTGATTATTTATACTAACTGATAATTAGTAAATTAGTTAACAGATTTATTCACTAACTTATCACCCTCTGCTCATTAGGCAATTGGTGAGCAATTTAATTGTGCTCATTACTGTATTAATTACACAGCTATTAATTTAAAAGCCGCTGAGTGGCCTGCGCGGGACCTCCAGACCGCTGCGCGGCTACTCAGCTTAATGGGAACATTGGTGTGCGGCCCTCAATAGCTCACCAAAACTTGTTAAATGGCCCTCCAGCCCAAATAATTGCCCACCCCTGCCATGTAGTATACTTTGTTATACATACTACCCTGTAATATACAACGTGCTATACACACAACAGTATGACCTATATGCTACACATCTACACAGTGTATTGTATGAAATACTAGTGTGCACTACACAGCAACACACACTATGAAATACTATATATAGTGCATTATATGTTCTATATGTTACACTCACTATATGGAATACGCTGCTACATGCTATACACAATGCACTGTACTACATACTAGAGAGTGTGCCCTACATGCTACGCACTAGTGTACCACATACTATACGCACTAGTGTAATCTACTACATACTATATACTACACTATCTATAACACTGTACACATTGTGTGCTCTACTACATAATATATTGTATGCTCTTCTACACACTATATACACTACATACTGAGCTCTATTACAGGCTATACACACTACTGCATGCTACACACTACATTATTATTCTACTATGTTATTCTGGACATTTTCACAAAACAAAAATGAACACACCAAGAGTTGCTATTTCAACTTCCTTCACCCTCTACCCCACAAAAGTCCAGTGGAAGACAGTGGATAGTGATCAGGAATGTTTCCCTCCGTAGATCTGGGATGCTGAAGCCAACTGTCACTCTTCACTCCCCCCGGCTGATCCACTATCTCAGCACAGACTAGGAACGGAACCATAGAGCTTTCTGACCCGTGTAACGTCGCTGTCCCTTTTACCAAATTACTCATCAAGTGTTAATTTTACCAGATTACCCAAGAAATTGAAGCCATTTCCGACAGGGTCAGGGGGGCGTACGTGCGGCCAGGGCGCCGATATTTAAAGGGGAGGTGCCGGGCGGTCATTTTTGTTGCTGGCTGCCTGCCAGCACCTGCCCCCTTTGCCGTCCCCGGCCTCCTGTACAGCACGGCATTCCTCTAAAAGTAGCGCCCCGGCAAAGTTAGCGCCCCAAAGGGGGCGCGACCGAATTTTCCCCCCATAGTATTTACAGCACAGAAACAGGCCATTCGGCCCAACAGGTCCATGCCGGTGTCGTTGCGTTCACTTAAGTTTTCCTCAATACCGGAGGCTAAAAAAGTGCACAAAGTATTCCTTCTTATCTTATTCGGCTCAGGACCCTTGCTAATTCTGAAGTGAAGCACCAGGTTTGTAGAGGACAAATCACCCTGCAGGTGAAATATCCTGCCTTCAGCAAACTGTTCATGTGGGTAAACAAAAAGTAAAATAAAAACTGCAGGTGTTGGAAATCTGAAACAAAAACAGAAACTGCTGGAAACATGCAGATGATCATTCAGCATCTGTAGAGGGATTAGTTCATCTCTCAGCTGTGGGTTCTTAGTCAGAACTGGAAGATATTGCAGATGAACAGCATTTAAAAAAGGAACATGTGGAAGAGGAGGGGGTAAAGAGAAGAAAGGAATAGAATGAGCTTCAAAGTGGAAAACAGGAGATAGTTAAATGGCTCAAGTGATATTAACGCGAGGCAAAATTCCAGCCCCACCCCCACATTATCTCAGCTATTCACACATTCTCTGTGTCTTCGAAATGTCTTTAATTTCTCTCATTATGCCTCTTATCATTTCATGTTAATATCACTCCAGCCACTCAACCATCTCCTATTTTTCACTTAAGCTTTTTTACAGCTGTGTGTATGTTTTGTTCCTTGTTAAATATTGTTCTGATGTAATATCTCTCAGTTCTGATGAAGGGTCCAGACCTGAAATATCAAATCCTCTGTTCTCTCCACAGATGCTGACTGACCTGCTGAGTGTTTTCCAGTATTTTGTTCATGTTGGTAGATTGACACATGCAGCTTGCTGTAACTCTCCTAGCAAGTCAGCAGAGGGCAAGTGGTAATAGTGCAAACTGGTACAACAAGGAGCAGTGTACAGTAGTGTATTTTTTAAAACTACTTTTCCTCACATATTAAATTCCAACCCATTCCTTCTTGAAACAAAAACCACCCTGATGTAAAAATATTTGATAAACAAGTAAGTCTGCTGTGGGATTTTCAAAAACAAAATGAAATTCTATGTAATACCACAGCAGCTGCTCTTAATTCATCTCCATATGTGTCTGACTAGGAATCAGCAGCTTGAACAGAGGGCTGTAGGCAAGAGCGTCAGTGCCCAACAGTCACAATAGCTCAATCGCTTCTATTCAGCTCCAAGAGATTCCACCTACTATTTATGACCAAAATAAGTCAACATCCCAAAAAGATTAGCATTAAAAGTTTCATATCGAGTTCATCTCAAAGATCTTCCAATATGAAACATACATGCAAATGTTGCTCCATTTTCATTGCTGAACATGATACAATCGGGTTGGGGGGAATGGCAGAAACCAGGTTAATCAATGTTTTTCACTTTGTCAAGAAACAAATCCTAAATAATGTTTTGCTTATATGTCAGTCTCAAGAGTGTACCAATACACCACATGGCTGCATGCTGGGATACAGGTCTGCATCAAGATGAGCTCCTGATTTCAAACTATCCTGGGGAGTTTGCCAAGTAGATGCCAAGAACCTCCCCACAGCAAGTGGCTGAGGGACATTATGGAGCAATAATTCTAGTTAAAGTCTAGGATTGTCTTATACAGGAAACTCTTTATTAACCGGCACCGACGGGACCGGCGTGGTGCCGGTTGATCAAAAAGTCCGGATTACAGAGAGGTATACTTACCAAGGTAAGAGGGCCCCGTACACGGCCATAGGTGCAGGAGCCCCGGTTACACGGCACTTGTGCAGGAGTCCCGGTTACACGGCCACAGATCCAGGAGTCCCTGGTGCACGGCCACAGGTGCAGGAACCCCGGTTACACGGCCACAGATCCAGGAACCCCGGTTACACGGCCACTAATATATAGTAAAACTTACCTGAAACTACTCCTGAATTTTGCCGGTTAAGAGAGATTTCCGGATATTTAGGTGTCGGTTAAAAGAGAGTTTCCTGTAGTTTTACTGGAGCCCTTTCACCCCTCCCTATCTCTGTAACCTCCTCCAGCCCTACAACCCTCAGAAATCGCTGCGCCCCTCCAATTCTGGCTTCTTGCGCATTCCCAATTTTCTTCGCTCCACCACTGGCAGCTGTGCCTTCAGCTGCCTAGGCCATAAGATCTGAAATCCCCTCCCTAAACCTCTCCGCCTCTCTACCTCTCTCTTCTCCTTTAAGACGCTCCTATCTCTTTCACCTGTCCTATCTTATGTGGCTCAGTGTCAAATTTTGTTTGATAATCATTCCTGTGAAGCACCATGGGAAGTTTTACTACATTAAAGGCACTATATAAATGTAAGTTGTTGTTGTATTTAGATCATTCCACTTCCTAATAGCATCACTAGACAGCAAGAGAAGGAAAGGGATTGGTAATATCTCACAGCTCGACTGCAAACAGTGCCTCCAGAGTCCAAAGGGCAGCCACAGCTCTGCCGCGGGTCACAGGTGAAAGGGAAATGGATTGCATGTGGCACCTGGGTCACATCAGTGGGTTAAGACTTTTACTTCATACCCTTTTGCTACTGGGTTAAAGTGCCTTGGATATGCCAGACACATTTTGAATTAATTCATCGATTTCTATTTTGGATTGCTAGACAGAATGTCGTATGGAAATGGAGCATCTCACATTAGAGTGACAGAAAAGAAATGACAAACTGCCAACCTGACTAAGGTGGCAACCTTACCTCCCGTCAGTTGAAGATGGAGCAACGTCAGTGACCGTGGTCGTGCAGTAATTTGCAGCCTCGTCCTCACCACTCTCCCAGCTGAAGTACGCGTCAAGACACGAGGGGCTAAAGAGGGCACACAAAAAAAGTATGCTTTTCCCAAATTCAGACCCACAGGAGGATTCTGCCATTTACGTCACCACAGTTACATTAGGGTTTAGCTTAATACAGGGGGGACCAATTTCCGCAGTGTTCTCCTGCTCATCCAAAGGAAGGCGTGAAGGGTTTCTGCGGCTCTTCTGTTGAAGTTAAGTGGATGAATGGAAGAACCCCCAGGAAAATTCAGTCCTCGAATGTTTAAAGCACAACAAAAGTTAATTTCGGAGTCAAGCTCCGTCTATATTCATCCATTGAGCACTCCCAGGCAAGGTAGAAACAAGCACAGAAGGAGGTCATTTGGCCCATCTTGTCGGTTGGCTGCCATTTTCTCCTAGAAGTGATGTCAGGCATACTATACGTCCACCATGAAGGCACATAATAGTTACACACAACCGACAGAAGTATGCATTGCAACATATTTCCTGTCAGTAGCCCCTTAGCAACAGTGGTCACAAGCGACGCCTGCGTGTTCCCAGCAGCAAGCGTTGCTATGGGTGAAAATTAAAGGGCCAGAAAACAGGATGATCAACTGCACAGGCTTGAACAGTCTTGATCAACTGTTTCCTTGAATATTCCCTCTCTCCTTGTGATCAGTATTTCCTTAGAAACCCAATTGAGACTGGGAATTGTGGGCTCATGTCCTCCCATTCCAAGACATAAGGATTCATCTTAACATGGACAGTTCCACCACGGGACATAAGAACATAAGAAATAGGAGCAGGAGTAGGCCATTCAGCCCTTCGAGCCTGCTCCGCCATTCAATAAGATCATGGCTGATCTTCTACCTCATGGCTGATCTCCACTTTCCCGCACTATCCCCATATCCCTTGCTTCCCTTAGTATCCAAAAATCTATCGATCTCTGTTTTGAATATACTCAACGACTGAGCATCCACAGCCCTCTGGGGTAGAAAATTCCAAAGATTCACAATCCTTTGAGTGAAGAAATTTCTCCTCATCTCAGTCTTAAATGGCCAACCCCTTATTCTGAGACTGTGACCCTGGTTCTAGACTCCGCAGCCCATGGGAAACATCCTCCCTGCATCTACCCTATCAAACCCCTTAAGAATTTTGTACGTTTCAATGAGATCACCTCTCATTCTTCTAAACTCTAGGGAATATAGGGCTAGTCTACTAATCTGTCCTCATAGGGCAATCCCTTCATCCCAGGAATCAGTCTAGTAAACCTTTGTTGCACCGCCTCCAAGGCAAGTATATTCTTCCTTATGGTAAGGAGATCAAAACTGTGCACAGTACTCCAGGTGTGGTCTCATCAAGGCCCTATATAATTGCAGTAAGACTTCTTTACTCTTAAAAAAAAACTTTACTCTTATACTCCAATCCTTTTGTAATAAAGGCTAACATATTATTTGCTTTCCTAATTGCTTGTTGTACCTGCATGAGGTTGCAATTCACATCAGGAAATAAAAGTGCTGAACCCAGGAATAAATCCAGGAAACAAAGCTCCTACAAGCAACAAGATGGCAAACTTTCAAAACTCACCAAACTCATCACATATGGATTTGTTATCCCCCAGCGTTGGGTGTTCAAATGTTTCACGACAGTAAAGAATCTTGGTGTTCTGGTTAACCAAAAGGATCCCTCCAAGAGCCAGCAGCTGTGCTTCACTGACACACTCAGCGGACGCTTTCTGAATTCTTTTTCGGATGGCCCGATAGCGGCAGTACTGGGGGTAGCTTAATATTTTAACTCGTGGTCGATAATCTTTAAATCCTAAAACATAAAGGGGTTACTTCAGTAATATCAGATACTGGCCTGTTCCAGTTCATCGTAAGTAACTAGTCCCAAATTCAGCCCGACTAGATATAGACAGTGCCTTGGTTACCTCATTCAGCATGGTGCCACTATAGTGGATGTGGAAAATGATGCGACTTACAAGACATAAAGCTCCCATGACGATCTTTACCATCACAGTGGAATATCCAACAGTCAGTTCTGTGAAGCACATAAAGAGTGGGAACACCAAGCCTTTGCTATCTGTATGGATTCACTTCAAGCAACCACAGCCCCATACCTTTCCGTGCATGTCCCCCTGTTTGAGCACACATGGGGGGTAACTTTCACCTTCACCAAATGGGCAGCAATCTGGCAGAGCAGATCGTCAGCCCATAGTAGAACCCATCCAATTTTCATCTCAGTGATTTCAATGGGATGAAAATCGGGCGAGTTCTACAACGAGTGGGCGATCCGCTCCAACAAATAAATGCCCGGGCAGTGAACGATGAAAATTGCCCCATGGTTTTGCATTCCTCCCAGACACACCTTCTGAAAGCGTAAAGCTCCAGTCTGTACCTGCCCACCCCCAGCTCAGCCTGGGCACACACAGGTGCTCTCTCCTCTGGACACCCCACACACCCGATGTGCAGATCTCTATTCCAACCCCGCCCCACCAAATACATGCACAACACTGAGCCCTACCTCCCACCCCCAACATCCACACATCTATCTATTATAGAGTACTATTCTTGGCAAGTAGCCCACCAGGTCCAGTAATGTTGCTGTTAAGCAGCTTTGAAATCAGTCTCAACCTGAAGAACCAGATTTCACCAAAAACGCCAACCCAGTTTGTAGCACACTGGCGTCATCAACCTAGAAACTTTCAGCCAAGCAAACCTGGGGAAGCATTTCCTAAATCTGCAAGAAATGGTATAAAATCTCTTCCCCATGGCTGCCTGTCACTGGTAGTCCTACTTTTGCTGGGAGGGCAGAAAATCTGACCTACTACTTTCTCAAGTCACCAGTAGAACAACGGGGAGATTTCCAGCTAAGACTGGTACTGCCACTTTTATGTTCCCCTAAAGGTAGTTTACTTTCTCGCTATAATGCATTGCAGCATCTAGCAGCCTGGCATGAGAATGGACATCATTGAGAGATGGAATGAATTGGTGCAAAACAGAAAAACTGAAACAGTAATTGGGATTCATATAAATCAGGTTTTGGGTGGGGGAGGGAAGGAGAGGAGAAAGAGCAAGCGGTTAGTAAACATAGACAAGCAAATGATCTTACTGCTGCCAAGAACTGAGAACAATTCAATGCTCTGGATAAAGAGATGAATGCAAATTAATAAATTGGTTCTAATAAGGTTAAGTTGTAGAAGTATAAGCTTAACCCCATCTGCAGTTGACAAGTTACCCAACCTAGCTACTGGTGCTGTGGGGAAGATAGCCTATCCAAGGGTAGCACGCTTCTATCTGACATTGAAAATAAAAGCAACAGAGAGATTCACTTGGCCACATGACAGTGTCATTTTCTGAGGCTAGTTTTCCACCATTTTTCAATCTTACTGCACCCTAAAAAAGACAGTGGGACCCAGGAAGTAGAGGAGAATTGGCAAGTAAAATGTTTAGTTAAAAATAAAAGGTTATAGAATACAAAATAGGTTGTATAAACAGATTATCTGGTCATTATCGCATTGCTGTTGTGGGACCTTGCTGTGCGCAAATTGGCTGCCGTGTTTCCTACATTACCACTGACCACACTTCAAAAAAAAGTACAGGAAACTCTCGTTTAAACAGCACCTAAATATCCGGAATTCTCTATTAACCGGCAAAATTCATACTCCGAAAACACCAGCTCAATAACCGTTTTGTTTTACTGTTAAGTAATTAAAGAGTTATGGATTACCCTCAACTGGCAGTACTGTACTTAATCAAGCATCTTCCACCATCCATTTAACACAACATTCTGTAGGTGAGTACCCAATTACTGTATACTGCACATTTCTTGATTTTTTAATTTTTGTTTGTCAAAAATAGCCTCGGTAGATAACCCTCTCCGTCATCCGGAATTTTTATTCAACCGGCACCACCCCGGTCCCATCGGTGCCGGATACCAAAGAGTTTCCTGTACTTCATTGGCTGTAAAGCGCTTTAGGACGTCCCGAGGTCGTGAAAGGCGCTATGCAAAAAAAGAAATTGGGTAGAAATAAATATTTAAAATCAAACAAAAATAACTCCCTGATTAGTCAGCTGGTTAAAGCAGCGAGTATCTGGGCCATACACACCACAAAAAGCTGCCACGTTTCATCCCCGGTCTGTGCTGAGTTAGTCAATCTCAGGCAGGGCCGACGATATCGGTGCAACAGTCAGTTTTAATGTCCCGGGATTAGGGAATGAAAAATGCCAGGTTTCCTATTCCGGACTGCTATCCAGCATCCTCTGCTGGAAGTATGTGCGTGAACCTGTGGCAAGAGCAGGATTGGACTTTACCTCATGCCTCCCTTGCCCAAATAACCAGCTGACACTCAAATGGCTAGACTCACACAAGAATGGTCACTTGAGCAAAAGTGGAGGAGAAATACCCAGGTACACTCTCAAGGAGGAGAGGAGAGAAAATCGATGGAAAAAGGAGGGGGTAAAAAACACAACAGGAGAGGGAACAGGGAATGAGTTTAACTGGATAGGGTTAATGTTACTGTAATAAAGCTACACCTGAAATTTGAGTAGCTTTATTACTGTATTAGTGTCGGCTAAAACATTTTTTAAGACCAGGCAGCAATTACATAGAATTACTTAGGATATACGGCACAGAAACAGGCCATTCGGCCCAACCAGTCCATGCCGGCGTTTATGCTCCACTCGAGCCTCCTCCCGTCTTTCCTCATCTAACTCTATCAGCATAACCCTCTATTCCCTTCTCCCTCATATGCTTGTCTAGCCTCCCCTTAAATGCATCTATACTATTTGCCTCAACTACTCCCTGTGGTAGCGAGTTCCACATTCTCACAACTCTTTGGGTAAAGAAGTTTCTTCTGAATTCCCTATTGGATTTCTTGGTGACTATCTTATATTGATGGCCTCTAGTTATGCTCTTCCCCACAAATGGAAACATTCTCTCTGTATCCACTCTATCAAAACCTTTCATAATTTTAAAGACCTCTATTAGGTCACCCCTCAGCCTTCTTTTTTCAAGAGAAGAGACCTAGCCTGTTCATCCTTTCCTGATAGGTATACCCTCGCATTTCTCGTATCATCGTTGTAAATCTTCTCTGCACCCTCTCCAGCGCCTCTATATCCTTTTTATAATATGGCGACCAGAACTGCACGCAGTACTCTAAAGTGTGGTCTAACCAAGGTTCGATACAGGTTTAGCATAACTTCCCTACTTTTCAATTCTATACCTCTAGAAATAGACCCTAGTGCTTGGTTTGCTTTTTTTATGGCCTTGTTAACCTGCGTCACAACTTTTAGTGTATTTGTACTCCGAGGTCCCTTTGTTCCTCTACCCCACCTAGACTCGCACCCTCCAAGTAATAAGTGACCTCCCTATTCTTCCCACCAAAATGTAGTACCTCACACTTATCTGTGTTGAACTTCATTTGCCAATTATATGCCCATTGTGCAAGTTTATTAATGTCTTCCTGTAATTTGTTGCAGTCCTCCTCAGTATTGACTATCCCCCCAATTTGGTGTCATCCGCAAATTTAGAAATTGTGTTTTTGATTCCAAAGTCTAAATCATATAAATTGTGAACAGTGCGAAGGATTAAATTGATAAAAACACAAGGAATGATAGGAACAAACCATTCTGATTACAGGTATACAAAGCCAGTGAAAATATTGAAGATAGCTGCAATCTGAAAATGGACAGGAGATGGTGCTAACCGGGACGGAGTGCTTCACTAATCGACTTACTAAACTAGGCACAGGTGTGGCATTGTTATTAAGGGACTATATTAACAGAATGACGGGGGTGGAGGAAGCTGAAGCAATATGGGTAGGTATTAATAACAAGGCCCTTAAGTAATATCTGTCAATGTTATTTGATTGCCTGCTCAAGATGCACAGATAACAAGTTGTTTGGGCAAGTAAGAGACTGCAAGAATTATGATGTGATAATCACAGGAATTTCACTATCCCAGAGGTACAGAGATCAGGAGAAAGCAATTTCACAAAGATAATGAGTCACTGCTTAACGCGGTACAAGGGAGAATGCTACATTAGATTCAGCATTCGACAGTGCGTCAAAATTGCATGGATGAATACTTGGGATGATGTGACTACTGCGCAGTTTTATTTGATTCTTTAATAAAAGTGAAGGTCAAACAGGCGCCGATAGGCAGGAATTTGGAACTGCATGGAAACAGACCATTCGGCCCATCAAATCTGTGCTAGTGCTTTTTCTAAATGAGCCATGTAGTCTAATCCCGCTCACATGCTCACTCCCCCTTGCATGGAAATCATTCAATTTTACAGCACAGAAGGAGGCCATTCAGCCCATCATTCTCCTGCCAGCTGCCTGCAAGAGCTTGCACTTAGTCTCAATCCCCTGCCCTTTTTAAATTTTTCTTTTTTCAAATATTTATCCACTTTCCCTTTTAAAAACTATCATGGATTCTACTTCCACCATTATATCTAGTGGGGCATTCGAAGTCCTAACAACCCTCAGAGTAAAAACAAATATTCTCCTAACCTCTCTCTTTAATATTCCCTTTTTTTCAAGCAACGATGTAAATCCCATTTGAAAGAAGTTACAGACAGTTGTGGCAGAGAATTTGTCATTCTAACCACGCTGTGTGTAGAGATTTTATTTCTAACCCCCACCCCCTTGAATTCTTTTTGTGATTATCTTAGAGAACTGAAAATGGAAAATAAGAGAATAAAACCTTTTGGGGTAAAAATTCAGTTGGTTGCGCCTTAAGAGGGCGCTAATGGGGCGCAAAGCCGCTAACGCCCGGGCGCAGCGATGTTTGCGCCGCTCGGGAACTTAACTTGACATTGTGCGGCGGCGCTAAAACTTACCGCTGCGACCACCTGCGCGCGCAGATTGTGACGTCATTCCATGGTGCAACGCCCTTGTGGCGCCCCGGAGCGGAAATTGAGTGGCGCCCCCTGCCTTACCGCCTGGCGCTTCCAACGACCAGAAGACTGGAACGCTATCAATCGCTGTGGGGCTGGGGGGGGCGCTATTTAAAGGGGGCCTCTTCCTGTCTTTTATTGTTGGTGGCATTTTTGAACTACGCATTCTGAGAGAGAGAGGGAGAGACTTCTGGAGAGATTCAACGTTGTGTGAAGGAGTTTTGGGTACTGAGCAGCACTTTGCAGGTTCATTTTGATTTGCCATTCCTTGTATCGATTTAGCAGAGACTGTGGGAGCTGCACTCTGAGCTCTTTGCCTGGTATTCTCCATTGTTCTTTCCAGCACATTTGATGTGCAAGTCTCTCCAGGCCGAGATTCAAGGCTGCAATGAACAGGATGTGGATGGAAAGCAAGATTAACCATCCCCTTTAAGAACTGGCCCGTGCCATTGTGTGTGTGTTCCATTGCTGACTGACATTACATGAGCTTCGCCAGCGCTCTGAGTTAGCGCCTCACTGCTCGGCCTTTGCGCCTTAAGACAGGTGTGCAGCGCCTGCTTTAGCGCTCCACTCACCTCCCGGGGCGGTAAAAGTGAAGTTTCCAGTCAGTGCCGATAATTAGCGCCAGGCGCTAATATTTGCGTCCAGACGATATTTGCGCCCCAAATGGGGCGCGACCTAATTTCTACCCCTTTGAGTCTCCCTCATCCTCTCAGAATGCAATTCGGCTGCTATGTAATGATTATACCCGTCTGAGCGAGGGTATTATTCTGGAGAAACAACAGTTTCTTTTCTTTGGTGAAACAAATTGTGGCCACATCGGTGATCAAACCATTTTTGCTAGATTCGCCAAGAGCCACCCAGGGAAAGCTCTTTTTAAAAAAAGGTAAATAAAACTGATCTCGAACAGTGACCCTAACATACAAAAGCAGCTGGGACTATCTCTGGGTTCCAATCTCCCTTCAGGCATGTCATCTTGGAGCCACCTTGACTTCAAAAATATTCTGCTAATCTCTCTCTTCCTTCCTCCAGGAGAATGGTCACTAGTTGCTGATTAGACAACTGATAAGCACTAAGGAGATAGCAGATAACAGGAACTCCTCATAAGTGACATGATGGACAGCGTAACTCATCAAGTGTATGTGTGTCACAGTCAGGGAGAGAGCTTTGGCCTATGGAGATTAAAGTATATTGAAAGAATAAGGAAGGCCACACTGAAGGTCGATAATTTAATATTCTTAATCATCTATCCAACTTCTGCACACAAATAAAATGTACTAAAATAGTACAGAAAACTAAAGAAAAATTTCTCTCTGAGAAAGATTTAAGGTGATTGGCAGAAGAACCAAAGGCGACATGAGGAAAAATGTTTTTATGTAGCAAGTGGTTAGGATCTGGAATGCACTGCCTGAAAGGGGTGGTGGAGGCAGATTCAATCGTGGCTTTCAAAAGGGAATTGGATAAGCACCTGAAGGAAAAAAATTGCAGGGCTACGGGAAAGGGCGGGGGAGTGGGACGAGTTGAAGTGCTCTTGCAGAGAGCCGGCACAGGCTCGATGGGCCAAATGGCCTCCTTCTGTGCTGTAACCATTCTATGAATGATAGGAAGGATACATATGGCAGCTGTTTCAACCTTAAACCTAAACACTTGGGGGGAAAAGTTCGATTGATTTGCACCTCCCATTAGCGCCCTAAGACAGCGCTAACGGGGCGCAAAGCAACTAGCGCCTGGGCGCAGCGCTGCTAACGCCTCCCGCGGAATTCAGCGGGAGGTTAGCGGCGGCGGTAACCGTTAGCGCCCCGTGACACTGCGCCTCCAGCGATGACGTCATCGCCGTGCGCAGCGCCCCGCTCGCACCCCGGCTGCGATCTTCGGCAGCGCCCCCCGACTTACCGCCAGACGCTATGTCCGATAGGGTCGGGGGGCCTACCTGCGGCCGGGGCGGCCCAAATTAAAGGGGAGGTGCCGGACAGCCATTTTCGTTGCTGGCCACCTGCCAGCACCTGCCCCCGTCCTCCTGTGCAGCCCCCCCACAGGGTGCCGGCTACGCTCCGTGAGCCCGGCATTTCTCATGTGCCGGGCGGGCTCTGTTGACGGCACTCCGATCCCTTGTGGCCCAGCTGGGCCCTGGGTCGCGCTGCGCTAGGCCCCTCCCCTTTAATAAGGGGAGGAAGGCCTGTCTCTTGGGGCGCTACCAGTGAATTTCGGGCGCGGGGGCGCTAACTTTTTCGGGGCGCTACCAAAGGGGCACGACCCAATTTTTCCCCCTTGATCCTGAGTAAAAAGTCACAATAAACTAACCAAAATAACTGGAATGTCACACATAATGAGATTACATTCAGCTGGCAAACTACTTCCATTTGATATTATAGGTGTTCAGTAGAGAAGCTTTCATAAAGCACTGATGGAAGAACCCTTATTCACTTCTATACTCTGATCCCATGGGATGTCAGCATCAGTTACATCTCAGAGTATCTATCACCTGCTGCTCAAGGAGTTGTTGTGACATTTTACAGTCCCGCAAGTTCCCGAGCAGAAGCACTGAGGCTTTAAAAAAAATAATCAGCGGTATGACTGCTTGGTATCAATGTACAGGTCAGGACCAAGTCCGTCCCTCTTGGTTTGTACACATTCTCTGCCCAGACTCACCAATGTGATACAGACTTATTCATTAAACAACAGCAAGAATACGGAGACTGCTCAACATCTGTGTCCCTTTATGTACGTACCACTGTGTGTGTGGGATGGGCTTAGATCTTTGGTCTATGCTGCTTGGAGGGGGGTGCTCCACCCTGGAAGGAGTGTTAACCACCAAGGCAATTACAGGACAGAGCTTACAGTACAGCCCATTCAGTGCATTTCTCTTAAGACCACTATAAGTGGCAATCCACTTATTGCTGAGTCTCGACATCCTGGGAAAGTGGAGTGCTTCTTAGGGAACCAATACGAGAGAAAATTGAGTTGCAACAGTGTTCAGAAATGTCTTGCACTCATGGATATGTACATCTACGGGCTAATTCCACGCTCCTAACATGGAGCCGCGCTCGTACGGTATATAGGTCATAGAATTGGGACAATACTGTAGCCCTATGTCTGACCTGTGCTCCCTTCAAGCATGATTACCCGCTAAGAACGCAGAATCAGCTATGTAGCTTGAGTCTCTCTCCTTGCTGAAGGAGCATTCCAGCTGCAAGGATCTGAAGCACAGCAATGCCCAAGGCTAGCGTTATTTGAAACCAGGGTCCTATAACTGTTAGTTCCAGCACTCACCATTATTGGAGGTTTCTTTATTTCATGAGCTTCCCTTAAAAACTTAGCACTTGCTGGACTGGTATCTATGCAGTGTCCTGATTAAGAAAGTAAAGCTGCAACTAAGGAACAAGCACTTTATTAACCCTGGGTGCTGACACAGGGCCAAATGAACATCGTCGTCAGGTAGTGGACCCCCACTACATCAAACCCAAAGTACTTTCTGTAGGATTTAATAATCCCATATGGAAATACACGTCCATGACGGCCAAAGTTACCACAGTCCCCTGGACAAAACGCTTCATTTAACTGTAGCAATCTTCTTTTCTAATTGTATTTTTGTGAAATGCGTGCTAACCCAAGACGGGGGAGGCCAGTATCTGACCCGCTGCACCACCTCGTCTCCCAGTTACTCGATTTTGTTTTTTTGAACATTGCATTCTAATTAAAAAGAGCAAAAGGTCCTTACGGCATTGATTTGCAAGGTTATCTGGAGCGGAGCAGGTTTCATTGGTGAGGCAGGTTGGCTGGGCCTGAGGCAGCTTTAGTGAAGGCATCAATTCAGAGAATAAACGTCACCGCTGTCCAAGGTGGGCAATTTTGACCAATTGAATGACCAGGCAAAGAGCAAGCATGCTCAGTCCCCTTGCTACGGCTATAGAAACCAGATTCTGGTTTGTCAAAGTGGGTAAGAGTTGACTGACCTCTGCAGAAAATCAGCATCGCGATTCACTGGGTCGGGAGGCGGAAGGGGAAGAGAGAAGTCCCAGGCGACTGCTTTAGCCCTTCACTCAGTTCTTTTACAAATTCAGCTCATGCACCGACTAGAAGTATCCTCACCTGAATTTTCAAATTCATTTCCCACATCGTTTGAGATGAGACGGCAGCGTGAAGGTGGTCTGACGTTCAGCTTGGGATCCTCCTTGTGGCCATTGCTGTCCAAGTTCATAGTGCTGGATTTTGATTCCTGTGCGTTTGTGGCCCATTGTGAAGTCTCAGTGCGCACCCATTTCGCCAAATCCTGTAGCCGGATAATTACCTTTTTGGAGACTGCAATGACCTCATCCTATCACAAGAAAACGTAAAACATACTCAACCTTTAGTAAGCTTCAACCGGATAATCATTAAAAAGAAAAAGGACTTGCAGAATTCCTCATCACGTCTGCCTGAAACATTATAATGCGCTTCACATACAACTAATTACTTTTGAAGTGCAATATATTGTGTGGGCAAAATTTTGTGCACAGCAAAATCACACAAACGACAAGATGATGAATGGCCAGTTAGTCTGGTTTTGGTGGTATTGGTTGATGCAATAATGTTGGCCAAAAATCTGGAAAAGGCAGATAGGACCCAGGTTTAGCATCTCATCGGAAGGATGACAACCTCCAACGATGAAGGACGCCTTCATTACTGCACTGGAAGTGCCAGTCTAGATTGGGAGCTCAAATGCTCAACCTTCTGATCCAAAGGTAACAGTGATACCAAATCACAACAGATTTCAATAACCTGGTGCTTTTTTGTTGCAGTCGCTCAAGCAGTGCTTTACTAAAAAGTCCAGTTTTAACATCATAAACCTCACCTACCCCTAGGGCTTCACTGATAAAGGCAGCATGTAGCTCATCCGTACACACAAGGTTCTAAGTTGGATTCTCTTCTATGCAGAGTCAGCTGATCTCACTAGGCGCCCAACATTTGGCCACAGCAGCCTAGGATAGGGAGGGAAATACTAGCCAGGTTTTCTTTGCTTCTGATCACTATCCAGTGACTCCTGTCGCAAAGTGCCCATATGTTGACAAATGTGCAGGTGAATACAGTAAAAGCCACAGCCTTTGAAATAGCCTGTTCACATTCAATATCCAGTCTCACACACGATAAAATGGCTACTTGGGTGAGGCAGTAGAGGATTTGGGACTACTGGCTGAAAATCAAAAATAAATAATGTTGTACATTTCCCCGTATTAGTGAAATAGCGCAACAATATTTCCGAAATGGGCAAGGCACCTCCTCCATTGGCTTTCTGCACACATTATATAAGGTGCAAAGTAACTGAGAAGGGAAATTGCCTGATAGAATCCAGAAGTATTCAGCAGCACCATTATATTAAGGGCACATGCAAGCTGCAGTTAGGAAGATGAAACCATGTTCAACCTGTCCTGCCCCTTTAAGGCCACTGCTGAGGTACTCTCTGCATTTAATGATCTACACAAGGCACAGGCCAAATTCTTAAAGGAAATTTCTCTACATTGGCAGCAGCCCTGGCTCCTGCCCTTGGGGGGAGGGCAGGTTATATTTGGGTCAGGAAAGCCTGAAGAAAATGACTGTCTTCCTTTCCCCTTTTTAAATACTTTTACACTTTGAAGTACAATATATTTTAATTAGAAACAAGACCTTTATGTGCATAGATAGATATTTTCTTCATTTTTAACAACTTTGGACTTGAGTGTCATTCCAAATCATTTGGATTTTTTCGGTGTCTCTTTGGAAGACTGACACCTCATATAACATGGCTACCCCTGTACCAATCACCTCCATAATGTTTGAGCTATGAATATACGAACAATGACAAACAGGAAAAGACCCTCTAATCAATCCAGCCTGTCCCACACAACTACGATGCATTGCGCATCACAATATATGAACTCCGCACCGCACCCAAAAGCCGTGTGATCTTCTGGGAGAGGCGAAAATACAGATTAAAAACCCAGGCCAGATTGGGGGCAAAAATCTGGGAAATTGCTCTCTGACCCCCCTTAGGCAATTGAAACTAGTCCAGATCATCACTCTGGTCCTGATTAATGTCAACTCAAGATGCTCAGGTTCTGTGCCTTTGAAATATTTCATTATATCATCTCCCTACAATGGCAATTTCCCACATCTTTTGATTATGAGCTGCTTCCTTTATTGTCGTCTTCTTACTCTATTAATGCTGAAAAAGTAGATTCTTCGGCTTCTCCAAAGATTCTGCAGTGTCTGGGATGGGTGTAGCAGGAACTATCTTCTCTCCGGCTTCAGGGTCTTCCCACTAAAGCTATCCCCCTCTGCTGTTGGACGTTGTTTGGTATTTTGTATTTTGGTATTTACTTTTGTATTTTAGTACCTATTTTCCAAGCACAAAGGCACGGAGTTCCTCATTAGGCCCCTATTTGGTTTACAGGAAACTTTCGTTTATCCGGCACCCAAATATCCGGAATTCTCGCTTAACCGGCAAAAATCATCCTCCGAAAACTCCTCTCAAATAACCGGCAATGTTGCCGAGTCGCAGTCGAGTCTCCGCGAACGCCGAGTACTCCGAAAACTCCTCTCAAATAACCGGCAATGTTGCCGATCCCGAGTCCGAGTCCGAGTCCGCGAACGCCGATTTAGTCAGTAGGGGTACTTTTCAAAAGTGCCACTACTCGGCCTCCTGGCGCTGTCGGAAGTCCGAAACACTGCAGTAGCAGGAGTTGATTCTCCCGCGCTGCCTGGAGTCTCTTTGTTAAAAATAGCCTCGGTAGATATAACTCTCCGTTATCCGGTACTTTCGATAAACCGGCACCACGCCGGTCCCGTCGATGCCGGATAAACGAAAGTTTCCTGTATTTTGTGAATTGAGCTCTTGAGATTCCCATCAAAATCCTGAAGGAAAAAAAATCCTTGAATATTCTATCAATATATTTCTTCCAGAAAAACATCTACTTGCTCCTACCAGTAGTTTCCTATAAACTCCTTTGGATTGTCTCCAATTTTCCTTTTAATGCTCTGCTACCACATACTGTAATAAATGTCTGCTACATTATATCCCCTGATTTTGTTCCAGGAGCAAGACAGATTGTTTCGCTAATACCACAGAATGTAAATCCTCGTTTACTGGTCTTGATTTTTCTTCTGGTGTGGGAGTCTGAGAAACCCTTTCTTTCCTTGCAAGCTGCATCTTGTATTCTCCAAATTCAATTTCCATTTGAGAATATCCACCCAGTCTTCAGACATGTTATCTCAATTTCCATACCTTCCCACTGTGTTCTGCCAATTCACTACAATGTAGAGTTAATGCTTCCACATAGTCACACTGTCAAAATTCCACCTCTTGGTTAAGAACTGACCCACTTACCAGTCGCTCCCATCATGCCTCCTCAATCCAACGCAGAAATGGACTACACTATAATCACAATGGCTTAACTGACCCCTCCTCCAGCAAACCATCCAAAGCCTTAATTGTTCTTCCCTCCCCCAGCTAGAAACCAAAAACTAAAATTCTTGTAGGTTCTGCTCCTAATCTTCAGATCAGTTCTCAAAGTAAAACAATACTAACCCGGAATATTTTGTCTGAGAATGGTTCCAAATGCTTGCTCACTCAACCATTTACAATTCTCTTGTGTCGGAAGTGCTGATTGTAATGGCCATCATCATCAGTCTGGCTATTACCTTGAAGTACACATCTTTTCATTTTTACTACCTAACCTACATTGCGCAATGCATTGTAATAATAAACATAATTTTTTAATTGTACCAATTAAATATCACCTTTGAACAGAATGCATTTTTATAATAAAATTTCTGCGTCTTGCGTGACCATTAAGAGTCTTTTCTTCTTCCTCATTGGTTGAGTCTCTTATGTTTCGTATTTTTAATTGATTGGTATATAATGAGGAAAAAACAATAATATTTTGCAAAGCCTTTATCCCAAATTTACTCTCAATCATATTTTACCAAAAAATTCCACCCAATTACATGAGAAAGAGGAAAAAAGAGGGAAAGAGAGAGAGCTGTTTTCTGAATTTAGCAGATCCATGTGACAAATACCACATCCTCCAACTCACCATGAGCAATGCTGAGAGATCCACCAGTAATAGATACATAGAATCACTTATGCATTCCTATACTAGTTAGTAAGTACTGATTTATGATGACTCAATAGCCTAATAATCTTATCATAAGAACTGTTTAAAATGTCTATCTCTTCATCCTTCATTTGTAATTTAGGTTTTTAACCTGCTCATTCTCGTCTGCTTGCCTATCGCTCCCATCAACGTCTTGGTCTCTTTTCTACTTTTTACACAATTTTCTTGCACTTTTTATCATTGCTATCTAGTTTTACTGTTGTCAATCTCACTTTTCTTCATTCATTTTTTTTTTACCTTCTCTATTTCTTCGGATTCCTAGCTTTTTTGTAGTTTCTTTCGAACGGACTCACTGACTGTTTACTTGTCTCACTGTCTGTGCTTCATCTTGTGTTTTCACTTTTCTTCCCCCATCAAAGACAGATTCTATCTGTACTGAGGGAAGAACAAAGTAAGATTCACTGACATCAGTCAGATCCAGGAGCTCAGAAGAGGCTAAAAAAAAGAGATGCTAACACACAAACCTTGGCACTGCCATTGAAAGATGTAGCTACAGCTGAATTGATTCATCTGCCTACACATGCCTGGTACTCTATTTATCCAGCTCAGGCTCCCACCGACACTCTTACAGACCAATGGCTGCAGTGTACATTGGGAGATGTACTGGCACACAGTCCTGCGTACTGGGACCTGCCAATTCATGTCTTCTACATTACACTGTGCTGGTGCTCCACTATACAGACAAGCAACCTGCAGGCTGCAGCATCCCCACCTCGATCATCCTGACTTTCCACGGACTGTAAAGTGGGGCCATCACAAGAAAATGTCAGAGCAGACGTAACCACGATAAAACTAGGCAGCTGTCTTCCAATGGGCAGGATACTGAACAGACTGCTCTCACTCCCGCAATCCTTCACTTTAAATGGGAATACATTCACAGCATAAGTGCAGTCAGAATTTTCCACTGCAAATGTTGACTACTGTTTGGCCTGTGCCATCACTATAGAGACACAGCTGCTTAACAGAAATTATTTTTTTTTAATCCTTCCCAATTTAGCGGCAGGTGGCTTTTCTTATTTATTCCTAACATTATATCTCAAATCCATTAGGGCTGCTCTATTTTGGTACCGGTTCACATTCACCAATCCACAGAGCGAGCCCCCAATCTTGGCCATGTTGTTTTGGGAAGGCATCTAACAATGGCTCTGGACATTGTGGTGGGATGGA
This sequence comes from Squalus acanthias, assembly GCA_030390025.1. Taxonomy (NCBI): domain Eukaryota; kingdom Metazoa; phylum Chordata; class Chondrichthyes; order Squaliformes; family Squalidae; genus Squalus; species Squalus acanthias. The sequence goes on from CM059427.1 coordinate 157,021,456, forward strand.
GATGGGGAAAGGATAAATAAATAACATGAATTTATAGCACAGGAACAGGCCATTCAGCACAACTGGTTTGTGCTGGTGTTTATACTCCACACGTGCCTCCTCGCATCCTACTTCATCTAACCCTACCTGTATACCCTTCTATTCCTTTCTCCCTCATATGTTTATCTAGCTTCTCCTTCAAGGCATCTATACTATTCGCCTCAACTACTCCATGTGGTAGCAAGTTCCACACTCTAACCACTCTCTGGGTAAAGAAGTTTCTCCTGAATGTTTTATTAGTGACTATCTTATATTTATGGTCCCTAGTTTTGGACTTCTGCAGCCAGAGGGAAAAAATTCCATTCCTGCAGCATACTGGCATAACTACCAAGGGGGAGGGGGAGTTTGAAGGAGTTAAAATTCCTGATGAGTATCAGTATGAAGGATGTCAGGTTCAGTACAGAGTACAACCTGTGATGATTCCTTTTGTCACTAGAAGATTCAACCCCACTACAGATCCCAACGGTGAAAAATGGCTAAATTAACATGGAGTTGGAGATGGCACTGGACAATGCACAAAGCCACTGTATGGTCGAATCCTTCCTTCTCCCACAATTCAACTACCTTCCCAATCTCAGCCACGCTACGAAGGGAAGATGTTGTATAGAGGCCAAGTGGTTTGTGACTGAGAGGCAGCATAATTACCGGGCCACTTTCACCCGCCTCCAAATGGTAGACTTAAGAATCATATTGCCAGATGCCCAAGACCAAATATGATCCGCCGCAGTCTCAGGATGAGTGGGGCCTGGTTAGACCAGAAAGAGAGGGAAAAAAACGAAGGTAGTGAAATTAGGCCCTCAAATAAAACCATACTTAATTAAAATGAAACAGACATCAATCCAGGTCCAGCAGTGATTCAGTTAATTCGGTTCCCTCACATTGTCAGGATCAGTAACCGTTTCAATCCAGTTTTCCCCAATGACGCCATTAGAGATCACTGTTTAAAATATATTCACCCAAAGGAGGAAAACAAAAAGACCTCTCAGGCACCAATAAGTCTTTTAAAAACCTGACTGCTTAAAAGACAGCAGACAGCAAGAGTCCCTCTCATAAGTCTGTGATGCTTTCAAAACCCGTACTTAAAAAGAAATCTCTAGTTCGAAGCTTTATGAAGTGCCTGCCACAGCCCTGATTTCACAGGAACACTTTTTATTTAAATCTATTATAAATAGTTCTATTAATTTGTGAGTAACTCTATACAGAACAAATGAATTGCATTATTAAGCCCAGCTCCTCATACAAGTAAGCTTTGACTCAATATCTTTAGAAAATGTTCCCACTGGGCAACTCCTGTCAGATCAGTGGATTATGGCTATTGTTAAAAGCTCTCGCTGCCATGGAAACACCCTGGTCTTAACGTTAAAACTGGGACAAGTATGCAACGGCAATTCTGTGCATGAGATAAGCCCTGATCTGTATGTGGGATTTGGTACATTCCACAAAGCACCCATTCTCTGACCTGCAAGAGGCATTTGGTACATTCTTTACAGCACCTTCTCCCACCACACATCCCCCCTCCACCTTCCTGCATGTAGGTCATCCAATTTGGCCTTGGCTGAGTTATTTTAACCAAAAGAATTATCACTTAACCTTACTCAAGAAGGCCTGTAGATATTTCCCCCCACTGCCAACTGTTAGTTGGCACTTTGACAGCATCAACAATTGACCCAGGACCAGGCAGCAGATCTTTGGCCACATTTCCTGGGGAGCTGTGCCACTGTAATGACGCATCTATGGTGCACATGAAAGAGGAATTTATGGAGTAAGTGACTTACGCCCACTCCATAATTTCCTGGGATTCTTTTGCTGCTCCGTCATTACTCGCGTCGAAAACAGTGAGAATTATCATAGCTCTGGCCCCCTATTAAAATCAATGCCGATTGCTATTTAAGCCAGTTTTCACACCACTGCCACTTAGACATAAAAATGTCTAAGAGACTTGGAGCGCTGGAGACTTGGCAATGGCAGATTTATGAACTTGTAGTTGAGGAAGCAGGTTGTTTTATTTCCCATGGTTTGGGAGTCTCTGGGCACAGGCCGCACAAAACTCTTGCTTCAAAGCAACATAGACATATATCTAAATGAAAACGGATACAAAATTGAATTATTTATCCCTTTAAAATGTTATCCGCAGAACTATATTTAAGCAGTACATTTCTAATTGTAGCTGAAGATGTGAGGCTGGAACAAAATTTGCAATAATTACTAGTCTTGTAACTATATGGTACTTTTGATCAGCAGTAAATTAGGTTTCCCTCTAACTTCTCTTTAGGCTTCCCTGTAAGCCTGTGTAGCAAGTAGCCTTAAAAAAGACTGCTCAACCTCCCCTTAACACCTTTTTCACTGTCAATCACAGCGCTGCAATTCATCCCTAAATTAATCTTTATCTGCAAAATTCAAAAAAAAACCTTCACTTACAGTAGCCAATTTTTTTGAAATGAAAAGATCTGCTAAAATTCTAGTTTAATTAACCGAAGTATCAAAAACCCAGGCCAGTTTATCAATCAATTTCAGATGAGTTTGCGTCTTGATGACAAGATAGTAATAATGTAGGCAAGTTTGTTTTTCTCCTTTTCAACAACAACTTGCATTTACATAGCGCCTTTAATGTAGTGAAACATTGCATGGTGCCTCACAGGAGCATCATCAGACAAAAAGATTAATCAGCCACACTGGTTTGCTACTACAATATTTTAAAACCAGCTCACTAAGCAATTTGCCTTACTTTATCTACTTCAGTCTCATTTGGTCTTGTGTTTTGTAAACAGACATTTTTTTGTAGCATCGTCTTTGAGTCTCTGGACAATCTGATTCAGATAGGCAGTCGCCTTCATGCTGAAACTCTGTTCAAAGCAGAAAGCAACCACTGAAGAACCAAATATTACCTCATCAGGTTCCAAGTGATCAAATAACACTTTCACAACAGAAAAAAATGAATTTCTGCTGCAAATGTACAAGCAAAAAACTCCCCAAAATCTTCAGGGGAGATGAAACCCCTGAAATAGTTTAATGGACAGACCCCATCCTGCATTAGACGCTGCACCCTCAAAGTTTTTTTAAAATTTGTTTTATTTCATTTCTTAGGCTTCCCTGCCCCCCAAGGAAGTAGGTACAGGGAGCCTGACTTCACTCAATAACACAGCCACTAGAAACCCACAAGTGAAGTCAGAAGCAACTTTCCCTCTGATTCTTGTCCTCCTCTCAAGATTGTTGCTCTCTGCGGGAAGCCTTTACCACCCTGGTCAAGCCTAGAAACCCATGCGTGAAGAATCACGTCTAGAGGTTCCACTTTCTACCTCAGTAATGAGTGGCCCCGAGTTGTTGCCAATCATTGAAGATCCCTTTTCATATATCAGAACTCGGCCTGCAGTCCAGGAGGAGACAGAGTGTCCCACCCTGCCAACACCAGGAGTCAACGGTGACAAAACGCCCTCAAATCTCTGAGTGAACAAATAACATTTTGGAAACTCTGCTCTATACCACGTGCTCGCCTCTACTATGCAGGAGGGAGACAGTGTAGTTCAAATGCCAGCCCCAGGCAAAAAGAAAAGTGCACCCTTACAACAAAAGCACTCAATTATTAGGTATTTAGGGGAGAAGGAATTGTGAGCAGAAATGATCACCACAGTTAGGAACTTAAAAAAAAAGTTTCTAGATTTAAGTGTCAGGGTCTTGCTGAGTACACACTTTTGTTATGTGCATGATACAAGAGGTTACAACATGGAAAATTTCCCACATTCAAGTCCAAATAATTCCCAGTATTATAGCTTAACCGCAGTAAATTTGAAATACTCAAGACAGTATTGTCCTCTTGCTTCATAACTGTTCTACTCTAGACATTTAATTACAAGAAAAAACTTTCCCCATAGTTCTCCAGCTAGAAAGCTATTGCTCTACTTTCAGAGCGTTGAGTAATTGTTAAGATTTTCTTTCTTTCTTCCTCCTTCTCTTCCCTCAGTTCAAACCTTCCTGGACTGGCTGTGGCCCTGAACATGCCTGTACCACAGCTCCTGACAAACAAGGAGGAAACAGAAATTCTAGGAATGAGAAGTATGCAGCACAGCGTACAGTCAGAAGACTTGGCCAAGTATTCTCAGCAACATGCAGGGAGAAACTACAATCAATTCCACATCCTGAATGCTTCTGGTAAAGAAGCAGGACCGGACAAAACCTCAGCCTCTACCCCACAGCAATGTTACAAAGTGACATGCCATCTCCAGTGTGATATTAATACCTTCTAAATCAAACTCCAGCAAGCTGGAAAGTTCCAGAAAAAACTTTCTGCAATTAAAAAGCCTGAGAGAAATTGCACAACATGCAGCTCTTATTAATATTTCACTGTCAATGTTCTGGCAAATGAAGATTACTACTTTAAAATGCTGCCGTCGCTGTGTCGGCAAGAGTTTACAGGGCACAAGATCTTGGAACTCAAAGTGTCCACCATGTCAGCTGCCACCAAGAGGTCATGGCGCTGCCAACACTACGTGTCGCAGGGATTTTTGAAGCATTTCAAGTCGCTTGCAAGAAAACATTAAAATAACAAGTGTGATGATGTCAGCAATCAGCAGCTGCTCCAGCTACAAATCTGTCAAACTGAGTCACAAGCCATCTTATCAAACAGCAACACATCTGTAAAGTGCAGAATATCTGGGGCAACATTTGCTAGCTGCATAATCGCATATTGTTTCCACTGACGTGTGGGTCGATAACCAGAGGACACAGATTTAAGATAATTGGCAAAAGAACCAGAGGGGAGATGCAGAGAATGTTTTTAAGCAGCAAGTTATGATGATCTGGAATGCACTGCCTGAAAGAGTGGTGGAAGCAGATTCAGTAATAACTTTCAAAAGGGAATTGGATACATACTAGAAAAGGAAAAATTTGCAGGGCTATGGGGAAAGAGCAGAGGAGTGGGACAAATTGGATAGCTCTTTCACAGTCACGATGGGCCAAGTGGCCTCCTTCTGTGCTAGAAGATTCTGTGGGCTGGATTTTCTCAGCCCCGAGGAGGCGGGTATGGAGGCAGGACTGCCAGTAAAGTTGCAGAATTTGGGGGCGGGTGGCAAACCTGCCCCCAACCCGCCTCCGTGCCCTCTTGCCAGGAGGCGGGAAGCCGTCCTGCCCCGGGTCCCGTCTCCTCAAGGCGGGAAAGGGATTAAAGCCTATTAACTGCCTGTTAACAGGTAGTTAACAGGCAGAAAATAGGATTATCCCCATTTTTCGTTCCGAAGTGCAGGCTTCCCGACCTCGGGGAACCCCAGCAGGGTGTAGGAGACGAGTAGGAGGTCTGCGGGGGTTGGAGGGGTCTGAAAGTGCGATGTAGAGGTGAGCGATGGGTGCAAATGTGGAGTGGTAAGTATGTAAGGTGAGTGTAAAGTGTTAGAAAATGTTCACTTACCTTTGTTTCTGCCTGCAGCCTTCAGCCGCTGTGGTTCGGAGTCCCGACATCTCCACTGTAGATATCACAGACTGGCTGTTGGATCCTCCGAACCAACAGCCAGGTGATTTCTGCAAAGTTGAAAGGTTTGATGAATCCTGAACACAATGACTCATCAAACTACACAGAATGTCAGTGTTTGACAGCATCACAGAGCTGTCAAACGATGACATTTCTTCTTTCAAAAGTTGACAGATGGCACGTCATATGTTGACGTGCTCTGTCACTGACTTCCCCCTAATTGGCCTGCTGAGCCCGCTGGGCGGGCTTAACAAGGTCAATCAGGGGAAAATCCCGCTCGTTGGCCTGAAGCTGATAGAGGCAGGGATTGAAAGCCGGCAAGCAGCAGTCCCGCCTCCAAAAGCTTCCCATTGAGAAAATCCAGCCCCATAACTCTATGAATTGTGAATACTATAATTTTGTGAGCAGTAGAGTTGTTGTGGGTGAATTTTGTTCTCATCAAGGTGAGGTGTTAACAATGGGGACTAGAACACTTTCCATGTTGGACACTCAGGCCGCAATTTCGTCAGTGGAGGTGGGATCGCGGCGGGACCCGGTACCGCTCCCGGCTCCAGCCCCCGCTCCCCAAGTGATTTTACGTAGATTGGGCTTGTTAAGCCCGCCCTGCGCGTTTCCCGGCCAATTAAAAGGAAGCGGGTCTGATGACATCATTTCATGACGCGTCATCAGCCAGTTACCTTAAAGGGGCCATGTCCACATTCATTTTGACAGTTGTTCTGTCAGTGTTCTGCAGCATTGAGGTGCTGCAATCACTGACAAGCACTGCACAAAGGTGCACGGCTGCACCCAGGCTCTCGCATGACTCCCTCCATATGCTTATGGAGGGAGTCACAGCACGCAGGGAGGTTCTCTTCCCTTCCCATGGGCGGAAGAAACCTCCCCAGGACACCAAGACAGCCTGGCTGCACATTGCACAGGAGGGCACAAGCAGGGATGTCGTCAGGAGGACCAGGCTGCAGTGGTGCAAGCCTTTCAATGATCTCAGTAGATCACGAAACGCTACTGCAAAGTCACACTCAACCTCATCCTGCTGTGCCAATCATCACATCCCCATCACTCTGCCTTCCCTATCCTACTCCTGCACATCCTTACTCACACCAACTTATCTTGCACCGCCACCCATCCCTCTATCTGTATTATCACTTCTCCATCTCACTAGCCACCCCTCGCACTCACCCTACTGCAAGCATACCAACTAACAACACGCAAGGGTAGGCACTTGAGTGGTTTAGCCAATGTTCATGTGAAGTTTCTGTTAATGTGTTGTCAAACATTGAAATCTATATTTTCAACACTGCCCCTTATTGGACAGTTCTGTGCTCATCTTTAGAAGTGTCTTAGTGAGTTCCAGTGAATATTGAGACATAACTTCCCCCCACCCCCCAATTGTGATGAGTGTGAAAGGAATGGCTTCGATATTATAGGGATGCTTTGTGGTGCTGGTGTGGGGTACTGTCAACCTGGCGCATCATGTGGCAGCCAGGGTGTACAGCATCATGTGAAGTAAATCTGGCCATGGTGATGCCATCGCTGGCCTCCCGGGCAGCAATGTTGTCAGGTGCAGATGCCCTGTGTCCTGTGTAGCATCAGGTGATTGCGGAGAAGGTTGGTATGCCTGGTGATGTTGGTGTTGGGGCTGATTGTGGAGGGATTCAGAGGACCATGGTGAGATTTTTTCAAGGGCACCGATGTTGCTGGAATAGATGGCAGCTAAAGTTGAGATGACAGAAGCGATCTGTCAATGGTGAGAGAGCTTGCTCCAAGGAGGTGACAGTGGATAGAGAGTTTACTCCAAACACTTCCAAACTGTATACAGTTCAAAAGTGACTTCTAAGTTCTGAAAGCTCAAGCTTCTGACATTTTAAAGTGACCAGCTGTGAAATGGTAGCTTTCATACCACTTTTTGCAACTATCACCTATTCACAGCAATGGGGAGACAGAGAACCCGACCTACTTACCCGACGTGATCCCCGAGCGACGGGAACCTCGTAAAGAAAGTGGTAAAATAGAAATAGGCTGGCAAAATAGTAGTTAACAAGCATTTAACAAGTATTTAACTATCTTAAATGTCTCCCCCGCCACTGGGTGTCGGGTCTGTTCTGAAAACTTTGGAAACTTACATGGAGGCGGGTTCAGAGCAGGTTCCCAACCCGCTGTTAATCATTTCGATTTTGACAGCGGACTCACCTCCAAACCTGCACTCTAAGTACCGGCAAAATTCAGCCCTCAGTGTCAGCAATAAGCAGTCTCCGGTCTGATAAAACATGATCAGAGAGTAATGTGTACTCTATTCTGCGGCAATAATGTGCCACAGCCCCAATCTCAGTAAGATAAGCCCTATTGCACAACTGTGACATTTTTGCCATTTTCCAGACTAGCCATCCTGTGGTCTCCAAGTAAGACTGTCAATTTAGTGTCAAATTAGGGCTGTGCCCATGAAGAACTGGGCTGACTGGCCATCACATGGGACTTTTACAGACCACAGGGAGGAGACATCCTGGCCATCAGTCTAAGGCTGTACATTTTCTTTTATTTGTTCATGGGATGTGGGCGTCACTGGCAAGGCCAGCATTTATTGCCCATCCCCAATTGCCCTTGAGAAGGTGGTGGTGAGCCGCCTTCTTGAACCGCTGCAGTCCATGTGGTGATGGTACTCCCACATTGCTGTTAGGGAGGGAGTTCCAGAATTTTGACCCAGCGACGATGAAGAATCGGCGATCTATTTCCAAGTCAGGATGGTGTGTGACTTAGAGGGGAACTTGGAGGTGGTGGTGTTCCCATGTGCCTGCTGCCCTTGTCCTTCTAGGTGGAAGAGGTCGCGGGTTTCAGAGGTGCTGCCGAAGAAGCCTTGGCGAGTTGCTGCAGTGCATCTTGTAGATGGTGCACACTGCAGCCACGGTACGCCAGTGGTGGAGGGAGTGAATGTTTAAGGTGGTGGATGGGGTGCCAATCAAGCGGGCTGCTTTGTCTTGGATGGTGTCGAACTGCTTTAGTGTTGTTGGAGCTCATCCAGGCAAGTGGAGAGTATTCCATCACACTCCTTACTTGTGCCTTGCAGATGGTGGAAAGGCTTTGGGGAGTCAGGAGGTGAGACATTCGTCACAGAATACCTAGCCTCTGACCTGCTCTTGTTGCCACAGTATTTATGTGGCTAGTCCAGTTAAGTTTCTGGTCAATGGCGAGCCCCAGGGTGTTGATGGTGGGGGATTCGACGAGGGTAATGCCGTTGAATGTCAAGGGGCGGTGGTTAGGCTCTCGCTTGTTGGAGATGGTCATTGCCTGGCACTTGTGTGGCGCGAATGTTACCTGCCACTTATCAGCCCAAGCCTGAATGTCATCCAGGTCTTGTTGCACGGGGGCATGGACTGCTTCATTATCTGAGGAGTTGCGAATGGCGCAGTCATCAGCGAACATCCCCATTTCTGATCTTATGTTGGAGAGAAGGTCATTGATGAAGCAGCTGGAGATGGTTGGGCCTAGGACACTGCCCTGAGGAACTCCTGCAGCGATGTCCTGGGGCTGTGATGATTGACCTCCAACCACCACAACCATCTTCCTTTGTGCTAGGTATGACTCCAGTCAGTGGAGCGTTTTCCCTCCGATTCCCATTGACTTCAGTTTTAATAGGGTTCCTTGATGCCACACTCGATCAAATGCTGCCTTAATGTCAAGGGCAGTCACTCTCGCCTCACCTCTGGAATTCAGCTCCTTTGTCCATGTTTGGACCAAGGCTGTAATGAGGTCTGGAGCGGAGTGGTCCAGGCGGAACCCAATCTGGGCATCAGTGAGCAGGTTATTGGTGAGTAAGTGCTGCTTGATAGCACTGTCGATGACACCTTCATCACTTTGCTGAGGATTGAGAGTAGACTGATGGGGCGGTAATTGGCCGGATTGGATTTGTCCTACTTTTTTTGGACAGGACACACCTGGGCAGTTTTCCACATTGTCAGATAGATGCCAGTGTTGCAGCTGTACTGGAACAGCTTGGCTAGAGGCGCGGCTAGTTCTGGAGCACAAGCCGGGATGTTGTAGGGGCCCATAGCCTTTGCTGTATCCAGTGCGCTCAGCCATTTCTTGATATCACGTGGAGTGAATTGAATTGGCTGAAGACTGGCTTCTGTAATGGTGGGGACCTCAGGAGGATAATGGAAGAGCTAGAATGAAACTTCTGGCTGAATTTATAAGGGGCATTTCCCCATGGTGCACTGCTCAATAAGTTTAATTTAGTGCAGAAAATTCACAGCTGGCCCAGTCAACATCTGGAGAAAAGACGGAGTAATGATTCAAGTGGCGATTCCAAGGTTGATTCCATGCTCCCAGCGATGATGTCATGCTCAAAGAGCACAGGTCAGATATAGAGCTAGAACATTGTACCCCCAATTCTCCGATCTTCACTCCTTGAGTGCAGGATCCAAGAATCGGTCCTCTTTTGCCACACCAGTTCTAACGGAGAGTGTCCACGCAAGAATGTTAATCAATCTGTTCTCTTTTCAGACGCTGACTGTACTGCCGTACATTTCCAGCATTTTCCATTTTCATTTCAGATTTCCAGCATTTGCAGTTTTATTCTTTCTATCTCGACCGGATTAAAAAAAATCCAGAGGGAAAGGATTCAGAAGAGCCATTTATCCGTTTTGTCATGACATCACAAACAAAACATTGTTGTGTTCAGTGATTGTAAAGCTATTGGCCTTGGAGGGGTACAGTGCAGGTTCACCAGAATTATACCAGGACGTAAAGGGTTAAATTATGCAGATCGGTTGCATAAACTTGGCTTATATTCCCTTGAGTTTAGAAAGTTGAGGGGTGATCTAATTGAACTGTTTAAAATGATAAAAGGATTCAATAGAGTAGATACAGAACAATGGGGCATAATCATAAAATTAGAGCTAGGGCATTTAAGAGTGACATCAGGAAGCACAAAGGATAGTGGAGATCAGAAACTCTCTCCCCCAAAAGGCTGTGAATGCTGGGTTAATTGAAATTTTCAAGACTGAGATCAATAGATTTTTGTTAGGTAAGGGTAACAAGGGATATCGAATAACGGGGGGTAAACAGAGTTCAGGGACAGATCAGCCATGATCTAACTGAATGTGTGCAGTTTTGGTCGCCTTATCTGAGGAAGGATGTTCTTGCCATGGAGGGAGTGCAGCGAAGATTCACCAGACTGATACCTGGGATGTCAGGAATGACGTATGAAGAGAGATTGGGTCGATTAGGCTTGTATTCGCTAGAGTTTAGAAGAATGAGAGGGGATCTCATTGAAACTTATAAAATTCTAACAGGACTAGACAGACTAGATGCAGGAAGGATGTTCCCAATGGCGGGGGAGTCCAGAACCAGAGGTCACAGTCTAAGGATTAGGGGTAAGCCATTTAGGACTGAGATGAGGAGGAATTTCTTCACCCAGAGAGTGGTGAACCTGTGGAATTCTCTACCACAGAAGGCAGTTGAGGCCAATTCATTAAATATATTCAAGAAGGAGTTTGATATATTTCTTAAGGCTAAAGGGATCAAGGGATATGGGGAGAAAGCAGGGACAGGGTACTGAATTTGAAGATCAGCCATGATCTTATTAAATGGCAGAGCAGGCTCAAGGGGCCGAATGGCCTACTCCTGCTCCTATCTTCTATGCTTCTAACAGGTTCAAGGGGCTGAATGGCCGACTCCTGTTTCTATGTCTCAAATTCTAAACGACGATATCATGGCTCTCACTTATTCCTCTGTGTTCTTGATTTCTGTAAAGATGAGTTCTTTGCTTCATAGGTTTATTTCCAACTTCAAATTAAAGTCAGTATTATTTTCTTCTCCAATCTACTCTGCAATTAAGGCCTTCTTCCTGTTATTTTTACTTTTATACAATTGTTTCCTTTCCTGTCTGAATCTCCTGCTTGGACTATCCCTTCAAGTGACTTTGTCTATTCACATTCTCTTAAGTGTTCTTTCTTGAATTGTTTCCTTTTGTTTCTCCTGTACTCAAACCTGTTCCTGATCCTTACTCTGGTTTCCTTCTCCTTGTTCTATGCCTCTTTGTACATCCCTATTTAGATTTCACACAGACTTTCCTTATCCTTCACACTTTCCAGATTTCCTTTTATCTCATTAGTAGATCCCCTTTTCTTATGGTTTTTTTTTAGCTTATTTGTCCCTTTTCTGAACTGTCCATTTCAGTCCTTCTTTCTCTGAAGATTATGACATAAAACACTATGGGGGAAAAATTCAGTTGGTTTGCGCCTCCCGTTAGCGCCTTAAGAGGGCGCTAATGGGGCGCAAAGCAACTAGCGCCCGGGCGCGGCGATGTTTGCGCCGCTCACGAAATTAACTAGACATTTTGCGGCAGCGCTAAACACTACCGCCACAATCTCCTGCGCCGGCAGATCGTGACGTCAGTCGAGTGCGCAACGCCCCGGACCGGATATTGAGTGGCGCCCCCTGCCTTACCGCCTGCCGCTAGCAACGACAGGTTGAGGGGAGCGTTTTGCAGTCAGGAAGGGACTGGGGGAGCGCTATTTAAAGGCGACCGCTTCCTACCTTTTTTTGTTGGTGACATTTTTGCACCACGCATTCTGAGAGAGAGAGAGAGAGAGAGAGAGAGAGAGAGAGAGGGGCTTCTGGAGAGATTCAACGCTGTGTGAAGGAGTTTTGGGTACTGAGCAGCACTTTGCAGGTTCATTTTGATCTGCCCTTCCTTGTATCGATTTAGAAGAGACTGTGGGGGCTGCACTCTCAGCTCTTTCCCTGGGTCTCTCCATTGTTCTTTCCAGCAGATTTGATGTACAGGTCTCTCCAGGCCAAGATTCAAGGCTGCAATGAGCAGGATGTGGATGGAGAGCAAGATCAACCCTCCCCTTTAAGAACTGGCCGGCGCCATTGTGTCTGTGTTCCATTGCTGACTGACATCACATGAGCTTCGCCAGCGCTCTGAGGTAGTGCCTCGCTCCTCGGCCTTTGCGCCTTAAGACAGTTGTGAAGTGCCTGATTTAGCGCTCCAATCACCTCCAGGGGCGATAAAAGCCAAGTTTGCAGTCGGAGGCGATAATTAGCGCCAGGCGCTAATCTTTGCGCCCCGCCGATAATTGCGCCCCAAATGGGGCGATACTGAATTTCTCCCCCTATGACCTTATTGAAAGTAGTAGAACAGGATGAAGGTGGGCTAAATTTGCCATTCCCAAACAGAATTATGTTCAACATTTATGACACTTCCTTTTCCCATCTAAAACCACTTCCAATTTTGGCATATTACTTTGTGTCACTGTATTTAATAACCCATGCACAGGGAACAAAATGGAGTCCTGTGACTATAAGCAGAACTCAGCAAAACTGTAGAACTGTTGCTAACGAGAACTTTCAACCTCTTGATTCTTTGAGGGGTAACTGGACCCACTATGGATGTTTCTTGTTGCATGTATATTTTATATTGTATTTTTTAGTACTTGCTAAAATCTTTTGTGCTTTATATCACTATTTAATTTCAGATATATTTGTTGTAGTTTGTAAGACCTATTGTACTATATATCTCTTTAAAACAGTGCAGTTAGACCTGGTTAATCCGTATGCATTGGGAAAACCAAGATGTGTTATGAAATAAAAATTAATGCACTGTATCAATATTTTCTGTTAAAATCAGCTGCAAGTGTCATCAAATTGAACTGCCAAGTGAGGAATGTTAGTTGTGCAGACAGAGTGGGGATTCGGGCTGGTTTCTGCCCATTCATAGTCAATGGGTAGAAAATCGAACCCCAACTCCTATTCTGCACTGATTTGGTTTAGTTTGTATTTGGAAGCAAAAAGTTATGAATCCCCAAGCAGATTGAATAATGATAAACAAACCTGGTTATTGTTTCTCAGGAAATACACCCTCTCCTTCCTCCTCTGTAGTCTCAATATTGGAAAACATTTTTCCCATCATGGAGACAGAACTACAAGGGGGAAAGCCATATTAATGAGGGTAACACCAAAGGACTTGCACTGACAAAAGAATTTCAAACAGGAAAGGATTCAATAGCTGGTCATGTTATCACAAGATGGATATGGAAGGGGAAGGTCGTTTGGCCCACCTTAGTTCCTCTATCTAGAAGAACCTATAGTTCATCCATCACAGCACCAACTATCTCTTATAATGACTCCAATATTTTTCCCTCCACTTTCCTACCCAGAAGTCAGTTCCATTGAGAAGTACTCTTTGCGTGAACAGCAGTTTCTGAATATCTCCAATTTTTCTTTACACTTCAATCCTCTGACACTAGGGACCATCCTCATGGCTCTCCCCTGTACCTTTTTAAACAAGATGTGGGAGCACATTCACAACTGTGCCACGCTCTTGGGAGTTCAGGGCCTAGAAATTCATTCCGATCGCTGCCTTGGTTCCCCCTTCCCGATCGCTGCTTCCACCATCCCCCCCAAAATCACTGCCTCGAACCCCTCTCCCAATCGCTGGCCTTGATCCCCACTCCTGATCGCTGCCTTGTCCCCCCTCCCAATCGCTGCTTCCACCCCCCCCCCACAAATCACTGCCTCGAACCCCCCTCCCGATCGCTGGCCTTGACTCCCCCCTCCCGATTGCTGCCTGATACCCCAGCATCCCGAATGCCACCTCCCCCCCCCCCGCCCCCAAAGACCTATCCGAGAAACTGCCAGTGATGCAGTGGCCTGCAATTCAAATGGTCTTCGCCGGCAAGTTGCCTGGGGATGCCCAGCTGGCATCTGCAGCTCACTGGTCTGATGTAAATGAGGCCTGAGGCCCAATATCAGGTGGATCATGGGCTTACCCATTCCGGCACAGGGAATGATCCCTGCACCCAGTTCGCGCCAGTCTGCGAAGCTCAGATGTCTCAGTAAAACACTCAAGATTCACTTTCTTGAAGTCTGCATCATCCAAACAACTCGAGTGTCACAGACTTGTTATACACATCCAGTAATAATTTATTTAAATGGCTCCCAGATATTATGTCCCTATTTTCCTCCAAAATTAATTGAAAGTTATCGCTCACGCACTTTGCCTGCCACGGTTATTTTAAACATGTCATGGGTTGAGAAAACAACAGCGTCAGTCTACCTTCAGCCTAATGCCATTTTCCAGCTGAAACATTATACACAGGAACAGCAGTGGGATCACCTGCTGCAAGATTTGAATTATTAAAAATAATTCAAAACAATTTGCCTCCATTTTTAAAGGGATATTCCTTTTTTTTTAAGCTAACCCTGTGCCACACATTGATCCCTGTGTGGGCTAAAGACTAGAAGGATGTTTGGCCAGTTTTAAAAACCTAAAATCAAAACTTCAAGAATCCCAGCCCCTCGTTACAGGTTTACACCTGCAGACTGGCTGGTCAGTCATCAATAGTGCCTTGAGAGTACTGCGGAGCTGCCTGGTTCAAGTGGTGGATTACTTGGTCTGCCACAGAGGGCTGTCTTGATTCCAAACTTCCATCGCTAGGCATGCCATCATAGAGCGAGCTCAACCCCAAAGAGGCCCCAAGGGGAGAATGATAAGTCAGTCATCAGACAAGCACGGATTTGAGCCCTTGTTAGATGGACAGCGGGTACTAGGAGCTCCTCACAAGTGGCATGGTTGGCAGCACAACTCACCAGAAAATACAACCATTCTGCTGACTACAGCACAGATACACACCACATTCCACTAAGCAGTGGTCCCATCAATTGGAGGTGTGGAGATTCAGCAGCAGCTGCTTGTCTCTCTGTAACCTAATCCTGATAGGGACCAAGCCCTGCATGTATGAGTGCATGTTCTCACACCCAGCCTCCAGTTAATGCCTTCCAACTGCAGTCATCAGAAGTCTCCCAGTTTCCTCATTAGTTATATGTCAGACATCTGCTTTCAGCTTGGTGGAAGAGCCCAAAAAAGGCAGCTTGCATCATGCCCAATATCTTGATGCTCTAGATGTCCAAATCCAATTTAGCATATCAGGCTTACTCACCACCTGGTGCTCATGTGAAGGATATAAGCAAAGAGGCAAGCTCTTCTCGGCTGGTTCCCCCTCCAGGTACTCAGTGACAGATCAGTGTAGGCTAAATCCCTCTTTCCCTGCAGCCACTTCCCTTTTTTGGCATCAAAGCACTCACAGCTTGGCCCTGTATTTCACACATCGTCCAGAAGAACTCTTCTATTGTATCCCCAAGAATTTAGGCCTTGGTTCAGTAGTAGCACTCCCACCTCTGAGTTAGAAAGTTGTGGTTTCAAGCTCCACTCCAGAGACCTGAGCAAATAATCTAGGTTGACACTTCAGTGTAGTACTGAGGGAGTGCGGCACTGTCAGAGGTGCCATCTTTCTTTTAATCTAAGGTCCTGTATGCCCTCTCAATTTGGCATGAATGATTTCATAGCACTATTCAAAGAAGAGCTGGGAAGTTCTCCTGGTGTCCCGTCAACATTTATCCCTCAAACACCTCCACTACAACAGATTATCTGGTCATTTATCTCATTGCTGTTTGTGGGACCTTACAGTGCACAAATTGGCTGCCACAGTTGCCTACATAACAATAGTGACTACCCTTTTTAAAAAGTACTTAATTGGTTGTGAAGCACTTTGGGACATCCTGTGGATATGAAAGGCGCTATATAAATCCAAGTTTATTTTTCTTCTTTTTCGTTTTAAGTCATAAAGGCGAACTGTTTGGATACATGTCTTATATACAAGCTTAACCAGAATTGAAACTTGCTATCATTGAAGAAAATGAAAAAGACCAAAGTGCCCTTCATCCCTTCTCAGTTTGGTCCCGAAGGAGTATGTCCAGGTTGAAGTTGGCATCCACCAGGACCCCCAGGCACCAATATGAATCAACAATATGAAAGATGCCCCTATGTCTTCCAATCAGTACCATTGGGCCATGCAAAACCATAATACTGCATTTGGGGTCCCCACCATCATACACCACTAGTTAACATTGTTCAAGATGGTGGGTAGAGTGCACTAGGTGCTCCAGTGGGTTTGCCAACACAATATCTTATGTGAAAAAAATACTTTGGAAATACTTGCAACAGACACAAGTCCATCTCTTTCAGTGTTATCCAACACATCATTGTCAAAAGACACTGAACAGCATAAATGATAGTACTCAACCTTGTCTCAGAGAGATAGAAATAGAAGTGGGAGCTCACTATCTCATGTACCCTTGCATAGATCTTGGAAGTGTGGTGCATATCCCAGATAAAATCCAAAATTTAGCCTTGTACTCCCCAGAGCTTCCACCTTCATGAGGGTCATAAGATACTAGGTCAAAAGCCTTATGAAAAATCAATTAAAGCAACGTAAATTGGTTTCATCTGAGCCAAACAACACTGCAATCTTGAATCAAGCCACAAATGGTTCTATAGATACCTCTTTGAGCAAAATCCAGACTTTCCTTTCTGATTACGCCACTGATCCCCAGAGCATCAGATATACATGCCTCAACCATCTGAAGAACCACCTTAGGAGTCACTGACAGCAGTTTAGATCAGCAAGGGTGATAGGCACACAAGACTCAGTGTGGGACCAGATAAGGACAGCTACATTTTGGACAAGTTCAAGTTTGTGGAGGATGGGAAACCTGAAATAATGGGAGTCTAGTGGTGACAGATGCATGATGAGGGTTTCAGTTGTGAAAGGGCTGAGGTGGAGCAGAAAGAAGCAATATTACGTCTGTCATTAGCTAAACAACGTAGTTAGAAAATCCACTTCTTCTCACTGAACTGGTTCATTAAGCCTTCTCTCTGTGCAATACACTCCATCAATTCTTCCATGCAGGTGGATGCTTGCTTTAGTCTATTGGGTCATACACTAACTCAGTATAGTGCTCTCTTTAGTCCCCAAGGATGTCTTGTGTGTTGGACAGCAATCATTAGCAAAAGATGATATGCACTCTGTGCGGCACATTTTATGGTGATCTAGGTTTTTTCTTAAATTCCCCCTCACTCTTGCTTGGGTACACTTCCACAGGCACCAGGACTCTGGTATCGTTCCTAAGTGCCCTTTTATCATGCAGTGTCAGCAGACTATTCACCCAGCTGAGCCCAATTCCTGTCCTCATCCAACATTGATACGCAGACTCCAGCTTAGGTCACTGGATAGCAACCAAGAGCAGGAACCTCTAGGCTGATTAAAGGACCACCCTTGTAACTCTTGGTGAATTTTATTGACTAATCTCTGGGCAGGCCCCATCACCTTGCTTTATTGCAATGTAGAAATACAGTAAAAGCATTTACACTGGATTTTTACTTTCAGAAGCTGATGCCTGATTCAGCTCACAAGCTGTTAGAGGGGAGGCACTTCAGCTTTTTGGATGATCAAAACTAGGAGCTTCACCAAAACCACTTCTGAAGAAAAGGACAATAAACAACTAAACCAAACCAATCTCAAAGACCATAAATCAACCAGGGGTAGGGGGTGGGGAAGAGAATTATTTAGCATTTATATAGCACCTTTTACATACAACGTCCCAAGGCGCTTCATTGGAGCGTTATCAAATAAAAACTGACAACGATCCACATAAGGAGATATTAGGACAGGTGAGAGGTAGGTTTTAAGGAGCATCTTAAAAGAAGAGAGAACTAGAGCGGTGGAGAGGATTAGGGAGGGAATTTCAGAGCTTAGGGCGTAGGCAGCTGAAGGCACGGCCACCAATGGTGGAGCAATTAAGATTAACCTGTAAAATGGGGGAGGATATTGGTTTGAAAAAAAATGACAGAATAAACAGGGCCCAATAAGTATAATGAAAGGCAAAATTATCTAAAATCAGCTCATGGGGGGGGGGGGGGGGGGGGAGTGGGGGCTTATAACAGGGCAGATAGGAGAGGGCAGAAAAGGTAGTGAAGGGAAAAAACTTGAGAAGGAAAAGATACTGGGGGAAAAATTCAGTATCGCCCCGTTTGGGGCGCAATTATCGGCCGGGTAAGCAAAGATTAGCGCCTGGCGCTAATTATCGCCTCCGACTGCAAACTTGACTTTTATCGCCCCTGGAGGTGATTGGAGTGCTAAATCAGGTGCTACACATCTGTCTTAAGGCGCAAAGGCCGAGGAGCGAGGCGCTAACTCAGAGCGCTGGCGAAGCTCATGTGATGTCAGTCAGCAATGGAACACAGACACAATGGCCCCGGCCAGTTCTTAAAGGGGAGGGTTGATCTTGCTTTCCATCCACATCCTGCTCATTGCAGCCTTGAATCTCGGCCTGGAGAGACCTGTACATCAAATCTGCTGGAAAGAACAATGGAGAGGCCCAGGGAAAGAGCTGAGAGTGCAGCCCCCACAGTCTCTTCTAAATCGATACAAGGAAGGGCAAATCAAAATGAACCTGCAAAGTGCTGCTCAGTACCCAAAACCCCTTCACACAGCGTTGAATCTCTCCAGAAGTCTCTCTCTCTCTCTCTCTCTCAGAATGCGTGGTTCAAAAATGTCACCAACAAAAAAAGGCAGGAAGCGGTCGCCTTTAAATAGCGCTCCCCCAGTCCCTTCCTGACTGCAAAACGCTCCCCTCAACCTGTCGTTGCTAGCGGCAGGCGGTAAGGCAGGGGGCGCCACTCAATATCCGCTCCGGGACGCTACGCGCTCGACTGACGTCAAGATCTGCCGGCGCAGGAGATCGTGGTGGCATTGTTTAGCGCCGCCGCAAAATGTCTAATTAATTTCGCGAGCGGCGCAAACATCGCTGCACCCGGGCGCTAGTTGCTTTGCACCCCATTAGCACCCTCTTAAGGCGCTAACGGGAGGCGCAACCAACTGAATTTTTCCCCCACTGAGTGTTATGAATGGATCCATGTTTTATGCAAATGTGCATTAGAAATAAAGTCTGGAAACTAGAGGCACTAATTATAAAGGGCAGAGATGATGTGGTCTTGACAGAAACTTGGCTTCAGCTGGGGTGAAGCTAGGCTATAAAAAATTTCAGTAGGATAAAGGACAGAAGGTCGTTTTATTAATTAAATTCATGATTGTGGTGCTCAAACTGGGTAGAATGAAAAAATAGGGATCTGTTACCATATTGAGAGTACTTTATAGACCAAGTAGTAGGAAAGAAATCAGTAAGATTTGTAGACAATTTGAAGTTTGCAGTACAGAGTTCAAATAATGGGGCTCTTTAACTATCCGAAGGTCGACCAGGATGACGGAAGTCTGTCAAAATGGGGACAGAGTATTCCTTTGATCAGCATGTTGCAAGTCCAACAGGGAAGGATGCAGTGCTAGATCTGGTCCTAGATAATGAAGCAAGGAAAGCAAGTGACCAGAAGATGGGTAAATACTTTGTGGCCATCACTTAACTAGGATCCATTCAAAATATAAAGAGCAAAATAGGAATCCAAGATAAAAGTGTCAGAGTGGGAAGCAGCCAATTTCAGTTGGAAGAGGACCTAGCCCAAATTAATTGGTTGGAAAAGAAAGGCAGAACAAACAATGCACCAGCAGTCAGAGATATTTAAATAAAAGATGGATAAAGTATAGGTTAAATGCATTCCAACTAGGAATAAAGGGGATAGATTAAAGGCAGGTGTCCATGAATAAACAGAGAAGTTAAAGCAAAGAAGAGAAGAAGAGATTTAAAAAGAGAGACATATGATAAATATGGGGGAGGGTTAATACAGAAGAAAACTAAAACAAAGATACAAGGTATAGAAACGAAGCAACACAAGATTACAAAGTCCAGGAGGGAATATGAAAGACTACAGGCAAATAGCACGTAGATAAATAGTAAAAGCAAAGCCATTTAGAGGTGATGGGGACCGTCTTGTAATTGGGAATAAAGGAATAGGATACATGCTTAATTTTGTATCAGTTTTTACAGACGAAAGTGAGCACAGGATTATTGGAATATTGAAGAAGGTTGGGGAGAGGATGGTGGGGCACTAACTATAATTTCCAAACATCTTTGGAAACAGCACTGCGCCGAATAACTGGAGCGTGGCAAATGGTGTCTGTGTTTGATTATGCCTCGGAGTGCTTTCTATGTTAAAGGCGCAATATAAATTCAGGCTTTTGTCATTACACTCCTCTTCAAAAAAATGGGGACAAGGATAAAGCAGAAAATTATATACCAATTAATTTTATCTCAATTGTGGGTAAACTTCTACAGTTCATAATATGGATGAAATTATTGAGTTCTTAGAAAGACATGGGCTAATCACAGGCAGTCAGCATCAGCTTGTAAAATTTTTGGAGGAAATCATGGAGTGTATTGATAAAAGGAATGAGATGGTGGTCATACATATGGGCTTTCAGAAGGCTTTTGCTCAGGCACCAAATAGGAGACTGGGTATGAAAATGAAAGCACCTGCTACTAAAGGGAATGTAGCCACAGGAATAGAGATGTGTTGAGGACAGAAAGCAAAAAGTTGAATTAAACAGAGTTTTTTCAGATTAGTGGGATGTGGGAAGTGGTGTGCCTCAGAGATTTGTACTGGGGCCTTTTTTATCTTCCATTTATAGAAGTGATTTGCACATAGACACAGGAGGAATGATACAGAAGTTTGCTGATGATGTCAAATTATGAGGAAGAATACAGCGGATCAAATAGCTGGCAGTTGCAGTTCAATGCAGAGAAATATGAAGTTGTCCACTTTGGGAAAAGGAACAATGAAAGGAAGTATAACCTAAATAGTTAGACTCTTAACAGAGTGGAGCAACATAGAGATCTGCAGTGTTGCTACATACTTGTTAACGGTGAGAGTGCAGGTTGAAAAGGCATTTAAAAAAAAAAGGGATTCTGGATTTATATATACTAACTTTGAATGTAAAAGTATGGAAGCATTGTAATTGGTTAGGTGACAGCTGGAATAGTGTGTGCAGTTCTTGGCATCACATTACAGGAAAGATATTAAAGCCATGGAAATAGTATCATTCTGACGAATCTTCATTGTACTAAGATCAAAGATTATCGTTATGAAAAAAGGCTTGAAAATGGAGCTTTTCACTGGACTAGGTTAATGGGAGGGGGGATCTGATAAGGGGTTTTAAAATTCTGAAAGGTTTTAAGAGGATAAATAGTGAAAGACTGTTTTCACTGAAGTTGGTAAATTAATAACAGGGGATCAAAGACTCAGGATTGTCACTAGAAGGCTCGAGGGGTTAGAATAATTTTAATCACACAAAGGGTTATGAGAGCATGGAATGCTTTATGGCAGGTAATTATTGAGGCAGAGACTATTAACATAATTTTAAAATGAATTGGACAGTTATTTAAAAAGTAACATAAAAGATACTTGAAAAGGGTAGAAACATTGGATTAAAGCAGGCAGCTCCAGTTGAAAAGCTAGCACCAGCACTGGGACAAATGAGCCAAATTGCCTCTGTCTTAGCTGTAATTTATATGATCACATCACAATCAGGCAATCAGAATTGGCAGTTACTTTTTACTTAAGTTCAACAGTGCCTTCTCATACAACATCCCCTCCACTGACCCATGAGTTCTCATCCACAAATCAAAAGGAAACTCAAAGACTACTTCTCTCCTCCCAGATAACAGAAATCTCAAGACTTTCTCGAACATCGCATGTGCCCCATATTTAACAAACAGTGGTTGACCAAATTCAACTTCCATTTGTCAATATAAATGGTGCATTTCAAGAAGCTCGACTTAAATGAAACCCACCTTTGTTAGCGTATTTCCAAAAGTCAGAGGTGCAACATTGGGGTTCACACATCATTTCTGTACCAATTGCAGCAATCAGCAGTGACAGCCCAATACACACACCAGCTTAACTCCAAATTTACCCTCTTCTCCTCTCTTCCTGATAGCGCTGAGGTAGAAAGTTATCCACTAATAACAACAACGACGACGTGCACTGATAAAGCGCTTTCAACATAGAAACGTGTCCCAAAGTGTTTTACAAAGGCAGAATCAAAAAGAATGGATGCCAAGTCAAAGAAGGAGCTATTAGGAGTGACAAAAGCATGATCAAAAAGCTGGATTTTAAGGAGGGTCTTAAAGAAGGTAAGTGACATGGAGAGGTGAATGGGGTTGAGAGTGGATTCCAGACCATGGAGCCTAAGCAGTCGAAAGCAGGGCTGCCAATGATGGGGCACAGGTGGGGGTGTACGTGAAGCCAGAATCAGAGGAACAGAGAGTTCGGGTGTGTGGCGGGGGTGGGGGGTGCGGTTGTTGGGCTGCAGGAGGTTACAGAGATGGCATGGGGTGAGGTCATGAATGGATTTAAACAGAAGGATGAAAATTTTAAATGTGAGGCATTTAGGAATCAGGAGCCAATGTAGATTAGCGGTGACAAGGGCGACAGGTGTGCAGGATTTGGCACTGGACAGGATACGGGCTTTGGATTAGCTGAAGTTTACGGAAGGTGGAGGCTGCGAGGCAGGCCAGGACAGCATTGGGATAGTCAAATTTGGAGGTGACAAAGGCATGGATGAAAGTGTCAACGGCAGATGGGCTGAGGTAGGGGTGGAGGCAGGCGATGTTACAGAGGTGGATGTAGGCAGTCACTATGATGGATAGCATAAAAACAGAGAAAACCTCGAGAAGGATCAGATTGCAGAATCTCAAGAATTCTGTGCATTCTGCTCCTGATAATTTTAGATAATTTTTTGAACTAAAAAATTGAATTATTCAATAATTTGAATAAAGCAACATAAATAACACAGCAAAGTGGAAATTTACTGCTAAACAAAATTGAATTCAGAACCAGAATTGATTGTATTCTATATTTGTTGACTTATTGGTGTATTGTTTCTGTTGCTATATTCTAACAAAAAAAAACTAGATTCTGCGATAATAATCACTGGTTTCCCTTGGCTAGCTGACACAGTCTTTCTGAAGATCGGACAGGGACTCCTTGACAATGTGTCCCCCCACACAGAAAACCACTGGTTTCTTGTGAAAATGAGTGCAGCAGCAGTGAATCCAAAAGCTAATAGCAGATGTGCTTTGACATGATTTAAACACACTCTTTAGGGTTTATGGTTGTCATTAGATTTTGGCTTTGTGACATTTAAAAAAAAGAATCATCCCAATAATGCCATCCAGCCTGTCATTGGTATCTATTGCCAGTGTTAATGCTGCAACTGGACAACACTGTAATTAACTCATTTAAAAATCCAGTAACATATTGTTTGATTTACTGTAAAACACCAAGCCTATAAGAAACACTACAGTTAAAATAACCCAGAAAAAATAAAAGGGTTTTTTCTCATCAAAGAGGCAGTTTCTATTTGTCTCTTGAAAAAGTCAAACTCGTTTGTCAGGAAATGCTTGGCTTGCATCCGGAACGGATTATTCCGTTGAATTCCAAATTACAGAGAGCACAAAGAGAGCAAATAAAAATTGATCTGTAAAACTATGCTTTCTTCATATTATTTTTATTTCAGCTGAGATCGTCTGTCTTCATGCAATTACCTCGCTGAAAGGGGAGGTGGGGTGTGGGGACCCCCATGTATCCAACCCAACTTCCTCAATGCAGATACACAGTATCATTGCACACTATTGTAATCCTGTCCAGAGGTTGTGGGGTAAACCGACGCAGTGAATCCGAGCAACCGCTGACCCCACAGAGCTGCAAATCATTTCAAGAAAGACTCTGCAATATTGCTGATTGTTACTCATCATAAGAAGTGAATCTAGCCCAAACTGAGGAAACAGAGCGGGACCCACGCCCTTTGCAGCAGAGATCAAACTGCAGCGAGACTTTAAATTTTTTAATTATTTTAAATCACAGTAAAACACCAATCGTTTAAAGCCGTTTGCAGTTTTGGACTCGCGCCAATAACATTGTTATGTGGACTGTTTAAAAGATAAAAACAAAGCATACCAGGTTTCAGTTTGCAAATTCCTGGAAATAACTCACTAATTGCTCCACCCAACCGTGGATAATATTTTACATATAAAACTTCGAAGGATTTTAAAATATATATTTTTTAATTTAAAAAAAAATCACTTTTGTTGAGGCGCTGCTCAATAGAAAGTAAAACTGACGCGACGTCTTGAGTATTTTTTTTCAAATTCAGATCTGTATCCATAATCCCTCGCTTACGTTGCCAATCTTCATTAAACTCTGTGTAAATGTACTCGGTGCGTTACATAAACCCTTCGCCAGAACGGGTTCCCACTCAAGTATTTCCCTGATTATAATCCATGTTTGAGCAGAGATCATCTGACCTTGAAACAAGTTAAAAGTAGTGAAAAGGGGATCTGAAGCGTCACAGGGAAATGAAGGAATGTTTACCCCCCCCCCCAAATCCCATAATGAGCTGGAGCCTTTCGCCCCCTGCCTGCCCTCTGCCAGTCTAGAAGCAAGCAGCTGCCCATTTGCCCCCCTTACCTGGCCGTGGTGCAGGTTCCGTCCTTGCGGGGTATCCTCGGGGCTGAAATAGAGTCTGGTGCTGGCCAGGAGCTGCTGGCGGCTGCGATCCTCCCACAGGAGCTGCAGCTCGGCGATGCATTCGGGCTCATGGGGCTGGCATCTGACAAAGAAGAACTGGCCGAGCCTCGCCGTCAGCGCCCTCGCCGCCTTGCCTTTGCCGGAGGAGCCCGGCTCGGGCAGGCTGAAAGCCCGGTAGAAAGTGTAGGGTCCGTGGGAGCCGCAGGGAGAGCCGATCCACTGGGAGGAGGAGGGAAAGGGAGCGAGCGAGAGACAAAGAAGCAAAGCCATTAATAACAAAGTATCATTGTAACAAAACACATTGTAGCAAACTTCACTGCATTTGCTTCCAAACAAGCAGTCTCGAGCCCCCTTAGCAACCTCCCAGCCTGGCTCCTCGCCTCCCGGCACCCTCCGGCCTCACAGCTCCCACTGCAATCCGCGCTTTGCTCAAACTTTCCCCCCTCAAAAAAACCCTCCAAACTTTTAACCATTATATATTTTTTACCTCGATTTTCAGCGGCTCCATATCTCCTCCGGCACTCTGCAAAGCAGCCAGGTCCTGGCAGCTACACGCCACACAAGCTCACTCATTTTTTTTTAAAACAAGAAAGTGGGAGAAGAAAATAACTGGAGAGGAGAGAGAGAAAAAAAATCCCAAAACTCATCAGCAACTTCCCGATGGAAGTCAATGGGTCAACAAAGAGAGATTTAAAAAAAAGTGAAACCAGGGACAATCCTCGATTTCCACTCTCTGCAAAACCATCCTCAGCACAGCTCACCACATCCCAATCAGAAAATAATATTTTATCATTATTACATTCTCTGGCGACCTCCTGCTCCTTAGTGCCTTTTCGTACCTAAGGATTTTCGTAGGACTTTTTTTTCCTCTGTAAAAATCTAAATTCTTATTTCTGTTGCTTTTCTTTCTGAAAATAAACTTTTTAATTTTTACCCAGCTGCGAGGACGGCGTGACGTCACGGGAATTGTTGAGTGGGAAGGAGTTTCCAGCAGAGAGGCTGGGAACCTGGGAGTGGGAACAGAATCCCCACAGAGAAAATGATGGGAATTGGAGACTGGGAATACAGTCATTCCAGAAAGGAATGCTGGAATTGGGAATTTAATACCTTGTAGAGAGCGAGGCTAAAAAATTGGGATTGGACATACAAACCCTGCAGAGAGATGCTGTGAATCTGGAACTGGGAATATAATTCCTGCCGAGAGATGCTGGGAATATGGGACAGAAAATACATTCCCTGCAGAAAGAGTAACTGGGAACATCCTAGGCAGAACACAATAGCTACACAAAGAAATGCCGGGAACCTGTGATTGCGAGAACAGTCCACGCAGAATGTAACACTGAGAATATGGGATTGGGAATACCATCCTGGCAAAGATAGATGCTGGGAATCTGCACCAGGAAATACAATTCCAGCACAGAGAGACATATGCTGGGAGCCTGGTTACTGTGAACACACCTCTGCAAAGAGAGCAGCTGAGAATTTGGGATTTTGAATACAGTTCCTGTAGAATGTGAGGCTGGGAATCTGGGATTAGTAATGTAGTCCCTGTAGAGAGACAAAGCTAAGGTGTCAGCATTGGTTCAGTGGTAGTACTCTTGTATCTAAGTCAAAAGGTTGTGGGTTCAAGCCCCACTCCAGAGTCAGGAGTAGATAATCTTAGGCTGACGCTGCAGTACAGTACTGAGGGAGTGCTGCACTGTCAGAGGTGCCGTCTTTCAAATGAGACATTAGACAGAGGCCTTGTCTGTCCTCTCAGGTGGACATAAAAGATCCCAAGGCACCATTTCAATAGAAGAGCAGAGGAATTCTCCTCAGTGTCCTGGCCAATATTTATCACTCACCGACATCACTAAAAACAGATTATCTGGTCCTTTATCTCATTGCTGTTTGTGGGAGCTTGCTGTGCCATGTTTCCCTCATTACAACAGTGACTACATTTCAACAGTACTTCACTGACTGTAAAACGCTTCGATACTTCTGGAGGTCATGAAAGGCGCTATATAAATGCAAGTTCTTTTTTTCTTTCTTGGGATTGGGAATTGTTCCCTGTAAAGAGTGAGGCTGGAATCTGATTTTGTGAATGTGCACCCTTTAGAATGTGAGGCTGAGAATCCTGGATTTGGACTTTTTGTCCCTGTGGAGAGTAAGGCTATGAATATGGGCTTTGGAATATAATACCTGTAGAATGCGAGAGTGGGAATCTAGGATTGGGAATGTACTCCCTGTAGAGTGCAGGACTGGGTATCTAGTTTTGGGAATACAATCCCTGCAGAGACTGAGGTAGGGAAGCTGGTTCGGAGAATGCGCTGCTTGTAGCAAATGAGGTTGGGAATCCAAGTTTGGTAATGTACTCGCTGGGACTGAGAATATAAATGTGCTTGCTGTAGGGTTGAGGCTGGGTTTGGTACAGTATTCTGTAAAAAGAGTGAAATGTACTTCCTGCAGAGCAAGGCCAGGAATGCGAATGCACTCCTCTAAAGAGTGATGTTGGGATTGGGAATATGGTTCTTATAGTGAGAGTTCGATTGGGAATGTACATCCTCCAGATAAAGACTCTGATTCTGTATGCACTACTTGTAGGGTGAGATAGAAGTTATAAATAGGTTTCCTGTAAAATTTAAATAGGAAACTGCTTACTGTAGGTGAGAGTGGGATTGGGTATGTAGTTCATAAAGAAAGTTAATCATGGACTGGGAATATTCTTCCTCTAGTGAATGAGGCTGGGACTGGGAACTTGCTTCTCTCAGAATCTGGCTGGGAATTATAGTATGCTTTCTGTAGGAAGGTTGGGTTTGAGAATTTGCATCCTGAAGAATACAAATAGCTTTCTATACAGTGAGATGGAGATTGAATGGGTCTAACAACATTTTTCCTATAGAATTACTCTAAAATTGAAAACATGCTTCCTGTGGATTGAGGCTGCAGTAGGGAACAAGCTTTCTGCAGAGGGAAATACAGAAAAGAAATGTGCTTCCTCTAGAGTGAGATATCTGATGAGGCAGTCCTGATAGACTGTGACTGGGAATTGGAACCTGCTTCCAGTTAGAATCAGTACAGGATTTGGACAATGTGACCTGCAATGAATGAGTGACTGAGAGACTGGAACTACCTGGCCTCCACTCTTCAATTCCCTCTGTTGTCATAACTATGGTCAGAGATTCACACTTTGGTGATATACATTTTGTAGCATCTTGCAGCCTTTCCTGTTTATTTCCTCAGTCTATGTTTTTCGAGCTCAGTGTAAAATATTTCAAGTAGCACTTAAAAAGTGTTTTCTCGTTACAGTCGACTGTATTACTTGCCCATACAACAATAACATCTTGTATTTATATAGCGCCTTTAATGTAGTGAAATGTCCCAAGGTGCTTCACAGGAGCATTATAAAACAAAATTTGATACCGAGTCACATAAGGAGAAATTAGGGCAAATGACCAATAGCTTGGTAAAAGAGGTAGGTTTTAAGGAGCGTCTTAAAGGAGGAAAGAGAGGTAGAGAGGCGGAGAGGTTTAGCGAGGGAATTCCAGAGCTTAGGGCCTTGGCAGCTGAAGACACGGCCACAAATGGTTGAGTGATTAAAATCAGGGATGCTCAAGAGGCCAGAATTAGAGGAGGGCAAATATCTTGGGGGTTGTGGGGCTGGAGGAGATTACAGAGATAGGGAGGGGCGAGGACATGGAGGGATTTGAAAACAAGGATTAAAATTTTAAAATTACAGTAAGACATTCTAAAAGAGATTATAGTTGGTTCAATGGATGTCATCATAAAGTGGCCTGCACTTCTTATAGCAAATACGATAGCAAAATACTGCGGATGCTGGAAATCCGAAATAACAACAGAAAACGCTGGAAAAACTCAGCAGGCCAGGCAGCATCCGTGGAGAGAGAAAGAGAGTTAACGTTTCAGGTCGATGACCTTTCATCAGAACTGGGAAGAGCCGGAAATCAAATAGATTTAAGGCCAGGGTAAAGCTGGGAAAAGGGGGAGGGGATAAAGGAACAAAGGGGGAGATGGAGAGACATTAAGAGACATTAAGAGATATGCAAGGCTAGAGGTGGTGTTAATGTGACAGATTAAGGCTGAATGAAGTGTGAAATCCACTGGCAGAATGAAGGACAGCTGCCAGCTTCTAGGAGGAAAAAAAAGGTGGGGGGGGACAAATAAAAGGGTGGATAAAATAAAATATAAATGTGATCACATTTATATTTTATTTTATCCACCCTTTTATTTGTCCCCCCCCACCTTTTTTTTCCTCCTAGAAGCTGGCAGCTGTCCTTCATTCTGCCAGTGGATTTCACACTTCATTCAGCCTTAATCTGTCACATTAACACCACCTCTAGCCTTGCATATCTCTTAATGTCTCTTAATGTCTCTCCATCTCCCCCTTTGTTCCTTTATCCCCTCCCCCTTTTCCCAGCTTTACCCTGGCCTTAAATCTATTTGATTTCCGGCTCTTCCCAGTTCTGATGAAAGGTCATCGACCTGAAACGTTAACTCTCTTTCTCTCTCCACGGATGCTGCCTGGCCTGCTGAGTTTTTCCAGCGTTTTCTCTTCTTATAGCAAAGATCACTGTAAGCAAGTCTGTCTACATGCTTGCAAGGAAAGTTATAAGTGGGTCAATCTGTACCTTCTGCAGGGGACGTTTTTGCAATTTGAAATTCACTGTATTTTTCACTTTACTCATTTTAAGCTAAACTGTGTGTTCAGTTAATCAGTGTAGTAACAGAAATTATATAGCAGCAGATTATATCTTGAGGCATGTATTTGCATTCTATGTTCCTATTTCACGTAGGACAGATTGCATTTTCCTGAGCTGTGCTTTATTATGTACTTGCATCACTATGTAGCAGAGGTTTTCAAACTTGTGTGTGGAAACCTCCTGCAAATATGGGCAAGCTCCCAGAGTTCCCCCCCCCTCCCCCCCATCCTAATCTCCCAAAGAGAATGGCGGCTACCCAAAGGTAAATGGTGCTTGGTCTGATAAGTGGCAAGTAACATTCGCGCCACACAAGTGCCGGGCAATGACCATCTCCAACAAGAGAAAGTTTAACCACCTCCCCTTGACATTCAATGGCATTACCATCATCGAATCCCCCACCATCAACATCCTGGGGGTCACCATTGACCAGAAATTTAACTGGACCAGCTACGTAAATACTGTGGGTACAAGAGCAGGTCAGAGGTTGGGTATTCTGCAGCGTGTGACTCACCTCCTGACTCCCCAAAGCCTTTCCACCATCTACAAGGCACAAGTCAGGAGTGTGATGGAATTCTCTCCACTTGCCTGGATGAGTGCAGCTCCAACAACACTCAAAAAGCTCGACACCATCCAAGACACAGCAGCCCACTTGATTGCCACCCCATCCACCACCTTAAACATTCACTCCCTCCACCACCAGCGTACCATGGCTGCAGTGTGCACCATCTACAAGATGCACTGCAGCAACTCGCCAAGGTGTCTTCAACAGCACCTCCCAAACCCGCGACCTCTACCAGCTAGAAGGACAAGAACAGCAGGTGCATGGGAACACCACCACCTCCAAGTTCCCCTCCAAGTCACACACCATCCTGACTTAGAAACATAGAAACATAGAAGATAGGAGCAGGAGTAGGCCATTCGGCCCCTCGAGCCTGCTCCGCCATTCGATGAGATCATGGCTGATCATCCAAACTCAGTACCCTGTACCTGCCTTCTCCCCATATCCCTTGATACCTTTAGCTTTAAGAAATATATCTAACTCCTTCTTGAATATATTTAATGACTTGGCCTCAACTACCTTCTTGGAAGTATATCGCTGTTCCTTCATCGTCGCTGGATCAAAATCCTGGAACTCCCTCCCTAACAGCACTGTGGGAGTACCTTCACCACACGGACTGCAGCGTGTCAAGAAGGCAGCTCAAGGGCAATTAGGGATGGGCAATAAATGCTGGCTTTGCCAGCAACGCCCACATCCCATGAATGAATAAAAAAAAGTGCTACCACTGCAGTATGTTTTAAATTACTAGAACAGAAATAAAGAGCTAATAAGTTAACAAGCACAGAAATCTGATGATATTAAGGGAACCCCGTTTGAAAACCTATGCTATATATAGTTCACAGCTTGATCCACAGCTTAAATGTGCTCCAGAGCATCACTGTTGGTCAGATAGGGCTCTGCAGTGCAGCAGAAAATAAAGTTCAGTAGCCTGCCCTATAGTGGTTGTTCCCTGACCAGCTAGCAGTGGTGCTGGAATGGAATCCTCGGGAAATAAGAGGACAGCAAATGAATTAAAACACAGAAATAGAAATAAAAGTGAAAAATAAAAGCTAGAACAGAGCAGTTAAATCAATGAACAACCTCTAGATAGAATATTTTTAATTGGAGTTGTCATTGTAGAATGTGATATCAAAACGGCACCACTTTTTAGGGTTCATGGAATCAACAATTGCTTTCATTAGCTTAGCGTTTTTGCAACTGAATGTTGAAAGTGAGCATACACCATGAGATAGCTGCAATGCTGTGTATAATTGAATGGGTGGGGGGGGGGGGGGGGGGGCGTTGAACCATGTCTTTGAAGTGACATTTTCCTTTAAATGCCAGCATAGTATTTTGAGAAATATAGAGCAGGCTGGCATTAAAAATGGTATTAATTCAAGGATTAATGAACTCAAGGAGGATCTCAGAACCTTACAGCAGTAAAAGAGGTTGCAAATAATATTACAGAACTGGAGGTGTCAGAAAACAGAGACTTTCAAAAACATAAGTAAGCTGAAAATGAGGCCATCCAGGTTGGGGAGAAGCAGGATGACTTGGACAATAGGATATTCAAAAGCTTTGTAAACTACCAACCTAATTGATACAAAGATCATCACTGACCTGCGAGAAACCCAGCACAGATTCAGCAGCTACTCATCTCACTCTCAGTGGAAAACAAGTGGTCTCATAGGGCTCTTTGCATACGCCAGGCAGAGATGAAACATCTGAAAGCAACTGTTATCAAGTCATTGTCATATAAGCAATGTCCAATTGATGGCGGTCGTCAACATCAGATTAACGATATTCCTGATTCATCAGCCCATTTACAGAAATGTGAGGCCTAGTTAATGTGACAAAAATGGAGTCTTTCCTCTTTTGTACTGTCTTTTCCTTATAGTATTTCCCGGGGTTTAAGTTGGGTTTCCATTTAAAGAAATTAACTCTTTAGGTGTTATATGTTTCTTTAAGATAGTGCATTTGTTTCTAGAGTCAAGCTGTCTGCAGAAGGCTGCAATGAGACAAAGTGTTTTTAATATGCTAATATAATTGCAACTTTGTTCACCTGCTTGATTTATGCTGAAATTAGTCAAAGTAATTGTTCAGCAAATGAGGGAAATTCTTATGGCCTATCCAGGTGTTTCAAACAGTTAAATCCAATCACAGAAAGGAAATGATTTGAGTCTGCGGACACTTCAGCGGACATGCTTCCATGGCAGCAACTAGCTGTCCATTTTAAATTCTAATTGTGAATGATATATTTTTAATTTCCTTTGTCTCATTTTGAACTTCAAAAGGGGCAGGAGGTATATTTCACTCCAACCTGGGCAGACTTTTAGCTCTTCCTCTTCTACTCTACTACAACCCATGTAGAGGTGTGCACACAAAGACCCTGGGGAGACGAATCCTCACGTACAAGTTTGTTATGAGTACATTGTCCAGGTTCAGTATTATTAGAAGACTTAGTCAAGTGTCACATCTTTCATTATTTTTGTATCCAAGGAGATGTAAATTAAAAGTTCAGTATTGGTTTTCTGCTAGTTTAAAATTTTTGCTTTTAATAAACCTGTTCTGTGAATTATAGTCTAAGTCACATGGTCTGATGAAGTGCTTATTCTTCTATTGAATACTAGGAGAATGTGAGAGGATTTTTTGTCAATCCTAGTGAGCAAACCACAGTAACTAGGGTGGTCTTGACCCCTGGACAGCACTCCATAATCAAATATTGAGCATGTAAGGTCACATTTCAGTTTGGGGGGGGGCGAGGGCTCGCTTATGGCAGTGATCCTTAAGGCTGTGAAAGAGAAAAATGTTTGATGACGCCCTAAAATTGTATCAGGAACATCAAGCTGGATAACACCTGATTAGTGATATTTTTGACAGAAGTGTCAAACATAATTTGACATCAAAGGGCTACGTGCTTTTTTGGCAGCAACTTTGCTCTAATATGCTCATAAATCCTTAATAATATTTTCCACATCCTTTCCTGCTAATTTACGGACAACAGCAAATTAAACCATCCAATAGAACGCAAGTTATGCAACAAACAGTTTACAACAACTTACATTGTATAGCACCTTTCACAACATTCCAAAGCATTTTGCAAGGGAGCACAAAGTAGGAGGTAAGTCAATTGAAGGCACAAAGAGGTGAATTTTGAGGAGGCTTTTAATATTGTGGAGAGAGGCAGCAAGGTTTTGGAAGAGAATTTCAGAGTACAGGGGTGGGGTGGCTAGAAACTTTGCCTTCTGTGTTGGAATAAAACAAAAGGGGAAAACGTGCAGTGGAGCAGAGTGGAAGGTGTGTGCTGAGATACGGGTTGAGAGTATTGCAGACATAACATAGAGTCAGGCCATGAAGAGATTTGGTTTTGGAACAGTACCAATGGGGCCCTCAAGGATCTATCTTTGGTCCTCTCCTATTTCTCATCTACATACTGCCCTCAGCAAAAACACAATGTCAGGTTCCACATGTACGCTGGTAACACCCAGCTCTACCTCATCACCACCTTTCTCGCCCCCCTCCACAGCCTCTGTGTTGTCAGACTGCTTGTCCAACATCCAGTCCTGGATAAGCCACAATTTCCATCCATTAACCATTGGGGAAAAACAAAGCCATTGTCTTCGGCCCTCGCCACAAACTCCGTTCCCTAGCCACCAATTCCATCCCCCTCCATGGACACTGCCTCAGGCTGAACTGGACTGTTCACAACCTCGGCGACCTATTTGACCTAAGCTGAGCTTCCAACCTCATATCCTCTTCATCACAAAGATTGCCTACTTTTACCTCCGTAATATCGCCCGTCTCTGCCTATCTGCTGCTGAAACCTATCATTCATGCTTTTCTTAACCTCCAGACTCAACTCAATGCTCTGCTGGTCGGCCTCCCATCTTCCACCCTCCATAAACTTTAGCTCATCCAAAACTCTGCTGCCCGTATCATAACCTGCACCAAGTCCCACTCATCCATCACCTCTGTGCTCACTGACCTACATTGGCTTCAGGTCCGCCAACGCCTCGAATTTAAAATTCTCATCCTTGACTGTAAGAGCTTTTATAGATATGTGAAGAGAAAAAGATTAGTGAAATCAAGTGTAGGTCCCTTGCAGTCAGAAGCGGGGGAAGTTATAATGGGGAACAAAGAAATGGCAGCCCAATTAAATGCATATTTTGGTTCTGTCTTCACAAAGGAGGACACAAATAACCTCCCAGAGATGTTGGAGAACATACGGTCTGATGAAAGGGAGGAACTGAAAGAAATCAGTATTTGCAGGGAAATGGTGTTAGGGAAATTGACGGTATTGAAGGCCGATAAATCCCCAGGGCCTGATAATCTACATCCTAGGGTACTTGAGGAAGTGGCCCTAGAAATAGTAGATGCATTGCTGATCATCTTCCAACATTCGATGGAATCTGGAACTGTACCCATGGATTGGAGGGTAGCTAATGTTACCCCACTATTCAAAAAGGGTGGTAGAGAGAAAGCGGGGAATTACAGACCGGTAAGCCTGACATCGGTAGTGGGGAAAATGCTAGAGTCCATTATAAAGGATGTAATAGCTGAGCATTTGAAAAACAGTGACAGGATCGGACAAAGTCAACATGGATTTACAAAAGGTAAATCGTGCTTGACTAATCTACTGGAATTTTTTGAGGATGTAACTGGGAAAATAGATAAGGGAGAACCAGTAGATGTGGTGTATTTGGACTTTCAAAAGGCTTTCGATAAGGTCCCGCATAAGAGATTAGCGTGTAAAGTTAAGGCACATGGGATTGGGGGTAAGGTATTGACTTGGATAGAGAACTGGTTGGCGGACAGAAAGCAGAGAGTAGGAATTAATGGGTCTTTTTCCGAGTGGCAAGTAGTGACTAGTGGGGTACCGCAGGGATCGGTCCTTGGACCCCAGCTATTCACAATATACATTAATGATCTAGATAAGGGAATTAAATGTAATATCTCCAAGTTTGCAGATGACACAAAGCTGGGTGGGAGTGTGTGCAGCGAGGAGGATAGCGAGAAACTCCAGGATGATCTGGACAGGTTGGGTGAGTGGGCAGAAGCGTGGCAGATGCAATATAACGTGGATAAGTGTGAGGTTATCCACTTTGGTGTCAAAAACAGAAAGGCAGACTATTATCTGAATGGCAATAGATTGGGAGAAGGGGAAGTGCAACGAGACCTGGGTGTCCTTGTGCACCAGTCGCTGAAAGTAAGCATGCAGGTGCAGCAGGCGGTGAAGAAGGCAAATGGTATGTTGGCCTTCATAGCGAAAGGGTTTGAGTATAGGAACAGGGATGTCCTGCTGCAGTTGTACAGGGCCTTGGTGAGACCACACCTTGAGTACTGTGTGCAGTTTTGGTCGCCTTATCTGAGGAAGGATGTTCTTGCCATGGAAGGAGTTCAGCGAAGATTCACAAGGCTGATACCTGGGATGGCAGGAATGACATGAGGAGAGATTGGGTCGATTGGGCTTATACTCACTGGAGTATAGAAGAATGAGAGGGGATCTCATCGAAACATATAAAATTCTGACAGGTCTGGACAAACTAGATGCAGGAAGAATGTTCCCGATGGTCGGAGAGTCCAGAACCAGGGGTCATAATCTACGGATAACGGGTAAACCATTTAGGACAGAAATGAGGAAGAATTTCTTCACCCAGAGAGTGGTGAACCTGTGGAATTCTCTACCACAGAAGGTAGTTGAGGCGAAGTCATTAAATATATTCAAGGATGAGTTAGATATATTTCTTAAAGCTAAAGGTATCAAGGGATATGGGGAGAAGGCAGGTACAGGGTACTGAGTTTAGATGATCAGCCATGATCTCATCGAATGGCGGAGCAGGCTCGAGGGGCCGAATGGCCTACTCCTGCTCCTATCTTCTATGTTTCTATGTTGTGTTCATACCCCTCCATGGCCTCACCTCTCCCTATCTCTGTAACCTCCTCCAGCCCTACAACCCTCCAAGAACTCTGCGTTCCTCCAATTTTGGCCTCTTACACATCCCCCACTCCCTTCACCCCACCATTGTTGGCCGTGCCTTCAGCCACCTAAGCCCTAAACTCTGGAATTGCCTGCCTAAACCTCTCCGCCTCTCTCCCCTCCTTCAACCTTCCTTAAAACTTACCTCTTTGACCAAGTTTTTAGTCACCCCTCCTAATATCTCCTTCTTTGACTAGGAGGCAATTTTTGTCTGATTACGCTGCTGTGAAGCACCATGGGACATTTTCCTATGTTAAGGCTGCTATATAAATGCAAATTCTTGTGGTTGGGTGTGATTTATTTCACACTGGTGGTATATGTAGGAGAGTGGTATGCAAAAACACACCAACATGTAAGCCATGTTGCGGGAGTGGAAGCTTAATAATTTATTGAAAGAATTCATTATTAACAGTAAAAAAAATGAAATGATAGGCTTGAAGACCAACTTACTTACAACTTGCCTGTCAAAATGCCTGGACTAAAATTAGCAATCCTTAAGAAATCCAAAGTGCAGAAAACACAACAATGGCCATAAAAGGATGGCATATTGAAAGGTGTCCCATAACAACAGCATAAAAAGAATAGGCAAGGGTGGAGATATGCCACTGAAATATAAACTGACTATTGCTGAAAGTGGCCATACTTTCTATCCTCATGAGCAAGCACATCAGTCAAATCCTTGGACTGTTTAAGTTACATTTTCACTTGAGCCATGTTGCTCACTGTACAAAAATATCAATCACATGCACTGCATACTAACACGATTTGGATGCCAATGTCACATTCCATAAGATATTAACAGATATTTAATGTCTGTTGCCTATTATTATCTGTATTCCAGGCTTTGAACGTTTAACTTTATGCAGCAATCTGGTTAAAAACTCTTCAAATCGTGCAGTAAAAATCATGTACTCATAATACATTTATATTTGCCCAGACAATTCTTCCAATTCCTCAGAAGGTGATATTGTCCCTTAGAGGCGGAAGAAAAGGGATTCAGCACTACTTGCACTGGGTTCCTACCATTCAACAATCATCATGGTTAGGAAAACATATAGTCGCAAACATGTCCAGATTTCCAGAAGGTCAGTTTTTGCAGAAAACAGGAGGGGGAAAACATCAGCCACAGGAATCAAGGGTTATCACCTTCAACCTCCAAATCCATCCCGAGAAAGCACCAGACACAGCATGCCCGAGACCTCGGGTCACTGACGATGTTAAGGATGATGTGTGCACCAGCAGCATGGTGACATAACATCCTCACATCGCCCTGTCACTCCTGCTGCACAGCACAAGGATGCTGCCAGAGTTCCTTGGAGACTTGCCAGATTGGAAGAATTATAGTGGTAGCCTTG
This sequence comes from Squalus acanthias, assembly GCA_030390025.1. NCBI lineage: Eukaryota > Metazoa > Chordata > Chondrichthyes > Squaliformes > Squalidae > Squalus > Squalus acanthias. Next base: position 157,058,838 of record CM059427.1, read on the forward strand.
AGTGGCATTGTGAAACGCCACCTTACGCAGAATAGGTTCATACGTTGCACAAATAAGATTATTGACAAAAAAGATTAAAACCTAGAAATTACCATTTGCAACAGTAAAATAATATTCCTTTGTTGGCAGAGGTGTTAAGCTATTTATTTTAAATGGGTTAATGCTTCCATTAAAATAGCACACAAAGGAATGACAAACAAATGCATTAAGTATTTGTACACAATTACAGTCTTAACAATATTGGAGGTTGGACAAAGGCGTTAGAGTGGTTTTCTATTTTAAGGGAATGGAAGATTACACTGGCTGGCAAAGGAACTCTGATAGATCAAGGTTTGAGGCTCCAATTAAACAAGTCCTAGAAACAAAACAAATTGCACTTGTATAGCACTCCTCACATGCAAGAAACATAGCAGAGCATTTTACAGGGCAGCGGACAAAGAGTCGACACGGTGCTGAAGGGCAAGTGCTTCAGGAGGCTGTTTAAGGCAGGCAGGGAGGTGACAAGGCAGAGCTGCTTGGGGCTAATGACTGAAGGAGCAGCCATCGATGGTGGAGCAGCCGTAGCAGGAAACAAGGAATAGACTGGTTTCAGAGGATTGGAATGTGCATGCAAGAGGGCAGAGGAAGTCACTGAGGCAGGATTGGTTGAGGCCAAAGGGCCCTGCAATTGAGGACTAGGATTTAAAATTCAATTATCTGGGGCACGGGGAGCTAGTGGAACGGCGAGGCGGCGGACCTGCGAGGGAACAGAGGCGGCGAGCGGCGGTACTTAAGGTGAGCCCCGAGGCGGCTTACAAATCCAGGTTCTGGGAGAGGGAAGCAAAAAATATTCGTAGTGTGACGTCACCAAAAAGCAGGTAAGTGATTGGTTGGTGAGTGTTTTCTTTCTCAATTTTTCTAAACTTAAATTTTGTGGTTTCTACGGTCTCTTTGTGTAGCGGGGACTACTGTTAAGTAAGGGCCCTTGAGTATATCACTTAATTCCAGTGTAATTGGTGGGATCCATTTAATTTTAATTAATTAATTAATAGGGTAAGTCATGGCAGGACAGCTCGGTGCTGTGACATGCTCTTCCTGCACTATGTGGGAAATCAGGGACACTTCCTGTGTCCCTGACAACCATGTGTGCGGGAGGTGTATCCAGCTGCAGCTACTGACAGACCGCATTGCGGCGTTGGAGCTGCGGATGGATGCATACTGGAGCTTTCGCGATGCTGAGGACATCATGGATAGCACGTTTAGTGAGTTGGTCACACCGCAGGTAAAGGGTGTACAGGCAGGAAGGGAATGGGTGACCACCAGGCAGAGTAATAGGCACAGGCAGGTAGTGCAGGGGTCCCCTGTGGCCATCCCCCTCTCAAACAGATATACCGCTTTGGATATTGTTGAGGGAGATGGCTTATCAGGGAAGACAGCAGCAGCCAACTTCCCTAGCACCATAGGTGGTTCTGCTGCACAGGATGGGAGGAAAAAGAGTGGGAGAGCTATAGTGATAGGGGATTCTATTGTAAGGGGAATAGATAGGCGTTTCTGCGGCCGCAAACGAGACTCCATATGGTATGTTGCCTCCCTGGTGCAAGGGTCAAGGATGTCTCAGAGCGGCTACAGAGCATTTTGGAAGGGGAGGGTGAACAGCCAGTTGTCGTGGTGCATATAGGTACCAACAATATAGGTAAAAAATGGGATGAGGTCCTAAAAGCAGAATATAGGGAGATAGGAGGTAAATTAAAAAACAGGACCTCAAAGGTGGTAATCTCAGGATTGCTACCAGTGCCACATGCTAGTCAGAGTAGAAATAGAAGGATATTTCAAATGAATACGTGGCTAGAGGAATGGTGCAAGGGAGAGGGATTCAAATTCCTGGGGCATTGGAACCGGTTCCGGGGGAGGTGGGACCAGTACAAACCGGACGGTCTACACCTGGGCAGGGCCGGGACCGATGTCCTAGGGGGAGTGTTTGCTAGTGCTCTGGGGGAGGGTTTAAACTAAAATGGCAGGGGGTTGGGAACCTGAGCAGGGAGACAGAGGAAAGGGAAACAAGGATAAAAGCAAAAGATAGGAAGGAGAAAAACAAAAGTTGCAGTCAGAGAAAACAACGGTTTAAATCAAACATGGCCACAGTAAATACTAACTCTAATAGGTCTAAGAGCGTTAAAAAAACAGGCCTGAAGGCTTTGTGTCTTAATGCAAGGAGCATTCGGAACAAGGTGGACGAATTAGCTGCGCAAATAGAGGTAAACGAATATGATTTGATTGAGATTACCGAAACATGGCTCCAGGGTGGCCAAGGCTGGGAACTCAATATCCAGGGGTACTCAATATTCAGGAAAGATAGGCAAAAAGGAAAGGGAGGTGGGGTAGCATTGCTGGTTAAAGAGGGGATTAACACAATTGAAAGGAAGGATATTAGCTCTGATGATGTGGAATCTGTATGGGTTGAACTGAGAAATAACAAGGGGCAGAAAACGTTAGTGGGAGTGATATATAGACCTCCAAACAGTAATGCGGAGGTTGGGGATGGCATTAAAAGGGAAATTAGAGAAGCGTGCAATAAGGGCACAGCAGTCATCATGGGTGACTTTAATCTACATATAGATTGGGCTAACCAAATTAGTAACAATACTATGGAGGAGGAATTCCTGGAGTGTTTACGGGATGGTTTCCTGGACCAATATGTCGAGGAACCAACCAGAGATCAGGCCATCTTAGACTGGGTATTATGCAATGGGCAACACGGTGGCATAGTGGTTAGCACTGTTGCCTCACAGCGCCAGGGACCCGGGTTCGAATCCGGCCTCGGGTGACTGTCTGTGTGGAGTTTGCACATTCTCCCCGTGTCTGCGTGGGTTTCCTCCAGGTGCTCCGGTTTCCTCCCACAGTCCAAAGATGTGCGGGTTAGGTTGATTTGGCTATGATAAATTGACCCTTAGTGTTAGGGGGATTAAATACGTGGGGTTACGGGGATAGGGTGGGATATGTGTCGGTGCAGGCTCGATGGGCCGAAATGGCATCTATCTGCACTGTGGGGATTCTGTGAGAAAGGATTAATTAGCAATCTTGTTGTGCGAGGCCCCTTGGGTCGGAGTGATCATAATATGACAGAATTCTTCATTAGGATGGAGAGTGAAGTAGTTGACTCAGAGACTAGGGTCCTGAATTTAAATAAAGAAAACTATGATGGTATGAGGTGCGAGTTGGATAGGATTGATTGGGGATTGTCACCTCAAAGGGTTGACGGTGGATAGGCAATGGCAAACATTCAAAGACCGCATGGACGAACTACAGAATTTGTTCATCCCAGTTTGGCATAAGAATAAAACAAAAAGGGTGACTCAACCGTGGCTAACAAGGGAAATTAGGGATAGCATAAGATCCAAGGAGAGGGCATATAAATTGGCCAGAAAAAGCAGTAACCCTGTGGATTGGGAGCAGTTTAGGATTCAACAAAGGAGGACAAAGGGATTAATTAAGAAGGGGAAAATAGAATACGAGAGTAAGCTTGCAGGGAACATAAAAACTGACTGTAAAAGCTTTTATAGATATGTGAAGAGAAAAAGATTAGTGAAATCAAGCATAGGTCCCTTGCAGTCAGAATCAAGGGAACTTATAATGGGGAACAAAGAAATGTCAGACCAATTAAATACATATTTTGGTTCTGTCTTCACAAAGGAGGACACAAATAACCTCCCAGAGATGTTGGGGAACATAGGGTCTGATGAAAGGGAGGAACTGAAAGAAATCAGTATTTCTAGGGAAATGGTGTTAGGGAAATTGAAGGGATTGAAGGCCGATAAATCCCCAGGGCCTGATAATCTACATCCTAGGGTACTTAAGGATGTGGCCCTAGAAATAGTAGATGCATTGCTGATCATCTTCCAACATTCGATGGAATCTGGAACAGTACCCATGGATTGGAGGGTAGCTAATGTTACCCCACTATTCAAAAAGGGTGGTAGAGAGAAAGCGGGGAATTACAGACCGGTAAGCCTGACATCGGTAGTGGGGAAAATGCTAGAGTCCATTATAAAAGATGTAATAGCTGAGCACTTGAAAAACAGTGACAGGATTGGACAAAGTCAACATGGATTTACAAAAGGTAAATCATGCTTGACTAATCTACTGGAATTTTTTGAGGATGTAACTGGTAAAATAGATAAGGGAGAACCAGTGGATAAGGTCCCGCATAAGAGATTAGCGTGTAAAGTTAAGGCACATGGGATTCGGGGCAAGGTATTGACTTGGATAGAGAACTGGTTGGCAGACAGAAAGCAAAGAGTTGCAATAAACGGGTCTTTTTCCGAGTGGCAGGCAGTGACTAGTGGGGTACCGCAGGGATCTGTCCTTGGACCCCAGCTATTCACAATATATATTAATGATCTAGACAAGGGAACTAGATGTAATATCTCCAAGTTTGCAGACGACACAAAACTGGGTGGGCGTGTGTGCTGTGAGGAGGATGCCGAGAAACTCCAGGATGATTTGGACAGGTTGGGTGATTGGGCAGAAGCGTGGCAGATGCAATATAACATGGATAAATGCGAGGTTATCCACTTTGGTGTCAAAAACAGAAAGGCAGATTATTATCTGAATGGCAATAGATTGGGAGAAGGGGAAGTGCAACGAGACCTGGGTGTCCTTGTGCACCAGTCGCTGAAGGTAAGCATGCAGGTGCAGCAGGCTAAGAAGGCAAATGGTATGTTGGCCTTCATAGCGAGAGGGTTTGAGTACAGGAACAAGGATGTCTTGCTGCAGTTGTACAGGGCCTTGGTGAGACCACACCTTGAATACTGTGTGCAGTTTTGGTCGCCTTATCTGAGGAAGGATGTTCTTGCCATGGAAGGAGTTCAGCGAAGATTCACAAGGCTGATACCTGGGATGGCAGGAATGACGTATGAGGAGAGATTGGGTCGATTGGGCTTATACTCACTGGAGTTTAGAAGAATGAGAGGGGATCTCACTGAAACTTATAAAATTCTGACAGGACAGGACAAACTAGAAGCAGGAAGGATGTTCCCGATGGTCAGGGAGTCCAGAACCAGGGGTCACAGTCTAAGGATAAGGGGTAAGCCATTTAGGACAGAAATTAGGAGGAATTTCTTCACCCAGAGAGTGGTGAACCTGTGGAATTCTCTACCACAGAAGGCAGTAGAGGCCAATTCATTAAATAGATTCAAGAAGGAGTTGGATATATTTCTTAAGGCTAAAGGGATCAAGGGATATGGGGAGAAAGCAGGGACAGGGTACTGAATTTGGATGATCAGCCATGATCGCATTGAATGGCAGAGCAGGCTAGAGGGGCCGGATGGCCTACTCCTGCTCCTATCTTCTATGATTCTATGATTCTAAGCTAGGTCAGTGGTGCAGACCTTGAGTGTGGATGAGGACACAGGCCAAGGTGTTTTGGAGGAGGCAGGGAAGCTAATAGTAGAGCGGTGCAGAAATCAAACCTTACGGTAATAAATATGTGGATAATAATTTAGGCTTCACGGGGAGGGGGAGAAAGCTATGACGGTGGAAAAAAAGTGATCTTACAAACAGCTCAGAAGTGGGGAAGAAGCGGAGGTCGAGGTCACGCGGCACATCAAGACTGTTGCTACATGACTATTGGATTATCATGGGACAGGTTTTCCTGTTCCTAGTTGTGAAGTGCACACTGCAATGTCTTCTTTATAAACAGCAATGTTGATCCCTGCAGCCCAACACCTATCCTGAGGAAATATCAAGGCCAGTTAACAAGCATTATTGGGTTTGTCAGCAGTATCTCAAAAACCTCTTGCTGACAAAACATCTTGCACAACAGTCATGTCCGTAACAACCTCCTGATGGGATGCAAGACTACGTCTTTCTTAGAAACAAGGAAGCATTGGTCCCAATAAGCAAACACACTGCAATGTCATCTGACCTGCCAGCAGCTGCTATTCACAAAGTACTGTAACCAAATCTGTGTTTCATATTCTAGAGGAAGTAAAAGGGAGCACATCGGAACAACAGGCTGTAAGCTAATAATATGTTTCATACAACGAAAGTGGAAGAGTGATTGGTGTAATACAGCTTGTGTGGGGCTGCGAAACTCAAGGGGCTAGAAATTTATTGAGTTAGCGCTGGCCGTTAAGGCCCGTTTCGGGAAACAAAATGGCAGCTGCCTCACTTCCGCCCGCTGCCGGCAGGTCCCGCGGCAGCCGCCATTTTCGGCTGGGCAGCAGCGCTTCTGATGTCCGTACTCACCAGCAATATGGAGATTATGCAGATTGTGACATCAGTGAGTGTGCAACATTCTCCTGATGCCTGATCTGCCATTTTGGAGTGCGCCGCTCAATTTAGCGGCCTGTGTTCATTATGACCAGCTGACTAAGCATTGACAAGCAGGAAGGAGGCTCCAGCAGCGTTATTTAAAGGGATCGTCTGCATCAACTTTCAGCTGACACATTTGTTCGGTTTAACTGCCTCTGTGGAACCTTCTGCAACTTTAGCAGCTTTCTAAACTTCTTTCAAGGTCCTAAGGTGACAGGGAGTGTTGGGGCAAGTGGAGAGTGCCTTCATTCTTATTTAAAGGCTGCTGCGCACAACACTTACTCACAGTCATGGGGGCTCTACTAGCAGTCCCCCTCGTGCTCAAGTATCTTAAGGAGAGCAAGAGGAGGCAGTGAAGAAGAGGAGAAGATGCGCGCAGAGGAGGAGGAGCAGGGGCAGGAGGTCAGAGCTCTGCCACCTCCTGCAACCAGACCTGGAGCCTCAGAGCAGGGCAAACACAGATCTCCCAGTAGCATTCACTTTCACTGTGGCCCTCAATTTCTTTGCCAGCAGATCCTTCCAGTCTGCAGCAGGAGACATAGCTAACATCTCCCAGTTCACTGTCCATCGCTGCATCTGGGAGGTCACAGAGGCTCCATACAGGAGAAGGACTATGTTGTCTTCTCTCTGAGCAGAGAGAAGTAGGAGGAGCGTGCATGTGGCTTTGCCAGGATAGCGGGCTTCCCCATGGTGCAGGGCACCATCGACTGCACACACATGGCTTTGCGGGCGCCTCATAACAATCCTGAGATCTTCTGTAACCGCAAAGGCTACCACTCACTTAATGTGCAGTTGTTGTGCGACCACGCACAACCCATCCTGATGGTCAATGCCCGCTATCCTGGCAGCTGTCATGTTGCCTTCATCATGCGCCAGTCCAGTGCCAGCATCCTTCCAGCCACCACGTCAAACCTGAGGGTAGCTGCTCAGAGACAAGGGCTATCCGCTCTGCACCTCCCCTCCACAACCCCAACACTTGTGCCCAGCAGTCATATAATGAGAGCTATGCAGCCACCAGGAATATCATCGAGCAGACCATCGAGCTGCTGAAGCAATGGTTCCATTGCCTTGATCGCTCGGGAGGAGCCCTCCAGTACTCGCCAGAGCAGGTGTCCCATTTTGTGGTGGTCTGCTGCATGCTTCACAATTTGGCCATCATGAGGACGCAGTCCTTGCCACCACGGGTTCTGCGACCACCTCAGGAAGAGGATGAGGGACTGGAAGAGGAAGAGGAGCAGGAGGAAGAGGAGGAAGGGAGGAGGCAGGCAGCAAATCCCTCTTCGGCACGGGCTGTCTGTGAACACCTCATCAGATTCAGATTCTAGTGAATGAAATCCCAGATCTCCCGTTGCTCACCAGATCCCCATTAACCTTATCCCCATCATCCCATCCCTCTGTCATGGAATATCACAGCATCTTCCTGGGCACAAAGCTGAAATGAGAATCACCACAAAACAAACATCCCAAACAAAATTAATAAATTCCTCATTACTCAATTCACATCACAATATCAACTAATCACCCTTGTGCAATCCCTTAGTACCTGTCGTTCGGGTGCCTTTTCCTGGTCTGGTGCTCCTATGCAGTCCTCCCCCAGTGGCTGCAGCATGGCTGGTGGAAGGCTGCTGAGTTTCCGTATGGGAGACTTCAGATGGCCTTGCAGGACGACCTCGACTGTGGACCTGGAAGGCCCATCTGTAGACTGCACCACCTCGGCAAAGGCGGCAGCAGTCGGGGCTGATTGGCTGACTGGCAACGGCAAGGGGTGGGAATAGGAATACTGTCAACCTGAGAGAGGACAGCAGGTTCCTGCTCCACAGACGCACCGATACTCCCCAGCATTCCTAGCAATCTGTTGGGAGGACATATTGCTGGCCTGCTGCAACACCCTGCAATCCCCTTTCCACACTGGTAAACCCAGCGACGATGGCAGCAGTCTGAGCTTGCGTGGCAGCAAGCTGAGACTACAGGAGAGTGGTCTGTGCTTCCACTACAGCACTCAGACGTTGGGCCGCTTCTGCCTGTGCTGCAATGGCAGCCATGACATCACCCATCGCATGCAGCATCATGTCTGGGTTGACACGGTCTCTCCTGGAGTTGTCCATCATTTCCAGCCTGGAAATCATAGTCCACGCTCTATGCAAAGCCCCATGCAATGTTGGAGCCGGACTCCTCCCTGCTCCTTGACATTGCCAAGAGGCTCTCTGGCAGGCTTGCCATTACACCTAGCCATTTGGTGTGCATGCCCATCACCCTTCTTCTGAAGGCCGCCCCATCGAGGTCCTCATCCGAGTCCTGTGTAACAGAACTCGCGCGCAAACTCGTCCTCTGGGGAGCTGGCCTCCGAGCTAACCCTTTCCCCTGGCCTTGCTGCAGCCCACTCGTGCCCAGAGCCTCACCATGTGTAGATCCTGCTTCTACACTATCCGCTAAAGTACACGCAGTGCCAGTTTCTGCGCTGGTGTCTGCGAGTGTCAGATTCAGTGACAGTGTGTCGTCGTCTTCTCCTTCACTCTCCTCCATGGCTTTGGGAACCAGCTCTGCAGCTGGCAGTTCTTGTGCCTTTCTGCTTTCAGATAACCAAGAGTCGGGTTGTGTTGGGGGGGAAGCAAGGTATCCATGCATACAGCATCAGCAGCTTGTAAGTGGGAAGAGATTGTGGGATGAGGGGGAAGTGGGATGCGAGAAGGATTAGGAATGACCAGACCGTTATTGTCCCCAAGGGCTTCAACTTCGCCCGTTGCCACGGCCTCGGTGACTTCCCCTCCAATGATGTGGAGCACCGACTCCTCCAGTTGGCTTAAGGCCTGTATTGTGGCTTCCCCCCACCCGCCCTCATCTGCCGCTGCTCCCGGTGATTGCGAGCGACCTTAGCCTGCAAGAGAAAGAAGTGTGCCAGCGAGTGTAATGCAATGTGTTTGGGTGATGTGCCTGCCATAGTTGAATAGCTGTCTGTGTGAAAGGTGTGAGATGTGGGTGTGAGTGTTGCAGCAGTGGTAAGGTTGTGAGTGTGAAGAGAAGCTATGATTGTGAGGTATGAACGGTGATAGGTAGAGATTGTTGACAGGTGAGTGATGGGGGTGTGGTGCATTGAGCAGTGCGTGAGGCTCGTTGTGCAGATGGTGGGATATGGCATTTTCTGAAGTCTTCACTCACCTTGACCTGTCGTGTGAGGTCATTAAAATTCTTGCGGCACTGTATCCATGTTCTGGGGATCACACTGTTGGCCCTTGCGTATTCAGATATCTCCTGCTAGATGTATGGGCAGATGGTTTCCTGCCAGTCTGCGGGAAGAGGACAGCCCGCCTCCTCTCCACAGCCACCACCAGTGCCTCCAGAGCCGCATCTGAGAACTGTTGGGCTCTTTCTCTTTGCTGGTGCTCAGCCATTTCTTGCAAGTTCAGTTGTGAATCCAAGTGGAGCTCCAAATACAATGACCATGAGGTGCTGCTGCATCAATGCACCTCCTCTTTAAGTAGTGAAGAAAGCTTCGGCCAAACATGACTTGCAATTAGACTGCACCCGATATTGGCCCAGCTGTTGAGCGGTAAGCCAATCAGCAGCGCGTTTAGCACAGAGATCCTCACAAAAGTGAATACCCATACGGAAAACAATACAAATTTTTGTTCCAATTTTCTCCCCTCCTTTCCTAAATGCATCGACTCTTATTGGATTACAGACCTATGCTTGCCAGACATCTTCCAGTACCTCGCCAAACAGGCGCATTCTTCAGGTATGAGATTGGTGTTAACATTGCAACACAGTCTGATCCTGTCCTCTCTCACATGTACTTACCTGCAGGGGTCACTGGATAGCAGTGAGTAGGAGTCCAAGCTGATCGCTCACACTACCCGCCCCCGCCCCCCACTCCCATTAAGGAGTGTTGGTGCCGATTGAAACAGCCCAACTACTGCCCAAATTGAGATCAATTTACGACAGAATGGGGATTAAGCCACGGACCTCTGGTCTGTATAGCTTAGTATCACACCATGTGGTGCATTTGCCCCATTAAGCCATTGCAGCATACAAAAATACAAACTGCATACATATAAGCTATCACTGTATACACCATTTGTGATACCCTATGTATACAGCTTGCAGGCTGACCAGACAAGACATGCATACTGGAAAGTTGAAATGAGATTAATTATCACATGGAGTAACCTCTATAACTTACATTTCTATTGCACTCATTATGCAGAAAATGTGTCTGAGCACTTTACCAGGTAGAGGATAACTAGTGGACACCAAGCTTGGGAATAGGAGGGAAAAAGGAAGAGGTTCAGGAGAGGACAAAAGCAGTCAAATAGAAAAGTCTCATCAACAACTTACAAAAACTTCCTAAGTGCTTCATAAAAGAGAAAAGGAGTTGGTACTGAGTCTTTACAGGTGAGTTGCGGCAGGTGACTGAAAGCTTGGTCGAAGAGCTGTGTTTTGAGAAGAATTTTAAAGGTGGGAGGGAGGTAGAGAGGAAGAGTGGTTTGTGAATGTGTTCACAATGTGAAAAGTAGGGACGAGATGGTTAAGAATATAAGAAATAGCAGCAGGAGTAGGCCATTAAAAAACTAAAAAATTAAAAATTAAAAAACAGAACCTCTAGGGTAGTAATCTCTGGATTACTACCTGAGCCACGAGCAAATTTGGCTAGGGTAAATAAAATCAGAGAGTTAAATACGTGGCTCAAAGACTGGTGTGGGAGAAATGGGTTTTGCTTCCTGGGACACTGGCACCAGTACTGGGACGGGAGAGAGCTGTTCCGTTGGGATGGACTTCACTTGGCCAGTGCTGGGACTAGAGTCCTGGCGAATCGAATAACTAGGGCTGTAGAGAGGGCTTTAAACTAATTAGTGGGGGGGAGGTTTCAAGAGAGCAAAAAATAAAAATGTCAGTGGAGAAGGCACTAGAGCAAAGTAGCAGTGGGGTAATTAAAAACCAGAGTGTGTCAGGAAGGGACAGAATATATAAAGATAAAGGTAAAGTAGTAAAGGGGGTAAAAGCAGGAATAAATTGTCACAAAACATATTTAAAAGTTCTTTATCTGAATGCACGCAGCATTCATAACAAAATAGACGAGTTGACGGTACAAATAACTACACATGGATATGATCTGGTGGCCATTACAGAAACATGGCTACAAGGTGACCATGACTGAAACTAAACATCCAGGGGTATTTGACTATTAGGAAGGACAGACAGGAAGGAAAGGGAGGTGGGGTGACTTTGTTAATAAAGGATGGAATCACTGCAATAGTGAGAAATGATATTAGGTCAAAGGACCAGGATAGTGAAACAGTTTGGGTGGAGATAAGGAATAATAAGGGGAAAAAGTCACTAGTGGGCGTAGTCTAAAGGCCTCCTAACAGTTGCAACTCAATTGGTCGGAGTATTAATCAGGAAATAGTTGGGGCTTGTAATAAGGGAACAGCTATAATCATGGGAGATTTTAACTTTCATATTGACTGGACAAATCAAATTGGGCAGGGCAGCCTTGAGGAAGAGTTCATAGAGTGCATTAGGGACGGGTTCCTTGAGCAGTATGTTACTGAACCAACCAGGGGGCAGGCAATCTTAGATCTGGTCCTGTGTAATGAGACAGGATTAATAAAAAATGTCCTAGTAAAGGATCCCCTTGGAATGAGTGACCATAACATGGTTGAATTCCAAATTCAGTTGGAGGGTGAGAGAGTTGGATCTCAAACCAGCGTACTAAGCCTAAATAAAGGAGACTATGAAGGTATGAGAGCAGAGTTGACTAAAGTGGACTGGGAAAATAAATTAAGGTGTAAGACGGTACAGGAGCAGTGGTGTATATTCAAGGAGGTATTTCACAACTTTCAAGAAAAATATATTCCACTGAGGAAAAAGGGGCGTAAAAGAAAAGACAGCCATCCGTGGCTAAGTAAAGTAATAAAGGATAGTATCCGACTAAAAACAAGGGCTTATAAAGTAGCCAAATCTAGTGGGAGGATAGAAGATTGGGAAGCATTTAAAAACCAGCAAAGAATAACTAAAAGATTAATTAAGAAAGGGAAGATAGATTATGAAAGTAAACTAGCAAAAAATATAAAAACAGATAGCAAGAGTTTCTACAGTTATATAAAAAGAAAAAGGGTGGCTAAAGTGAATGTTGGTCCCTTAGAGGACGAGACCGGGAAATTAGTAGTGGGGAACATGGAGATGGCAAATACGCTGAACAAATATTTTGTATCAGTCTTTACAGTAGAGGACACTAAAAATATCCCAACACTGGACAAACAAGGGGCTATGGGGGGGGGGGGGGGGGGGGAGCTAAACACGATTAAAATCACTAAGGAGATGGTACTCAGTAAGATAATGGGACTTAAGGCGGATAAATCCCCTGGACCTGATGGCTTACATCCTAGGGTCTTGAGAGAAGTTGCGGTAGGGATTGCGGATGCATTGGTGGTAATTTTCCAAAACTCCCTGGATTCAGGAAAGGTCATGATGCGGAGATGCCGGTGTTGGACTGGGGTGGACAAAATTGAGAGGTCGCACAACACCTGGTTATAGTCCAACAGTTTTATTTGAAATCACAAGCTTTCGGAGCTATCACTCCTTCCTCAGGTGAAGTAAATTGGATACAGAATCGCCAGAGCATATATAGATGGAAAAAAAAAGCATGTGTACTTTACAATTGCAGACCAATAAATTAAATCATCCTGACTATCTGCCGAGGTGTGATAAAGTTAATTAAGTCAGCCAGGAAGGTACCACATCAAAAGACATAGCAAGATACAACTGAGACAATGAGGTGTAGTCGCAGGGGTTCCAACGTGTCAAAAGCTGCCGTCTGTATGTAAAACGAAAAGCTTTAAAAAAAATTTACTTTTTTAGTAATTTTTTTTTAAAGCTTTTCGTTTTACATACAGACGGCAGCTTTTGACACGTTGGAACCCCTGCGACTACACCTCATTGTCTCAGTTGTATCTTGCTATGTCTTTTGATGTGGTACCTTCCTGGCTGACTTAATTAACTTTATCACACCTCGGCAGATAGTCAGGATGATTTAATTTATTGGTCTGCAATTGTAAAGTACACATGCTTTTTTTTTCCATCTATATATGCTCTGGCGATTCTGTATCCAATTTACTTCACCTGAGGAAGGAGTGATAGCTCCGAAAGCTTGTGATTTCAAATAAAACTGTTGGACTATAACCAGGTGTTGTGCGACCTCTCAATTCAGGAAAGGTCCCAGCAGATTGGAAAACTCCAAATGTAACACCCTTATTTAAAAAGGGAAGTAGACAAAAGGCTGGAAACTATAGACCAGTTAGCCTAACATCTGTGGTTGGTAAAATGTTGGAGTCCATTATTAAGGAAGCAATAACAGGACATTTGGATAAGCATAACTTAATCAAACAGAGTCAGCATGGTTTTATGAAGGGGAAATCATGCTTGACAAATTTGCTTGAATTCTTTGAGGACGTAACAAACAAGGTGGATAAAGGGGAATCAGTGGATGTGGTGTATTTGGACTTCCAAAAGGCATTTGACAAGGTACCACACAAAAGATTACTGCACAAGATAAAAAATCACAGGATTGGGGGTAATATACTGGCATGGGTGGAAGACTGGCTATCTAACAGAAAACAGAGAGTTGGGATAAATGGTTCATTCTCGGGTTGGCAATCAGTAACTAGTGGTGTTCCGCAGGGGTCAGTGCTGGGACCCCAACTCTTTACAATCTATATTAACGATTTGGAGGAGGGGACCAAGTGCAACGTATCCAAGTTTGCAGATGATACAAAGATGGGAGGGAAAGCAGTGAGTGAGGACATAAAAAACCTGCAAAAGGACATAGACAGGCTAAGTGAGTGGGCAGAAATTTGGCAGATGGAATATAATGTTGGAAAGTGTGAGGTTATGCACTTTGGCAGAAAAAATCAAAGAGCAAGTTATTATCTAAATGGAAAGAAACTGCAAAGTGCTACAGTACAAAGGGATCTGGGGGTCCTGGTGCATGAAACACAGAAGGTTAGTATGCAGGTACAGCAGGTGATCAGGAAGGCCAATGGAATCTTGGCTTTTATTGCAAGGGGGTTGGAGTATAAAAGCAGGGAAGTCTTGCTTCAGCTATACAGGGTACTGGTGAGGCCACACCTGGAATACTGTGTACAGTTTTGGTTTCCATATTTAAGAAAAGATATACTTGCTCTAGAGGCAGTTCAGAGAAGGTTCACTCGGTTGATTCCGGAGATGAGGGGGTTGACTTATGAGGAAAGGTTGAGTAGGTTGGGCCTCTATTCATTGGAATACAGAAGAATGAGAGGCGATCTTATCGAAACATATAAGATTGTGAGAGGGCTTGATCGGGTGGATGCGGGGAGGATGTTTCCACTGATGGGTGAGACTAGAACTAGGAGGCATAATCTTAGAATAAGGGGCTGCCGTTTCAAAACTGAGATGAGGAGAAACTTCTTCACTCAGAGGGTAGTAAATCTATGGAATTTGCTACCTCAGAGAGCTGTGGAAGCTGCGACATTAAATAAATTTAAAACGGAGATAGACAGTTTCCTAGCTGATAAGGGAATTAAGGGTTATGGGGAGCGGGCAGGGAAGTGGACGTGAGTCTAGGTTCGGATCAGCCATGATCCTATTGAATGGTGGAGCAGGCCCGAAGGGTCGTATGGCCTACTCCTGCTCCTACTTCTTATGTTATGTTCTTATTCAGCTCTTTGAGCCTGCTCCACCATGCAATAAGATCATGGCTGATCTTCTATCGCAACTCCACCTTCTTGCACTATCCTCATATCCTTTGATTCCCTTAATATCCAAAAATCTATCGATCTCTGTCTTGAATATACTTAACGATGGAGTATGCACAGCCCTCTGGGGTAGAGAATTCCAAAGATTCACAACACTTTGAGCGAAGAAATTTCTCCTCATCTCAGTCCTAAATGGCCGACCCCCTAGCGCTAGACTCCCCAGCCAGGGGAAACATCCTCCCAGCATCTACCCTGTCAAGCCCTGTAAAAATGTTATAAATTTCAATAGATCACCTCTCATTCTTCTAAATTCTAGGGAATATAGGCCTAGTCTACTCAATCTCTCCTCATAGGGCAATCCAGTCTGGTGAACCTCCGTTGCACTCCCTCTAAGGCAAGTATATCCTTCCTTAGGAAAGGAGACCAAAACTGAACAGTCTTCCAGGTGTGGGCAGATAAATGGGGGTAAATACAGGACAGGATGCAATTGTGGATGATTTGGAGTTTATAGAGGGTGGAAGTGAAGAAGTTAGCGAGGTGGGTGTTGGAGAAGTTGAATCTAGGTGACAAAAAAGTGGATAAGGGTTTCAGCAGTGGGGCATTAAGGCAAGGACAGAGCTGAGCAAAGTTGAAAAAGTGGAAATAAGCAATCTTGGTAGTGGATAGAATATGGATTTGGAAGCGGATTTCTGGGTGAAATAGAATGCTGAGGTTGCATGCAGTCTCCTCGAGCCTGGGAGAGCAGCCAGGGAAGGGGATGAAAGGTGCATGTTTTTAGCAGGGCCCGAAAATGATTGCTTCGGCATTCTTGATGTTTCGTTATAGGAAATTCTGGCTCATCCACAACTTAATGTCAGTCTGATAGCATGGAGATGGTCATGGCATCGAGGTAGAACTGGAATCGTCAGCATAAACATGGAAGTTGACCCTGTGTCTATGGATGGTGTCACCAAGAGGCAGCATGCAGATGACCAAGAGGAGGGGGCAGAGGATGGATTCTTGAGAGACTAGAGAGCCGAATATGCGGGAGTTGCAGAAGTCATTGCTGCAGATGCATCAGGACAGGCAAGAGTGGAACCATGAGGCAGTCCCATTGAGGAGGAGCACAGAGGAGATGCAAAGGAAACAGATATTTTGATCAACTGTGTTAAATGCTGTAGACACATCAAGAAGGGATGTGTCTACAGCCACAACACAACAATCACAGAGGGTGACCAGACAAGTCTCTCTGCTATGGACAGGGTGGAATCCAGACTGAATGGGTTTGAACAGGGAGTTGTGGGAGAGTGAACAGGGAGTTGTGGGAGAGGTGAGCATGCAGCTTGGAGGCGATGAGATGTTCAAGGACCTTGACAAGAAAGGGAGACTAGAGATTGGGCAGTGGTTGGAGGGGGAGGCTTTGGAAGACAGGGAGTAAGGCAACATGGCATAGATGCTCAGGAGGGAATTCGAGTGGGCATGGTAGTAATGTCTTATGGGAACTGCTGACAAATGTTCTTTAGGTACGTTTGCACAAGAATGCTGGTGACTGGAAAATTTCAGTCACTTTAGTGACTTTAAACACAATGCAAGTCTTTTACATTTTGTTGTGAAGATGCTTCAAACCCAACTTCATCCCTCCCAACATGTTCAAATTCTGCACTTGTAAATCTCAGGTAGAGTAGTACCTTTACCCACAGAAACATTCTAGCTTACTGTGCTGCCTTGTCTCCATCAGAGAGAGGACTCTATCATTCCCTCTGGGCTGGATCCAAAAAAACTCAGGGTAAAAAGCAGAATTACTAACCCACTGAACTCTTAAGTTCCCTCATCAAGCAACACGCGTTTTCAAAAGTAAACCTTCAGTATATTCAAAGTACAGCACAACACAATTGGTAAAATTAATTTATTTCTATGATAATCTGAAAAATTAAGAAATAAATAAGAAAAGAAATGCACGGAAATGGCAGTTTCCACTCACTAATACTGAATACATCACATCCTTTTTCCATGGACCTATATAGCAAAGCATAATAAACACTAAAACCTGCAGTTTTCAAAAAAATCTTTCCAATTTTAGATTCACTTACAATTCTTACCTTACATTTCATTCACAAATACTAAACGATAGGTGACACTGCCTTAGCTCGCTGCGGTGGACCTGCAGCAGCCATTAACATGCAGTACCTGGTAAAGTACCCTTCTGCAGGGTACACAAAAAGAAATGTGCAACTTTGTGCCATTGACATTTTGGATACTTCAATGAATCCAAATGCTTCAAGAATACAGAAGGAAATCAGGCAATATTTATATTTGTCTCTCTCTGTTATTCTCTTCCTGTGAATCTGTTACAATTCCTTTTTTTTTGTCTCCCCACTGCTTACAATTCATTTCATCTTTCATCACTTCAGAAAAGTTAGATTTTTGAGAGATGTGTACAGGTTAAAAAAAAATTCCAAAGAAACTCCAGGAACTGAAAAATTCGGATGTACAATACAGCTTCAAAGCAGAACAAAAAAAAAAATCACTGAGGGTTGAAGATCCCTTCAGCCCTCCTTCAAAAATGACAGTGTAGAATAAATCATCTGGTCCAGAAAAAGTCCATCCACTTAATACTTTACTGTTGTAGTATTGCAAATTTCCCACCAGATGGCAGAACAATTAAGAGAAACACACTTTCTGCTCTGCTCCTCCTCATTGGAATTTTTGCTGAGCAAGAATACAGATGAGCAGGCCCCAAAAGTTAGAGCTGTGGAGTCATCCAATCTGTTATTGTAACAATAGCCCCAAGTACACAGGGGCTGCCTTTTCATACATCAGTGTGAATCATCAGTAAAAATGCAAAGCACATTGCCTTATGCTAGCCCAAGGTGTTCTTTTCCTTCATTATAAAATCATTTCCATTTTCTACACTTAGTTTGGAATGTAGCTTCTAATTGCAGGGACAGTAACCCTTAGAACATTAACATTGGCTGAGTTTCAAAATCAGTACCAGCACACAATGAATCTATTTGACCACCTGGTAGACTAGTAAACTGGCTGCTTATCTCCATGTAATAAGCATGCTCACCAACAAAGGGAAATAAATCAAAATGTGGCTTCAACATTCATTTCTTTGTAAACATTTGTTCCATCACTCTACGAATCAAAAGGATCGCCATTAGTCTATAAATCACCCTGTTGGAGTTGGTGGGTATCCCTTTTATTCTGAAAGGGAAAGGTGACACAACAACCAGTTTCTGGGTGGACACTTCATTCAGGTAAAAGGTTCCTTTAACTAACAACGCTCTTCGTTACTCTAGTGATCTCTTCAGAAAGGCTCCAGACAGATTATATCATCCAACAATGATAGAAGGCCTCTGCTTCACCACTGAGCAGCAGAATACAATCCATCAGGAGACCACCTACGACGGGTTACAAGTCTTGTCCTCGATAATAAAACAAAGGTTTAAAAAAATGTTTTATGAGATAAAAAAATTATAAACAAAAAATTAAACTGCATTTGGATTTTGTTAATTCATGAGCAACTTCCCATGAGTAGCATATTACATCGCCAACCACTGAGACTCCATCTTTGAAGATCTCTTGCAACTGGCTTGTCAAACACTGCAATAATTTGTAACGACATTGATCAGCACAGGTCAGCCATCAGAAGGGAATTCCATCTCTGCCTCTGTCTAATGCTGCACTACTCCAGCACCTGGTAAGACAATGCGTGTTAAAAGCATCACCGGTAGAAACAGGAGCCCAAAACCACACAGTGATAGGCCCATTCACCGTGTCGGCAGTCCCATGTCAGCAAAGTGAGATCCAATTATTTCTGGCTTCTGTCCAATCAGTTTATTATACACCAAGGGGTTTCATTCAGGTCGCATTCCAGTAGGATGTTGATGATGGTGCAGTGCACCCCTCCAATCGTCAGCTCTGTTCTGGACCCAACGTTGTATTTCAAGTTCTTTAAACCACCTTCTTTGTCAACCTTAAACTGCTCCTGTTAATAAAGGAGGGGGGAAGAAACAGATGTGCATCAGTAACTTTAGCCTCCATCACATGATTGGAAGAACTGAGGGCAGAATCAGATGTTATTGAATCCCATTTTAGTGATACCAATCCCCATTATTTTACAGTAACAGATAACAATAAATCAATCCAACTCACCTGTGCAGCCGTTACTGCCTTCCTGTTCCCTATGGCAAGAAGATTTAGAAGAGGTCTCAATTGTCTAAAGACAACAACAGGCTCCCCCCCACCACAAACTTTTCTTCTTTCTTGTCCTGAAGATGCTGCTAGATATGGTCCAATGAGCATCAGCAGCCCGCCGGTACTTTGCCCAAGTGACCATTCTTTACGTGCAAGTCTAGACAGTGAGTGTCCCCATGCTATTCATCTGTGGAGGGCATCACAACATCAGCCTGATCCTGGCCTCAACTGAAGTCTACACCTGCACTTTCCAGCAAAGGTCACTGGACAGTGATCAGGAGAGGGAACCCCAGCTGATTTCCCCCCCACCCCACCCAATCCAACTGTTGTGCCCTTTACAGTTGTTCTGGTTGTGGTTAGGTAACTCTGCACAGACCAGGGTTGAGCCTGGGGCCTTGTAGTCTGCATGGCTTAGCACAATGCAGAAAGGCTGTTTCATATGGTTTCTCCAATAGAGAGGAAGTCATAAACAACATACATATCAGGAAGTGATAATGGGGGCTTTTTTTTTTTAAAAAGACAGGAACCATAGGCTCAAAGTAATGGACATGACCATCTGTAATTTCTCAAACAGCAACTTCCTAATCTGAACTGTACCAGTGAGCAGACCAGCTTCCCCACAGGTAAGAACAACAAAAATCGTCCTGGGTGGCTATCACAACTACAACTCTCAGCTTTAGGAGAGACTTGGCCACAGGTTGCTTTCCTGATCTATCGGCCAAAGGGGACTGAAGGAGAAAGGTAAAAATGGCAACAAAAGCTAGAACTAGGAGTAACTTGTGTTGCATCACAGACAATGGCACATCAGTAAAGAGGTCATTCAGTACTACTGCATCCTGTACAGAGCCTCGGAGAACAGTGAAGCTTTAGAAATTAGAGTAAGGGTTAAACATTTTGTAGTTTTAAGCAGCTCTTGTTTGTTCAAACTTTAGCCAAATAAATTACATTAACTCTGATCAAAAACTATATATTATTACACCCAGCTCGAAACCCACCGATAGTGATGTTTACAGTGCACTCTCACCCTCTAGTATTAATGACCTCAGCATACTCTCTCCTTGGACCCACTGTTAACTGCAGACTACCCCCATCACTCTCACCTTCTGGTATCGATGACAGTAGCATTTTCCTTTCTCACACCCACTATTGCAGTTGCAGCATGGCCCCTCTTCCTGATGATCGCTGTGTACCTCCTGCACAGGCCCACAATGTAATGCCAGTTGGACTCACTGGTACTGGTGATTGCAGTATAATCCCACAGTCAGACCGAATAGTACTGATGATGACTGCAATATATTCCCCATACTGATGATTACTTTCCCACTCAAACCACTCGTATTGATGAGTACAGTATATCTCCTACTTGCACCCGCTGGTACTGATGGAAGGAGTACATTCCATACCTGCTTCTGTCCCGACACTCTCTTCTGGTCTCGTCTCCTCCATGCTGGGTCATGGATATGTCTGAAGGTTTTATACCCTGTTATAATTCCAGTGGGACGGTAAAGCTACACATTCAAAATAAAATACATTTTGTTTTAATTCTGCTGTACAGCGGAAAAAGCTTGTAGTCCATTTTGTGTTATCGAGACAGTAAATTAGTTCCCTTCTCAAACAGATAAGAACCATTGCATTTATTTTTAAAGAGTGAGTTTAGATGACTCGGTGAGAAGGCAAATCAGAAACCCACAGTACTGCAATAACTCTCCTTCTGCCCGTTATGGGATGTGAATGTAGAGCAAAAAAAAAGCGCGAATAACAAGATCAAAGCCTATTCGGCAGCAGTGGAAGAATGTGCTTTGTGTACAGCAAATTTCAAAAAACATACAATAAGGCATAGCTGAATAGGCTAAATGCTGTAATATAATCTAGGGGTCTTGCTAACTGTGTAAACCAGAGAGCAAAGAAACCCCTCAATACTCTTGTTAATATAGAGCTGTTTATAATAGCAGACATTTTTTTTGCAGTGACAGGAATGATGCATTCCATGGGAAATTCAAAACTGCGTTACACATTCTCTCCCTCGTGCAATTCTGCAAAAATCAACGTAAGAATATTTTTGTGGGATAAATGTTTCAGAGATTAACACAAAAATATTGCTTACTGCAAATATAAAGAGTTCAGCAGTACAAAGTGTACAGGACTAACACTGCTGCAGAACACTATTATAATGCATGCAGTATTATTGTCCAATTATATTGTCACCTGACCTCATAGTCCAGCTTTAACATAACGTTGTAAAACAACCCGGCCTGGAATTTCCTGTGGCGGTGTAATCGACAAGTTATGCTGAATTCTTACGCAAAATTCACAGCCAAGTTAACGTTGCCAATTGGCAGCAAATTTTCCTGCCAAGTTCATTAGCAAATGCCAGAAACAAGCGGAAACCAGTATGAAATATCTGGGCCCGAGGAAAGCGTAGAACTCACACCATATATTCCTCTTTAAGTATGGAAATGAAAGTTTGAAGCCATATAACCATCACAGTAGGCACAGTGGCCTGGAGTTTCCACTCGGTTGCGCTGGTTTATTCGTGCAATTCGCCCGAAATCGGCCAAACCAGCGCAAAACATTGAGGAATTTTAAGCGGCAATCAAGTCTAGTGCAAATCGAGTTTCCGTGATCTTTTGTGCTAGTTTAAAAAACATAGCGCTGGAAGCCGGCCCCGCCCACAAAACTGGCCCCAGATAGAATTAATCACCATGGCGAGTTTCGCTAATTGTGCCCGTTTGCGGGCCTTCGAGAAGGCTCTTAAAATTAAGCTTTCTTTTGGCGCAAGTACCCTGACGGGCACCTTTTAAAATCTTTTAAATATTAAAAAATATTTAATTTACTCAGAAACTGACTACTGTACACCAATGTAACTAGTAAATGGTTCTGTATAGTTTTTTTTAAGTAATTTTCAATTATATAAAATCAGGTTACTCACATGTACCGCGAGATACTTTTTTATAAACCCATTTTCAGCTGTATTAACGGCCCGGAATTTGCAGTCGGGATGGAACTGACAGCGTTTGCTGTCATTTCGCCTTTGAAACTGACCGCAACGTTGGGATTTGGCACATGCACAGACACATGTGGAAAACCTGAAGTTGTGGTCTACCATTGACAGCTCCGAAACAGGCTGTGCTGTGTCCCCACAGAACCGGCAATCTGTGGAATCAGCCAAACCAGGGAAACGGACGAAAACTTTGGCTCTTCCGTAGTAATTACGCTGTTAAATTCCCCACTAAAAGTTAGACCCAAAGGGATTAGGTGCAACTGGAGTTTTACTGGAATTTTTTGAGGATGTAACTGGTAGAATAGATAAGGCAGAACCAGTGGATGTGGTGTATTTGGACTTTCAGAAGGCTTTCGATAAGGTCCCGCATAAGAGATTAGCGTGTAAAGTTAAAGCACATGGGATTGGGGGTAAGGTACTGATTTGGATAGAGAACTGGTTGGCAGACAGGAAGCAAAGAGTTGGATTAAACGGGTCTTTTTCCGAGTGGCAGGCAGTGACTAGTGGGGTACCGCAGGGATCGGTGCTAGGACCCCAGCTATTCACAATATATATTAATGATCTAGACGAGGGAACTAGATGTAATATCTCCAAGTTTGCAGACGACACAAAGCTGGGTGGGCGTGTTTGCTGTGAGGAGGATGCAGAGAAACTCCAGTGTGATTTGGACAGGTTGGGTGATTGGGCAGATGCATTGCAGATGCAGTATAATGTGGATAAATGTGAGGTTATCCACTTTGGTGGCAAAAACAGGAAGACAGATTATTATCTGAACGGCAATAGATTGGGAAAAGGGGAAGTGCAACGAGACCTGGGTGTCCTTGTGCACCAGTCGCTGAAGGTAAGCATGCAGGTGCAGCAGGCGGTTAAGAAGGCAAATGGTATGTTGGCCTTCATAGCGAGAGGATTCGAGTACAGGAGCAAGGATGTCTTGCTGCAGTTGTACAAGGCCTTGGTGAGACCACACCTTGAGTATTGTGCGCAGTTTTGGTCGCCTTATCTGAGGAAGGATGTTCTTGCCATGGAGGGAGTGCAGCAAAGATTTACCAGACTGATACCTGGGATGGCAGGAATGACGTATGAAGAGAGATTGGGTCGATTAGGCTTGTATTCGCTAGAGTTTAGAAGAATGAGAGGGGATCTCATTGAAACTTATAAAATTCTAACAGGACTAGACAGACTAGATGCAGGAAGGATGTTCCCAATGGCGGGGGAGTCCAGAACCAGAGGTCACAGTCTAAGGATAAGGGGTAAGCCATTTAGGACTGAGATGAGGAGGAATTTCTTCACCCAGAGAGTGGTGAACCTGTGGAATTCTCTACCACAGAAGGCAGTTGAGGCCAATTCATTAAATATATTCAAGAAGGAGTTAGATATATTTCTTAAGGCTGAAGGGATCAAGGGATATGGGGAGAAAGCAGGGACAGGGTACTGAATTTGGATGATCAGCCATGATCTCATTAAATGGCGGAGCAGCTCGAGGGGCTGAATGGCCTACTCCTGCTCCTATCTTCTATGCTAACAGCGTATTGACTGCTAAACAAATGTTAAGGGCCTGGAAAACTAATTTTAATTTTGTGCTGTGTGAAATTTGTCAATTTTAATAAAAATTAAAATTAGGAAACTTATTTTAAAAAGTTTTAAATTTAAAAAAAAAGTTTGTTCATCTTTATTTCAGGTTTGCCTTTTCCCCATGTGAGAGCCCCAATCTTTGTTTCGCACTCTCTAACTATTTAAAAAAAAGTTAGGGGGAAAAATTGAGTCGTGCCCCCTTTGGGGCGCTAACTTCGCCGGGGCGCTACTGTTAGCGGCCCGAAAAAATTAGCGCCCCCGCGGCCGAAATTCATTGGTAGCGCCCCAAGAGTGAAGTGGGGCACTACTGGAAGCGCCCCGCCTTCCTCTTGGGGTGCTGCGAGGGAATATCGCGACGCTGTGGCACGTCGCGCCGCGGTACTGCAGGCCTTCCTCCCCTTCTTAAAGGGGAGGGGCCTTGCGCAGCGTGACCCGGGGCCCAGTTGGGCCACCAGGGATCGGAGGGCCGGCAAAAGAGCCCGACACTCAAGAGAAGTGCTGGACTCACGGAGCGCAGCCGGCACTCCACGGGGGGGGGCTGCAGAGGAGGCTGGGGACGGCAACGGGGGCAGGTGTTGGCAGACTGCCAGCAACAAAAATGTCCGCCCGGCACCTCGCCTTTAATTAGCGCCGCCCCAGCCGCAGGTAGGCACCCCCCCCCCCCCCCCCCCCGGTCGGACATAGCGTCCAGCGGGGTCAGGGGGCGCTACCGAAGATCGCGGCCGGGGCGCTGCGTACGGCGATAATGTCATCACCGGCGGCGCAGTACCACGGGGCACTAACAGTTACCGCCGCCGCTAACCTCCCGCTGAATTTCGCGGGAGGAGTTAGCGGCGCCGCGCCCGGGCGCTAGTTGCTTTGCGCCCCGTTAGCACCCGAATTTTTCCCCCTTAGAGTTTTAAGAGCTTATTCACTTCCTTGTTTGCTGTCTGTGAGAATTCTGCATTTTGATTGGCTGCTTAGACAGCTTGTTGACATCACAACAGCTCCCACAAGGGGATCCCCACTAAAGTCCGTTGATTTGAATTGAATGTCGGAAAACCAAAGTTCTCGACACAGGGATCGCGAGATCCTGGTGCGAAGCAAACTTCGGGGCCAGCAGCGAGCGCCTTCGCTTCACTGCTGACCGTAAATTCTGGGCCGTTAACCCACTCTTAAATACATCAAGGAATAATTTTTAATGCAAATTTTCTTTTTAAATTACGTTGTAAAACGCTGCCAGATTGCACTTGTTAATGGCAGATTTTCCATTTGGCGACATGCAAATGAGTTTGAGCGGAAACTTGAACGAAAAAATTAAATTCTGAAAACTAGCGCAATTTGCGGCTGGATTGACAATTGCACCCAAAGTGGAAACTCTTGGCCAGCATGTTTAAGAAAATGCAATTGTGAAAGCTTTTCAATTTTTAATGTAACTCATTCTGTTCCCATAAAAATATATACAAAGAAACACAAAATACAGTGCAGTGAGGATAATTAAAAACATTGCTTAAAAAAAATCTCACCATTAAACACCAGAAATATATGACTTTGGGTCCTGTTGCACCTAAATATTTGGTGTAAATTTACCCCCGATTTGAACCAACATAATCGCAAGATTTTGCATGTACTGTTCTTTACCATGGGTGGGGGGGGGGGAGAGAGATCTCCATGATAATGAGCCACAATGCATCCGGGCACAGGCCTCAGTGAACGGGCATAAAAATCCGGACGTATTGTAAATATGTGCGTAACACACTTACACCCATATTTCCTAAATCTTTTACTCCGGAAATTGGCTTTAAACAGTGATTGCGCATATCTCTGGCTGCAAATTCACAGTAAATTCCAGACCCTCCTTTTTGTTACGTGACAAGGAGTTCCATGGAAACAATTAGTGACCATAATGGTCCCAGCCTTTATTTATTTGCAACACACATCAGTATGTAAAGCAATTACCACACACCAGGTGTAATAGACTCTTGTAGCAAAAGCCGTGTTAGGGAATTCATAGAGGATCATGCATATAGATTATTCGGAACATACACGATAATGCTAACATGGAGGCTGGGGAACAAGAGTTCTTTCATAAACCACTAGCTGCACTGCACCCAATGTCGTCTCACAATCAATGGCAGAATCTCTGTCACTTCACCTGGCTTAAACACTTCAATACTGCAACTTGAGGGATAAATACATCACATGGTGAATTACTGCTCTATTCAGACCAGAGGGTCCTAGGGTTGATTCCAGGTCTCTGTTGAGTTAACTGATCACAGTTAGAGCAGCAGTGGGGATACTATAATTGGCCTCAGCCACTTTAAACAGGTTAAGTGAGTGGGCAAGAAGGTGGCAGATGGAGTATAATGTGGGGAAATGTGAAGTTATCCACTTTAGTGGGAAGAATAGAAAAGCAAAATATCTTTTAAAAGCTGAGAGACTAGTAGATTTGGTATGCCGAGGGATTTGGGGGTCTTTGTGCACAAATCACAGAAAGTTAACATGCAGATACAGTGAGCAATTAGGAAGGCAAATGGTACGTTAGTCTTTATTGCAAGAGGGTTAGAGTATAAGAGTAAGGAAGTCTAGCTGCAATTAGAGGACTTTGCCAAGACAACACTGGGAGTACTTTATACAGTTTTAGTCTCCTCACCAGAGGAAGGATATACTTGTCTTTGAGTGGGTGCAACGAAGGTTCACTAGATTGATTCCTGGGACGAGAGGGCTGTCCTATGAAGAGAGATTGAGTAGAAGGGGCCGATACTCGCTGGAGTTTAGAAGAATGAGAGGTGATCTCATTGAAACATACAAGATTCTGAGAGGGCTTGACAGGGTAGATGCTGAGAGACTGTTTTCCCTAGCTGGAGAATCTAGAACTAGGGGGTCATAGTCTCAGGATAAGGGGTCAGCCATTTAGGATTGAGACAAAGAGAAATTTCTTTTTTTCCCAGAGGGTTGTGAATCTTTGGAATTCTCTACCCCAGAGGACTATAGATGCTCAGCCGTTGAGTATATTCAAAACTGAGATCGTTAGATTCTTGGGCACTAAGGGAATCAAGGGATATGGGGTTAGGGTGGGAAAGTGGAGTTGAGGTCGAAGATCAGCCGGAGCAGGCTCGAGGGGCTGGCTGGCCTACTCCTGCTCCTATTTCTTGTGTTCTTATCTCAGAAAGGGTCGGTGCCATGAGGCGAGGCGAGGGGAAAAGCGGAATTGAAAGAACACAAACTACAAATACAATGTTCCACAAAAGCCAATAGCACTTTTATTGCCTGCTGCCATGTCAATTCTCCAAGCACTAGTGGTACTACTTAATACACCATCTTTCCCACTCCCATTTCTCAGCACCATGCCTGCTTCACCCTAGTTTGTGAGAGGAGATCACAGGTTGAAAAGAGCATGCAAGAGTCATAGCTGAGAAATTACTGAGAACAGATGGAACAAGAATTTCACAACAGAGCAGAGTTTAAACTTCCTTACACTAATACGGAGAGTTTAAGGTCTCTCTCATAAA
Source organism: Squalus acanthias (assembly GCA_030390025.1). Taxonomy (NCBI): domain Eukaryota; kingdom Metazoa; phylum Chordata; class Chondrichthyes; order Squaliformes; family Squalidae; genus Squalus; species Squalus acanthias. The sequence goes on from CM059427.1 coordinate 157,086,098, forward strand.
TTCTAGTGTACCTTAGTTTGAGATGATTACCTGCAGTCCTGCTGCTGTTATTCTACGATAAAATTCATCATCCTCACGGCCCCATCCCCAAAACCGGTTTGACATCCCATTACACTGCAAAAAAAAAAAAAAACGGAATCACGTCGAATTTACAGCACAGAAACAGGCCATTCGGCCCAACAAGTCTATTCCGGAATATATGCTCCACATGAGCCTCCTCCCACCTTACCCCATCAACATACCCTTCTATTCCTTTCACCCTGATGTGTTTATCTAGCTTCCCCTTAAAGGCATCTCTGCTATTCACCATAACCAGTCCATGTGGTAGCGAGTTTCACATTCTCACACCTCTCTGAGGAAAGAAGTTACTCCTGAATTCCTTATTGGAATGATTAATTATTGAAAAGCAGCTGTGATCTGACCAGGTTGGGCAGGGAACCAATCTCAAGACAATCAGAGCACAATAAAAAAAAGCATGTTTCACAACTTGTAGACCAAAGCTTATATAATAATGAAAAAAAGGGCATTAAAGGACACTCCTTTCCCATCCGACAATCACCTCTTCAAAATAACACAATTGTTCCACATCACAGGGATATTCCTAATATCTGCAATTTGGCATCTGTCGATGGTGATAAATAACGAGAAATTTCTACTGAAAATTTATTGGGTTGAAAGGCTTGTGCCCCAGAAACATTCTGCTGTGTTTAATGGGCTAGCTGATGGCTTCAGCTCTAATAAGTTTTGTGATTGGCAAGTCCTACAATTAGTAAAGAAAACTACCCAGTGATGTCAGCCTTGGCTAAGTGGTAGCACTCTCTCACCTCTGAGTAAGAAGGTTGAGAGTTCAAGTCCCACTCCATAATCTAGGCTGACAATTCAACACAGTACTGAGGCAGTACTGTACTGTCGGAGGTGCAGCCTTTCGGATGAGACGTTAAACTGAGGCCCTGTCTGCCCTCTCAGGTGGACGGAAAAGATCCCATGACAATATTCGAAGAAGAGCAGGGTAGTCCTGGCCAATATTTATCCCTCAATCAACATCACTAAAACAGATTATCTGGTCATTATCTCATTGCTGTTTATGGGACCTTGTGTGCAAACTGACTGTCGCGTTTCCCTACATTAAAACAATATCTACACTTCAAAAGTGCTTCATTGGCTGTAAAGCGATTTGTGACATCCTGAGGTCATGAAATACGCTCTATAAATGCAAGTCTTTCTTTCCCCAGTGATGTGGCTCTGTTTAAAATCTATCCTGGAGGGAATTGTAAACCAGGCAGAGTTCAGTCATGTTCAACCCTTTCATTTCTAACTCCATCACAGTTCCGAGCGGTTATAAATACTACTCACGATGGTAACAATGACTAATTTAACTGTCTTTCTCCTATTCTTGCAGGTCTCCTTCAACCAGACGACACCTCAGTTATGGCCTCAGTGCTGTATTGTTACTCACCAGTTCAAAGTGCTGCTTGGTGAGAAGGAGGATGCCTCCCACATAGCTCTTGTAATGGTAGAGAGGATGAAGTTCTGGGGACGCCACGTGGAAGGGTCCTTTTTCAGGATACCCGTAGTCCAGTTGGTCATTCTGGGGCAATAAGTCCACGTCGTGCATAGCGAGGTAATCCGTATCATTCCCACTCTCCAGGAAACCCACGTTTATTAAAGAGGCTCGATTAAACCTGAAGGTACAAAATTATTAAGATGAACGCACACTCAGGGTCCCTTTTTTACCTCCCAAAATTAAATTAAATCCTTTTGACTCTTTCAATTCTGAGTTTTTATTGTTTTAAAAAACTGATCACTGATGACTGTTCTAAGGAAATGGCTAGAATCAGTTAACTAGTCCCCGTGGAGTACAGTTGCTTAAAATAAGGCCAGTTCCCTTTCTGCTATATACAATGGTTAAATAGATACACACAGCACGACCCCGCATCTGAGATAAGAGCGATCAGTTCTTAGGCTGCCATTTATCTTGAGGCATGATCTAAACTATTAGCTTTTTATCAGGGGCGGAGCCAAAGTCGAAGGAAAGGGGGGGGGGGGGGCGGGGGGGAGGGAGAAGAGGGTTGGAGAAAGAGAGCAGGTTTGAAGTCCATATTTGGCAAACTTAGCCCCCAGAGGCAAAAATTTAGGTGATGGGTCTGGGGTCACCACAGGCCTCTCACCTCTCCTCTGGTGTCCATGTCTAGATGAAGGCTGTTGCAAGGTCTGGAGTGGAGTGGTTCTGGTAGCACCTGAATTGAACATCAGCGAGCAGGCTATTGGTGAGTAACTGTCACTATTAATGACTTCTTCCAGCACTTTGCTGATGATTGGGAGGAAACTAAAAAGCCGATGATTGGCCGGTTTAGATTTGTCCTGCCTTTTGTGTATTGGACATAACTGGGCAATTTTCCACGTTGTTCGGTAGATGTTAGTGTAATTGCTGCAATAACTTGGGTAGAGGGCTGGCTAGTTGTAGTGCACAATCTTCAGCACTACAACCAGGCATGTTATCAGGGCCCACAGCCTTTGCTATGTCCAGTGCACTCCTCTATTACTTAATCTACTCTATCTATATCCCTCTCTCTATCTCCACTGGTTGGGGATTCTAGGACTAGGACTAGGGGGTATAGTCTAAAAATTAGAGCCAGACCTTTCAGGAGTGAAATGAGGAAACACTTCTACACACAAAGGGTGGTAGAAGTTTGGAACTCTCTTCCGCAAATGATGCTAGATCAATTGTTAATTTTAAATTGGAGATTGATAGCTTTCTGTTAACCAAAGGTATTAAGGGACATGGGCTAAAGGCGGGTATATGGAGTTAGGTCGCAGATCAGCCGTGATCTCATTGAATGGCGGAGCAGGCTCGAGGGGCTGAATGGTCTACTCCTGTTCCTATGTTACAGTCAATGAACCAAACTGGAATCTATGATGGAACGGACCTTGGGAGGAGGCAGAGTATGATTGTCCCCTCGGCACTTTTGGCTGAAGACACTTGCAAACACTTCAGCCTTGTCTCTTGCACTCACATGCTGGTCTCCCAAAGCGGTGGAGAATGGAATGTTCATGGGAGCCTCCTGCTCTGATTTGTTGCCTGACTGTCCACCACCATTCTCAACTGTATGTGATAGGGCTACAGAGCTTTGCTCGGATTGTTGGTTGTGGGACTGGTTAGCTAATAAAGGACAAAAAAATGCTTGCCCACTGCTGCTTTTGGCGTTTAGCATGCAGGTAGGTCTTTGTTGTAGCTTCACTGGGTTGGTGCCTTATTCTACGGTATGCTGCTCTTGGCCTGCCCTTCTACTCTCCCCAGCTGCTCTGAAGTTGCCTTCTGCAGAAACCCTAGCCCCAGCTATTGGAGGTGCAGTCTATGGGTCCTACTGATGTGGAAGATTTACTACTGGAGGGAAAATAAACAGGATAGATATACACATTTTGCTTTGGAAATTAGATGGCGATGAAGCTCATTAGAAAAGAAACACTTACAACTACTCTGAAAATATAAGGCCAAAAATGACTCAGCAAATGGGAGCATATATAGGATAGGCGTACGTGTACCTATCGTGGGACACATACTTGTCATTCACTCAACCCGCCCCTGGCGTTACTGGGGTATAAATTCGTCTTGGACGTTAGCACAAATCGGCAGCCTGTGTTGCACTCCGCCCCATTTTCTTGTCCTGCTGCCGACTGGCTATTGCCCGGTTTACACTACCGCCCAAAGCGCACTGGTGCCCCGCTGTCTCCAGTTAGTGTGGCCAGTAACTGCATTGTCTTACACATACAGTTGGAATCGCCATTCTTCTTGCTTTTAGCGGAGCTGCTGAAAGGATCATATTTATCTTTTTGGGAGGGCAAGGAAAGCACAAAACTCACTACAATTCGAGATCTGAGTCAAGGAGCCGCCAACACAATACTGGCGCCAGGCAATGATTGCATGAACATGGTCTGAAACGCAGTGTGAAAACACATTCAATTTGGATAGCTTTGATAACCCTTGCTACTGAAATTGGAACCATGCCTTTCCTTCAACTCCTGCCATACAAACTCTCAGTCTGCTGTGACATTCCTTAAATACTGTATATGGTTACCAACAGAAGTTTCTGATTCTTACTGTGTGACAAGAAAAACTACTGCAAGATTATTTTAAAGTACTTCCATTAATTATATCTTTTAAAGCCCAGTACCTGAAGTGATCGACTTGGTTGATTACAAGGATCTTGTGTCTGATTTTCTTCTTGTTTAAAAACGCGTGCATGTACGGCACAAAGCTCAATAGTTCTTCAAAACGCTCCCTGAAAGGGACAACGATCGCTATTTTGTGAGGGCCCCAGGCTGGATTGTCGGTCTCCTCCTGACAAGACTGGTGCACCGAGGCGTCATCATTGCTTCTCTGGCTGCTGCTGTTTATTCTGCAGTTGTAGTGCAGCCACATAACAGAGAAGAATCCAAGCATTATAAATGTACAGAACAGTTTAAAGATGGAACATCTTCTAGGCAACATCCTGAGGAGCACTCCTGACCTGAAAGGGACAACAGCACAGGCACTTTATTTCCTGAAGAGACTCAATAGCTAGAAACACCAGGCCTGAAAAAAGCTACAGAAAATGTTAGTGATAATGGGTCAAGCACCAATGAATGCTGCTAATGTTCAGGACCTGATTTTTCCTGATAGATCCTTTCCAGAGTAAAGCCCCACTGATTATGCCAAACTAACTGCTAAATGTTGCCGTGCAGTCTTTACTCAAGATATTAAAGAGCTAAACGCCTATTTCTGTACCTTACACTGCATTAGAGCCTAACCCCACTCAAGATTGTTGGCATGCCTATATATTGAGAAATGTGCAGAGTCAGGAACATTACTATCGCAGTAGATTGAAAGTCACACACACACGGAGCATATTCAAACCTGGATCGCCACAGTAAATGCGGTGCTTTTTCAATAAACGTTCGTATTGTACTGTTCCAATTTTAAAATCATTGGTTTAAAAAAAAGCCCATCCATCACCTTTTAGAGTCAGCCAGTGTTCTGTGACCATTCAAAACAGACAACGTCTTTAATGATGTTGCCTGGTTGGCAACGCTCAGGAATATTAAGCAATGAAAAGTCTCAAATGCTTACTGAAAGCATAGTATGAAACAAACCCATGTGTTCACCCCAGAGCTGTCAGTATCATTAGCTGTGTTCTTGTATTTCCACACACACATCCTCAACACAAAAATACAAACCATTCAAAGGTCATCAGTCCGTACACAAACTGCACATCACACATGGTGCAAACACACCGCTGGAACTATTGACCTCAGTAACAATAGCACGTGCAAACCATACATTACACATTCTCAGTGCTGCCAGCAGATATGGACTATGCAATATATCTTCATAGTACTAACACATGCATCTTTTATGGGAATACAGCGGACAGTCAGAACTCTAGCTGATGCACGCCATTCAATACATTCACAGTACAAGCATGTGGGCAATATACAGTACACAATACACTAACATGCACATCGTACACACACTTAGTATATTTGGATAGTCACACACGCTGTACAGTTAGGATCCACATGTTATAGAAGACACGCTCACATGCAGTAGCACAGAAACATATGCCACTCACAAATCGAATTGCTCTGTGGAGAGACCGACTCGAGCACGAGCCCTGCCAGGCAGAACAAAACAATTAGGGGATAGATCACTTGGACTGAAATAATGTGATCACTCAAGTGGCCATTAATACACAATAAGGCATTGCATGCTTAGAGCAAACTTACGAGAGCAGATCAAGAGTAGTACTAAATTCTTAAACACTGATGTAATTGGGTTGTGCGTGTCCGCTTCTAGTTCACATTGGAGCAGCGACCTTCAAGCAGACTTAGGTCTTTTATGCTTTATCACTTCTGTACAATGTTCCACAATACCCAGACTAAACTGCACATAATGTATTTAAGGGAAAACCCCACCTTAGTGGTGAAGTCACTGCTCTCGCTACATTACTCAACCGTTTCAGTTAACTGTTACCATTTTGTGGCAAGCTTATTCAGACCACCTCAGCTGTCAATAGTGGTCTCGCCTGCCAAGAATATTGGGTAATTGATGTCAAAACTCACGATACCCCTTTGTAGCATCAATCTAGTTTAACTAAATGGGGATAGTAACATGGGTGGAAAAAACTTTATGAACGTTCTCTACAAATCCCCGTCTCATTATCTGCTGAAACCCTCATCCATGCCTTTGTTACCTCTAGACTTGACTATTCCAACGCATTCCTGGCTGGCCTCCCACATTCCACCCTACATAAACTCGGCTGCCCGTGCCCTAACACGCACCAAGTCCCCTTCACCCATCACCCCCGTGCTCGCTGACGTACAACGCCTCGATTTCAAAATTCTCATCCTTGTTTTCAAATCCATCCATGGCCTTGCCCCTCCCTATCTCTGTAATCCCCTTCAGCCCCACAACCAACCCCCCCCCCCCCCCGAGATATCTGCACTCCTCTAATTCTGCCCTCTTGAGCATCTCTGATTTTAACCGCTCAACCTTTGGTGGCCGTGCCTTCTGTTGCCTCATCCCGAAGCTCTGGAATTGCCTCCCTAAACCTCTCTACCTCTCTTTCCTCCTTTAAGACGCTCCTTAAAACCTACCTCTTTGACCAAGCTTTAGGTCATCTGCCCTAATTTCTCCTTATTTGACTCGGTGTCAAATTTTTTGTCTTATACTCCTGTGAAGCGCCTTGAGATGTTTTACTACGCTAAAGGCGCTATATAAATACAAGTTGTTGTTGTTGTTGTTGTTGTTATTGGTTTATTTAGAAAAGATACCACTGGTGGGAGAAATCGTACTGTCCAGTGAATTCACCAATTAATGATGGGTAGTGAAACAGAACGACCTTGGCAGGATCAACAGTGGCAAGACACAGGCTTTCAAAATATCAACGTGATGCAGATTTACTAAAACACCATTTCAGCAAAAAAAGAAGCAAGACACTTATTTACGTGTCAATAACAGAGTGATTAAAATACAAATGGTTACTTAGGGAAAATGAATGCTATACCAACAGCCAGTGCAATACACTGCATCCAAAAGCCTTCTGAACATAATGGTGCCGTACATGGCATACAACAGTGTTCTGTGCAAAACATTGCATCTACCAAAAACAGCACGTCGCACTACATATATATTTATCCACTAGCATGTGTATGATACGCTGCACTTCGCGGCGCTTTGAGAGAGACGCTGCATCGCCAACTGTACTCTGCAATATGTTCATCCGCTAGCACCAGTGCAATACACAGCTTCCAACAGCACTCTGCAACACAATGCAGGGTGGAATTTCCTCTGTGGGCGTAATTGGGCAGTTATACCCAAAATTACGCCCATTTTGCGTGTCTATTTCCACCCAAATATCCTGCCAATCTCATTAACATACACCGGAATGTAAAACTAGGCATAAACAAGTGGAAATCAGCAGTAACAATCGGGTCCTGAGGAAAATGCCAAACTCGCACCATATATATTGATTTTTAAATATGACAACTCAGGTTTCAAGCCATCTAACTATCATTCATGCACATTAAGAACATGTAATTATGGAAGCTTTTCAATTTTTAATGTGACTTATACTGATGTCATAAAAATGCATTCAAAGAAATAGAAAATATCTTTTTTTAAGTCATACAATAAAATCATAATAAAACACCAGGGGGGAAAAATTGAATCGAGGCCCCCTTTGGGGCGCTAACTTCGCAAAAATTAGCGCCCCCGCGGCTGAAATTCACCGGTAGTGCCCCAAGAGGGGAACGGGTACTGCGGGCCATCATCCCCTTCTTAAAGGGGAGGGGCCTTGTGCAGCGCGACCCGGTGCCCAGCTGGGCCACCAGGGATCGGCGTGCCGGCAAAAGAGCCCGGCACACAAGAGAAGTGCCGGGCTCAGGGAGCGCAGCCGGCACTCCATGGGGGGGCTGCTCAGGAGGCCGGGGACAACAACGGGGGCAGGTGCTGGCAGGCAGCCAGCAACAAAAATGGTCACCCGGCACCTCCCCTTTAATTAGCGCTGTCCCGGCCACAGGTAGGTCCCCCTGACCCCGTCGGACATAGCACTCGGCGGTAAGTCAGGGGGCGCTACCGAAGATTGCGGCCGGGGTGCGAGCGGGGCACTGCGCATGGCGATGACATCATCGCCGGCGGCGCAGCGTCACGGGGTGCTAACGATTACCGCCTCTGCTAACCTCCCGCTGAATTTCGCGGGAGGCGCCGCGCCCAGGCGCTAGTTGCTTTGCCCCCCCGTTAGCGCCCTCTTAGGGCGCTAACGGGAGGCGCAAAGCAACCAAATTTTTAGGCCCAGAAAATTGCTTTGTTTTCAGCTGCACCTAAAATTCTGGGCTTAATTTTACACCCACTTTGAACCAGCATTATTGCAGGAAATTCATGTGTACGGCTGTTTAGCATGGGGGCACAGCCATTATGACCCGAGATGCGTTCGGGGGCAGGGATCGATAAATGGAGGAAATTTGGGTGTACCGCAATTGGTGGATAACACACTTGCACCCGAGTTTCCTTGACCATTTACGTCGAGAATTTGCTTTATGCCCCGATTACACGTGTCTGTGGGTATAAATACACAGGAAATTCCACTTCTGCATCTCACAGCAGTAGGCTTTGTCCATCAGCAATCTCTACGTGCAGCAGGCTGCGCCCGACTGCTCTCCGTGCAGCAGGCTGCGCCCGACTGCTCTCCGTGCAGCAGGCTGCGCCCGACTGCTCTCCGTGCAGCAGGCTGCAGAGTCAAAATGGCTTTCTACTGGCTGACTTCAAGTTCAAAGTTACATGCTCACTGTTTAAGAATGCACATCCAGTTAATAACACATAGCTACAATGTAATACATTTTAAAAAGAAAAATGTTCACTTTTAACTATCTCCCTCCCTTTCCCTCCTTGCTGGGGTGGAGCTCATTGCCTTGCTCAAGTACCCATTATTCACATGGGTGCCGAATAATGAATATTGGCAGTCTATTCCATCATGGGGAGCACCACAACCAAGCCTATCCTCACTGGACATCCAAAGATGTACACTGGATAGTGATCAGCTGCGAGGCCAATAATCTACTCCCTAAACTAAGAAGACAGAGGCTAAAATCAGTTAACTCGGCACAAAGTGAGCCTGGGGTTTTCTTGTTCTGTACAACTCAGCCAGTCACTGGATTAACTCACTGAACCATTAGGGGAGAACTCATGTTGTTATAATTCAGCCTTTTAAAACACCATCTTCTTGTTCAAATTGCTTGACAAGTTTCCATAAACGTGTTGTGTCTCTTACAATCTAAAATCTGCATCTCTTATTTTCTGCCCTTGCAGAAATAATATAATCCAGGTCTAACAATTAACCCAGATTTCAGTAAATAGTGTACTGATTTATGTAGGATTCCTACTATACGTTCAGATATTGGATAACAGAACATCTCTCTCATTGAACTAGATTTCTGCAGGCTAAAAGAACTAATCAATTTATTTAGAGTTAAATAATATACAGAAGCAAAGAATATTAGCATTTTTGGAAAGCACAAGTCATCTTTATTTAAAAATAAATAGAAAAATATGATAGGCCCTTCAGAGCTCTCGCCAGCAATTTGATATTTAAATTTCATAAGAGGAACATACGAACATACAAAATTGACGGGTAAACCTTTTCAACCTCTGTTCAGAAAAAATACTGCTTTTTTTACACCATAAAATAAAACAGCACTGATTTCACAATTTGAGACACCTGGTTCAAATTTTTTTTTAAATTTAAAAAAAAATGTTTTCCAGCACTGGTTAGATCCAAAACTTGGATCCGGCTGAGCCTTTGTGATGCATGGATTTGTTTTTAAGAAGTTATGCATTTAACCTTCAGATAACATCAAACAGACTTGCAATGCTGTTCACTTCAAGGCCCAATGGAAAGATGTGTGGAGGGACTAGGCACTGGAATTGTGAAAGTGTAATGCATTTATGAAATTACTGTATTACGCCCAATTTAACTATGAGAAAAACACACAGCAATAATAGATTTTATCCTTCCAAACTTGTCAAATTTGGGAAAATCATTTTGAGTTACATAACACATGCCTGTCACTGGTGGTGGGAGCAATTTGGGGTGATAAATTAACTGTATTCCACAAGAAACACATTAATTAATCTGCAGTTTTTCCTGTATTATTAGTTCCAATATGCTAAATAAACCTTGTGATAACCCAGACAGGTTTCCAAATTAGATAGTCCAGACCTGTGACAAATTAGGAACTTATAAAGAATATGATGCAGAGAATGTAACTAAAACCACTGTAGCATAGCAGACTGTGATTTGAGGAGGCAACAATTTGTCTCTTTTTAATCAAAATGTTCTGTACACCCATGAACAATTACATGCAAACTGAAAAATGAGTGGGATTAGATTATTAGGCTTCGTAGAATCAGAGGGTTTCACCAAGATCATCACATTTCTGTATACTTTATACACTTGGGGATTTGGGTCACACATCTCTCCTGACATGCAGAGTTTAATTTACGCAGGCGTTAATTTTTCAACGTGCTAAAGACACTTTAAAAACAACAAAAGCATAGTATCACATTCTATGAACAAGGCTGCTTATAGATCCGAAATGCTGAAGTGGCACTACACTTACAAAGAGTCACAAGAGGTCAATTGGTATTACAAATCTACAGTGTACTATAAATTAATTATAGGCTTAATCACCTATTAATTTACCAGTTAAGTCCACTGTTCTCTTAACAGGTAAATATATTGCTGGACCAGCAGTCACCCAGCCTACAGAAGGGTATGACACTGTTTAGGAAATGCATTAAGGCTTTTTAAACCCCACTGAGAAATAAAATGTAAATTTCAGGTCTCTCTTATTCAGTGTGATGCCTCTGTCCTAGTTTACCTGCTGTCTTCCTTGGTGAAATAGAGAACAGGTTTCCGTCTGGAGGAGTACATCATCTTCCTTCGCTCCTTAGCTTTCAGTCAGTCTCTGTCTCCTTCTCTCTGTCACATACTCTCTGTTCGTGTGTATTCACCCCTCTTGGCAAAAGGCACACAGAGGATACACAGACAAGTTGAGTGTTCTCAACAGTCCTGACAAAGATGACAGACATCCGGAAACCCCCACCGCCTTGTCAAAGGGAAGATGTGAGCTTCAAACCGCTTGTATTGTGCCAGGGAGTTAGTGGACTCAATGACCCACAAAGCCCCGTCAGTGGAGATATGCCAGCAGAGCCCTTCAGAGTCTCGTCAGTTGGGAGATGCAGCCAAAGATCATTTGAACCCAATGAGCAGATGGCCCCAGAGACCCTCAGTCCTGTCAATAGGTACAGACGGACCCGGAGACCCTCAGTCCCGTCAATGGGTCCAGACGGACCCGGAGACCCTCAGTCCCGTCAATGGGTCCAGACGGACCCGGAGACCCTCAGTCTAGTCAATGGGTCCAGACGGACCCGGAGACCCTCACCCCCTTGAGGGGGATCAGAAAGCCCGGAGACCCTCACCCCCTTCAGGGGTATCAGATAAGCCCGGAGACCCTCAGTCCCGTCAATGGGTCCAGACGGACCCGGAGACCCTCAGTCCCGTCAATGGGTCTAGACGGACCCGGAGACCCTCAGTCCAGTCAATGGGTCTAGACGGACCCGGAGACCCTCAGTCCAGTCAATGGGTCTAGACGGACCCGGAGACCCTCAGTCCAGTCAATGGGTCCAGACGGACCCGGAGACCCTCAGTCCAGTCAATGGGTCCAGACGGCGCCGCCTGGCCTGTCTGACGGCTCCTCTCCGGACAGTTGTTCTGTTTTTCTGTCTGGGGCCCCGCGGTCTCCCCCCAACCTGTGGGTCCCGATCCCCGCGCCCGGCTCCGCCGCCTCCCCCGGGCCTGTGGCCTCTCTCCGCCGGCGGCGAGATTCCGACTCCCGGAACCCGCCGGAAGGAAAGTTTCTACACGCTGGCGATCGGCGCCACCTCATTCACTCTCCGCTGGAAACAGCACTGCGCACAAATGTCCCACCTGCTGGCAAAAGCACTCCGCAGATTATGTGCATATTTACATATATTTTATAGATCTACACTGAATAAATTATATATTTACTAAACGGTATCATTTTAAGTATACATATATTGCATAAATTATAGATTATACAGAATCATATTTACTTATACAGGCACTAGTTATATAAAACACCATAAATGATATATAATTGTGATTTATATATACATGACACTTTATAAACCACAGGTAATATATATTTTGTACATCTACTGATTTTATACCATTTTTATAGACGTCCACGGCATACAAACAGAAAATGCTGAGTATTTCCAGCATTTTCTGTTTTTCTTTCAGATTTCCAGCATCTGCAGTATTTTGCTTTTGTATAAAAATATGGTATTGGAGCAAGTGTGACACAGACTCTATGTGACTGACATTTTCAAGTGTGGTGGACATGTTAGATACAAGACTTTTATTTATACACTAGCTGATATCCTGTGGTATTGCTTATGCAGTGTCCTAGGCCCAACCATCTTCAGCTGCTTCATCAATGACCTTCCCTCCAACAGAAGGTCAGAAATGGGGATGTTCGCTGATGACTGCACAGTGTTCAGCGCCATTCACAACTCCTCAGATAATAAAGCAGTCCATGCCCGCATGCAACAAGACCTGGACGATGTTCAGGCTTGGGCTGATAAGTGGCAGGTAACATTCACGCAACAGAAGTGCCAGGCAATGACTATCTCCAACAAGCGAGAGTCTAACCACCTCCCCTTGACATTCAACGGTATTACCATCGTCAAATCCCCCACCATCAACATCCTGGGGGTCATTATTGACCAGAAACTTAACTGGACCAGCCACATAAATACTGTGGCAAGAGGAGGTCAGAGGCTAGGTATTCTGCAGCGAGTGTCTCACCTCCTGACTCCCCAAAGCCTTTCCACCATCTACAGGGCACAAGTGAGGAGTGTGATGGAACACTCTCCACTTGCCTGGATGAGTGCAGCTCCAACAACACTCAAGAAGTTCGACACCATACAGGACAAAGCAGTCTGCTTGATTGGCACCCCATCCACCACCTTAAACATTTACTCCCTCCACCACCGGCGTACCGTGGCTGCAGTGTGTACCATCTACAAGATGCACTGCAGCAACGCGCCAAGGCTTCTTCAGCAGCACCTCCCAAACCCGCGACCTCTTTCACCTAGAAGGACAACGGCAGCAGGCGCATGGGAACACCACCACCTCCAAGTTCCCCTCAAAGTCACACACCATCCTGACTTAGAAGTATATTGCCGATCCTTCATCATCGCTGGGTCAAAATCCTGGAACTCCCTCCCTAACAGCACTGTGGGAGTACCTTCACCACACGGACTGCAGCGGTTCAAGGCGGCGGCTCACCACCACCTTCTCAAGGGCAACTAGGGATGGGCAATAAATGCTGGCCTTGCCAGCAACGCCCACATCCCATATATGAATTAACAAATGTTTTAAAAATGCGCAGCTTGAGGGTTGAAGGCATAGTTGTGATTTTCAGCAGCTAAGATGCAGCTATGTTTAACCTGATCAGTTGCTTTGATGCTACTGTTCAAAAGATCAATACAGATGAGAAAATTCATTAGCCTTAAATCACTCTTCCAGAAAGGCCCTACTTTTCCCCCATTGCAACATCCAATATTTTTCTTCAATTAATAGTGTTTTCACCCCCGTCACTCTATCCGGAAGTCTATTCCATGTGTTGATCACGGTGTGAAAAAGAACTCCCTAATATCAGTATGAAATTTACCTTGTACTCATTTGAACCCGTGTCTGTTTGTCCCACTCAAAATTTAGATTGAAGTAATTTTCTAGATTTAACTTATCCATGCAAATTACTATATTATATACTCTTATCAGCTCATCTCTCAGCCTCCTTTTACTTCTGAAAAATCCAAGTTTCTCTAGTTTATCGTCATAACTCAGTTGACTGACACTAGGTATCAGCCTTGTGGCTCTTATCTGAACTGCCTCCAGCACTTGAATGTCTCCATTGTGCCTTGGGGGTGAGAAATGGACACAGTGATGGAGCAGAAAGCACAATCAGAATGTTGGGATATTTTTCTGCATTTCATGTGCTGTATAATGGAAATTGTTGTTGTAGTAACCCCAAACAAGTCTGTGTGTAATACATACAAATGCATGTACCTAGTTGCATATAATATGCAAACATGAACAATATATGTATGTAATATGTTTTTATGCATTTTGCACATTATTTAACTGGATTAGAGAATTTAATAGAGGGATATAGTCTTGCAACTAGCACGTCCATCACACTTCAGAAGGTCAAAGGTATCAAAAAGAGAAAGCCAGTCATTTCCTTCTGGTTTTTCTTGATAACTGAGATAGTTAAGGATGAAACTGAAGGAGATCTACGGGTCTGTGTAGACTCCATGCTCAACATATTTAATCACTGCAAAACAACAAATAGGATGCTGAACTTTACAGTCAAAACAGTAGCGAACAAATTGGAGGAAGTCATTTGTGTACTGTGCGAGTTAGACTGCAGTTTGAGTGCGGTTAAAAAATGCAGACCAAGCCAATGAAGGGGATGCTAGGAGGAGTAGGGATGCCAACACTCCAGGATTGTCCTGGAGTCTCCATAATGGGGCATGAATCTCCTGGGCACTGCTACTGGCAGCCCGAGAAAACATTGCGCTTTAAATTTCTCGCTGCAGCAGTGGCCCCCCTGCTCCTTGGCGCACACTGCATTACAATTAAGCTCAAACAAGCAGCCAACACAAGCAAAGTGACAGGTACCACCATGGAGTCTGGAAAGGAGCTTCACAATGTGTATTTTGGTTCATAGAGCATTAAGCACAATCAGAATGTTGGGATATATTAATTGAAAACTATGACAGTACTACTGCAGGTGTCATTCATTATATCATAATACACAAAACCCTTTTGTTGATGTGGTCATGAACCAGGTGTGATCAACTAATATGTACCTGTCTTCTTTCTAAAGTTGCATCCTAAAGATCTAGAAATGCTCAGCACATTGTGTACCACAAGAACCACACTGAATAAGCTCCACTTTTTAGTGACCACCATAACAGAGATTCAGGATCAAGAACGTCAACATGTATTAAAGCACCACCACAGATGCACTTACCTAGTCTAGAATGTGTAACAGTCCATGACAGAAAGGTAATTGGAAAATTCAGTTGTGGCTGGCAAGTGCCATAGGCTTGCACCTCCTGTGAAGGAGCAGGTAGGAATGGTAGTCGGAAGTACTCAATGTTGTTTGTGAGCTGCACAATACAATGGGTCAGAGGTGGCGGAGGAGGCGGACCTGTGTGGGAGCGGCAGCGGGACCTGAGAGAAGGCGGAGCGGCAATAAAGGAGCGCTGCAGAGGAGGCCCAACACAGGAGGAGGCGGACCTGTGTGGGAGCGGCAGCGACACCTGAGAGAAGGCAGAGCGGCCATAAAGGAGCGCTGCAGAGGAGGCCCGACACCGGAGGAGGCGGACCTGTGTGGGAGCGACAGCGGGACCGGAGAGAAGGCGGAGCGGCAGAGGAGGCCCAACACTGGAGGAGGCGGACCTGTGTGGGAGCGGCAGCGGGACCTGAGAGAAGGCGGAGCGGCCATAAAGGAGCGCTGCGAGTTGGGAAAGAGTCCGAGAGCGGGAGCAGTCAAACAACAACAACAGCGAAACCGCTAAAGTGACGTCACAACCAAGGAAGGAGCTGATTGGTAAGTAGGACCTGGTGAGTATTTCTGCAGTCAAGTCATTGAAGTAAAAGTAAGGTCTCTAGTTTAGAGTAAGTAGTGTTTAAAGTGAAGTAAGGTCCCTAGTGTATTTAATATTCTTTAATTTAAAGGAAGTAAAGGGAGTAAGTTAAGGTTAGGACATGGCAGCGCAGCTCAGCAGCATGGAGTGCTCCTCCTGTGCTATGTGGGAAGTCAAGGACACTTTCGGTGTCCAGGGCGAACACATGTGCAGGAAGTGTCTCCAGCTGAAGCTACTCAAATCTGCATTTCGGAGCTGTAGCTGCGGCTGGACTCACTGTGGAGCATCTGCGAAGCTGAGATCTTCGTGGATAGCATGTTTAACGAGGTGGTCACACCGCAGGTAAAGAGTGCACAGGCAGACAGGGAATGGATGACCGCCAGACAGAGTAAAAGAACTAGGAAAGTAGTGCAGGAGTCCCATGGGTCCATCTCCCTCTCCAACAGATTTTACGTTTTGGACACTGCTGGGGGAGATGGTTTCTCAGGGGAATGCAGCAAGAGCCAAGTCCGTGGCACTACGAGTGGCTCAGCTGCACAGGATGGGAGGAAAAAGAGTGGGAGAGCAATATGATAGGGGATTCTATCATAAGGGGAACAGATAGACGTTTCTGTGGCCGCAGACGTGACTCCAGGATGGTATGTTGCCTCCCTGGTGCCAGGATGTCACTGAACGGCTGCAGGGCATTCTGAAGGGGGAGGGCGAACAGTCAGAGGTCGTGGTTCACATTGGTACCAACGACATAGGTAGAAAGAGGGATGAGGTCCTGCAACAAGAATTTAGGGAGCTAGGTAGCAGATTAAAAAGCAGGACCTCAAAGGTTGTAATCTCTGGATTACTCCCGGTACCACGTGCTAGTGAGTATAGGAATAGGACGATAGAGCAGATGAATGCGTGGCTATAGAGTTGGTGCAGGAGGGAGGGCTTTAGTTTCCTGGATCACTGGGTCTGCTTCTGGGGAAGGTGGGACCTGTACAAGTCGGACCGGTTGCACCTGAACCGGAACAGGACCAACATCCTTGCGGGGAGGTTGGGGGGGGGGGGGCGGGGTTAAACTAACTTGGCAGGGGGATGGGATACAGAGTGGAGCTAAAGTAGGGGGTGATGCACAGCCAAATATAGAGGAAAAAACAAGTCAGCCTGGAAGGCAGGGTAAATATCTAACAGCACAAGGGAGTGTGGCGAGGCTGGATGGAATTTATTTTAATGCAAGGCGTCTTGCGAGTAAGGCAGATGAATTGAAGGTGTTGATGAACACATGGAAGTATGATATTGTTGCTATCACAGAGACATGGTTGAGGGAGGGGCAGGACTGGCAGCTCAATATTCTGGGGTATAGAATCTTCAGGCGAGACAGAGGGGGGTGTAAAAGAGGAGGGGGTGTCGCAATATTAATCAAGGAGTCAATTACTGTAGTAAGGAGGGTTGATATCTTAGCAGGTTCCTCTAATGAGGCCATATGGGTAGAACTTAAAAACAAAAAGGGGGCAAGCACTTTGCTGGGAGTGTACTATAGGCCCCCAAACAGTCAGGGGGAGATAGAGGAACAGATATGTAGGCAAATCTCAGAGAAGTGTAGAAATAATAGGGTAATAATAGGAGGGGATTTCAACTTCCCCAATATTAACTGGGATAGTCAGTGTGTGAAAGGCTTAGAGGGTGCAGAATTCTTAAAGTGCATCCAGGAGAGCTTTTTGAGCCAGCATGTAGAAAGTCCTACAAGAGAGGGGGCGGCATTGGACCTAATTCTAGGGAATGTAGCCGGGCAAGTGGTGGAAGTGTCAGTAGGAGAGCATTTTGGTGACAGTGGCCATAATTCGGTGAGATTTAAGGTAGTCATGGAAAAGGACAAAGATGGACCAGAAATAAAGGTTCTAAATTGGGGGTAGGCTGATTTTAATATGATAAGGCAGGATCTGGCCAAAGTGGACTGGGATCAGCTACTTGTCGGAAAATCCACATCAGAGCAGTGGGAGTCTTTCAGAAAGGAAATAGAGAGAGTACAACGCCAACATGTTCCCGTAAAGGTCAAGAGTGGGACCAACAAGCCCAGGGAACCCTGGATGTCAAGGGATTTACAAGAATGGATTAGGAAAAAAAGGGAGGCTTTTGGCAGATACAAAAGGACTAAAAACAGTGGAAGCTCCAGAGGAGTATAGAAAGTGCAGGGGGGTACTTAAAAAAGAAATTAGGAGAGCGAAGAGGGGGCATGAAAAAACACTGGCGGGCAAAATAAAGGAAAATCCCAAGGTGTTTTATAAGTATATTAAGGGCAAGCGGATAACCAGGGAAAGAGTAGGGACCAAAGTGGCAATCTGTGTGTAGAGCCGGAAGATGTGGGTGAGGTTTTAAATGAATATTTTGCATCTGTGTTCACTATGGAGAAGGACGATGTAGGCATAGAAATCAGGCAGAGGGATTGTGATATACTTGAACAAATTAGTATTGAGAGGGAGGAGGTACTAGCGGTTTTAGCGGGCTTAAAAGTGGATAAATCCCCAGGCCCAGACGATATGTATCCCAGGCTGCTGTGTGAGGCAAGGGAGGAGATTGCAGGGGCTCTGACACAAATTTTCAGAACCTCTCTGGCCACAGGGGAGGTGCCAGAGGACTGCAGGACAGCTAACGTAGTACCATTATTCAAGAAGGGTAGTAGGGATAAACCAGGGAATTACAGGCCAGTGAGCCTAACATCAGTGGCAGGGAAATTACTGGAAAAAATTATGAGGGGCAGAATTAGTCTCCACTTGGAGAGGCAAGGATTAATCAAGGATAGTCAGCATGGCTTTGTCAGGGGGAGATCATGTCTAACCAATTTGATTGAATTTTGAGGGGGTGACTAGGTGTGTGGATGAGGGTAGTGCAGTTGATGTAGTCTACATGGACTTCAGTAAGGCTTTTGACAAAGTCCTGCATGGGAGACTGGTCAAGAAGGTAAGAGCCCATGGGATCCAGGGCAATTTGACACATTGGATCCAAAATGGCTTAGTGGCAGTAGGCAGAGGGTGATGGTCGAAGGTTGTTTTTGGTGACTGGAAGCCTGTGTCCAGTGGTGTACTGCAGGGATCGGTGCTAGGTCCTTTGCTGTTTGTAGTGTACATTAATGATTTAGATATGAATGTAGGAGGTATGATCAGTAAGTTCGCAGATGACACGAAAATTGGTGGAGTGGTAAATAGCGAGGAGGGAAGCCTCAGGCTACAGGACAATATAGACGGGTTGGTCAGATGGGCAGAATAGTGGCAAATGGAATTTAACCCTGAAAAGTGTGAGGTGATGCATTTTGGGAGGACTAACAAGGCAAGGGAATACACAATGAATGGTAGGACCCTAGGAATGACAGAGGATCAGAGCGACCTTGGTGTGCATGTACATAGATCCCTGAAGGCAGCAGGACAGGTAGATAAGGTGGTTAAAAAGGCATATGGGATACTTGCCTTCATTAGCCGCGGCATAGAATATGTGAGCAGGGAGGTTATGATGGAGCTGTACAAAACGCTAGTTAGGCCACAGCTGGAATACTGTGTGCAGTTCTGGTCGCCACACTACAGGAAGGATGTGATTGCATTGGAGAGGGTGCAGAGGAGATTCACCAGGATGTTACCTGGGCTGGAGCGCTTCAGCTATGAAGAGAGACTGGACAGGCTGGGGCTGTTTTCCTTAGAGCAGAGAAGTTTGAGGGGGGACCTGATTGAGGTGTACAAAATTATGAGGGGCATAGATAGGGTAGATAGAAAGGAACTTTTCCCCTTAGTAGAGGGGTCAATAACCAGGGGGCATAGTTTCAAGGTAAGGGGCAGGAGGTTTAGAAGGGATTTGAGGAAAAACTTTTTCACCCAGAGGGTGTTAGGAATCTGGAACCTACTGCCTGAAAGGGTGGTAGAGGCAGGAACCCTCACAACATTCAAGAAGCATTTCGATGAGCACTTGAAACGTCATAGCATACAAGGCTACGGACCAAGTGCTGGAAAATGGGATTAGAATAGACAGGGCTTGATGGCCGGCACGGACACGATGGGCCGAAGGGCCTCTTTCTGTGCTGTATAACTCTATGACTCTATGACTCTAGGTTGAGGATATCTGCACAATTATGTGGTGGATCACATAACAGCTATATCAGATCCATTATGGAAGAAATATCGTTCAACACAATGGTTGCAGAAGACGTTCTTATGGTTTGAGCAAGTTAAGAACAACAACAGTGGATGTAGCTTTAACTATGGCTACATCCAGAATAAGATCAACTCTGCAAAGGGCTGTCTGTGCAGATGGTAGAACATGGAGCAAAATTGCAATCACGTATGAGGGAAGGTTTTGAAGAGCTCAGAAAATGACCTTCAGTTGATTGGATAGTCAACTGGAGCATCAACTTGTGGAAAGCAGTAGAACAAAAGCTTTGGACAAAAAATATCAAAATGTTCAGAAACGATGGGTCCTTATGACAAAAACAAAACGTATTTTTGTCTTGATTTTTTGGGGATTTGCTATTGAAGGCCACAGTAGACACAGGGTTAAGATCAATTATTATTGGCTGCTTGTTGCAAGTTGGAAATAATTTACTTTACAGTCTGACTAATATTCCACCTCAGGGCAAGGCAGAGATAAACATAGCTCTGCAAGTCCTCGGTATGCATGGTTTGATTGCTGCCATTGTATGTGGATGGGGCCATCTGGCAGTTGAAAGTATTTTGAATAGATCAATTAAATTAACCACTTCATTCAATTATAAACATCTTATGTAGATGACAAAGAATGGTGATCCCATTAGTATCTTGAAGGGAAATGGAGTTTTCTGTTAATGGTCTTTGGTTCTGTACACCATCAAAGGATTTTAAATTATACTTCTGTGGTAGCATTTACCTCAAAAGACAAGTCTACAACCAGCAGAAGGCCTGTGCTGGTTTGAGTCCGTAGTAGTTTTTCACTATGCAAGAGATGAGCAACCATTTCCGGGGAGCTAGTTACATTGAAAGATAGCTCAGGGGAAGCATCTTTGATGTTTAACACATTATGAAGAATAACATTTGGAAATCACTGTAAGTACACTGTTTTGTACTGAGTATTGTTCATTTACCTGTTCTATGTTAAATAAAATGGTTTGTTGCTTTACAGACTGAGTCTTGATCTGAAGACGAGGAGAATCGTGTGGCAGGATGTGGTACATTTCCGTAAGTTGGGGCACAGTGGCACGGGTTCTCTGTTTGATCCCCGGGTCTTCCTATTGTTTACTTAGTTGCTGGGCAGATTGCAGGGGACAATGAAGTCGTCTTACAGGAGCAGTTGACAACACAGAAATTGAGAATATCCACTGTAAAAATCCAAAAATCTAACAGACCTTTTATGGGACAAAGACCACCAGAGGATCTGACATGGACTGCGAGTGCAGAACTAGAATACAGGAGGGCAAAATGTACATAGAGTAGTTTATGTGAATGCATTTCTGGCTATCCGTTAATGGTGCATTCAGAAAAGAACGGGGTAAATATCTGGTTAGGAATGGGATAATAGCGATCCACCCCAATTGCAAGCTATAGACGAAGCAAATTTACTCTCTTTTTATCACACATCATCTCTATTTTTCACCTGTCTTCCAATTACTTAGCCTACTGTAACTTTCCCTTTAATGTTCCAGCACTCATTATGGAAAAGTGCTGCTCCTATACTCAGCATGTAAGTGCAGGCAAGTTTGGCAACTCATGGGGAGTTGTGGGTACATATCCAGTTTACTATTAGAGTCTAGAGTTTAAGAGCCAAAATCCTCTGCATAAATTTGGAGTGGTTTTGATTCGTAAAATGCGCAGTAAATATCTAAACATAATTCTCAATTAGTTGCCACGAATCTCAAGTTACAAGTTTAATGTATGACAAATAAATTAAAATAATTTGATCAAACACACAGTGAAAATGGAACTACTGTTGGCCCTAGTGACATAGAACAAAAAGACTATTCCTAGTCTCTTTATAATTCTAAGCAAAACCTTAATCCTCAGAAGACAGACAAACCTAATCCCAAATGGGGTATGACCACAACAATCATCATAGGGAACAACCCAAGACTATTTTAATGTAAAAAGAATGCAATTCAGTTGTGTACAGATTGCCAGGAACATTAAAAAACTGACCAAAGATTTCTTTAAAGGGAAATCATCTTGATGAAAAAGTGGCAAGTTTCTTTCTTTAAATAAAAAACACACAAAACATCAACATAAAATCACATCAATATGTACATGATGTCAGTTCTTCTTTCTCCCTCCTAAAAAGGGTTTTCTTTTGCCATATTTTCCTCAAGACAGTACCTTTAGCAAACAGATCAGTCAAACCTTTGCGTTTCACCCATCAGGGTAGATTTTGACTTTTGGGCAGAGTGCCTCCCATTCCGGCGGCGAAGAGTCCCTGGCCTCATTTAAATTCGGCAGGTAAAGCTGCAGGGCGCCAATCAAGCATCCTGACACAGCTCAGCAGATTGAAGCCTGAAGACTGGGCCGGAGCTGCCGCCAGCAAGCTAAGTTGTTGGGGGAGGAGGGGTCCCGGTGCGGCAGCGGCCCAGATTATTTGTGTGGGCCCCAGAAGAGCATTCCTATTTACGTCACAGGACTCCAATTTTCATATTAAAAGGGGCCTATCGCCTGAAGTAGGTAGGCCCTTTGGGCACCCAGCAGTAGGCCTCTTTTCAAATGGAGCGGGCCGTAACGCTGGTGTTAACGGGGCGGTATGGCTACTGACCCCATTTTGAAGCCTTTACTATCCTGTTAACACCAGGCGAGGGCACTCAAAACCGACCCCATCAACTTTCCTGCAACAGTATCACACTGTACTCAAATGCCCTTCAGTCAACCACAAATAACCTTTATCATCAAGGCTGGCCAGTCGGGTATTCAGAGATAAGGAGCTGTGCAGTTATCTGGAGAACATAGACTCTACTGGCCAAGTAAAATTAAGTCTTCCTTGAATTCACAACAAAGTAGAGAATTATTGCGATGAACACAATAGGCAAAATCAATAGAATCAACAGTATATGTGATCGCCTGGATCTGAGACTATAGGAGACCACAATCTGACTGATGCCATTTTCATGGCAACAACAGTCATAGTTGCCAATTGCATTCCCTGT
The DNA here is from genome assembly GCA_030390025.1 of Squalus acanthias. Lineage (NCBI taxonomy): Eukaryota > Metazoa > Chordata > Chondrichthyes > Squaliformes > Squalidae > Squalus > Squalus acanthias. Next base: position 157,108,990 of record CM059427.1, read on the forward strand.
TACTAGTAGTCCTGTGCTGTGGTAATCAAAGGTTATGTTCTTGTTCGGAGTCAACCACGCACAGCGGGCTACTGAAGACGAGGACTTGCAGTTGAGCAACACGTCCGAATGATGATCAACGACCAGAATAATTTCTTCTGCAGTTTCTAAAATACAAGAAAATATTATGGCAGCACCCTTGAGGATAAAAAAAAATAACGTTTTAAATCGTTGAGCACAACATTCGTTTTAAATTGGTCTAAATTAACTCTTTGCTCACCAAAAACTGTTTCTTGAAATTTAATCAGATTACCCGAATCCTAAAAGAATTAAAACCCACCTCTGGTATAGGTGAAGAGCTAGTCAGTAGGACAGGGAAGAGCTGCAGTAGGGCCATGAATAGTTTTCCCAGTTCCACAGTAATTACCAAAATAAATATATTCAGAAGCAAATCCATTTGGCTTTGAGCTAATACATAATTTAAATTTGTAAATATTGCATTACACAGCAGTAGGACATGGGTTAAAAGACAAGGCCCAAAAGAATCAACTACCCAAATTGACCTAATTTTCCCCCCTGTCCAAACCCCTCCCGATTTGAATCAATCAGGCATGACATTTGGTTTGACCCTCAAACTGAGGTGTGCTTGGGCAGTGTTACTATCGATCTCTTGGATCTAATTGGAACTGGCATGAATATTAAAATATGCTTGGGATCTCAGATATGACGGGACAGTGTCCAACAAATGACTAACTACTCAACCCAGTTTCCCCAACAAAGAGCAAGATCACCTCGTCTAGCTGGGTTGAATTGGAACCCAGCTTGCAGAGAGGAAAAGACAGCGTTCGGATTTGCTGCACCAGTTATTCCCCATCAGCGAGACAGCTATTCCCTCTATCTGGCTGGGTTGCCCAAAGAGGTATTTTTTCCCTTTAACTTCTTCCTATATACTGCTGCTTCTGACACTATTCCTTTGTAAGGGATTACTACTCCACAACTGCCACCAATCTTGCTCAGTGATCCACTGTCAGAGAAGGCACTTTGGACAGTATGGATGCCGACAGTTTTTTTTCTAATTTCCATGGGAATAAAGTCCCATGTGAATCCATTAGTTGCATGACCAATGCCAGGTGGAACCTGCACAGTGAGTGTATATGAGTTTGGACTTCAAAGACAATTATTCTGTTTCAGAGTGCTTTACTAGGGAGTTCAATGCTCCAGAGCTTTGCTTTAAATCATTGGCTCGCATGCTTGGTAACATCCATACAACCCAAGTGACAGTCCAGCTCATTACCTGTTTGTGGTGGGCACAATGCTGCAGCATTGCCTTTCTTAATATCTTGTAAGAAGTCACTGCAAAACAAAAGAAACATCCAGATTCAATCCAACAGAATAGAGCCCAGCATCACCTCCATTGGACCACCTCTCATTAGCAGTCTTTCAGTCATCACAGTATCTTGCATACACTGGCCATTACCTTTAACAGAGTGGTAAACATTGAACTTTAAAACCAGCAGAGGATGGCACAGTGGGTTAGGCATTGAGCTTCAACCTCAGACCTTAAGCTTCAAATACAACCCACAATGACTGTAAGGATCCAAAACTGTCCACAATTCAGCATAAATTGCTACTAAATTTACACTAAAGTAAACAGTCTTAAATCAGAGGTTAAAAGGATCACTGGTGTGAGAATGGAAGTTATATACTGGTGCAGTAATGGACACTTTGAAGTTGGCGTTAAGGCACACTGGTTCAGACGAGGTGCCTGGATTCTAATTCAAGCTACAACTGACTAGATCTGCCACGACCCTGACTGGATGGGGCCAATAAACCTAGGCCTCATTGTCTCGGCACAATTGCCAGTAAAATGATGCTCAGGAAACAGTTGTGTCTGCTAGTGAGGGATCTTAGCACAACCAACTAGCAACACTAATCTCATATCTCCATCTAAATCGGAGCACAGCGTGCAAATTAGTCTCCAGTTGGCAATCAATTGCATGAAAGCAAGCTGTAGCTTTCTCTACAGCGGAGTGAGACCTACGGGCACAAATTGTTCAACGTGAACAATGACGAGCTCAGAAAATGCTGGAAATACTCAGCAGGTCAGGCAGCATCTGTGGAGAGAGAAACAGAGTTAATGTTTCAGGTGAATGACCTTTTGTCAGGGTTCTGATGAAAGGTCATCGACCTGAAACGTTAACTCTTTCTCTCTCTACAGATGCTGCCTGGCCTGCTGAGTATTTCCAGCATTTTCTGTTTCTCTTTCAGATTTCCAGTATCCACAGTATTTTGCTATTGTATTAGTGTTTGGTTCACTGCCACTTCTCTTCTAGGAATGCCCACCTTGAAGAAGTTCTGCTCTTCTCTCCGACAGGATTTCCGTTTGTCTCTTTTACCTTGTTCATCTTCATTGCTTTCTGTTTCCCTTCTCGTGTTTGATCAGGTATCTACCAATACGCGCTTTCACAGCCACATCTGTTTCCTCAGCAACTGTCTCTGGCTCCGACTTATTCCACATGGATTCCAACTGAAATTCCACCCTTCGTGTTTCGGATCCACCCAGGATTACAGATATCTCCAAGATATTCAGTGTATCGCGAACTACTGCTCTCGCCACATCCTGAGATCCACGCTGAATGCCATGCATCGCCACATGAACACTCTCGACCTCTCTCTTCAGCAGCACCGACTCACTCTATCTCAAAGCTGTCCCGGTCCGCAGTTCCATTTCATCCTTCACATCATCCGGCACTTTAACAAAAAACTATTTTTCTTCCTTTCGGGTGTCAAGGATATGAGTTCTGACGAAGGGTCATCGACTCGAAACGTTAACTCTTTCTCTCTCCACAGATGCTGCCTGACCTACTGAGCATTTCCAGCATTTTCTGTTTCAATTACTGTTTAAACCCTGGTCTAAGTGCAATCCTGGTCCTAGGATAAACTCCAGGAGCAAGGGACTATTACTTATTTGCACTAAGTGATACTACGGTTGAAGGAAGCAGTGGCTGCTCTTGTCGCTCACACACTGCTCCCTCAATGTTAATATTGGGAATAGAATGCACCCCCAATTGGAGACAATTGCCTTGCCTTGCTCGAGGAGGGATGGGCTCACATGTTTGCATTTACAGTGCAGTTAACTCAGCAGATTTTAATTTCCTGTGCTTCATAGAGTGACTGACTGTGCTCCATAGATGTGCCAAAAGTTTAATCTACTGATTTAATTGCAGTACAAATGCAGACAAGTCCCTCAGGTGAGGAACCCAACTATTTCCACCACACTACAATTAATGATTTAAAAAAGTCTGACTCAGACAACGGCAACTCCACGTTGTAAAAAAAATTAATTTTATGTTTTAAAGGAACGTGATCTTAGAAAACTTAGCTAATTACTTTTCTTCTCCAGAGGATATTGATGGGATTAGAAGATGATGCTTAAAAGCACCTTTCCCCCTCCCCTTCCCCTCCCCACACACACACACACACTCCAGTTTCTTTTCTAACTTATTCTTACTGACGAACAGTTCAGTTCGCCAATGTCCAATGGTCATAAATTATATCTCAGCATCCTTTAGGGGGAAAAAATGGCAGAGAAACTGGAAATAAAACTCACCGGCAGCAGCAGTGGCCCTGGGTGGAGCCCTGAGTGCGGGTTAAACAGAGTGCTGTGAGTTGGGAATTGGTTCTTACTTTACACCAAGGAAAGAGACCGAGAGCAGGAGCAGTCAAACAACAACAACTGCGAAACCGCTAAAGCGACGTCACAACCAGGGAAGGAGCTGATTGGCAAGTAGGACCTGGTGAATATTTCTACAGTCCAGTCGAAGTAAAAGTAAGGTCTCTAGTTTAGAGTAAGTAGTGTTTAAAGGGAAGTAAGGTCCCCAGTATATTTAATATTCTTTAATTTAAAGGAAGTAAAGGGAGTAAATTAAGGGTAGGACAGGGCAGGGCAGCTCGGCAATGTGGAGTGCTCCTCCTGTGCTATGTGGCAAGTCAGGGACACTTTCGGTGTCCAGGGCGAACACGTGTGCAGGAAGTGTCTCCAGCTGCAGCTACACGAAATCCGCGTTTCGGAGCTGGAGCTGCGGCTGGAGTCACTGTGGAGCATCCGCGAAGCTGAGATCTTCGTGGATAGCACGTTTAACGAGGTGGTCACACCGCAGATAAAGAGTGCACAGGCAGACAGGAAATGGGTGACTGCCAGACAGAGTAAAAGAACTAGGAAGGTAGTGCAGGAGTCCCCTGGGTCCATCTCCCTCTCCAACAGATTTTCCGTTTTGGACACTGATGGGGGAGATGGTTTCTCAGGGGAATGCAGTAAGAGCCAAGTCCATGGCACTACGAGTGGCTCATCTGCACAGGAGGGGAGGAAAAAGAGTGGGAGAGCAATAGTGATAGGGGATTCTATCGTAAGGGCTAACAGATAGACATTTCTGTGGCCGCAGACGTGACTCCAGGATGGTATGTTGCCTCCCTGGTGCCAGGGTCAAGGATGTCACTGAATGGCTGCAGGGCATTCTGAAGGGGGAGGGTGAACAGTCAGAGGTCATGGTTCACATTGGTACCAACGACATGGGTAGAAAGAGGGATGAGGTCCTGCAACAAGAATTTAGGGAGCTAGGTAGCAGATTAAAAAGCAGGACCTCAAAGGTTGTCATCTCTGGATTACTCCCAGTGCCACGTGCTAGTGAGTATAGGAATAGGAGGATAGAGCAGATGAATGCGTGGCTAAAGAGTTGGTGCAGGAGGGAGGGCTTTAGTTTCCTGGATCACTGGGTCTGCTTCTGGGGAAGGTGGGACCTGTACAAGTCAGACAGGTTGTGTGGTAACACAATACAGCTTCCTGTGACTCGAACTTTATTGCATCACTTCCTGTGATTAGTCCAGGATAAATACTGGACTGATCAGTTGGATCCTGGAGAGGCATAGAGTAAGACCTCTTTTGTATGTAGCACCTTTTTAGTTGATTAAAGCTTACTTTAAGTTCACCACGTGTAAGGCTCATTCTTACGACAATTTAATCAACTTTGAAAAACTTTGCACTCAAACTTTTTGGACGAACTCGGAACTAAGGATCCAGGGAATCACCCATCATGGAAAACATCCTTAAACCATCGCGTCTTGACTTGGACCCAAACACCCCAGCAGCCGGTAAGGTGTGGAAACACTGGTATCGCACGTTTGACAATTTTCTTGAATATTGCAAGGCTGATGATGACTCAAAGTTGCGGATACTCATCAACTGTGTCACCCCGAATGTATTTCAGTATGTGGAGGAATGGGGCAGTTACGAGGAGGCAATTCGGACGCTTAAGAGACTATATACTAAGACACCGAATGAGGTCTATGCCAGACATCTACTAGCTACAGCCCAACAAGGGCCGGAGGAATCCATTGATAAATTCCTCCAAGAGCTTCGCAGACTTAGTATGGACTGTAACTTTCAGGCGGCCTCAGCTGAGCTGTACCGTGAAGAAATGATCCGTGATGCTTTCATCTGCGGGCTTGCCTCCCCATTTATACGCCAGCGTCTACTGGAAAGTAAGACACTTGAGCTTCAAAGAGCTTATGACATGGCTTGCTCTCTAGATCTGGCAAAAAGAAATGCAGACCTTTATACAGTGCCCAGACCTCGGTCTACTGCCTTAACTACAGTCAGGCAATTTAAGAGGCCACAGTTGAACTCTATTAGGGAGGTCTTTATCCCTGACGATCAATCTGATGACTTCACTGATGAAGAGGATGATGACCCCACTGTGGCAGCCTCTTGGCAATCTAAGAAATGCTTCTTTTGTGGTGATGAGTTTCACCCTCGGAAATTCTGCCCTGCTCGCAATGCGTTTTGCAGTCATTGCAACAAAAAGGGTAATTTTGCAAAGGTTTGCCTATCAAGAGCCTCTACGAGGGCTTATCAAGCTAAGTCCTACCGAACTGCCCCGGTAAGGGCCTATCAAGATGTTCCGGCTAAAATCTATCGTGCTTCCTCTTGGGTTTCCTCTCGAAGAAACACACCAAGAGTTTCAGCCACTCTTTGTGCAACGACACCAATTACAGCTGCTTGTCCTCAGAACCTATTCCATGCAGCTACAAAAGCATCAATTAATGGACATACTTTAGATGCCTTAATTGACTCAGGTAGCACTGATAGTTTCATTAGGGAACAGATTGTTGTAGAGTTAAAGCTACATGTTTTCCCATCGGACCAGGCAATTGCGATGGCTCAGTCATCACTTAATACCAGAATTTCTGGCTTTTGTATGGTTGAAATAACACTTAATGGTCACAGGTATCCCTCCACCCGGCTTTCGGTGCTCAAGGACTTATGTAGTGATCTTATCTTAGGGCTGGATTTTCAAAAGCAGCATAAGCTCACCATTGAGTTCGGCGGATCCAAACCTGAACTCACTATTTCTAATATACGACCTCGATTACCGTTCTGTGCATTGTCAGCAGCTTCACTGGATGAACCCTCACTGTTTACCAGTATCCCTCCTCGATGCAAACCGATTATAACAAAGTCACGACGTTTCAGTCAGGAAGACCAGTCTTTTATTGCGGCTGAGATTTCTCGGCTTTTAGCAGAGGATATCATCGAGTCTTGTTCGTCGCCATGGCACGCCCAGGTCGTTATTGTTAAGAACCCTCTACAACCTCACAAGAAACGGCTGTGCATTGACTATTCACAGACCATCAATCAATATACGGACTTGGACGCATACCCATTGCCGCGCATCGATGATATGGTTAATAAACTGGCTGAGTACACGGTGTTCTCAACATATGATCTGAAAAGTGCCTATCATCAGGTACCCTTGAAGGTCTCAGACAAGCAGTATACGGCCTTTGAAGCCAATGGACGGCTGTATCAATTTCGTCGCCTCCCCTTTGGGGTCACTAATGGAGTGGCTGTCTTCCAGCGAGCAATGGATGACCTGGTCAAACAGGAAGACTTGAAGGATACGTTTCCTTATCTGGACAATATTACTGTCGCAGGTCGCAATCAGCGGGAACATGACGCCAATCTCCAACGATTTTGGGATGCACTCCAGCACCGTAATTTGACATTAAATGCGGCTAAATCCATTGAGTCACAACCATCAACATCCTTGGCTATTGTGTGGGCAGTGGCATCATTAAACCTGACCCTGAAAGGCTTCGCCCACTCCAAGAACTCCCGCCACCTAAGAATCCGGCCTCCTTGCGCCGGGCCCTCGGCCTGTTTGCATACTATGCTAAATGGATTCCTAACTTCTCGGACCGAATCCAACCTCTACTGAAGGCCAGCACATTCCCACTAGACACAGCGGCTGTTGCAGCCTTTAACCTCCTGAAAAAACAGTTGGAGAAAGCGGCTCTTCACTCCATCGATGAGAGTCTTCCTTTTGTGGTTGAGTGTGATGCCTCGGAGGTGGCGATCTCGGCCACTCTGAATCAGGAAGGTCGTCCGGTGGCATTTTTGTCCAGGACTTTTCAAGGGGCTGAGCTACATTATCCTCCAGTCGAGAAAGAAGCTACAGCCATCATAGAGGCAGTACGGAAGTGGACTCATCTCCTAGCTCGCCAGCACTTTACCTTAATCACGGACCAGCGATCGGTCGCCTTCATGCTCGATAATCGAAAACGGACCAAAATTAAAAATAATAAAATCCAGCTTTGGCGGCTGGAATTGGCCTCTTTTGGTTACACCATCCACTATCGACCTGGCAAGGAGAATGTGGCTCCGGATACCCTCACACGAGCATTCTGCTCCGCCATGGCACCCTCTACGCTCGTAGACATCCATGATGGGTTGTGTCATCCGGGCGTTACTCGCATGCTACACTTCGTGCGGTCCCGAAATCTCCCATTCTCTACCGGGGATGTAAAGAAGATGTGCTCGGACTGCAGAGTCTGTGCGGAATTGAAACCTCAGTTTTTCCGACCCTCGGGTGGTATACTCATACATGCGACCCAGCCAATGCAACGGCTTAGCATCGATTTTAAGGGGCCGTTGCCCTCTTCAACTCGCAACACTTATCTATTGACCATGGTCGATGAGTATTCCCGTTTTCCGTTTGCCTTTCCCTGCCCCAATATGCTGACGACCACGGTTATCAGCTGCCTTGAGCAGGTATTTGCTTTCTGTGGCATGGCATCCTATGTTCATTCGGATCGGGGCCCTTCTTTTATGTCAGGAGAACTCAAGGCCTATCTCTCGGAACGGGGTATTGCTGCCAGCAAAACGACGCCTTATCATCCGGTCGGGAATGGGCAAGTCGAGCGTTATAACGCTATCATCTGGAATGCGGTACGTCTGGCTTTGAGATCTCGGGGCCTACCCAACCAGCAATGGGAAGCAGTACTTCCAGACGCATTACACTCCACACGGTCCCTCCTTTCGACCGCCACAAATACGACGCCTCATGAACGGTTCTTCCGATTTCAGCGTCGCTCATCCTATGGGATATCTCTCCCGTCGTGGCTGACTGCACCGGGACCAGTGCTACTCCGAAGATATGTTCGGGCGTCTAAGAATGACCCCCTGGTAGATGAGGTTGAGCTCACTGACGTCAACCCTACCTACGCCTATATTCGGTATCCTGACGGTCGGGAATCTACCGTGTCATTGCGGGATCTGGCTCCCTGCCCGCCGAAACATAGAGGGACACCAGGGGATGATATTGTACCAGGCACATCTCTGGGCTTGCCAGGTGCCTCTCATCACGATCTGGATCTGACGCCGGCTGGTACCTCACTCCAGCGTGCCGACCTGGGGCAGACTGACTATGAGCCCGTCGGGGCTCGCACGCGCAGCCACGATCCACCCCGTACCGTACGCTCGGAAACGGATCTGCCACAGCCCTGCCCGACACCCGTTCGGGCACCGGTACACAGTCAGGATCGTCCTGACCCCTCAGAGCGGGCTGGATCACTCGGACACTGGTCCACGGCCCGCAGCGGGTAAACGGGCTAGGAGCCCTCTACCGCTACGAGAACCCAAACGGTGCGGCTCTCCCTCGTCCAGCGGCTACGAAATGGAGGGAGCATCCCGGCCTCCTAATATTTTGGGGGGGGGGAGAATGTGGTAACACAATACAGCTTCCTGTGACTCGAACTTTATTGCATCACTTCCTGTGATTAGTCCAGGATAAATACTGGACTGATCAGTTGGATCCTGGAGAGGCATAGAGTAAGACCTCTTTTGTATGTAGCACCTTTTTAGTTGATTAAAGCTTACTTTAAGTTCACCACGCGTAAGGCTCATTCTTACGACAGGTTGCACCTGAACCGGAACAGGACCAACATCCTTGCGGGGAGGTTTGCGAGTACTGTTGGGGTGTGCTTAAACTAACTTGGCAGGGGGATGGGATACGAAGTGGAGCTATTGTAGGGGGTGATGCACAGTCAAATATCGAGGAAAAAACAAGTCAGCCTGGAAGGCAGAGCAAATATGTAACGGCACAAGAGAATATGGCAAGGCTGGATGGCATTTATTTTAATGCAAGGAGTCTTGCGAGTAAGGCAGATGAATTGAAGGTGTTGATGAACAAATGGAAGTATGATGTTGTTGCTATCACAGAGACATAGTTGAGGGAGGGGCAGGATTGGCAGCTCAATATTCCGGGGTATAGAATCTTCAGGCGAGACAGAGGGGGGTGTAAAAGAGGAGGGGGTGTCGCAATATTAATCAAGGAGTCAATTACTGCTGTAAGGAGGGATGATATCTTAGCAGGTTCCTCTAATGAGGCCATATGGGTAGAACTTAAAAACAAATAGGGGGCAAGTACTTTGCTGGGAGTGTACTATAGGCCCCCAAACAGTCAGGGGGAGATAGAGGAACAGATATGTTGGCAAATCTCAGAGAAGTGAAATAATAGGGTAATAATAGGAGGGGATGTCAACTTCCCCAATATTAACTGGGATAGTCAGTGTGTGAAAGGCTTAGAGGGTGCAGAATTCTTAAAGTGCATCCAGGAGAGCTTTTTGAGCTAGCATGTGGAAAGTCCTACAAGAGAGGGGGCGGCACTGGACCTAATTCTAGGGAATGTAGCCGGGCAAGTGGTGGAAGTGTCAGTAGGAGAGCATTTTGGTGACAGTGACCATAATTCGGTGAGATTTAAGGTAGTCATGGAAAAGGACAAAGATGGACCAGAAATAAAGGTTCTAAATTGGGGGAAGGCTGATTTTAATATGATAAGGCAGGATCTGGCCAAAGTGGACTGGGATCAGCTACTTGTAGAAAAATCCACATCAGAGCAGTGGGAGTCTTTCAGAAAGGAAATAGAAAGAGTACAACGCCAACATTTTCCCGTAAAGGTCAAGAGTGGGACCAACAAGCCCAGGGAACCCTGGATGTCAAGGGATATACAAGAATGGATTAGGAAAAAAAGGGAGGCTTTTGGCAGATACAAAAGGACTAAAAACAGTGGAAGCTCTAGAGGAGTATAGAAAGTGCAGGGGGGTACTTAAAAAAGAAATTAGGAGAGCGAAGAGGGGGCATGAAAAAACACTGGCGGGCAAAATAAAGGAAAATCCCAAGGTGTTTTATAAGTATATTAAGGGCAAGAGGATAACCAGGGAAAGAGTAGGGACCAAAGTGGCAATCTGTGTGTAGAGCCAGAAGATGTGGGTGAGGTTTTAAATGAATATTTTGCATCTGTATTCACTATGGAGAAGGACGATGTAGGCATAGAAATCAGGCAGGGGGATTGTGATATACTTGAACAAATTAGTATTGAGAGGGAAGAGGTACTAGCGGTTTTAGCGGGATTAAAAGTAGATAAATCCCCAGGCCCTGACGAGATGTATCCCAGGCTGCTGTGTGAGGCAAGGGAGGAGGTTGCAGGGGCTCTGACAGCTAACGACTGGAGGATAGCTAACGTAGTACCATTATTCAAGAAGGGTAGTAGGGATAAACCAGGGAATTACAGGCCAGTGAGCCTAACATCAGTGGTAGGGAAATTATTGGAAAAAATTATGAGGGACAGAATTAGTCTCCACTTGGAGAGGCAAGGATTAATCAAGGATAGTCAGCATGGCTTTGTCAGGGGGCGATCGTGTCTAACCAATTTGATTGAATTTTGAGAGGGGGTGACTAGGTGTGTGGATGAGGGTAGTGCAGTTGATGTCGTCTACATGGACTGCAGTAAGGCTTTTGACAAAGTCCCACATGGGAGACTGGTCAAGAAGGTAAGAGCCCATGGGATCCAGGGCAATTTGGCACATTGGATCCAAAATTGGCTTAGTGGCAGTAGGCAGAGGGTGATGGTCGAAGGTTGCTTTTGTGACTGGAAGCCTGTGTCCAGTGGTGTACCGCAGGGATCGGTGCTGGGTCCTTTGCTGTTTGTAGTGTACATTAATGATGAAGGTAGGAGGTATGATCAGTAAGTTCGCAGATGACACGAAAATTGGTGGAGTGGTAAATAGCGAGGAGGGAAGCCTCAGGCTACAGGACAATATAGACGGGTTGGTCAGATGGGCAGAACAGTGGCAAATGGAATTTAACCCTGAAAAGTGTGAGGTGATGCATTTTGGGAGGACTAACAAGGCAAGGGAATACACAATGAATGGTAGGACCCTAGGGAGGACAGAGGATCAGAGCGACCTTGGTGTGCATGTACATAGATCCCTGAAGGCAGCAGGACAGGTAGATAAGGTGGTTAAAAAGGCATATGGGATACTTGCCTTCATTAGCCGCGGCATAGAATATGAGAGCAGGGAGGTTATGATGGAGCTGTACAAAATGCTAGTTAGGCCACAGCTGGAATACTGTGTGCAGTTCTGGTCGCCACACTATAGGAAGGATGTGATTGCATTGGAGAGGGTGCAGAGGAGATTCACCAGGATGTTACCTGGGCTGCAGCGCTTCAGCTATGAAGAGAGACTGGACAGGCTGGGGTTGTTTTCCTTAGAGCAGAGAAGGCTGAGGGGGGACCTGATTGAGGTGTACAACATTATGAGGGGCATAGATAGGGTAGATAGAAAGGAACTTTTCCCTTTAGTAGAGGGGTCAATAACCAGGGGGCATAGTTTCAAGGTAAGGGGCAGGAGGTTTAGAGGGGATTTGAGGAAAAACTTTTTCACCCAGAGGGTGGTTGGATTCTGGAACTCATTGCCTGAAAGGATGGTAGAGGCAGGAACCCTCACAACATTCAAGAAGCATTTGGATGAGCACTTGAAACGCCATAGCATACAAGGCTACGGACCAAGTGCTGGAAAATGGGATTAGAATAGATAGGGCTTGATGGCCGGCGCGGACACGATGGGCCGAAGGGCCTCTTTCTGTGCTGTATAACTCTTTGACTCTAAAACAGGAGCTTGATCTTCTATTGAGTGGAATGTGCATTATATAAACAATAAAATATAACAAAGCATTTTTCATACTCCATTTTAGCCACTAGATGTCATGTTCACCCTGACTATCCCAGTTCTCCCCCAGTTCTCTTACTCAAACTCCTGAATTTCCTTCACTGTCCTTAGCAAGTTTCCTTCAGTGTCCTTAACATCGATAACATTCACATTTACTTAGATTTGCTTCTGTTCTTTGAATCTGTATATTTTTTTCCAGTATATATATATATATATTTTTTAAAAGGAACATTAACTATTAGTTTTAATCTGAAATTTGTTTTTTTTTGAGACGCGACAAAATGTTTGAAATTTCTTTTGCAGCGAATAGTTTTGGGATGGAGCACTCATGTGGAAATCACTAAAAACTAAAGTGGCTAGAATTTGTTGGCATTATTTGTTCAAAAAGATTTTTTTTAAACTAGAACAGTTTACCGAGTTGTTAGACCCGAAAAAAACAAAACTGAGATCCACTTCTAAACATGGGTTGGTGGCAATGGATCATGTCTGGGAAAGAGGCTCCTTCCCTGGTATACTGGCAGCAGGGTGTAAACCAGACTATAATGGTGGAGCTCAATTTTACTGTTTCACTCACAGCAGGGACCACACTGAGTAAAGAGCAGAGATTGCACATCCGCTGCAAAAAGTTTTGATAAACCGTTCTTCGTACTCTTGAGGCATCTTCTGCTGGCACTGGGAGTCGTGGAGGTGCCCTTTCACCCCAATGGATGAGTGCCGGTCTGTACTGTGTGCCGATCCTTCCTTGGCAAGTAGCGAAACACGTTGGAGAACTACTGGACCCTTCTTGAAAAGCACATCATACAACACAGGAGGTCATTCGGCCCATCGTGCCTGTGCCAGCTCTTTGAAAGAGCTACCAATTAGTTCCACTCCCCCCGCTCTTTCCGCATAACCCTGCAAATTTTTCCCTTTCAAGTGTTTATCCAATTACCTTTTGAAAGTTACTATTGAATCTGCTTCCACCACCCTTTCAGGCAGCGCATTCCAGAACATAACTCGTTGCTCATGTCCCTCCTGACTTTTTTGTGCAATTGGGACCCCGATTTAAAATTTAGTGTTTCTGTACGGGTTTCCAAGGGGTTGGGAAACTCGGCAGTGAAAGGGAAGCGGGAGCTGCTGGCTCCACAAGTGCCACTTTCAGCACTTCTTGTAGGCCAGGAGGAACAGGAGTGCTCCCCCCAGGCCCCTCAAGAAATCCTTCAGCCTCCCCCCAGCCCCCCAGATCGTCGACCTCTCCCCAGATCGCCGACCTCTCCCCAGCTCCCCAGTCGCCAACACCCCCCCCCCCACCCTAGCTCTCCGTTCACCAGCCTCCCGCCAGGCTCCCTGATCAAAGGCCTACCCCAGCCCCTCTCCCCGGATCGCTGGCCTCTCCCCAGGCTGCCCCCCCGATTGACGGGGACCTTCCCCAAGGGTACCCAGCTGTGCCTCCTGCCGCTGGTTTGCCCTCCTGCCCACCAGCCAGTGCTGCCCATTTGGCCGGCTGCCAGGCGGGAAACAGAGCTGAAAATGTTCATGAGGTCCGGAGTTATGTTAGACAGGACCTCCATGTCCCCGGACTTGCCGGGTTCTTTGGCTGTTTTCGGCCTCACCCGCACCCTCCCCGCCTCCCCATAAATATCGGGGCCATTGAATCAGTCTGAATAGTGGCACAATTAATGGTTACTGATACTGCACCTGCTCCATGGTTCGCTTTTGTTTGTTTTCCCTTATCCCAGAGTGAGAGTGCACGACCGACTGACACACTCATTCTTACCTGTTCGAAGAATGTTTCTCGTATAATGTGCATCGAGATTCTAGCTTACTCCAACCACAGTAGGGATCCCGGGCAAAGATGCAGTCATAACAGGTCTTGTACTGGTCACAATCTGCCACTGCAACCTGAATAACTTCACTGGAAGAACCAACATACAGAAACCCCTAGAGGAGGGATAAACAGAACACTGATAACTGTCTCAAAGCCAATCGGTACTGAACCCCACCACTATCTTTCATAACGTTGCAGTGACATCTGCTCTTTTATGTTCAGTTCTTACCCCTCCTGTCCTGATGGTGGTGACATACTGTGGTATAATTCCACAGCAAGCCCAAATGGCTGTTCTTAACATGTGAACCTGGATAATGAGTTTCAGCGGCCTATTTGCCCATAGAATGGCATCACAGCCAAGCTTGATCCTGCCCTCAATCAATGTCCACTGGACAGCTATCAGCAAGCAGTAGCCCGGAATGATTCTCTCCCTCCCTCCCCCCCACCACCCCAGCCCATGGCTGCTGAGGCCGATTGCAGTGTCCCCGGTGGTGTTTTTAAAATTCATTTCTTGGAATATGGGTGTCGCTGGCAAGGCCTGATGTTATTGCCCATTCCTAATTGCCTTTTAGAAGGTGGTGGTCCTTCTTCTTGAACCGCTGCAGTCCAAGTGGTGGAGGTACTCCCACAGTGCTGTTAGGTATGAAGTTCCAGGATTTTGACCCAGCAGCAATAAAGGAACAGCGATATATGCCCACGTAGGGATGGTGTGTGACTTGGAGAGGAACTTGGGAGGTGATGGTGTTCCCATGCACCTGCTGCCCTTGTCCATTTTATATGGCGGCGGGCACGGGTTTGGAGGTGCTGTCTCAACCTACTTTGCCTTGGGGATGAAGGAAGCCAAATATTAATGAACAAAAATTGAATTTATCGCAATAAGGACTATGGCCTTATTTTCAAAAGATCTGCAACTCCAGAGGTAAATTGGGAACTCCAATGTTTCATTCCAATTCCTTTGTGTTGACAAGATTTTCTTAATATAAGGTATGTGGCATTTTCCAGAAATTACAGCAAAAAGTTTGAAGACTTTACAGTAACTGAAAAGGATTACGCTTCAGAATTGTTGCAAATCTTCTCTCACGTGTTTGAATGCAGTTGATTTCAAAATGACCCGTTTGCACGGAAATGGCCACAATCTACTTTTACATCAGCCAGTGGTATAAATATAATGGATACATTTTTAATCTTAGGTTCAAGGAACAACACTAAGTAGAGGTTGGTCACAGAAAGAAAGAGAAAGGAAGAGTCATAAAAAGGAAAAAAGAAAGGAAAGACTTGCATTTATATAGCGCCTTTCAGGACCACCGGACGTCTCAAAGCGCTTTACAGTCAATGAAGTATTTTTGAAGTGGAGTCACTGTTGTAATGTGTGAAACGCGGCAGCCAATTTGCGCACAGCAAGGTCCCACAATCACACAGCAATGTGATAATGACCAGATAATCTGTTTTGCTACGTTGACTAAGGGATAAATATTGGCCTCGGGGATAACTCCCCTGCTCTTCTTCGAAATAGTGCTGTGGGGTCTTTTACGTCCACCTGAGAGAGCAGGTTTAGCGTCTCATCCGAAAGACAGTGCAGTGCCCCCTCAGCACTGTACTGGAGTGTCAGCCTAGATTTATGTGCTCAAGTCCCTGGAGTGGGACTTGAACCCACAAACTTCTGACTCAGAGGCAAGTGTGCTGCCCACTGAGCCACAGCTGACACATAAAGGAGAACAATCATTGGGGCATTTAAAAAGTGCTTTTTTTCCCCACTTTCTTTGAACACTGAGTCAGCAGATTGGGGATTCAAGTCCCACTCCAGGACTTCACTCAATTTAGGATGAAACCAAATTGGGGGAGATAGTTAATACTGTACTGAGGAGGACTGCAACAAATTACAGGAGGACATTAATAAACTTGCAGAATGGGCATATAGTTGGCCAATAAATTTCAACACAGATAAGTGTATTACATTTTGGTAAGAAAAATAAGGTGGTTACATATTACTTGAAAATAAGAATCTAAATGTGGTTGTGGAGCAAAGGGATTTGGGAGTACAAATGCACAAATCACTAAAAGTAGAGACGCAGGTTAATAAGGCCATAATAAAAAAAGCAAACCAAGCACTAGGGTTTATTTCCAGAGGGAAAGAATTGAAAGGTAGTGAAGTTATGCTAATCTTGTATCAAACCTTGGTTAGACCACACTTGGAGTACTGTGTGCAGTTCTAGTTGCCATATTATAAAAAGGATATAGAGGCATTGGAGAGGGTGCAAAAAAGATTTACAAGGATGATACCAGATCTGTGAGGTTATACCCATCAGGAAAGGATGAACAGGCTGGGTCTCTTTGAGGGGTGACCGAATAGAGGGATTTAAAATTATGAAAGGTTTAGATAGAGTAGACACAGAGTGTTTCCACTTGTGGGGAAGAGCAAACTAGAGGCCGTCAATATAAGATAGTCACCAAGAAATCAAATAGGGAATTCAGAAGAAACTTCTTTACCAGGAGAGTGGTGAGAATGTGGAACTCGTTATCACAGGGAGTGCTTGAGGCGAATAGTATAGATGCATTTAAGGGGAAGCTAGATAAGCATATGAGGGAGAAGGGATAGTTAGATGAGGAAGGATGGGAGGAGGCTCGAGTGTTGCATAAACACTGGCATGGACTGGTTGGGCCGAATGGTCTCTTTCTGTGCTGTATATTCTATGTAATTTTCTATGTAATAAACTGGGCATCGGGTTTCCTTCCTGCACCTTCAGAGACAGTTGTATAGAAACTGAGACTCGTGATTGTTTTCATACCTGATGGTGCTCCAGGTTCTGAATGGGCTGAGCATTTTTGAATAATTTCTTCTCCTCAATGATGTGACTGCCGGAACCAACCAATACAGCTTTGTGCAAACGCCCATCACCTGTGGATGGTAAAGAGGGGCATGGTTTATACAATCTAAAGAGGAAAGCCAGAGAGTTGAAGAAATATCAGTCGGCACTGGAGCACCACTACTCAACTTTAGACAGTCGAGCACACCATCCTCCTCCAAAGCCTCTCCTCCACTGTCCAGCTCAGTGGGACTGAGCTCGCTTGGTTCTACTCATACTTATCTGATCATAGCAAGAGCATTTCCAGCAATAGCTTCTATTCCAGCCCCCGCACTATTCGGACTGGAATCCCACAAGGATCTATCCTTGGCCCCTTCCGCTTTCTCATCTACACAATATCCCTTGGCAACTTGTCCGTAGGCATGGGGTCACCCTCCACATGTATGCTGATGACACCCAGTTCTGCCACTTCCCCATTGCTCCAGAGTTACTAGTCCTTTCTCTCCTAGGTATTACACACTGGCAATTTTTCCCCCCCTCCATTTCCCAGCCCTGAAACGCTGAACCCACCTGTCCCACTGCCATTCCAACCGAAATCAGCTACCTCAACATAGGCCAGCGATTGATCCTGTCTCTATTGCTCAGCACCACACCACACATTATATTTATCCTCACTGGGGATGTTGAACTTTAAAAAACTTACCTAATAAGGTTTTTTGCTAGTCAGTCAGTGTAGAAAGAGATAGTGCTGTGTGACTGTGGAATTGGGGGCTTATGCAGGAAAGCAGAGCTTCCTCGGGGTGGGCAGAACAGCAGGCGAGACCTGTGGCTGGACAGGGTTGGAGGTCGAGCTGTCTGTTTATTTTGCAGATGGCCCGATCATCTCTGGATGAGACCTGGAAGTTCAGTTCGGACGATTAATATGTGCAAAATGCCAGTGACAATGACGGGGCATGAAATTCACACTCGTCGGCTCGCTCAAGGCTACCAAGCCGTTAATTGGGTTACTATACATTTCAAAGTACTGGAAGCTGTTTGCCAACCAGATACATATTTACTTCATGGAGACTTTGACTGTGACAGCACTTGTGGTGCTATTACAGTCCTAGTCTTGTAGAAGAACCAGTCTGATACCTACAATATCACCAGTCCTGAGTCACAGAAAAATCACAGTGCAAGTTGCAGGGTGATTTTATCATGGAAAGACACAAGGAACAAAATATACAACAGGGATGCTTTGGGCATCACAGACTCCTGACACCAACGTGTAATCTTCACCCTCTTCGCTTGTTAGGATCCTGCACTCATTGGCTGAAAATCCCAATCGATACTGGTCATTTCCACAACTGGTTCATTGAACAATCACCAAGAAACCTGATTCAAAGGGGAGCCGGACGCACTCACTTGTTCCTAGGAAGAGAACCTCGTAAGTTCCATCCGGTGAGTTCACATGCACTGCGACGATCTCTGAATACTGCGCATTTCTGGTCACCAGCCCCGGCTGATCGTTGATTGGGTGGACAGCTTGGTGCATAAGAGGATGGCTTCGGCTGAAGCTCAGCACGTCATCTGGCAAAAGCAGTGAACTCTCAATTGAATGGTTCCTATGCCAGTTGGTGATGCACTGTAACAAAAAAAAACAGGGAACAGTCAAGAGTCAGGATTTTCAGTATTAGGCTTCTTCCCTTTGGCCCAATAACCAGAAGGCATCATAAATTGAGAGTGGTTTGGATGTGCTCGTAGACTGGCAATGGCGTCGTGGAGATACAGACACCGTTTCAGTGTGTTTGTGGAGCTCTGTATGCATGAATACTTAACATACACACAAGTGGGTGTAAACTTACCCATGTATTTGTAGATGGGCACACATGTATACACACATGTATGCACCTGAATGCATGCTTGGTAGTGTTTGCACTTACTTGTGCTAGGTTATTTTTGTGCATAAATGTATGCATACAGGTGCTTACCTATATGAGTATATTTGTTCCCAAATGACACCGTTTGTTTGTTTCTTTATCTGTATGAGTGCATTTTTACCCACGTTAGTGTCGGTTTGCCTGTATGAGTGAGTTTGTACATGTGAGAATCTGTTTGCCTGCATGAGAGTGTTTGTACCTGAGAGAGTCTGTTTGCCTCCATTATTTTTGAAAGGTGAGAGTGAGAAACCAGGAAATTATAGACCTGTAAGTCTAACCTCTGTTGTGGGGATGTTATTGGAATCTATAATTAAGGACAGAGCGACTGCACACTTAGAGATATTTGAGCTGATTAGAGAGAGCCAACATGGATTTGTAAAGGGTAGATCATGTCTAATGAACCTAATTGAATTTTTTAAGGAAGTAATTATAGTAGACAGGGGAATGTCTATGGATGTAGTTTATATGGACTTCCAGAAGGCATTCGATAAGATTCACATAAGAGATTTAGCTAATATTAAAGCTCATGGAATTGAAGGCAAATTATTGACCTGGTTAGAAGATTGGTTAGGCGGTAGAAGACAAGAGTAGGGATAATGGGTATGTACTCGAATTAGAAGGAAGTGGCTAGTGGTGTCCACAAGGATCTGTGCTGGAGCCTCAACTATTCACTATATTTATTAGTGACAAAGATAACACAATAGAGAGCCATATATCCAAGTTTGCCGACGATACAAAGATTGGTGGCATAGTAAGGAGTGTAGACGGGTGCACAAAATTACAAAGGTACACTGATAGATTAAGTGAGTGGGCAAAACTGTGGTAGCTGGATTTCAATGCAGGTAAGTGTGAGGTCATCCATTTTGGACCAAAAAAGGATAGATCTGAATATTTTTTAAATGGTGAAAAACTAGGAAGGTCCAACAAGATTTAGAGGTCCATGTACACAGATCACTAAAATGTAGTAGTCAGGCACAAGCAATAATCAAAAAGGCTAATGGAATGTTAATCTTTATAACTAGAGGGCTAGAATATAAAGGGGAGAAAATTGTTCTACAGCTATACAAATCCCTGGTTAGACCTCATCTGGAGTACTGTGTACTGTTCTGGACACCACATCTTATAAAGGATATATTGACCTTGGAAGGAGTGCAGCACAGATTCACTAGAATGTTACTAAGGCTCCCAGGGGGGAAAATTCGGTTGCTTTGCGCCTCCAGTTAGTGCCCTAAGAGGGCGCTAACGGGGCGCAAAGCAACTAGCGCCCGGGCGCGGCGCTGCCAACGCCTCCCGCGAAATTCAGTGGGAGGTTAGCGGCGACAGTAACCATTAGCGCCCCGCCGCCGGCGATGATGTCATTGCCGTGCGCAGCACCCCGGCTGCGATCTTCGGTATCGCCCCGACTTACCGCCGGACGCTATGTCCAACGGGGTCAGGGGGGGCCTACCTGCGGCCGGGGCGGCGCTAATTAAAGGCGAGGTGCCGGACGGCCATTTTTGTTGCTGACTGCCTGCCAGCACCTGCCCCCGTTGCCGTCCCCGGCCTCCTCAGCAGCCCCCCTGCGGATAGCCGGCTGCACTCCGATCCCAGTTGGGCCCTAGGTCGCGCTGCGCTAGGCCCCTCCCCTTTAAGAAGGGGAGGAAGGCCTGGAGTACCGCGGTACGTAGCGCCGCGATATTCCCTCGCAGCGCCCCAACAGGGAGGCGGGACGTTACCAGTAGTGCCCGCTTCCCTCTTGAGGCACTACCAATGAATTTCAGCTGTGGGGGCGCTCACTTTTTCGGGGCGCTACTTGGCGAAGTTAGCGCCCCAAAGCTGGCGCGACTCAATTTTTCCCCCCCCAAGGGTTATATTATGAGGAGAGTTTACATAAATTAGACTTGTATTCACTGGAATATAGAAGGTTAAGGGGTGATTTGATTGAGGTTTTTAGGATTTTGAAAGGAATTGTTAGGGTAGATAGAGAGACACTATTTCCGCTGGTGGGGGAGTCTAGGACAAGGGGACAGAACCTTAAAATCAGAGCCAGGCCATTCAAGAGAGAAGTTAAGAAACACTTCTTCATGCAAAGAGTGGTAGAAGTGTGGAACTCTCTCGCACAAA
Source organism: Squalus acanthias (assembly GCA_030390025.1). Classification (NCBI taxonomy): domain Eukaryota; kingdom Metazoa; phylum Chordata; class Chondrichthyes; order Squaliformes; family Squalidae; genus Squalus; species Squalus acanthias. The sequence goes on from CM059427.1 coordinate 157,129,947, forward strand.
CAGCAGTAGATGCTAGCTCAATTAATAATTTTAAATCTGAGATCAATAGATTTTTGCTAGCCAAGAATGGTTTGAAGCCAAGGCTTGTAGATGGAGTTAAGATACAGATCCGCCATGATCTCATTGAATGACGGAACAGGATCATGGGGCTGAATGGCCTACTCCTGTTCCTTTGTTCCCAAGAGTGTATTTGTACCCATGTGAGAGTCGGTTTGCTTGTATGGGTGTATTTGTTCGATACATACCAGAGTGGATATGAAATTGCAGTTCCAGTCATGGATGCTCTTCATGAATTTATTGACAATGGACAAATCAGTCAAAAAGTAAACAAAATGTTTCATGAATTTCCACAAATATTCTCTGGGCTTTTATAACATCACAGACGGGACAACGAAAGTGAAATTTAAAAAACTACTTTTAAAATTGTCAGATGCATGAGCGAACTTTGAAACTTATTCCCCTACCCCGCGCCCTCCATCTTTTGCCACCATTTTTCTAACCTATCTCCTGAATATGTTGACTCTTTGTTAGGGTACAGTTCTATAGTTCCATCAGTGCCTCGCCCAAATGGTCATCCCTCATCTATAAGCTTAGACAGGAAGTGTCAGCAGGCTATTCAACCAAGAGAGGAATCACAGATGAGTCTGATCCTGTCCTCACACACTGTGCTTTTCCAGCAGGAGTCAATGGATTATGATCAGGAGTGGAGACCCTGATCTTTTACCCCCTCTCCCTAACCCAGGAGTACCAAAGTCAGTTGTAGTATAGACTGGTGAACTCTCTGGTTACTCACTAGGTGACCCATCACGACAGCTAAACAGTCTGTTCTTATTCATTTATCTAATACATTTGGGTTCTTACAGCACTAGGTCTTGGCGATGGAACTTGACCTTTATACTGAATCCAAGAAGAACAGTCAGGTTTGTATTCTTCATATGGTCCATCGAGGGCTTCATGGATGCTTTTGATGCTGTACACACACACGGCAGACACAAATTCATTCCTAAAGTTGAAACACCAGACACAAAACACAGGAACAAAGTTAAAATTGCAAAGGAGCCAACACTGTAGGGACTGAAATCACCATATTAAAATTGCCTTATCTCTCTGCCTACACCCACATTTCGATCTCTGTCTGTCAGCCTAGCTACTTTGCTGTGTGCATCTGTCTCTGGCACTGTGTTTTTATTATATACACACACACACATACATCATACAGACATAGTATGTTTTTCTATATGCAGATCACCCCTCTCTCCAGCACACTCTTTCCCATCACTCCAGGCTGCAGTTGATCTCTCACTTAATAGGCCAGATATTAACCCCCTGCGCCAGACGAGAATGGGGCAGGTGAGGGCCACATTGAAATTCAAATGTCGAGGTCTAATGACATCATTCAGATCCCGTCTATATTTTAACGCTAGATGGTCGTGTTTGCTGCCCGGTACCAGCCATGCCAGGAGCACCAGTCGTGAAGGAGCGGCATGCCCAGAAGAGGACCTACGGAGGTATATAATTTGCTTTTAAAAAAGATTTCCTTGTGGGCCAGCAGGAGCAGGAGTGCACCTCTGGGCCCCACAAGGAAACCTAGGGCTCGGACTTCCCGCCCCATCCACCAATGCCTAAACCCCTCCTCCACCAACTCACCGGACTGCCGGAGGCCATTCCTGCAAATCCCCGGCCATGGCCTCCTGCCACACGCCCAGCTCCCGCCTGCTGGCTGGACGCCATTGATGCCAGGTGTGGCCAGGAGTCAGGCCTGGAATATTTAAATGAGGCTGGGTGTTAAAATGGCCCAGGTCTCACGTCGGCAAGCCAGGGAGAGCCTGACAATCGCCCTGCAGGCCCCACATTCACCTCCAGTTAAAATCGGGGCTAATATTTCTGTGCATGTGTGTGCCGCCTTCTTTTGCTGCATGCCCCCCTTTTGCTCTCTGCATGTGCGAGTATGTGCGCATTTCTCTGTATGCCCCCTTCTTACTATCTGTCACTCTCTCTTTGTGCACACGAGTTTGTTTCTCTCTCTCTCTCGTGTGGTCCTATCATTTCAGTCTGCCTATTGATTTTAGATTTAAATGCTCTTTAGATTATTATTAAGCACTGCTATGACACTTTAAACGCTTTAAAAGCATTTGTATGACTATATAAACCACATTCACAGGGCGGTGTATAGATTCATTCTTAGCTTACCACTGTGAGGTGAATGCTGTGTAAAATACTGTACTGGTCCAGTCATTGGGGTCTTGCTGCAACATAAACACATCCTGAATCACATCCAAGTAAAGCTTGCTTGATGGATCACTGCACACCAGCGAAGTCTTCAGGAAGCTTGACCACCTCCTCTGCAGAATCTTCAACCCACCAATGTCGCCCTGAACCCAAGAGTTAATGAGGATAGTGAGGAACATTCTGACATACACTGTACACAAGAGAGTTCCAGCTAACAAAGTTGCAGCAATCATTTAATTTTAATTCGAAAGAAAGATGACGACACACAGCAACATGGTGCTATTGCCCTGACTGTGTGGGTACTACAGTGTCTGTGCATGACACGACCTTGTGTGTGGCACTGCCATAGCACAGGATTACTTCCCTGTCTGTGTGCGACACTGCCTATCTTTGTATAACACTGCCATGTCAGTGTTACTGCCTGTGTGTGGCACTGTCTATCCATGTATAGCACTGCCATGTCAGTGTTACTGCCTGTGTGTGGCACTGTCTATCCATGTATAGCACTGCCATGTCAGTGTTACTGCCTGTGTGTGGCACTGTCTATCCATGTATAGCACTGCCATGTCAGTGTTACTGCCTGTGTGTGGCACTGTCTATCCATGTATAGCACTGCCATGTCAGTGTTACTGCCTGTGTAAAAGCCACCTAGAAAGCTGACCAACAACTTCAAAAGAGCTGAAACGACCCACAAAAATCTAAACCCAAGAACAACCCTGATTATAGGTCTATGACATGTAAAAGCAAGTATCTACACGAGTTTGTACTGTAAGCTGTAGATATACCCAGCATTCCTTCATTTGTAGTAGAGAAAAAAAAAAGTACATGAAAGACTGAGGAGGAAATCCAAATGTTGAAGGTATAAAATTGTCTCTTCTTCATTGCTGTCCATTCTCCCTTCCCTCATCGCTCTTTTCTTCAATTCCCTATTTCTCCCCTTCATTGCCTTCCATTTTGCTCCCCCACCCCCAAGTCCCACTGCTAATAGACCAGACCAAACCAGGCCCCTCTCTCTTCAACACTATTCTTAAAACCAATGGCAGTGATTTCAGCCCCTGTATATGGTCATTAACAGTGGGAGCAAAGTTGAGGGGAGAAGGGACCAATCTGATCTATGAGCAGCTGGACTGGCATTGGAGCGGGATGGAGTGTGGGTGCACGCAGCAGACACCACCTGACTTTTGTCAGCAACACTGACAGGCTGAGTGGGTCTCAAAACACTGAGGTCTGAATGAAACTCTGACAGTTGGCATGTTTGCGTCATGTGTGTCACAACACTAACACAGTGGGGGTAATTTTAACCTAACGTGCCGGGTGGGAAACCTACGGGATAGGGCGGAATGCCGGTTTTATACTCCGCCAAATATCGGGTGGGGTGTAAAACCAACGTTGCATCCGATCCAGTCAGCTTCCCGTCAGGCGAGTGAGGTTAAAACTGCCCCGCAGTATTACAGCTCTGCTGCCAGTGTGGCAGACTGGAAATGGGATCTGAACTCAGCCCGACTTTTTTTGTTGTTGAAAGTTTCGGAACAAGAGAACATTTGAAGCTGGAGTTCAGACTATTTCCTCCCTCCAACCCAATCAGTAACGAGCTTCACCTACATGCAAGATCAAGATCTCCTGGACTGCAATGGTCCCAGAGTTGAAGCTGGAGAGTGCAACCTTAACTGGCATTCAGATTAGGGTTGGCACCTTTTGACATTTCTAGAAGAGGTTTCTGACTTTGCCAGAAATACCAAATGGAGGGAATCTTCCCAACTGTATTCATGATGTCATTAATGCATAGCAACATGAGGAAATCTTCGCATTATGTTTATCATGTCGTTGACACAAACAGAAAAAATCTGACCCACATATGATCTAAAATCACCAACATAGAAACAGAAAATTAATTTGCATCCCACTGATTACTGCACCTTTAATTATTTGCCTTCTACTAACAAAAAGAGTCACAGAGTGTAATTTGGAACCAAGTGCCGTTGGAAAGAAAGTCTTGAGAATAGTCGCCAGCAACTGATTACCTTGCAAATCCTGGCGACTCTGGAGACTCGCAATTTGGTATAATAGTTAAACTCCTTGCTGAACTCACTGAAGAAAAAATACAGTTTGTCATCATCGCCCACTTCACTCCTCAAGCTCTCCTTCACCAGAGCCGAGCCAATGAAAGTTGGTTCTGGAGGAGAGAAAAGCATCTCAGTTTTCGCTGTACACTCAAGAGTTGCAATATTGTACACACACACACAATATGGATAGGAGGCAGAGTGGTTCCTGAGTGGTGGTAACCAGTACAAAAAAGAGGCCTGCAATTGTTATCGGGCATCCGCATTTATTTCTCAAGAGGAAACATGCATCCTATTGTTAATGTCTAGAGGCTCTCTTTTGATAAGGAGCCGACAGTGATGGGGATGACGGGAATGGTGAGATAGTGGGTTGGCAAAAACTGCAAAATCATGACAGAAATGGAAAGACAAAGGCCGGTATTTTGCCGGCGCTCAGGGGGCGGGACATCCGGCAAAATCGCAAAGATTGGCAGCGGGTAGGAAACCCGCTGTCAACCCGCCTCGAATCAATCTTCCCAAGTGTCGGGTCCCCGATTTGTGCATGGACCCGACACCTAGGGGCGGGAAGAGGATTATAGCCACTTAACTGCTTGTTAACAGGCAGTTAACAGGCTTTTTCCAATTTTGACACTTCTACTGTGGGTTTCCCGACATCCAGACACCACACTAGGTAAGTGTGGCGTGTTGTAAGTCTGCTGTAATGTTTATGCATTGATGACAGCTGCAGAAGTGGTGTGAAGGATCCAATGGTGCACTGGTGAGTTTCAGAGGTAAGAAAATATTGGGAAATTCATTTTTAATGCATTTAGACTTTTCTGTAGGTAACAAGTTTTGAATTGTATGTGTAGTTCCACCTCATTGGGAGAACCTCTCTCACCAGTGACAGATCGCTTCTGTAACCTCACCTGCAGCTGCCATCTGTTCTAACCTAAGGAGGGAGTCACTGGAGAGCCTGGGTGCAAGAGCTCACCTGTGAACAGTGATTGTCAGTGTTTGCAGCACCTCAATGCTGTCAAACACTGAGAAATCAGCTGTCAAAAAAAATTGTGCATTGCCCCTTTAAGAAAACCGGCAGATGACACGTCATCAAATGATGTCATCTGACACCGGCTTCCTCTTAATTGGATGGCAAGCCCGCAGGGCAGGCTTAACAAGGCCAATTGACGCAAAATCACGTGGGCCAGATGTCGTTGGGGGCGGGACTGGAACCCGGAAGGCAGCTGACCCGCTCCCAAGCCACCTCGAACCAGAAAATCGCGGCCAAAGTTATTCTTTAAAAGTGGCACAAAAATCACACGATCCATCCAGACCAGCGACCCGACAGTTAACTCACTGCACCAAGCACTTGCTTGCTGCTCCCCCAAACTGCTGCTGCACTCTACAGCCAAACCTGACTTTATAAAGGCTGCACTCTCAATTCCCAAGCACCCCCAGCACAGTACTCAACATGGGATTTGCACGACAGAATCGCCAATTGATAGTTAAATGAGCTGACCCTGCCTGTTATGGTGGGGTCGGCGCTGCCTGCCAAGGGTTGGAGGGCGCTGTGTAAAATTGACATAACCGGCCCTGTGGTATTTGGGTAACTACTGCTGGTGAATGAAGGTGTTGGAAGACATGACATGAAGATATAAAGATGGCATTCCCAAAGTGATATGAGCAGTGATATTAGTTGTCTACATATAAACAAACTGTTCAGGTACTGTCCTAACAGCTAATTATTTCGGTAAAAAAGTCAGCTAAATGTAAGTAGCACCTCACCAAAGGTGATGGAGGGGTGGCTGAGGGGTCTGAAACTATAGGAAATTATTTTATCAACCGTGTTGGACCCAATGAGGAACTTGCAATGTCATCTCTGTTCCAGGAACAACCAAAATAATTGAAAGAATATTGAAGTCCGATTTTGTTTTGTCATGTCACAGTACAGCTAATCTTTGGTTTTGAAGAAAGGAGATCTTAACATACATCTCTTACTCTATCAAAGGAAGTGAAGAAAAGCAGTTTCCTGAAACAAAAGTGGCAAAACAGAAGAAAAGCTCAGATTCTAATATGCAAATAGCACAAGTTTAAAAAGCAACCTCTGGAAATCAAGTGCAGGGAGCCTTATACGGAGTTGGCTTCACATGACGACCAGTTAATATGTGCATCATTTAGTCAGCCCTTTTTGCAATCATTTGTATCTGGGATATTTGTGACCTTCTTAAAAGCTCCTTCTCAGGTTTTGAGAGATTACAGAATTTTTACAGGACACCAGTCAGTTGTGCAGCACATTGAGGGACTTCAAAAAAACGAAAACAAAAAGGAGATAAGGGTACTCAGGCAGTCTGTAAAGCTGCATGGAGGAAGGCAGCAAAATGTAATATCGCTGGAGCCCAGGGCCCTGCTGCGTACCTCCAGTTGTGACATCGGCGCAAAACAACTGATTAATCATCTTTCCTTCTTCCAACATAACACCCGATCAATACATTTATCAAAGACTTTTCAATACTCACCTTTCAGCCAGGAATCTAACGTCTCTGTTGTGATTCGCTGATTGAAAGGACCCATTGCCCTGGAAATAAGGAATTGAGTCCCTTGGAGATCGGATGCAGTTGCAGCATACAGCAGGCCATCTGATATTACAGGGTCAGAGAGAGGAGAGCTAGTTAGCCATTTATCATCACACAAGGTTCCACAGTGTTAGCAATGATTGCATCTGTTATCAGCCTCACTCCACTCACATTCGAGTCTCATTTGAATTTAAAAATCATTTGTTTTTAATCCTCCATTTGAACAAGAAACAGGAGTTCCTTTTCCCCTCCCTTAGGTCTCATCAATACCACACAGCATTCCCCAGTTGAGAGAATGGGTAGGCACTCAGCAGTCTGTTCTCAGGGCTCTGCTAATGTTGCTTTTGAGCTAGCAGAAGCTCAAAAGGTGGTTGTGGAAAGTGGGGGGGGGCTTTTACCTCACTTTGCCTCTACCCAATAAACCCACCAAGATCAGGAACTCAAGTGTATGGGAAACCACCAGCCCAATCTATATATATATATATATATATGACCAGTTACCTGAGGAGAGGGAACCGTTAGCAATATCAGTTTACATGGGAGCCAGGAAGGGAAGATGTATATATATCTTCCCTTCCTGGCTCCCATGTAAGCTGATATTGCTAACGGTTCCCTCTCCTCGAATACTGTCCCCCTCGCCTTCAAAGCTGCTGTCATCACCCCTCTCCTCAAAAAACCAAGTCTTGACCCCTCCGTCCTTGCAACTTACCATCCTATCTCCAACCTCCCTTTCCTCTCAAGTCCTTGAACGTGTTGTCGCCTCCTAAATCCGTGCCCATCTTTCCCGGAACTCCATATTTGAATCCCTCCAATCAGGTTTCTGCCCCTGCCACAGTACCGAAACAGCTCTCATCAAAGTCACAAATGACATCCTGTGACTGTGACAAAGGTAAACTATCCCTTCTCGTCTTTCTCGACCTGTCTGCAGCCTTTGACATGGTTGACCACTTCATCCTCCTCTAATGCCTCTCCACCGTTGTCCAGCTGGGTGGGACTGCACTCGCCTGGTTCCATTCTTATCTATCTAATCGTAGCCAGAGAATCACCTGCAATGGCTTCTCTTCCCACTCCCGCATCGTTACCTCTGGTGTCCCCCAAGGATCTATCCTTGGCCCCCCCGCCCCCTCCTATTTCTCATCTACATGCTGCCCCTCAGCGACACCATCCAAAACCACAGCGTCAGGTTCCACATGTACACTGACGACACCCAGCTCTACCTCAACACCACTTCTCTCGACCCCTCCACGGTCTCTAAATTGTCAGACTGCTTGTCCAATACTGGATGAGCAGAAATCTCCTCCAACTAAGTATTGGGAAGACTGAAACCATTGTCTTTGGTCCCCGCCACAAACTCCGTTCCCTAGCCACCGACTCCATCACTCTCTCTGGCAACTGTCTGAGGCTGAACCTTGGTGTCATATTTGACCCCGAGATGAGCTTCTAACCACATATCCACGCCATCACTAAGACAGCCTATTTCCACCTCCGTAACATTGCCCAACTCCGCTCATCTGCTGCTGAAACCCTCATCCATGCCTTTGTTACCTCTAGACCTGACTATTCCAATGCACTCCTGGCTGGCCTCCCACATTCTACCCTGCGTAAACTTGGTCATCCAAAGCTCTGCTGCCCGTGTCCTAACTCTAATCAAGTCCCGTTCACCCATCACCCTTGTGCTCACTGACCTACATTGGCTCCCGGTTAAGCAATGCCTCGATTTTAAAATTCTCATCCTTGTTTTCAAATCCCTCCATGGCCTCGCCCCTCCCTATCTCTGTAATCTCCTTCAGCCCAACAACCCTCAGATATCTGCGCTTCTCCAATTCTAGCCTGTTGAGCATCCCGGATTTTAATCGCTCCACTATTGGCGGCCGTGCCTTCAGCTGCCAAGGCTCTAAGATCTGGAATTCCCTCCTTAATCTCTACGCCTCTCTACCTCGCTTTCCTCCTTTAACAACATCAACAACTTTTATTTATATAGCGCCTTTAATGTAGTAAAACATCCCAAGACGCTTCACAAGACCATTATAAAACAAAATTTGACACCGAGTCACATAAGGAGATGTTAGGACAGATGACAAAAAGCTTTGTCAAAGAAGTAAGTTTTAAGGAGCGTCTTAAAGGAGAAAAGAAAGGTAGAGAGGCGAAGAGGTTTAGGGAGGGAATTCTAGAGCTTAGGGCCTTGGCAGCTGAAGGCACAGCCACCAATGGTGGTGTGATTAAAACCGGGGATGCTCAACAGGCCAGATATGGAGGAGCGCAGATATCGCGGAGGGTTGTGGGGCTGGAGGAGATTACAGCGATTAAGACGGTCCTTAAAACCTACCTTGCCCTAATATCTCATGTGGCTCAAAGTCAAATTTTGTTTGATAACGCTCCTGTGAAGCACCTTGGGACGTTTTACTACATTAAAGGCGCTATATAAATATATGTTGTTGTTCTTACATATCAGCTTGCAATCTTAGCTGGGATAGAGACTGAATCACTATTACCATGGACACGTGGACTCGAGATTCCCCTAATTGTATAAGTCAAGCCTTTCTACGAGAGGAAGAGTCAGAAGATACATTGACACCTCCCATGGGCTGGACTGTCCCTTCCTGCCTCCTGAGAATGGCTTGGTGTAAGGGATAGGAGAGGAATGGAGATAAGAAGAGCAAGTATGATATAAAATAAATCAATAATCACTTTGAGGAAATAAACATGTGAACGGTTTTCTCCCTTGCAAAGCATCAAATTCTCCCCCTCCCGTCAAACCTTCCACATATTAATAGTACCACTGCAGCCCCTGATTCGGGCTGTTAACATTTATTTCTATTCCACTTTAAGTTAACCTGATGGGTTTGTATCCAGGAACACCACCAGCATTCTATTCTGAACATGTGTTCACTTCCACCTTCTGGGTGATATGGCCATTCTGTAGCCAAAAAAAGCTTATAGCAGAGCACTTGGAAAACAGTGACAGGATCGGACAAAGTCAACATAGATTTACAAAAGGTAAATCATGCTTGACTAATCTACTGGAATTTTTTGAGGATGTAACTGGTAGAATAGATAAGGGAGAACCAGTGGATGTGGTGTATTTGGACTTTCAGAAGGCTTTCGATAAGGTCCCGCATAAGAGATTGGCGTGCAAAGTTAAAGCATATGGGATTGAGGGCAAGGTATTGACTTGGATAGAGAACTGGTTGGCAGACAGGAAGCAAAGAGTTGGAATAAACGGGTCTTTTTCCGAGTGGCAGGCAGTGACTAGTGGGGTACCGCAGGGATCGGTGCTAGGACCCCAGCTATTCACAATATATATTAATGATCTAGACGAGGGAACTCGATGTAATATCTCCAAGTTTGCAGACGACACAAAGCTGGGTGGGCGTGTGTGCTGTGAGGAGGATGCAGAGAAACTCCAGTATGATTTGGACAGGTTGGGTGATTGGGCAGATGCATGGCAGATGCAGTATAATGTGGATAAATGCGAGGTTATCCACTTTGGTGGCAAAAACAGGAAGACAGATTATTATCTGAACAGCAACAGATTGGGAAAAGGGGAAGTGCAACGAGACCTGGGTGTCTTTGTGCACCAGTCGCTGAAGGTAAGTATGCAGGTGCAGCAGGCGGTTAAGAAGGCAAATGGTATGTTGGCCTTCATAGCGAGAGGATTCGAGTACAGGAGCAAGGATGTCTTGCTGCAGTTGTACAGGGCCTTGGTGAGACCACACCTTGAGTATTGTGTGCAGTTTTGGTCACCTTATCTGAGGAAGGATGTTCTTGCCATGGAGGGAGTGCAGCGAAGATTCACCAGACTGATACCTGGGATGGCAGGAATGACGTATGAAGAGAGATTGGGTCGATTAGGCTTATATTCGCCAGAGTTTAGAAGAATGAGAGGGGATCTCATTGAAACTTATAAAATTCTAACAGGACTAGACAGACTAGATGCAGGAAGGATGTTCCCGATGGCAGGGGAGTCCAGAACCAGAGGTCACAGTCTAAGGATAAGGGGTAAGCCATTTAGGACTGAGATGAGGAGGAATTTCTTCACCCAGAGAGTGGTGAACCTGTGGAATTCTCTACCACAGAAGGCAGTTGAGGCCAATTCATTAGATATATTCAAGAAGGAGTTAGATATATTTCTTAAGGCTAAAGGTATCAAGGGATATGGGGAGAAAGCAGGGACAGGGTACTGAATTTGGATGATCAGCCATGATCGCATTGAATGGCGGAGCAGGCTCGAGGGGCCGAATGGCCTACTCCTGCTCCTATCTTCTATGTTTCTCCTCTTTTAATACACCTCGCAAGAACCTCAGACACAAACCCCAAACCATCCACTAGGGCCGCGCTCCATCAGGCCTGTACAGGTTTAAAGGCAATACTGGAAATGCAGTGATATGGGGATTTACCACATAAAAAATGTTTCCACACTTGGTTCTGGTTCACTGCAAAAATCTGAGCGCAGTAAATTCTGCCTCAATGCTCACTCCCTCAATCAGTTACCAGAACCAGCTTTTCTATTAAAAATGAAGATCGGAGAGAAACTCGAAATTACCTGCTACCACACTGGTGTGTCGCAAAGCAGGGTCGTATGGGCACCGTGCTTTCCCACTTTCCAGGATTACCTCTCTGTTCTCACCCTTCACAAGCTCAAAATCAGACACGTTCTGAAATAAAAAACATTCTAAATTCAAAACAGACTGTGTTAAACCCTCGCTCACTACTGCACACACCACACCAGCCCCTCGCTCACTACTGCACACACCACACCAGCCCCTCGCTCACTACTGCACACACCACACCAGCCCCACGCTCACTACTGCACACACCACACCAGCCCCTCGCTCACTACTGCACACACCACACCAGCCCCTCCCTCACTACTGCACACACCACACCAGCCCCTCGCTCACTACTGCACACACCACACCAGCCCCTCGCTCACTACTGCACACACCACACCAGCCCCTCGCTCACTACTGCACACACCACACCAGCCCCTCGCTCACTACTGCACACACCACACCAGCCCCTCGCTCACTACTGCACACACCACACCAGCCCCTCGCTCACTACTGCACACACCACACCAGCCCCTCGCTCACTACTGCACACACCACACCAGCCCCTCGCTCACTACTGCACACACCACACCAGCCCCTCGCTCACTACTGCACACACCACACCAGCCCCTCGCTCACTACTGCACACACCACACCAGCCCCTCGCTCACTACTGCACACACCACACCAGCCCCTCGCTCACTACTGCACACACCACACCAGCCCCTCGCTCACTACTGCATACACACCACACCAGCCCCTCGCTCACTACTGCATACACACCACACCAGCCCCTCGCTCACTACTGCATACACACCACACCAGCCCCTCACTCACTACTGCACACACACCAGCCCCTCACTCACTACTGCACACACACCAGCCCCTCACTCACTACTGCACACACCAGTCACATCCCTAATTGACTCACTTGTGCTGGTTCACAGCCAATGTGAGGAATATTTGCCTGAACCACAAACTCAGCTCTTTGGTTCTATTACAAGGGAAGAACCCCTGAAAACAGGGCACAGTCACTAGATGGGCCAGAATTGGAGCTGATGCAATTCCTGGAACATTCATTAACAGCCAGGTCAGAAAAAGCTGCTTAAATTAAAATAATAAATTTGTCCTGATTGGCAATGACATCTCTTTTCCTCTAGTCACATTACTGCATCCTGTCCATGAACTGAGTGTGAAGGGTCGTGTGACAGGTTTCCATGACAATACCACTCTTATGCTTTACTGTTTATTAGTCTGAGGGAACCATTACAGCTCTTCTAGTCTCATTGACACATGAAAACTCAAACACACAGGAGAAGCGCACTGCTGCACTGAGGCCTCAGTAATAAAAGAGAATTTTTCTTACAATGTAGGCACACTGTGGGTTAAAGGCGAATGTTCCGCACGTGAAAATGTGTGTGTCGTTGAGGTACTGCAGGACCCGGATAAAATTGTTGCATTCTTCCTGTAAGAAATTAAACAAAGTGATTCCCACCTCTTCCATCAGCCTTTCTCCAATCCTCCTTTCAAAAGGGAGTCGGAGCCATTGCGGAGAGCTGCTGCGCTGTTCATCGTCAAGAAAGCATCTCCAGGAATGGCTCTTCTCAACATTTGACCTCAGGGTTCAGCTTTGTGACCTTCTCTGCATCACCTCTGTGGTGTGAACGTCTTGGTGACCAAAACTGAACAGGGGTTTTATTTTATTCGTTCCGAGATGGTTCTATTACAAGGGAAGAGCCAAGGCCAGCATTTATTGCCCATCCCTAACTGCCTTTGAGAAGGTGGTGGTGAGCCGCTGCCTTGAACCACTGCAGTCCGTGTGGTGAAGGTACTCCCACAGTGCTGTTAGGTGGGGAGTTCCAGGATTCTGACCCAGCGACGATGAAGGATCGGCCGATATATTTCCAAGTCAGGATGGTGTGTGACTTGGAGGGGAACTTGGAGGTGGTGGTGTTCCCATGCGCCTGCTGCCCTTGTCCTTCTAGGTGGTAGAGGTTGCGGGTTTGGGAGGTGCTGCCAAAGAAGCCTTGAGTGCTCAAGGTGCAATCTCACGAGGTGCACTTTGTGGTTTTAGCATGGCTTTTTCCAACTTAGACTTAATTGACCTAACGATATAATTCAACGTTCTATTCAACTGGATTGTTTTTACCATGGCAAAGAGGCTGGTTTCCCATCACAGTCCAGAGCAGGTTAGCCGCACTGTATAAGAACACTCCTGACTATTGCTGTGATACAGTAAGACCAGCAGAAAGTTATAGAAGATCAGTTGGGAGAGTAACAGAGAGAAGAAGACTGGGATTAGGAGAGGGAAAGGATGCATAACATGCAGATTCAAATAGTTTTCAATTTCTCTTCCCTTTCCCATTTTCCTTCTTTTTGTTGGGGTGGGGGAACTATTATGATAAACCCTACAGATGTATAGAAATACGTACCCTAGTCTTGCCTTTTGCGGTGCAGTCCTTCCTCTGCTCCTCAGAAACTTCCCACGTGATCTGCCAAAGAAACAGACATGTGTAAATTGAGGAATGCAATGAGGAAGCAGGTAACAATCAAACAGTAACAGTCAGCATATTCCTTCCAAGTTACCTCTGACCTTCTTAAAGACCCAATTTGGGACACGTGTAGCACATGACTGAGCTGCACAGGGCCTATTGTTTGCAACGCACCGTGCCCAAATTCACAGTGAAGTTAACAGCGGTGAAATAAAGCTATCACGGAGAGGTGACCAAAAAAGAAAATGAGCGAAAACAGTACTTTTTATTCAATTCACAAGTAAACTTATAAGGATTTACATTTGAAACCATCATTGTGGAATGAAAAAGACATTCATTGACAATGTGCAGAGGAAAGTGAGGAGAATAGCAGAAAAGTTCCCACTGGGAATGTGGAGCACTCCATAGAATATGGCCCGGATTTTGTGGTCGGCGGCGAAGGAGCAGCGCTTGTCGTTCACCACGCTGACAGTTGCCCACAAAGAGTTTGCGGGCTTTAGAGCAGAGACTTGCTCGAATGCGGTGTCTGTCCCAGCGCGGCGCCCTCTACAGGGCATCTGCAGCATCTGTGAGCAGTTAAAGAAACAGCGAGGTTCTTCAACCAATCAGATTGAAGAATCCTCACTAAAAGACACGCAGGGAGAATTTTAACCCCCAAAATCGGGTGGGTTTGGGTCGGGTGGCATTTAAAAATGTAAAAAGTCTGAAACCCGCCCCAACCAGCCAACTTCAGGACCTAAGTGCCTTTCCACTTGCCTGACGGATCCAGTTTATCTGCTTCACCCACCACCCCCCTCCCCCCCGCGATCGGATTCCCCCCCCCACACCCGACCCTTCCGATCTTCCACCGGAGGTCCTTCCCATCTCCCCCCGAAACCGACTTTTTCGCTCTCTCCTCCACCACCACCCACCCCCCACGAGGCCCTTCCGATCTCCCCCGACACCGACCCTTCCAATATACCCACCCCCCCAGACCTCCAATCTCCTCCACCATCCCTCCCTCTCTTCTCCCCGGCTGCGGCCTGGTACCGAAGGCTTACCTGTCCAACAGCCAGCCAGCCTCTCAATCTGACAGGCTGCGGCTGGGAAACAGAGACAGAAAATGTTAATCGGGTCCTGCCTGTTCTTCCGAGTTTCCCAACCTCAAAACAGCTCCCCCACTCCCTCCCTGCCTCCGAGCTAATATTCAGTCCGCAGAGTCGAAACCAGGAAGTATAAAGCAGGAAATGCAAATTAGATTTAAATCATGTACAGAAAGCAAAATAAAGATTGGGAAATACAGATGGGATAAAGGAAGAGCGATAAAAGAGACAGAAAAATTTAAAAAAAAGAATTTTAAAAAAAATCCCCAACACTAATTTTCTTCTGAGGGAATGAGACTCCACACTTCTAAAATTATTTTTTCAGGGCCAGAGAGAGGTTGTTCGGCAGTGATTGTCACTTAACACGCCGTTAAAAATTCACTTACTCCTGAATGCACCAGCCCTAACTTTTTAAGCCATCTTTAACAGGGAACTAGTGGGCAAGTACCCCAAGTTCACAACGTTGCATTCATTTCAGTGCCGAGTCCATCAGCAAGGACCACCCTCACCTCCAACAACAAATGCAAGCAGCTCATGGACTTCTTTGTCACTAATGTTGAGACTGTGTCGGATCGCCACATAAACGAGCATAATCCACTCTTCCGTCCGTGGACAAAAATCTAGCACCTTCCCTTTAAGGCACCTTACCTTTAAGGCAGGAGTGGGCGGGGCCTCAGAGTTTGCCCAGATAATTCTGGGAGCTTTTCGGTGCAGCCATTTTTGTGCCATGCAGTTGAATTAAAGTTTCTTGTTTTCCACATATGGATTCAGCCTCCATTCGTGTTTCGCGGCAGCCTCAACATTGGTGACCCCGACGTGATGAACTCCCATCGGTAGCGGCGACCAGCGAGGTCGAGGGTCACTGCCAAGGTGCTCTCCCCTCTCATCGGCGCGGATTTCCTGTGCGCCCATGGCCTACTGGTAGACATCCCTCGACACCGCCTCGTGGACATGAACACCATGTCCCCCATCCTGGGCGCCATGGCCCCCCGTCAACCCGCCGACATGGCGTCACAGTGCCACGCCCGGGCCACGGATGACTACTCGGCACTCCTGGCCGAATTCCCGGCCCTTACCAATCCGACCTTCTCCGCGGAGGCCGCCAAACATGGGGTGGAACATTTCATCCCCACCACAGGCCCACCAGTGTACGCCCACACCCGCAGGCTGGACCCAACCAAACTGGAGATCACGCGGACCGAGTTTGCCACCATGGAACAGCTCGGCATCATCCGCCGCTCCAACAGTCCCTGGGCCTCCCCACTCCACATCGCCCCCAAACCAGGCGGAGGTTGGCGCCCCTGCGGGGATTACCGCCACCTCAATGACGCCACCACCCCTGATCGGTACCCCGTGCCGCACATTCAGGACTTCTCAGCTAGACTGGCCGGCCGCTCAGTCTTTTCCAAGGTCGACCTGGTGCGCGGCTACCACCAAGTCCCCGTCCACCCCGCGGACGTCCCCAAGACGGCCGTAATCACCCCCTTCGGCCTGTTCGAGTTCCTGCGGATGCCCTTCGGCCTCAAAAACGCGGCCCAGGCATTCCAACGGCTCATGGACTCGGTCCTTCGGGACCTGAAGTTCCTGTTCGTCTACCTGGACGACATCCTGGTAGCCAGTTCCTCCAAGCAGGAACACCTCGAACACCTTCGCATCCTGTTCGGGCGCCTCAGCGACCACGGGCTCATCCTCAGCCCAGCCAAATGCCAGTTCGGCCTGGACAAGATCGACTTCCTCGGCCACCACATCACCCATGCTGGGGCCAGTCCCCTGCCCACCAAGGTGCAGGCCGTCCAACAATTTCCCCGCCCCACCACCATCAAAGGCCTCCAGGAGTTCCTCGGGATGGTGAATTTCTATAACCGCTTCATCCCCAAAGCGGCGTCCCTCATGAGGCCCCTGTATGAAGCCCTCCAGGGCAGGAGCGGCAAGATGGCGGTCGAATGGACGGCAGACGCGTCCGCCGCCTTCGACTCCACCAAGACCGCGCTCGCCAATGCCACCCTGCTCACGCACCCACGGCCCAATGCCAGGGTAGCGCTCACCATGGACGCCTCCGACCACGCGGTCGGCGCCGTGTATGAGCAGTGGGTCGACGGCGCCTGGCAACCACTTGCCTTCTTCAGCCGCCAACTACGCCCCCCGGAGGTCAAGTACAGCACCTTCGACCGCGAACTCCTCGCGCTGTTCCTGGCGGTCCGTCATTTCCGGTTTTTGCTTGAGGGCCACCCCTTCACTGCGTTTGTCGACCACAAGCCCCTGACATTCGCAATGGCAAAGACAACCGACCCCTGGTCCGCCAGGCAGCAGCGCCAGCTCGCGGCAGTGTCCGAGTTCACCACGGACATCCAACACGTCTCCGGCCGAGACAATGTGGTAGCCGACTGCCTTTCCCGCCCCGCCATCCATGCCGCACACCTGGCAGTCGACTACGCTCAACTCGCAGCAGACCAGATTACCGACCCTGATCTGCTCTCCGCACCCACCAACCTACCAGGGCTACGCCTGGCCGATGTCGCCTGTGGCCCGACCGCAGTCACGGTCAAGTGCGACATATCCCTATGTCAACCTCGGCCCGTCGTCCCAGCGTCCTGGCGCCGGCGGGTATTCGACATTCTCCACAACCTCTCCCACCCCGGCGCCCGCGCATCCATCAAATTGGTAGCCAACCGCTTCGTCTGGCGCGGCCTTCGCAAGGATGTGCGCACTTGGGCCAACTCCTGCCTAGCCTGCCAACGGGCCAAGGTACAGCAACACACGAAAGCACCCCTCGAGGAGTTTACCGTCCCCTCGCGGAGATTCGACCACATCCACGTGGACATCGTTGGGCCCCTGCCGCCGTTGCAAGGCCACACACACTTGCTGACCATCGTTGACCGCACCACACGCTGGCCTGAGGCAATTCCACTGACCTCTACCACCACCACCGACATTGCCAGAGCCTTCGTCAGCACCTGGGTCGCACGGTTCGGCGTCCCCTCCGACATGACGTCGGACAGAGGTCCGCAATTTACCTCTGAACTCTGGACCGCCGTCGCACGCAATCTCGGGGTGACCATTCACCGCACCACAGCGTACCACCCCCAAGCCAACGGACTGTGTGAGCGGTTCCACAGATCCTTGAAAGCATCTCTTCGAGCCAGCCTCCAGGACGGCGCCTGGACCGACCGACTTCCGTGGGTCCTCCTCGTCCTGCGCACCGCGGTTAAAGAAGACCTCCACGCATCGGCAGCAGAGCTCGTGTACGGTCAGCCGCTGCGCGTACCCGGCGAGTTCCTGCCCACCGCCACGACACCCTGGTCAGCCGACCAGCAACGCCACGACTTCGCCTCACCGGCGCTGCAGTTCGCCCCGGTGCCCATTGCCCGACACGGCGAATCCACCTCACACGTCCCACTAAGCCTGCACCAGGCACGGTTTGTTTTCGTCCGGCACGACGCCCACCGCGGACCCCTTCAACCCCCGTACGACGGGCCGTACAAGGTGCTACAGGCTGGGGACAAATTTTTCACCCTGCAAGTGGGCGACAGGACAGAAAAAGTGTCGGTTGACCGACTCAAGCCAGCACACTCAGAGCCCGGTGAGCAGGTCCCTGTAGCTCGTCCACCTCCACGCGGCCGACCTGCCCTCAAGCCGGTTCACCCGGCTGCTCCACGCCCGGCCGTTCCACGTCCACCGGCGTCCTACAAGAGCCGCTCCGGCCGGCCCATCAGACCGCCGCACCGTCTCGTCCACACCTCCTAAGCGGATTCTGGGGGGAGCTGTGTGGCGGATCGCCACCTAAACGAGCATAATCCACTCTTCCGTCCGTGGATAAAAATCCAGCACCTTCCCTTTAAGGCACCTTACCTTTAAGGCAGGAGTGGGCAGGGCCTCAGAGTTTGCCCAGAGAATTCTGGGAGCTTTTCGTTGCAGCCATTTTTGTGCCATGCAGTTGAATTAAAGTTTCTTGTTTTCCACATATGGATTCAGCCTCCATTCGTGTTTCGCGGCAGCCTCAACAAGACCATCTGTTGAGCTGCTTCTGCGGCTTCCTTCCCTTCCCCACCAAGCCACACCTCACCCAAACTCCCATCTGTCCTAGCCCTGAACCTGCATCCTTCTCTCTTGTTTCTCTCACATCTCCTCTCATGCCCTCTCCAAGCTCATCAAGTGCAAGAGACCCACCTCCTCATCTCCTCCATCCCATTCCCACTAAAATGCTGAGCACCCACCGTCCTTTCCAGCTGACATAGTAAAAGGTTCCCTCTCCTCAAGACCTGTTCCCCTCCTTTTCAAAATCACCATCACCACGCCCCTCCTCAAAAAACCCAGCCTTGACCCTTTGTCCTTGTAGATTATTGTGCCATCTCCAATCTCCCTTTCCTCTCCAAAGTCCTTGACTATGTTACCTCCTCCCAAATCCGTGCCCATTTTGAGTTTCTCCAATCAGGTTTCCGTCCCTGCCACAGTGCCGAAACTGCCCTAGACAAAGTCACAAATGACACTGTGACGGTAGCAATAATGCATTGGTTGGTTCCACTCTTACCTATCCGATCATAGCCAGAGGATCTCCAGCACTGGCTTCTTTACCCGCCCCCTCACCTTCACCTTCAAAGTCACCCATGGATTCCTCTCCACATCTATACGCTGTCCCTTGGTGACAACATCTGCAGACTTGGCATCAGCATCCACATGTCCACATGTATGCGGACGACATACAGCTCCAGCACTCCACCCCTCGCTCAACACCTCATTTATTTCTTTGTTGTCAGACTACTTGTCCAACATCCAGTCTTGGATGAGCTGCAATTTTTCCAGCTAAACTCTGTTCCCAGTCCCGGCCACAAACTCCATTCCCTAGCCATAGAATCATAGAAATTTACAGCACAGGAGGCGGCCATTCGGCCCATCTTGTCCATGCCGGTCGACAAAGAGCTATCCACCCTGATCCCACTTTCCAGCACTTGGTCCGTAGCCTTGTAGGTTACGGCACTTCAATTGCATATCCAAGTACTTTTTAAATGTGATGAGGGTCTCTGCCTCGATCACCCTTTCAGGTAGTGAGTTCCAGACCCCCACCACCCTCTGGATGAAAAAAATTCTCCTCAAATCCCCTCTAAACCTCCGACCAATTACATTAAATCTATGCCCCCTGGTTATTGACCCCTTTGCTAAGGGAAATATGTCCTTCCTATCCACTCTATCTAGGCCCCTCATAATTTTATACACCTCAATTAGGTCTCCCCTCAGCCTCCTCCTCCGTTCTAATGTAACCCCACTATTTAAAAAAGGTGGGAGAGAGAAAACGGGGAATTATAGCCTGACATCGGTAGTGGGGAAAATGCTAGAGTCCATTATAAAAGATGTAATAGCAGAGCACTTGGAAAACAGTGACAGGATCGGACAAAGTCAACATGGATTTACAAAAGGTAAATCATGCTTGACTAATCTACTGGAATTTTTTGAGGATGTAACTGGTAGAATAGATAAGGGAGAACCAGTGGATGTGGTGTATTTGGACTTTCAGAAGGCTTTCGATAAGGTCCCGCATAAGAGATTGGCGTGCAAAGTTAAAGCACATGGGATTGGGGGTAAGGTATTGACTTGGATAGAGAACTGGTTGGCAGACAGGAAGCAAAGAGTTGGAATAAACGGGTCTTTTTCCGAGTGGCAGGCAGTGACTAGTGGGGTACCGCAGGGATCGGTGCTAGGACCCCAGTTATTCACAATATATATTAATGATCTAGACAAGGGAACTAGATGTAATATCTCCAAGTTTGCAGACGACACAAAGCTGGGTGGGTGTGTGTGTTGTGAGGAGGATGCAGAGAAACTCCAGTATGATTTGGACAAGTTGGGTGATTGGGCAGATGCATGGCAGATGCAGTATAATGTGGATAAATGCGAGGTTATCCACTTTGGTGGCAAAAACAGGAAGGCAGATTATTATCTGAACGGCAATAGATTGGGAAAAGGGGAAGTGCAACGAGACCTGGGTGTCCTTGTGCACCAGTCGTTGAAGGTAAGCATGCAGGTGCAGTAGGTGGTTAAGAAGGCAAATGGTATGTTGGCCTTCATAGCGAGAGGATTCGAGTACAGGAGCAAGGATGTCTTGCTGCAGTTGTACAGGGCCTTGGTGAGACCACACCTTGAGTATTGCGTGCAGTTTTGGTCGCCTTATCTGAGGAAGGATGTTCTTGCCATGGAGGGAGTGCAGCAAAGATTCACCAGACTGATACCTGGGATGGCAGGAATGACGTATGAAGAGAGATTGGAACGATTGGGCTTGTATTCACTAGAGTTTAGAAGAATGAGAGGGGATCTCATTGAAACTTATAAAATTCTAACAGGACTAGACAGACTAGATGCAGGAAGGATGTTCCCGATGGCGGGGGAGTCCAGAACCAGGGGTCACAGTCTAAGGATAAGGGGTAAGCCATTTAGGACTGAGATGAGGAGGAATTTCTTCACCCAAAGAGTGGTGAACCTGTGGAATTCTCCACCACAGAAGGCAGTTGAGCCCAAATCATGATATATATTCAAGAAGGAGTTAGATATATTTCTTAAGGCTAAAGGGATCAAGGGATATGGGGAGAAAGCAGGGACAGGGTACTGAATTTGGATGATCAGCCATGATCTCATTAAATGGCGGAGCAGGCTCAAGGGGCCGAATGGCCTACTCCTGCTCCTATCTTCTATGTTTCTATGTTCCAAAGAAAACAAACCCAGCCTATCCAATCTTTCCTCATAGCTAAAATTACCCAGCCCAGGCAACATCCTCGTAAATCTCCTCTGCACCCCCTCTAGTCCAATCCCATCCTTCCTGTAATGTGGTGACCAGAACTGCACACAGTATTCTAGCTGCGGCCTAATTCGTGTTTTATACAGTTCAAGCATAACCTCCCTGCTCTTATATTCTATGCCTCGGCTAATAACGGCAAGTGTCCCGTATGCCTTCTTAACCACCTCATCTACCTGTCCTGCTACCTTCAGGGATCTGTGGACATGAACTCCAAGGTCCCTCTGATCTTCTGCACGTCTCAGTGTCCTACAATTTATAGTGTACTCCCTTGCCTTGTTAGCCCTCCCCAAATGCATTACCTCACACTTCTCCAGATTGAATTCCATTTGCCACTGTTCTGCCCACCTGACCAGACCATTGATATCTTCCAAACTTTCCCTGGCCATTGTCTCTGGCTGAACCAGATTGTTTGCAATCTTTCTGTCCTATTGTCACCAAGCTGAGCTTCACACCCCATATTCACTCCAGCACAAAGACCACGTACTTCCATCTCCATAATATCGGCCACTACCTCAGTCCATCTGCTGCTGAAACCCTCATCTATGCGTCTCATCTCCAGACTCAACTATTCCAATGCTCTCCTGGTCGGCCTCCCATCCTCCACCCTCTGTAAACTCATCCAAAACTCTCTCCTATCCTCCACCACGTCCCGCTCACCCATCACCTCGCTGAATACATTGGCTCCCGATCCCCCAACACCACCAATTTAAAATTGTCATACTTGTATTTAAATTTCTTCAGGGTCTCGTCCCTTGTTATCTCTATAACCTCCTCTGGCCCTACATACACCACCTCCCCCCATCTTTGTCCCATTATTTGGGGCCGTGCCTTCAGCTGCTTAAGTCCCACACTCTGGGAATTCCCTCCCTAAATATCTCTGCCTCTCCACCTCCCACTCCTCCTTTAAGACCGTCCTTAAAACCCTTAAAATCTTTTTAACCAAGGTTTTGTTCACCCACTCTTAATAATATGTGCAACAGAGTTTTGGATGACCCGAGGTTTATGGTGTCAGCCTTGCCTCAGTCTACTCTCTGAGTCAGAGGTTGTGGGTTCAAGCCCCTCTTCAGGACTTGAGCACATAATCTAGGCTGACACTTCAATGCAGTACTGAGGGAGTGCTGCACTGTTGGAGGTGCCATCTTTCAGAGGAGACGTTAAACCGAGGCCCTATCTACTCTCTCATGTGGATTTAAAAGATGCCATGGTACTATCTGAAGAACAGCAGGGGAGCTCCCCCCAGTATCCTGACCTACCTTTATCCATCAATCAACATCACTAAAACAGATTATCTGGTAATTTATCTAATTGCTATTTATGGGACCTTGCTGCATGCAAATTTACTGCCATGTTTCTCTACATTACGACAGTGACTACAGATCAAAAGTAATTCATTGGCTGTAAAGTACACCCTGAGTTTGTGAAAGGCGCTATATAAACGCAAGTTCTTTTTTCCTTCCTTCTTTGGTTCGGCCTCCATTTTTTTTGATTATGCCACTATGAAGTGCCATCGGATGTTTTTCTACATTTAAAGGCACTATGTAAAAGCCAGTGGTTGCTGTTGAAGGAAAGGAGAAAGGAGCAAAAAAAGGGAAAGAAAAAATGAAGGATGGAGAGGAATAAAAGTGAGTACAATTTTTAAGTTCATAAATCAATAAAAAGAATTTTTCTGGAACCATCTTCTGCGTAAGTATCAGCTACTATACATCTAAACTGAAAGACTGATGGTCAATACTGAGGAGGACTGCAACAAATTACAAGACAACATTAATAAGCTTGTAGAATGGGCATGTAATTGGCAAATTAATTTCAACACAGATAAATGTGAGGCATTATATTTTGGTAATAAAAACATGGAGGTCACGTATTACTTGGAAAATACAAATCTAAGTGGGGTAGACGAGCAAAGGAATCTCTTGGGAGTACAAATACACCAATCACTAAAAGTAGCAACGCAGGTTAATAAGGCCATAAAAAAGCAAACCAAGCACTAGGGTTTATTTCTAGAGGGATAGAATTGAAAAGTAAAGAAGTTATGCTAAACTTGTATCGCACCTTGGTTAGACTACACTTGGAGTACTGTGTTAGTATAAAAAGGATATAGAGGCACTGGAGAGGGTGCAGAGAAGATTTACAAGGATGATACCAGAAATACGAGGGTATACATATCAGGAAAGGATGAACAGGCTGGGTCTGTTTTCTCTTGAAAAGAGAAGACTGAGGGGTGACCTAATAGAGGTCTTTAAAATTATGAAAGTTTTGATAGAGTAGATAGAGAGAGAGTGTTTCCACTTGTGGGGAAGAGCATAACTAGAGGCCATCAATATAAGATAGTCACCAAGAAATCAAATAGGGAATTCAGAAGAAACTTCTTTACTCAGAGAATGGTGAGAATGTGGAACTCGCTACCACAGGGAGTGGTTGAAGCGAATAGTATGCATTTAAGGGGAGGCCAGATAAGCACATGAGGGAGAAGGAAATAAAGGGTTATGCTGAGAGTTAGATGAAGAAGGATGGGAGGAGGCTTGAGTGGAGTATAAACACCGGCATGGACTGGTTGGGCCAAATGGCCTGTTTCTGTGCTGTATATTCTGTGTAATGAAGAAACAAGTCACTGATACCTGATCCTCTACTGCATTGTGTGTCAGTGTTGGCTACTGTGCATCTATCTATATTAAAAAGGTTGAGTTTTGGTTCTCATGATGGGGATTGGCACAAGGAAATTACATGACCGAGGACGCCATTACTCTTCCGGTGATATGATTGGCCAATGGGAATCATGTAACTCATGCCCCCCTCCCCCATATTACTCTTCTAGCGATAAGCTCAAGTCCACTGTGTAATTTCTTGTTGAACTTTTATATTGCAATACCACTTCTGATAAAATGTACTGAAAGGGGCATGATACAGGAAGCTTATGTATCTCTGAACAAAATATCTCTGGTGTAAACTAAAGTGGTAAGTCACTGAAGTCTGGTACTGTACACCTGTGTGTATCTCTTGCCAGTTTGTGTACATAGACAATACACACTCGATAAGACAGGACAAGTCACTGATATCTGGTAGTATACAGCTTGCTTTTCTGGGTCAGCTTCTACAAATGTACATTCCACTGCTGAATCAGTGTCTCAGATATTACAGCTGCTAAGTGTGGACTTGCATACAATGCACAGATATTGTACATAACAATGTCAGGATCTATTTCCACTGGAGCAGAGATTGCCAAGAGGAAATTTAATAGAAGTTTTTAAAATTATGAAGAGTTTTAATAGTGAAAGACTGTTTCTTCTGCTTGGGAAGACGCGGGTTGTCAATTTAAAAGTTATCACTTGAAGGCAGAGAGGTTAAGATAAATTTCTTTACGCAGGGTTGTTGGAGCATGGAATGCTTTGCCACAGGGGAGAGATTTAAGTAGACTTAATTGCATCTTTGAACCAAAATTAGCTAAATATTTGAAGCAGAGGAAGATAGAGTTATGAGGAGAGAGTGGGGCAGTGGGATCAGTTTTGTAATCCTCTAACAAAGAGTCGGCACAGACATGATGAGCCGAATGGCCTCCTTCTGTGCTATAGATTTCTATGGAAAGAGATTCATTTTCCCTGCCAAATTCCAAAACCACGAGCTTCAATTCAAGATACAAAAAACTGAGGTAAATAGGGAATTAAACACAGAAATTATTTAGCAAGAAGGTCACCAGCATATGGCGCAAACTACCAGCACAAGACAAAAAAAAATCAGGTAAGGTTCTCCCCCTCCCAATCGGGCAAAGGAAAACGTTAAGATGTTTTCAAAAGGAAATATTTTTGGTTCTTGAGATCTGAAAGGATTCATAGTTATCAAATTTTGTAAATAATATAAACAATCTTTTAAAGGACAGCAAAAGGTTAAATGAATGGATAGGCTGGATGGACTAATGGTCTTTTGTCTAAAACACGCCCCACTGTTACCCCCGCATTCTGCCATTTTGGGTAGTAATCCAACACGATGAATTTTCTAAGAGTTCCACTCTCTTACTCCCACAACAGTTTCAGCACAGCTCATTTGCTTATATTTCCATTCTGCAGCTGACAGTTACCCAGAATTCACCCATAGGATAACTCACATGGTTCAGAAGTATGTGAAGGAGGAACAAAGAGGCGCATTGTTTAAACACTGCCTTCATTTAATCAGGGGACCGAGTCTGACCCAGCTGTGGATAATAAAGCAACAGTCTTCTGTCTCTGCTGCCTGAAAGGATCCCAAGTGCAATGGGCCCCGAGCACAACAAGAGAGAGTCCAAAGCTGCTGTCTGTAACTTGACACTAATTGCCTGCATTGAAGCTAGAGAGAAGCTGCAGTAACAAACTTACCTGGAAAAATGATTCCGTATTGTTCTTCCCAAGGTGGCAAGATGAAAGTTAATTCCCACAAACCCTCCAATGGAAAGTGACCAATCGTTCCTTGGGTCTTCATGGTGACATGGCAAGTGGGGACAAGATGTATCCATTAGGGAATAAGGGGAAAAAATAGATCAGGTGAAATTCTACCCCTCCCAGACTTCCCTCACACACCCATTAATGCTCAGTGAGGAACTGTATTGGTAGAAGCTGGGAGCTTGTCCACCTGGCTGGGAATCAGGATTTGAGGAATGGGGAAGAAACTAGAATCTTTTCCTATAAATTGATAGATTCAAGTGAAAATTGCACATAAATCAGCCAAGCAAATATACTGACCTCACAAATGACCAGAATTTCCACAAGTCTGGCACCCCTTCCATTACAACAGATACAAGATGATCAAGTACTACAGCTTACTCACCACCGCCTTAACCTCTTGGGTCACCGCAGTAAGGCTAACAGCAAACACGCTGCCTCTGGCTCCCACATACAGAGTGTTCTCCCTCCTTCCCAGCAGGAATGTCCTGTAGTCAGACACGTTCTCCTTGGAGAAGCGCTGGACAATGGGTGCACGGAGGTCTGCGGTACAAAGAAGAAAGTTTGAGAGGATAATTCCTTTGCTGTACGACTCGTTTAATTAAAAGTACCAAGAGAGCCACCCTTCAGCATGTGCCAGTGAACCTGGCTGGCATCTTAATCCTGGTGCATTAGTGCTGCTATGAGGCAATGGCACGTGGTTGAGTTCTACCCAGGGCTCAGATCAGGAAAACTGGCAGTGAACATCTCTTAACTGTGAAATTATGAACAACTGGAGAATGCTGGTGCATTAAATGCAATAGAATAAATTTATACACAAGCACACACATATCTGCCCACAGTGTACACACACGATATCCACATTACCTATTTGCACACATATATTTTCTCTGTACTACAATAGCTGGAGAAACATTTGTGTGTCTGTAATTACAGTAGGTACAGGGTCTGTGTGCAATTATAGATGTGCACCTCCTGTACTACACTAGGTGCAGAGACCCACATAAGTGTATCCCTTGTAACTAACTAGATTCAATAATAGCGGTCAATGGAACCCATGTATGTGGAGCTCCTATAACTACTGTAGGTAGAGAGTGCCATTCACACAGTGGATAAGTTTTTATTTCCCATAATAAAACAGCTGTTATTATAACCTACATCCATATATCCTCAGTATGTACTAGGTATATAAGTATGCAAGTCCCTGAACGTGTTGTCGCTTCCCAAATTCGTGCCCATCTTTCCCACAATTCCATGTTTGAATCCCTCCAATCAGGATTCCGGCCCAGCCACAGTACTGAAACAGCCCTTGTCAAAGTCACAAATGACAAACTATCTATCCCTCCTCATCCTTCTCGACCTATCTGCAGCCTTCCAATACAGTTGACCACATCATTCCCCAACACTTCTCCTCCGTCATCCAGGTGGGTGGAACTGCCCTAGCTTGGTTCTTATCCACCTAACCGTAGCCAGAGAATCACCGGCAAAGGTTTCTCTTCCCACTCCCCCACTGTTACTCTGGAGTCCCCCAAGGATTTATACTTGGCCCCCTTCTATTTCTCATCTACATGCTGCCCCTTGGCGATATCATAGAATGGTTACAGCACAGAAGGAGGCCATTCAGCCCATTGAGCTCGTGCCGGCTCTCTACAAGAACACTTCAGCTTGTCCCACTCCCCCTGCCCTTTCCCTGTAGCCCTGCACATTTTTTTTACTTCAGGTACTTATCCAATTCCCTTTTGAAAGCCACAATTGAATCTGCTTCCACCACCCTTTCAGACTGTGAATTCCAGATCCTAACCACGCTCTGGGTAAAAAAGTTTTTCCTCATGTCGCCTTTGGTTCTTCTGCCAATCACCTTAAATCTGTGTCCTCTGGTTCTCGACCCCTTCCGCCAAGGAGAACAGTTTCTGTCTATCTACTCTGTCTAGACCCCTCATGATTTTGAACACCTCTATCAAATCTCCTCTCAACCTTCTCTGCTCTAAGGAGAACCACCCCAGCTTCTCCAGTCTATCCACATAACTGAAGTCCCTCATCCCTGGAACCATTCTTGTAAATCTTTTCTGCACCCTCACATCCTTCCTAAAGTGTGGTGCCCAGAATTGGACACAATACTCCTGTTGAAGCTGAACCAGTGTTTTATAAAAAGGTTCATCACAACTTCCTTGATTGTGTACTCTATGCCTCTATTTATAAAGCCCAGGATCCCGTATGCTTTTTTAACCGCTTTCTCAACCTGCCCTGCCACCTTCAACAATTTGTGCATATATACCCCCAGGTCTCTCTGTTCATGCACCCCCTTTAGAATAATATCCTTTAGTTTATATTGCCTCCCCTCGTTCTTCCTACCAAAATGTATCACTTCGCACTTTCCTGTGTTAAATTTCATCTGCCACGTGTTCGCTCATTCCACCAGCCTGTCTATGTCATAGAGTTATACAGCACGGATAGAGGCCCTTCGGCCCATCGTGTCCGCGCCGGCCATCAAGCACTGTCTAATCTAATCCCATATTCCAGCATTTGGTCCATAGCCTTGTATGCTATGGCATTTCAAGTGCTCATCCAAATGCTTCTTGAATGTTGTGAGGGTTCCTGCCTCCACAACCCTTTCAGGCAGTGAGTTCCAGACTCCAACCACCCTCTGGGTGAAAAAGTTCTTTCTCAAATCCCTTCTAAACCTCCCACCCTTTACCTTGAATCTATGCCCCCTTGTTATAGACCCCTCTACTAAGGGAAAAAGCTCCTTAGTATCCATCCTATCTATGCCCCTCATAATTTTGTACACCTCAATCATGTCCCCTGTACACCTCAATCATGTCCTCTAGAAGTCTATCACTATCCTCCTCACTGTTCACTATACTTCCAAGTTTTCTGTCATCTGCAAATTTTGAAATTGTGCCCTGTACTCCCAAGTCTAAGTCATTAATATATATCAAGAAAAGCAGTGGTCCTAGTACCGACCCCTGGGGAACACCACTGTATACCTTCCTCCAGTCCGAAAAAACAACCGTTCACCATTACTCTCTGTTTCCTGTCACTTAGCCAATTTCGTATCCATGCTGCCACTGTCCCTTTTATTCCATGGGCTTCAACTTTGCTGGCACGACTATTATGTGGGACTTTATCAAACGCCTTTTGGAAGTCCATGTATACCACATCAACCGCATTGCCTTCATCAACCCTCTCTGTTACCTCATCAAAAAACTCAAATCAAGTTAGTTAAACACGATTTGCCTTTAACAAATCCGTGCTGGCTTTCCTTAATTAATCCATACTTGTCCAAGTGACTGTTAATTTTGTCCCAGATTATCATTTCTAAAAGCTTCCCCACGACCGAGGTTAAACTGATTGGCCTGTAGTTGCTGGATTTATCCGTACACCCTTTTTTGAACAAGGATGCAACATTTGCAATTCTCCAGTCCTCTGGCACCAGCCCCGAAAACATAATATCAAGTCCACATGTATGCCGACGACACCCAGCTCTATCTCACCACTACTTCTTTGAACCCCTCCACTGTCTCCGATTTGTTACACTGCTTGTCCGACATCCAATATTGGATAAGCAGAAATTTTCTCCAACTAAATATTGGGAAGACCAAAGCCATTGTTTTTGGTCCCCGGCACAAACTCAGTTCCCTGACCACCATTTCCATCCCCGGCAACTCTTAAACTGAGCAAGACCGCTCGCAACCTCGGTGTTGTGTTTGACCCCGAGATGAGTTTCCGACCACGTATCTGCTCCATCACCAAGACTGCCTACTTCCAGCTCTGTAACATAGCTCGAATCTGACCCGCCTCAGCTCATCTGCTGCGGAAACCCTCATCCATTACCTCTCGACTTGACTATCCCAACGCACTTCTGGCTGGCCTCCCATCTTCCACCCTCCGTAAGCTTGAGGTCATCCAAAACTCTGCTGCCCGTATCTTAACTCGCTCCAAATCTCATTCACCCATCACCCCTGTGCTTGCTGAGCTTCACTGGCTCCCAGTCCGACAACGCCTCAATTTTAAAATTCTCATCTTGTTTTCAAATCCCTCCATGGCCTCACCCCTCCCTATCTCTGTAGCCTCCTCCAGCCCTACAAGCCTTCGAGATCTCTGCACTGTTCCAATTGTGGCCTCTTGCACATCCCCGATTTTAATCACTCCACCAGTGGCGGCCGTGCTTTCAGCTGCCTTGGCCCTAAGCTCTGGAATTCCCTCCCAAAACTTCTCCACCTCTCTCTCCTCTTTTAAGATGCTCCTTAAAACCTACCTCTTTGATCAAGCTTTTAGTCATCTGTCCTGATATCTCCTTCTATGGCTCGGTGTCAAAAATGTTTTTATTGATCTCGCTTTTGTTAAGCGCCTTGGGACATTTTACTATGTTAACTTCGCTATATAAATGTAAGTTGTTGTTGTAGTGTAGGGACAGCTGTCACTGTAACTCCTGCACATGTATCCAATATATTATAGAAAGCACACCTTAGCAGAATACTGAACTCTCATTGACACTAGACAAGCTTGGGTTGAAGTTAAACTTCTGCTCACATCTTTTGTAGATCATATGACATTGTAGTTCTACACTGAAGAATTTTAAGAGACAATATGTAATGGAAAGTGTCAGATTTTGCTTTGGATGTCCGCCAAGTCTGCTGCAGCCCATCTGAAATACATTTGCAGCAGGAAGGATAACTGGACAGTTACTAGTGCAGTGCCTGGGAGGTACAGCACATTGGATGCCCTGAGGGAACTGGATAGGAATCTAGGTCAGACAGGGAGTACAGCTCTCCTCTCCAATGGGAGTCTGGGAAAAGCAGTCTGTTTGAACTCTGGTTTAAACTTTGAATCCAATTCAGATGGAGAGCATGTGGGGCCGGGTGGTGTAGTCAGTCAGTCAGAACACAGCTGCTCAAGAACCCAGATTGCAGTCTCTTTATCGCTACTTTTAGCGGCTCAATTGTTGAACATTTACTCTGAAATTGTTTTTCCTGTCTCAGTGAAATGGTAAAACTCACTCCATTGCTCAGCCAGGTTAGTGTTCTGGGTACGGGTATACAGCCCATATGATAGAAGTGTTTAAAGTTATGAAAGGATGGGACAGGGTAGATAGAAGCAGACAGCTTCCACTAGTTGAGGGGTCTGGAATAGGGGCCATAGATACAAAATTAAATGCAAGAGATTTAGAACAGAGGGCAGGAGAAACTTCTGCACAGAGTTGTGAAGCTGTGGAATTCTCTTCCAGGGTTAGTGATTGAGGCAGAAACGATGTCAACATTCACGATTAGTTTGGACAGGTGGATGAAGGAAGAGAGTATATAGGGACATGGGAACAGGCTGGGTAAATGCGATTAGAACCGTTTGCTCGCATGGCGGGTAACGCCGACATGGACTGGTTGGGCCATCCGGATGGCCTTTGTGCGTGTTGTAACTTCTATGTATGTATACAAGGATCCCTGGGACACGGGGCAGTAAATTAGCCAGGATCCTGCTCCTGACTGCAATCCCGAATGAACGTCGGCTGAGGATAGGGTCAGCTGTGATGGCCCCGGGAGTTGAAAGGGCCAACAATCATCATAGTTTTGATTCACACGAGGTACCAGGAGACTGCTGCTGTATGACCACAGCCCAGCCTGACTCACTGCCTTCAAGAAAGGAAGGGGTCAGAAATCTAGAGAAGAACCATACTAGAAACCAGCTGTTTACAGATTATAGGGTCTCATGAGGGGGAATAAAGTGTGACACCAACACTTGCAATTTTGTTCTATAACTATCAATTTTTCTGTTTGCAATATGGTAATAATTTATTACTATCATTTTTAATATGTGTGATCATGGAGAGAAAATAAATTAGATATTAACACCAACAGATCTCCCATGGCATTGATCATGGGCAGTCTGAGATCTGGAGCACAGGTGTGAGGTTCAGATGCTATCCTGATCTTTCCCTTTAATTCCACTGCTCAAGTACTCCTGCAGAAACCAAGGTAATTATAGCTTCTTTTAAATTCCCGAGGTCAATTGGACAGCAATAAATTGCTTATAAATCTCAGGATGAAATATCTGGCTAGGTTTGTCTTTTTATGGAATTTTGTTTTTGTCTTCTGTTTAAAGGTTTTCCATCTGTAATGAAGTGTGACATCAGGAGCGTGACGGACACACAATAAATAAATATCCTTGTGGATAGTAGGTCAAAGCATATGCTGTTTAAAAGGACAGGAACAAATATATTATCCTGGTGCTAAAATGTAGTTGTGTACAACTTGTTGTGTCCCTTTAAGACCACAAGTTCTAGCTCAGGTCATTTAGAGATCGACTGGTGTTCGCAAATCTTCAACTCAATTAGACGTCAGACTAAAACGTGACACAGAAATTTGCATGTGTGACACCTGATGCATGACAGAAATAGACACACATTAGATACGACAATTTTACACATGCACACACAGAGGTGAATGCTTTAAATCAATCATGTTATGGTCACTGGCAGCTAGGGTGCCACTCCTTCTGTTCCCAGTATGCTATCTGGGTAACTTGCCAGTACCGTATCAAGACATGAATTACCTATCTTAGCATTACTAATGCACTGGGTCAAAAAGCAATCATACGTTACAGTTAGCAGCTCAGACTCTAGCTCACTTGAGCATTCAGTTTATATTAAGCTGGTTAAAATCTCATGTAAGAATACCCTCTGTTTACACATACCTTCTTTATCTCTTCATAGAGTAATGTGTCCTTTTTCTTTTGATTTCATGTTATATTGCAAGTTATCTTTGCTTCCTTTGAAGTGCAGCCAAAATAACTCAATGGGAAGCTTACCCTATGCCAGTGGGTCTACTTCCTGTTCGACCCAGGTGTCCCTACCATATACAGCTACTCCACTCCAATTCCTGACTCGTCTGCCCTTCTTGAACACTCTAAAACCTTGTATGCTAAATTCATCTCAGTACTGGCGCTCAACCATGTTTGAGATTCCAATTACATCAGTTTCCTATTAACAAGCAGCCTCACATTCAGTCATCTTGTTATGAATGCTTCCAGTAGTTGTCTATGTGCATTTTCATAGGTTAAGCCCAAGATTTAAAATGCTACATTCGATGACCATCTAAATGGTCTGCGATCGCTGCCACATCATTATACATGTGAATGCATAGCTTCTACATCTTAAGAGAATTATGGGTTCTCAACTTATTCTAGACTGAGACAAATTGGATGGTTGGTCATCAAACTTAGATTACCCACTTGAAATGTGGTTCATGACATTTCCACATGTACCAGCAAAGAGTATACAACACACACTTGAGAGGCAGGAATCTCTCAGCAGAAACTGTTCTCAGAGAATGGTTCCTGACTGTGTGACAGGAAAAGCCTGTCCTGTTCGAGCTGGAGAGGCTTGCTTGCTTTTAGGGGATTCTCCTATCACTGGTCCAGAGGCAGCTGTAGGCAAAGAACCACTCACCTATTCCTGTGCTTCTAGTCACATGTCCTTGCTGGAAACCTAGCGCTAACATCAGCCTTTGCACTGTTTCAGCACAGAACATGGCACTGCCACAAGGCCTCACTCATCGTTTCCTGGAATCTGTCTCTAAGCATGCTGAAGTCAAACATTATCACCTCTTAGATTTTGGACCCCAATAACTGAACAGCAGAAGTGTAAGTATTTGTGTGGGATGCTGCAACTACATTCACTGCATGCAGATCGGCAGGATTTCCTGCAGATGTCACTGATGGTGCAAATTGTTCAGTGATGACCCAAACCAGAGACCCCTTGTTGTACAGCACTCCCTACTATGTACAAACTGTTTATATTGTGCTTTGAAAGGAAGCAAGTAACTGGGGCACCTATTCGAGGTCATGAAGTATCTTCCGTTTAATAGGGACTGTGCCAATGCAGTCACTCTACACAAGCAGCAACCAAACCCTTTTTCAGCCACCACCTTTGCCACAACCGCACCTACGTGAAGTGCCTCACCATTTGCTTTTGATTCTAAATCATTAAAGCTCACTGGAGTGTGCATGTCTGGACTGGTGAATGATTGAAATACTAATAATGCCGTGTGCTGTGGTGAGGCTTGATGCCCACAGACCCAACTTCCTGGTCCTGGGGTTGTGGCATATCTATAACAATAAGGGCCACGTGATAATCCAACGTGCATGGCTAGCCTTTTTTTAAATTGCATTTTGGACAGTACATGGCACATTTTACAGTGATATACCATCACTGTTTTACAGCAGCGGAAACACATTTGCATAGAGAAGGATGAGATCATAATTAAACAAGTCTGGCACCTACTCTCCTTCAGCTAGCACATCACCGACACTGTATATAACTTCCCAGCTGATAACGTCCATCATAGCATTGCTGGGGGGGAAAGAGAGTTTCGGTCTGCTGATTCCCTCCACCCATCTACACCCTGTGCCTTCTGTTGAAGGCAGCTTTTTACTGTAAGATGAGAATGATGCGTTGAATGAGCAACGAGTGTATGCTGCATAATTTAGGCAGTAGCAAAGTTATGGTCTTATTCACGGATTACCCAGGGGTAAAGTATTTTATCAATGGACAGTTTTGTGAGAATGTTTGAGAGCTGACTGAGTGCACTGTAATGGTCAATCTTTTTTGGATTCTGCTCGTCATTACTTCTTTGTGTTACATTTGCAGTTGTTACTGGATCAATTCAGGTCAAGTATACTAGGATACTTATGCAAACCATTCGACACCTAAGCTTACTGTGTCATCAGTGACTACCTTCATGGCAGGTTATGTATATTAACACTCATTCTCATTCCTCACCTTGGCTTTTTTTTCCCAAGCTGAACACTTTCTTCCAGATACTTTTTCAGGCTCTCTCAGTACATGATTCCACATTGACCGACTGATCTCTTGTATAGAAACATAGAAGATAGGAGCAGGAGTAGGCCATTCGGCCCCTCGAGCCTGCTCCGCCATTCGATGAGATCATGGCTGATCATCCAAATTCAGTACCCTGTACCTGCCTTCTCCCCATATCCCTTGATACCTTTAGCTTTATAAAATATATCTAACTCATTCTTGAATATATTTAATGACCTGGCCTCAACTAACTTCTGTGGTAGAGAATTCCACAGGTTCACCACTCTCTGGGTGAAGAAATTCCTCCTCATTTCTGTCCTAAATGGCTTACCTTTATCCTTAGATTATGACCCCTGGTTCTGGACTCTCCGACCATCGGGAACATTCTTCCTGCATCTAGTTTGTCCAGACCTGTCAGAATTTTATATGTTTCGATGAGATCCCCTCTCATTCTTCTATACTCCAGCGAATATATGCCCAATCGACCCAATCTCTCCTCATATGTCATTCCTGCCATCCCAGGTATCAGCCTTGTGAATCTTCCCTGAACTCCTTCCATGGCAAGAACATCCTTCCTCAGATAAGGCGACCAAAACTGCACACAGTACTCAAGGTGTGGTCTCACCAAGGCCCTGTACAACTGCAGCAGGACATCCTTGTTCCTATACTCAAACCCTTTCGCTATGAAGGCCAACATACCGTTTGCCTTCTTCACCGCCTGCTGCACCTGCATGCTTACCTTCAGCGACTGGTGCACAAGGACAACCAGGTCTCGTTGCACTTCCCCTTCTCCCAATCTATTGCCATTCAGAAAGTAGTCTGCCTTTCTGTTTTTGACACCAAAGTGGATAACCTCGCATTTATCCACGTTATATTGCATCTACCACGCTTCTGCCCACTCACCCAACCTGTCCAAATCATCCTGGAGTTTCTCGGTATCCTCCTCGCAGCACACACGCCCACCCAGCTTTGTGTCATCTGCAAACTTGGAGATATTACATTTAGTTCCCTTATCTAGATCATTAATGTATATTGTGAATAGCTGGGGTCCAAGGACCGATCCCTGCAGTACCCCACTAGTCACTGCCTGCCACTCGGAAAAAGATCCATTAATTCCTACTCTCTGCTTTCTGTCCGCCAACCAGTTCTCTATCCAAGTCAATACCTTGCCCCCAATCCCATGTGCCTTAACTTTACACGCTAATCTCTTATGCGGGACCTTATCGAAAGCCTTTTGAAAGTCCAAATACACCACATCTACTGGTTCTCCCTTATCTATTTTCCCAGTTACATCCTCAAAAAATTCCAGTAGATTAGTGAAGCATGATTTACCTTTTGTAAATCCATGTTGACTTTGTCCGATCCTGTCACTGTTTTTCAAGTGCTCTGCTATTACATCTTTTATAATGGACTCTAGCATTTTCCCCACTACCGATGTCAGGCTTACCGGTCTATAATTCCCCGCTTTCTCTCTACCACCCTTTTTGAACAGTGGGGTAACATTAGCTACCCTCCAATCCATGGGTACAGTTCCAGATTCCATCGAATGTTGGAAGATGATCAGCAATGCATCTACTAATTCTAGGGCCACTTCCTTAAGTACCCTAGGATGTAGATTATCAGGCCCTGGGGATTTATCAGCCTTCAATCCCATCAATTTCCCCAACACCATTTCCCTGCAAATACTGATTTCTTTCAGTTCCTCCCTTTCATCAGACCCTATGTTCTCCAACATCTCTGGGAGGTTATTTGTGTCCTCCTTTGTGAAGACAGAACCAAAATATGCATTTAATTGGTCTGCCATTTCTTTGTTCCCCATTATAACTTCCCCCGTATGGTGGGCTCAGATGCCCGCTTCACCCTTGGGTGTCTTTCCCCTAAGCTCTGCCTTCACACCATTTACTACAATCTGAAGGCCTCGATCCAGAAGTGTTGCCTTACTCCTTTTGTGCTACTTCTCCTTTTCTCACAGAAATGACACCCTCCATAACTGATGGGACTCACATGGTTACTGATATTGATCAATACCATGTTTGGCTAGTTGAGCAGCATTCTTGCAGGTGGTTTCTGATTGGCTACTTGTTTGTGGGTTTTTAAGCAGACTCCAATGCACCTGAACTTCCAGAAAGTTCTGAGTAAAATTGCCTGTTCTTTACGAGCGTTAAATAGTTGGGCAAAAATGTCAACTCCCATTTGATGCACAGTTTTAGCACCAAAAGGAATGTCACCCCCATGGTGTATCTCACGAATACACAATGATCTAAATGATTGAGTTTGGGAGAATTATTATCCAGGTTGAGCCCATCTGTAATCGCAGACATCAGCAAATTGTTTCTGGATCAACTCAGGAGGTGTCTCTAAGGTTTTGGAGTGTTGAAATGCAGCCAAACCAGATAAACAGGCTTGGGGCTGCTCGAGTACTGAACTCCAGGACTTCTCGTAGCAGACAACACCTGCAGCCCACTCCAAAGTAGCATTTTGAAACAGGAACGGAATCACAAATAAAGACACACAAATCAGTTACCTTACCATTGGGAAGTGGGCGGCAGTTTCTGATAAAAGAGTTGCTGACACCTTTTTGTCTGGGGAGGGGGGGGGGGGTGGTGAGGAAGGAAAGTTAAATGGATTCCGAGACTGAATTGTGTGTCTCAGCTCCCATTCACTCATGGAAGTTAAAATGAATCAGATTTTTGGATTTTTTAAAAACTGGGATAGTAACATTTTATTTTAAATTGTCCACCACTAACACAGGGTACAGGGTGAAAGTGACTGCCTGCCTGGATTCAAAACGCCAACCCGGTGATAATAACAGGAATGTCATGACAGTGATTCACATCACACAGGATAGGGAAATGCCCTCACAAATTAGCATTGGGTGACTTTCTTTCAAGGTTCAATAAGCTTGCGAGTAACTTCAGCGAGTCTCTCCCTGCATCTCATAGATCCATTTTCAACACCAGTCATTTATTAAGCAAGTCCACTGTAAGGTGCCTC
The DNA here is from genome assembly GCA_030390025.1 of Squalus acanthias. Taxonomy (NCBI): domain Eukaryota; kingdom Metazoa; phylum Chordata; class Chondrichthyes; order Squaliformes; family Squalidae; genus Squalus; species Squalus acanthias. The sequence continues at coordinate 157,167,908 of CM059427.1, forward strand.
CCTTACTGGTCTCCACTCCATGCTGGTGGGGCAGATTTATATATGTTCACATCCAATGAACCTCTACCACCAAGAAGGACGAGAGCAGCAATATTATGGGAACACCATCACCTCGAAGTTCCCCTCCAAGTCACATGCCATCCTAAGGGAACGGTAGCATAGTGGTAATGTCACTGGGCTGGTAATCCAGAGGCCTGGACTAATGATCCAGAGACATGAGTTCAAATCCCACCACGGCATCTGGGGAATTTAAATTCAGTTAATTAATGGTAACCGTGAAACTATTGGATTGCCGTAAAAACTCATCTGGTTCACTAATGTCCTTTAGGGAAGGAAATCTGCCGTCCTTGTCTGGCCTATATGTGACTCCAGACCCATAGCAATGTGGTTGACTATTAACTGCCTAGCAAGCCACTCAGTTGTAACAAACCACTACGAAACACAATAATAAGAATGAAACTGGACAGACCACCTGGCATCGACCTCGGCACTGGCTACGGACACGGCAACGGCACACCCAGCTCAGTCAACCCTGCAAAGTCCTCCTCACCAACATCTGGGGACTTGTGCCAAAATTGGGAGAGCTGTCCCCCAGACTAGTCAAGCAACAGCCTGACATAGTCATACTCACAGAATCACACCTTTCAGCCAATGTCCCAAACTCCTCCATCACCATCCCTGGGTATGTCCTGTCCCACAGGCAGGACAGACCCACCAGGGGTGGCGGCACAGTGGTGTACAGGCAGGAAGGAGTGGCCCTGGGAGTCCTCAAAATTGACTCTGGACCCCATGAAGTCTCATGGCTTATGGGCATGCTGATTACCACCTACCGCCCTCCCTCAGCTGATGAATCAGTACTCCTCCATGTTGAACACCATTTGGAAGAAGCACTGAGAGTAGCAAGGGCACAGAATGTACTCTGGGTGGGGGCTCGGTAGCACCACTACTGGCCGAGTCCTGAAGGACATAACTGCAAGTCTGGGCCTGCGACAGGTGGCGAGGGGAAAAACCTACTTGATCTCGTCCTCACCAATCTACCTGTCGTAGATGCATCTGTCCATGACAGTATTGGTAGCAGTAACCATCGCACAGTCATTGTGGAGACCAAGTCCTGACGTGCTAAATGGGATAGATTCAGAACAGATCTAGCAGCTCAAAACTGGGCATCCATGAGGCGCTGTGGGCCAGCAGCAACAGCAGCATTGTATTCCACCACAATCTGTAACCTCATGGCCTGGCATATCTCTCACTCTACCATTACCATCAAGCCAGGGGACCAACCCTGGTTCAATAAGGAGTGTAGAAGAGCATGCCAGGAGCAGCACCAGGTGTACCTAAAAATTAGGTGCCAACCTGGGGAAGCTGCAACACAGGACTACATGCATGCTAAAAAGCGGAAGCAGCGTGCTATAGACAGGGCTAAGCAATCCCACAATCAACTGGATACAGCAAAGGCTATGGGCCCCAACAGCATCCCGGCTATCGTGCTGAAGACTTGTGCTCCAGAACTACCGCGTCTCTAGCCAAGCTGTTCCAGTACAGCTATAACACTGGCATCTATCCGACAATGTAGAAAACTGCCCAGATATGTCCTGTCCAAAAAAAGCAGGACAAATCCAATCCGGCCAATTACCGCCCCATCAGTCTACTCTCAATCATCAGCAAAGTGATGGAAGGTGTCATCAACAGTGCTATCAAGCGGCACTTACTCACCAGTAACCTGCTCACTGATGCCCAGTTTGGGTTCCGCCAAGACCACTCGGCTCCTGACCTCATTACAGCCTTGGTCCAAACATGGACAAAAGGAGCTGAATTCCAGAGGTGAGGGGAGAGTGACTGCCCTTGACATCAAGGCAGCATATGACCGAGTATGGCATCAAGGAGCCCTAGTAAAACTGAAGTCAATGGGAATCGGGGGGAAAACTTTCCACTGGCTGGAGTCATACCTAGCACAAAGGAAGATGGCTGTGGTGGTTGAAGGTCAATCATCACAGCCCCAGGACATCGCTGCAGGAGTTCCTCAGGGCACTGTCCTAGACCCAACCATCTTCAGCTGCTTCATCAATGACCTTCCCTCCAACATAAGGTCAGAAATGGGGATGTTCGCTGATGACTGCAGTGTTCAGCACCATTCACAACTCCTCAAATAAAGCAGTCCATGCCTGCATGCAACAAGACTTGGATGTTTTCAGGCTTGGACTGATCAGTGGCAGGTAACATTCGCGCCACACAAGTGCCAGGCAATGACTATTTCCAACAAGCAAGAGTCTAACCACCACCCCTTGACATTCAACGGCATTACCATCGCCAAATCCCTCACCATCAACATCCTGGGGGTCACCATTGACCAGAAACTTAACTGGACCAGCCACATAAATACTGTGGCAACAAGAGCAGGTCAGAGGCTAGGTATTCTGCGGCGAGTGTCTCCCTCCTGACTCCCCAAAGCCTTTCCACCATCTACAAGGCACAAGTAAGGAGTGTGATAGAATACTCTCCACTTGCCTGGATGAGTGCAGCTCCAACAACATTCAAGAGGCTCGACACAATCCAGGACAAAGCAGCCCGCTTGACTGGCACCCCATCCACCACCTTAAACATTCACTCCCTCCACCACCGGCGTACCGTGGCTGCAGTGTGTACCATCTACAAGATGCACTGCAGCAACTCGCCAAGGCTTCTTCATCAGCATCTCCCAAACCCGCAACCTCTTCCACCTAGAAGGACAAGGGCAGCAGGCGCATGGGAACACCACCACCTCCAAGTTCCCCTCCAAGTCACACACCATCCTGACTTGGAAGTATATCGCTGATCCTTCATCGTCGCTGGGTCAAAATCCTGGAACTCCATCCCTAACAGCACTGTGCGAGTACCTTCACCACACGGACTACAGCGATTCAAGGCGGCCCACCACCACCTTTTCAAGGGCAATTAGGGATGGGCAATAAATGCTGGCCTTGCCAGCGACGCCCACATCCCATAAACAAATTTTAAAAAACTTGACATATATCACCGTTCCTTCACTGTCCCTGGGTCAAAATCCTGGAACTCCCGATCTAAAACCATTGCAGGAGCACCATTGTCGCAAGGATTGCGGTAGTTGAAGTAGAAGACCTACCACTATCTCAGGGCAACTTGGGACAGGTAATGTATTTTTTTATATAAAAGTGTTTATATCACATTCACATTACTGCATATTTGGCATTTTTCCTTTGTTAAATATTTTAAATCAACTGTTTACACAAAGCAAAAGGAACCAGGCGCAAAGGAAGCTGGAAACATAGTTCTGCAACAGGTTATACTTTACTGACTTTGAATTCTGGGATTACATTTTCTTCCAGAGCTGACTTTACCTTACTGCAGGACTTGGGTGGTGTGTAGAACGTTCTAAATTTACATTCTCTGTTGGCAGTTTGACTTTTTTGAGAAACCACTGGCACCAACCTGAGCATGCCAAACAGGTGGTAGAGAACAGCTCTAGTTACACTCCAAAACAGGATCTTTGGGAACAAGAGATCCGGCAGTAATTTACTGGTGGCAGCAGCATTTCTGAAGCAAGGAAATGGCAAGTTGCTAACCCTGATCTGGTATGAAGAAATTTCATACTGTACAAGTGATCTTTTTCATTTTGATTTGCAACCAGCCTCTACATTTATTCACACACACACACACACACACACACACACACACACACACATTATTTTTGCTTATACTCAATAACAGGAACAAAGGACATAGAAGTGCCCTAATACACTACGTTAAGTCTGGGACAATGTGGGCTTGCACCAGCAATCCATCACACGATAGGTTTCCAGCAGTGATTGGTGTACGCGGTGCGCCCCATGAAAATTTTGAGACAATCCTGGTGATCCCAGTCCTAACTTCAGAAAGCCAGTGCCTGCTACCCAAAGGGAAACAGTGCTGTGATTGCAGAATTCAGAAATAGTGTGTTATTATGCCCACATATACACTAAAATCGAGAATACAGTATTCTCAGGACCCCGTGCTTAGAGGCAAGCCCGAGACAGGCAAAAATTTAACAATGTTTCGTGCCCAGTGGGGTCCTTCACATAATCCGCAGAGCCTGTGGATCATATTTTTGTAAACCCAAGTTAGAATGGCACGACTGTAACTGTGTGGGGCTGTGCTACCAATGCTGGGTGCACCAGGGATCCAGTGCCAATCTGAAGGGGTGGAAAAGAGGAAGGGTCGATGTGCGATTCTATATTGGTCAGATCTATAAAGAAGATTCAGTGCTGTCACGGATCTGGAAAGTACAATGAAATGTCATAATCTCTATTAATACCAGGTCTGAGGGGAAATCTATTTGCATACTTGGTATAATGATTCCAGTGTTAATAATGCACCACTGTACAAGCACCTGCTTCTTTTTGATTGTTATTTTCTATTAGTCTCTCCTTTCACTCTTCAGAGTCTCTCCCACTAGTGCTGCCAGATCTTAATCAGACTTTTCATGTACACTCATGTGAGACAGTGTTGCCCATTCAGTGTACTTAATGCATTGGTACCAATCCACAAGGAGAAAAATCATGCTTGAGCCAAAGGATTTTTGAGTTGTTGTGATGCTCCGTCATCTCATTAAATGGCCCTCATTACAACCACCAGAGACAGACCGATAACCAGTCATATGTCACCCAAGTGTTTTATTGACCTCTCCAGACACAATTTTGGACAGAATTGGTAATTGTACTATTGGTGTTTCTCATTATTTCCCAGTTCAGGTGGATATCGTACAAAAATGCTGCACACTCACCATGATGCCTTACTGAAAACCTACTGAGAGAGGTACTGATCTGAGGTTATCACATAGCATACACTGGTCATAGGATTCTTTGGTAACTAGGTGCAAATTCTAAAACTCCCAGTAGTTACTTATACTCTCAAACATCTCTCCCGGGAAAGGATGAGGTCAACCAAGGAGTGACGGAGGACAGAATGCAATGGAGGGAGGTGGATAAAGACGACACTGTCAGCTAAAAGTTGACATTATATTGTAGACAGCATGGACAAGCATTAATTTACCCTTTATACAGACCACTCTCGATTAACAGAACCTTTGGAATTCAGTGACATGCTAGAGTCCATTTGAAGGTATTTCAAGGTGCGGTGACAGGCCTGAAATAATCCTAAGAATTTTAGGTTTGCGTGACAGGCCTTTCTGAACACCCTCATCGCTCCGTGAACATCCTTCAGATACCAACGACAGGACTCTCTACCTCTTGGTTCCCTTCTGTGTAGATTTTGTGTCTGAGTTTGGAGGTTTTGTTTTTAATACTACCATGGCAACAGTAATACTAAAGAATCTGGAGATAAATTTCATGTCTGGTGTTTGTTGAGGTTTCTCACATATCAAGTTGCAGAGTTACTATTACAACAATGAAACACAGAGATAGTCTGTAATGAAAGCCCAGATTGAGATAAGGCCCACTTGCTGTCAGCTGATCACACGTTCAATAATGGCTGCTGTGGTGGAATATGTCAGACAAACTAGCCAGTCTCCAAGCAAAGAGGAGGCAGGCTGATAAGAAGCAGCTCTGGGGAAACTAGCAGGAAAGGAAAAGAGAGATAAACATTAACAAAAATATGGATTTAATTCAAGCCTTGCGTCTACTCACTACATTTTGTGAATTTCTGATTGAGTTGTCTGAACTGGGATCACAGGCTAGTACAGACCATGGCTTTCATTTCACCACAGAGTATAATAAAATAGCACACACTCAAAACTCTTATCCCCAAAACAAGTTAGGCCCTCACACCCATGGCAACGACACACTGTCACACAATTCCTAAATAAAACACAATCATGCTTTATTATTTTTAAATCTTATGCCATCAAAGAGATAGATGGTGTGGGGTGGGGCAGCACAACAGAGCTCCAATAACAACAACGTGTATTTATATAGTCAATGAGTCATAACGGCACAGAAGGAGGCCATTCAGCCCATCGAGTCCATGCCGGCTCTCTGTAGAGCAATCCAGTCAGCACCTTTAACGTAGCAAAAACATCCCAAGGCGTTTCACAGGAGTATTATAAGACAAAAAACATGACACCGAGCCACATAAGGTGAAATTAGGTGAAAGATGTAGGTTTTAAGGAGTGTCTTAAAGGAGGAAAGAGAGGTAGCGAGTCGGAGAGGTTTAGGCAGAGAATTCCAGAGCTTAGGGCCTAGACAACAGAAGGCACGGTCACCAATGGTTGAGCGATTATAATCAGGGATGCTCAAAAGGGCAGAATTAGAGGAGTGCAGATATCTTGGGGGGGGGGGGTTGTGGGGCTGAAGGAGATTACAGACATAGGAAGGGGGCGAGGCCATGGAGGGATTTGAAGACAAGGATGAGAATTTTGAAATCGAGGCGTTGCTTAACTGGGAGCCAATATAGGTCAGCGAGCACAGGGGTGATGGGTGAACGGGACTTGGTGCGAGTTAGGACACAGGCAGCTGAGTTTAGGATCACCTCAAGTTTACGTTGGTTAGAATGTGGGAGGCCAGCCAGGAGTGCGTTGGAATAGTCAAGTCTAGAGGTAACAAAGGCATGGATGAGGGTTTCAGCAGCAGATGAGCTGAGGCAAGGGCGGAGACGGGCGATGTTACGGAGGTGGAAAAGGCGGTCTTAGTTATGCTGTGGATATGTGGTCGGAAGCTCATTTCAGGGTCAAATATGACACCAAGGTTGCGAACAGTCTGGTTCAGCCTCAGACAGATGTTAGGGAGAGGGATGTGGCGGGGACCAAAAACAATGGCTTTGGTCTTCCCGATGTTTAATAAGGGAAAATTTCTGCTCATCCAGAACTGGATGTCGGACAAGCAGTCTGATAATTTAGAGACCGTGGAGGGGTCGAGAGAAGTGGTAGTGAGGTAGAGCTGGGTGTCATCAGCGCACATGTGGAAACTGATGCTGTGTTTTTTAAATGTGATGAGAGTTTTTGCCTCTACCATCCTTTCAAGCAGTGAGTTCCAAACCTCACCACCCTCTGGGTGAGCTGAACCATGAACCGGTGAGATACACCATGGCTGCAGTGTGTACCGTCTACAGGATGCACTGCAGCAACTCACCAAAGCTTCTCCGGCAGCACCTCCCAAACCTGCATCTCTACCACCTAGAAGGACAACGGCAGCAGGCGCATGGGAACACCACCACCTCCAAGTTCCCCTCCAAGTCACACACCATCATGACTTGGAAGTATATTGCCGTTCCTTCATCGTCACTGGGTCAAAATCCTGGAACTCCCTCCTTAACAGCACTGTGGGAGTACCTTCACCACACGGGCTGCAGCGGTTCAAGAAGGTGGCTCACCACCACCTTCTCAAGGGCAATTAGGGATGGGCAATAAATGCTGGCCTTGCCAGTGACACCCACATCCCATGAACGAATAAAACAAATCCAATTAGTCCCAGTCCCCTGCTCTTTTCCCATCGCCCTGCAGATGTTACAGAATGTGTTATTTGATCATTCCTTCCTTCCAGCAAATTATTGCAGTCTGTGTATGAACAGGCTAGAACAAATACAAATCTAGGAATATTAAGGATGCTGCTGTCTTGCCATCGTAAATTGACCAACCGGCAACCATGTCATCAGAATTCAGTTTAAATAGAAAAGTAGCCTAGGTAGAGTTAGTATTTTGGTCCAGACGTATACACTCACCAGCGAATTCGCTTGTTGTCCTGGGCATCGAGCCAACGTTCAAAGCAAAGCTTTTAGTTTGAAATAAAGCTGCAGGAACCAGCAATAGTAACACTACCCGGCGGATTTCCTCAGCCGTCATCTTTCCAGGGTTTTTTTTAAACAAACGTTAAAGAAACAAAAAACACTCTCCCAGCGACTATAAACTTCTGCAGTTGTCCAAGAGCAGCGTCCGCCGCCTCCACTCCTACTTTCTGTTGTAATGGCAGAACTTGTATTTTGTTTGTTGTTTTTGCATAAAATCCACCCATTAAAAGTCAGTTAAAGTGTCCCTGCAGTTTACCAGTAGCTGCTCGCTGCTTTCCCCATCACAGCAGCGGTTCCACCGACACCGTGTTGCTCATTGCCCGGGATACTGCGCCCTGTCTCCCGTCTTGGGCTGGGCTCTTGCGGATACTCCGTGTTGACGCCCTGAACTCACACCGTGCCTGCGACGCTCCCTCGTCTTGTAATGGTACTGTGCAGTGTTGATCGCCCATCCAACACTACACAGTGCAAATAAAACACGCCCCTCCTGGCGCCCACCCCACAACCAGGTGCAACATCCCTCAGGCGAACCCGCACAAGTTCTGCAACCTGATCCTAGTACATTACATTTAAAGGAGCAGGATCGATGGCAGAATAGGCGATGGAGGCTGGAGATTCGGCCATACTGTGATTCTACCGCCAACAACTTGCCATTTTAATATCTCTAATTACATTTTATGGCCATGATGCGGAGATGCCGGTGTTGGACTGGGGTGGACAAAAGTGAGAAGTCGCACAACACCAGGTTATAGTCCAACAGTTTTATTTGAAATCACGAGCTTTCGGAGCGGCTGCTCCTTCATCAGGTGAAGTGAAGAAATACAAATCGGCACAGCATATATAGACAGAGAACAATGCCTGTGCAGAGTACAATGTCAGACGACTACAGTTAATCTTTCTGACTGCCTTTTATCACACCTCGGCAGAGAGACAATCAGATCAGTCAGGAAGACAATGGCCCAGAAATTGATCTCGCTCTGTTCCCGCGGGGGTAAGGAGCAGGCGCGATCTCTCACTCCGCGTTGGCTTTTTCAGATCCAGCTCGCACGAACTTGATGTTCTAGACATCAGCTGGGCAGTGCTTGCGTATCCCACCGGCGTAGTGAATTTGTGCGAGCTGTGGGATCACGTGACTCAGTTAGAGCCAATGGCAGCACACCATCTTCCATTCATAAGTTTCACATACGTGCTGTGAAAGCTATGAATCTTACACACCCCCAAAATAACAGCTAAACCTCAATTAAATTAAAAAAAAACCATCACATTAATAAAATAAGTATAGTTAAATAAATTAACCATTTTAAATAAAAAATTAAATTTTTGAAAAAATTTAAAATCTTTTAAAAAGTTATAAAAATAAACTTACCTGTCTTTAAAGTCTCTAAAAAAGATATACCTGTTAAAAAAAATTCAAAATAATACTTAATTCACTACTTACCTTGTTAAAAGTGGGTCTTACTCCTCCTTTTTTCATTTCTAAAATCTTCCGTCCTTACCTGCGCGTCCAAAGCACTAAGTGCACAGCGTGCGCGCAGCCTGTAGCGCGCACACGGTGCACCGAGGAACCGCCCCCTTTTCCAAAGACCAAGTGCTGGTTTTCAGCGCATGCGCAGTGCATGCAGAAAACCGGCAATTGGAGAGAGAATACGCGAGAGTACGCAGTGCATACTTTCGCGTAGCGGCATCAATTTTTGGCCCATTATATCAAAGACATAGCAAAATACAACTAAGACAATGAGGTGGGGTCACAGGGGGTCTAATGTGTCACACTCACCCACATCCTACTGCAAGCATACCAACTAACAACACACAAGGGTAGGCACTTGAGAGGTTTAGCCAATGTTCATGTGAATCATAAAATCATAGAAATTTAGAGCACAGAAGGAGGCCATTCAGCCCATCTTGTCCGTGCCGGCCGACAAAGAGCTATCCATCCTAATACCACTTTAGAGCACTTGGTCTGCAGCCTTGCAGGTTACGGCACTTCAAGTGCATATCCAAGTACTTTTTAAATGTGATGAGGGTCCCTGCCTCTACCACCCTTTCATGCAGTGAGTTCCAGACCCCCACCACCCTCTGGGTGAAAACATTTCTCCTCAAATTCCCTCTAAACCTCCGACCAATTACTTTAAATCTATGCCCCCTGGTTATTGACCCTTCTGCTAAGGGAAATAGGTCCTTCCTATCAACTCTATCTAGGCCCCTCATACTTTTATACACCTCAATTAGGTCTCCCCTCAGCCTCCTCTTTTCCAAAGAAAACAACCCCAGCCTATCCAATCTTTCCTCATAGCTAAAATTCCCCAGCCCAGGCAACATCCTCGTAAATCTCCTCTGCACCCTCTCTAGTGGAATCACATCCTTCCTGTAATGTGGTGACCAGAACTGCACGCAGTATTCTAGCTGTGGCCTAACTAGTATTTAATACAGTTCAAGCATAACCTCCCTTCTCTTATATTCTAAGCCTTGGCTAATAAAGGCAAGTATCCCATATGCCTTCTTAACCACCTTATCTACCTGTCCTGCAACCTTCAGGGATCTGTGGACATGCACTCCAAGGTCCCTCTGATCTTTTACACTTCTCAGTGTCCTACTATTTATAGTGTATTCCCTTGTCTTGTTAGCCCTCCCCAAATGCATTACCTCACACTTCTCTAGATTGAATTCCATTTGCCACTGTTCTGCCCACCTGACCAGACCATTGATATCTTCCTGCAGTCTGCAGCTTTCTTCTTCATGATCAACCACACGGCCAATTTTTGTATCATCTGCAAACTTCTTAATCATACTTCCTACATTTAAGTCCAAATCATTGATACATACCAAGCAAAGGACCCAGTACTGAGCCCTGCGGAACCCCACTGGAAACAGCCTTCCAGTCACGAAAACACCCTTCAACCATTACCCTTTGTTTCCTGCCTCTGAGCCAATTTTGGATCCAACTTGCCACTTTGCCTTGGATCCCATGGGCTTTTACTTTCGTGACCAGTCTGCCATGCGGGACCTTATTAAAAGCCTTGCTAAAATCCATATAGACTACATCAAACGCACTACCCTCATCGACCCTCGTTACCTCCTCAAAAAATTCAATTAAGTTAGTCAGACACGACCTTCTCTTAACAAATCCATGCTGACTGTCCCTAATTAATCCGTGTCTTTCTAAATGAAGATTTATCTTGTCCCTCAGAATTTTTTCCAATAATATTCCCACCACTGAGGTTAAGCTGACTGGCCTGTAATTACTCGGTCTATCCCTTTCTCCCTTTTTAAACAATGGTACCACGTTAACAGTCCTCCAGTCCTCTGGCACCACACCTGTAGCCAGAGAGGATTGGAAAATGATGGTCAGAGCCTCTGCTATTTCCTCTCTGCTATTTCCTCTCTTACTTCTCTTAACAGTCTGGGATACATTTGATCTGGGCCTGGGGATTTATCCCCTTTCAAAGATGCTAAACCCCTTAATATTTCCTCTTTCATAGAAACATAGAAACATAGAAGATAGGAGCAGGAGTAGGCCATTCGGCCCCTCGAGCCTGCTCCGCCATTCAATGCGATCATGGCTGATCATCCAAATTCAGAACCCTGTCCCTGCTTTCTCCCCATATCCCTTGATCCCTTTAGCCTTAAGAAATATATCCAACTCCTTCTTGAATATATTTAATGAATTGGCCTCAACTGCCTTCTGTGGTAGAGAATTCCACAGGTTCACCACTCTCTGGGTGAAGAAATTCCTCCTCATTTCTGTCCTAAATGGCTTACCCCTTATCCTTAGACTGTGACCCCTGGTTCTGGACTCCCCGACCATCGGGAACATCCTTCCTGCATCTAGTCTGTCCAGTCCTGTCAGATTTTATAAGTTTCAATGAGATCCCCTCTCATTCTTCTAAACTCCAGCGAGTATAAGCCCAATCGACCCAATCTCTCCTCATACGTCATTCCTGCCATCCCAGGTATCAGTCTGGTGAATCTTCGCTGAACTCCTTCCATGGCAAGAACCTCCTTCCTCAGATAAGGCGACCAAAACTGCACACAATACTCAAGATGTGGTCTCACCAAGGCCCTGTACAACTGCAGCAAGACATCCTTGTTCCTGTACTCAAACCCTCTCGCTACGAAGGCCAACATACCATTTGCCTTCTTAACCGCCTGCTGCACCTGCATGCTTACCTTCAGCGACTGGTGCACAAGGACACCCAGGTCTCGTTGCACTTCCCCTTCTCCCAATCTATTGCCATTCAGATAATAATCTGCCTTCCTGTTTTTGACACCAAAGTGGATAACCTCGCATTTATCCACGTTATATTGCATCTGCCATGCTTCTGCCCAATCACCCAACCTGTCCAAATCATCCTGGAGTTTCTCGGCATCCTCCTCACAGCACACACGCCGACCCAGCTTTCTGTCGTCTGCAAACTTGGAGATATTACATCTAGTTCCCTTGTCTAGATCATTAATATATATTGTGAATAGCTGGGGTCCAAGGACCGATCCCTGCGGTACCCCACTAGTCACTGCCTGCCACTCAGAAAAAGACCCGTTTATTCCAACTCTTTGCTTTCTGTCTGCCAACCAGTTCTCTATCCAAGTCAATACCTTGCCCCCAATCCCATGTGCCTTAACTTTACACGCTAATCTCTTATGCGGGACCTTATCGAAAGCCTTTTGAAAGTCTAAATCCACTGGTTCTCCCTTATCTATTTTACCAGTTACATCCTCAAAAAATTCCAGCAGATTAGTCAAGCACAATTTACCTTTTGTAAATCCATGTTGACTTTGTCCGATCCTGTCACTGTTTTCCAAGTGCTCTGCTATTACATCTTTTACTCTAGCATTTTCCCCACTATCGATGTCAGGCTTACCAGTCTGTAATTCCCCGTTTTCTCTCTACCACCTTTTTTGAATAGTGGGGTAACATTAGCTACCCTCCAATCCATGGGTATTGTTCCAGATTCCATCGAATGTTGGAAGATGATCAGCAATGCATCTACTATTTCTAGGGTCACTTCCTTAAGTACCCTAGGATGTAGATTATCAGGCCCTGGGGATTTATCGGCCTTCAATCTCGCCAATTTCCCTAACACCATTTCCCTACAAATACTGATTTCTTTCAGTTCCTCCCTTTCATCAGACCCTATGTTCCCCAACATCTCTGGGAGGTTATTTGTGTCTTCCTTTGTGAAGACAGAACCAAAATATGTATTTAATTGGTCTGCCATTTCTTTGTTCCCCATTATAAGTTCCCCTGATTCTGACTGCAAGGGACCTACGCTTGACTTCACCAATCTTTTTCTCTTCACATATCTATAAAAGCTTTTACAGTCAGTTTTTATGTTCCCTGCAAGCTTCCTCTCATATTCTATTTTCCCCTTCTTAATTAATCCCTTTGTCCTCCTTTGTTGAATCCTAAACTGCTCCCAATCCTCAGGTTTACTGCTTTTTCTGGCCAATTTATATGTCCTCTCCTTAGATCTTATGCTATCCCTAATTTCTCTTGTTAGCCACGGTTGAGTCACCTTTTTTGTTTTTGTTTTATTCTTATGCCAAACTGGGATGAACAAATTCTGTAGTTCATCCATGCGGTCTTTGAATGTTTGCCATTGCCTATGTTTATTTCATCTAATATTTCACACTCCTCCTCCCTGATTGCAATGTCTGCATCGTCCCTCTCTTTTGTGAAAACAGACGCAAAGTATTCATTAAGAACCATGCCCATGTCTTCTGCTTCCACACACAGGTTACCTTTATGGTCCCTAATAGGCCCTACTCTTACTTTAGTTATCCTCTTGCTCTTAATGTATTTATTACACATCTTTGGGATTTCCTTGATTTTACTTGCCAATATTTTTTCATGCCCTCTCTTTGCTTTCCTAATTTCCTTTTTAATTTCACCCCTGCACTTTCTATACTCCTCTCAGCTTTCTGCAGTATTGAGTCCTTGGTATCTGTCATAAGCTTCCCTTTTTTTCTTTATCCTACCCTGTATGCTCCAGGGAGCTCTAGATTTGTTAGTCCCACCCTTTTTCTTTAAGGGAACATACTTGCTCTGAACCCTCACTATCTCCTCCTTGAATGCCTCCCACTGCTCTGACACTGATTTACCTTCAAGTTTGAGTTTTCAGTCCACTTTGGCTAAATCACCTCTTAGCTTAGTAAAATTAGCTTTTCCCCAATTGAGAACTTTTATTCCTGGTCTATCCTTGTCCTTTTCCATAACTACCCTAAATCTAACTGAATTATGATCACTCCCACCAATATGCTCTCCCACTGATACCCTTTCCACCTGCCCAGCTTCATTCCCTCAAACTAGGTCCAGAACCGCACCCTCTCTTGTTGGGCTTGCTACGTACTGGCTAAAAACGTTCTCCTGAATGCATTTTAAGAATTCTGCTTCCTCTATACATTTCACACTAATTTTATCCCGGTTAATATTAGGGAAGTTGAAATTCCCTACTATTACTACCCTAACTTTGCACATCTCAGAAATTTGCCTACAGATTTGCTCTTCTATCTCCCTCTGACTGTTTGGGGGTCTATAGTACACTCCCAGCAGTTTGATTGCCCCTTTTTATGTTTTTCAGTTCAACCCATATGGCCTCATTTGATGATCCTTCTAAGATATCATCCCTCCTCACAGTTGTAATTGATTCTTTAATCAATATTGCGACCCCCCCTCCTTTTTTATCCCCCTCTCTATCTCATCTGAAAACCCTGTAACCAGGAATGTTGAGCTGCCATTCCTGCCCTTCTTTTAGCCTTGTCTCAGTAATAGCTATAATATCATACTCCCACATGTCTATCTGTGTCCTCAGTTCATCTGCTTTATTCCCTAGACTCCTTGGGCTGGATTTTATCAATGGGGGCGCATTGGGGGTGGGACTAATGGTTGTCAGGTTTCAGTCCCGCCCCCAACGACGTCCGGCCAACCCACGCTATTTTCCCTTGATTGACCTTGTTAAGCCCGCCCTGCGGGCTTAGCCGGCCAATTAAGGGAAAGGCGGTGACAGAGGACGCCAGCATATGACGTTTCATCTGTCAAAAATTGAGAAGCTGTCAAACACTGATAATCTCTGTTCTAAGGTGAGTCCTTGTACTCAAGACTCACCAAACCTCTTTCCTGAGCAGAAATCAGATGGCTGCTGCATCGGATCCCCAAGGGTTGAAGCCTGCAGGAAGAAGCAACGGTAAGTAAACTTTTTCTAACACTTTTTCTAACACTCTACACTCACCTCTCATACTTACCTGTCCACACTTGCACCCATCACTCACCTCCACTGCGCACTTTTCGACCCCTCTCACCCCCGCAGACACACTGCTCGCCTCGCTGACCCTGGCGAGGTTCGCAGCTGTCGGGAAGCCCACACTTGTGTGGGTAAAATGGGGATAATCCTTTTAACTGCCTGTTAACTACCTGTTAACAGGCAGTTAATTGGCTGTAATTCCCTTCCCGCCTCGAGGTGTCGGGTCCCAGCGCGAGTTGGGGACCTGCCTCCCGGAAGATGGCACGGAGGCGGGTTGGGAGCGGGTTCGGTACCCGCTCCCAGTTTCTGCCATTTTCCCAGCAGTCCTGCATCCATACTCACCTCCCCAGGGCTGGCAAAATTCCCCCCATGTGTTGAAGTATATACCATTTAGCACTGCCAAACTCCCTTGTTGTCTATTTTCTAGCCTTTGTTTCCTCTGCCTACCAAACTTGCTTACTAATTTTCTTCCTTCCATTTCCAGCTTTGCTTCTCTCCCTTCTGAATCCACTCTCAGGTTTCCATCCCCCTGCCAAGCTAGTTTAAACCCTCCCCAACAGCACTAGCAACCCCGAGGATATTGGTCCCAGTCCAAGTTTCTGGTAACGTGTTGTCACACAGTGAAGTCTATATTTTCAACACTTCACCTTATTGGACAGATCTGTGCACATCTTGAGAGGTGTCTTACTGAGTTCCAGTGAATGTTGAGACATAACTTCCACCCCCCACCCCAGGTAGTTAACAGGCAGAAAATAGGATTATCCCCATTTTTCGTCCTGAAGTGCGGGTTTCCCGACCTGGGGGAACCCCGCCGGGGTGTAGGATACGAGTAGGAGGTCGGAGGGGTCTGAAATTGCGATGTTGAGGTGAGTGATGGGTGCAAGTGTGGAGTGGTAAGTATGTGAGGTGAGCATAAAGTGTTAGAAAATGTTAACTTACCTTTGTTTCTACCTACAGCCTTCAGCCACTGTGGAGCCGGAGTCCCCGACATCTCCATTGTAGAGATCACAGACTGGCTGTTGCATCCTCCTATCCAACAGCCAGCTGATTTTTGCAAAGTAGAAAGGTTTGATGAGTCCTGAACACAAGGACTCATCAAACTACACAGAATGTCAGTGTTTGACAGCTTCACAGAGCTGTCAAACGATGACATTTCTTCTTTCAATAATTCTTGACAGATGACACATCATACGTTGACGTGCTCTGTCACGGACTTCCCCCTAATTGGTCTGCTGAGCCCGCCGGGCTGTCCAATAAGGTAAAGGTCAATCAGGGGAAAATCCCGCTGGTTGGCCAGAAGCTGATGGAGGCGGGACTGAAACCTGGCAAGCAGCAGTCCCGCCTCCAACACGTCTCCATTCATAAAATCCAGCCCTATATGTCTTACAAATGCAGTAACCAACAGTTTCTGAGCTCTGAAGCTGAACATCTGCAATATGGCATCCTTTACACCACTTCTACAGCTGTCAGCTTATCAGATACATCAAAGCAGATTCAACTCACGACAGGGTGAGCTGGCGTATTTCCCGAGCAACGGGTAACCCGTGGGGGAGCATGTAAAATTGCAAGGTAGCCTCAAAATACCATTAAATTGGCTGTTAACAAGCCATTTAATGATATAAATTGTCTCCCCGCTGCTTGGTGTTGGGTCAGTTCTCCACAGACAGACCCGATACCTGGGAGACTTGCAGGGAGGCGGGTTGACAGTGGGTTTCCTACCCAATGTCAATCTTTGCTATTTTGACAGTGGACCCGCCTCCAAACCTGCCCTCTGAGCGCTGGCAAAATCCAGCCCTATGGGTCCAAGTCCCACTCCAGAGACTTGAGCAATAATCTAGGCAGTATTGAAGGATTGCTACATTATCAGATATGGCATCTTTTGAATGAGTCATTAAACCAAGGCCCTGTCTACCTATTCAGGTGAAGTTAAAAGATTCTATTCAAAGAGAAGGGGTGTTCTCCCGATGTCCTAGGAAAGACTTAACCCTCGATCGACACCACTAAAACATTTATGTCTTGTTGCTGGTTGTGGGACCTTGCTGTGTGCAAATTGGCTGTTAGTTTCCCTGCATTACAACAGTGACTACACTTGTTAAAACAAGCAATTTACTGGATTTGTTGCACTTTGGGACATCCTGAGGATGTAAAAAAAACTCCTCATAAATGCAAGTTCTTTGTTTTGTTCTTTCTTTCCTTTCTCCCTCCGTTTATTATTCTTTCCCTGTTCATCTACTTACTGTAGCTGAAAGGGCACAGTGAAGGACCTGCTCCTAGGCCACAGCCATAGTCTTCCCAGAACTCTTCACTCTGTCAGCTGAAGAGATGTACCTAAAACTCCCAGCATGTACCAGTGCCAAAATTCCCAGTATACCACACACTAACCATATAAACTGCGGAAAACGCTCACATTATAACAATCTGTAGACACAGTGGCCTGGAATTTCTTCCACTAAATCGCTCCAAATCATGCAGTATAACAGATGGAACAGTGGGACAACGGTCAGGGAAGCCTATCGCTGAATCCCTGCTCGAACCTAAATTTTCAACCTCCCATCCCAGCAGGGAAGCCTACTGACCATCCCTTCACCAACTGCTACATAAAAATGATGGTGTGCTGCTGGGGCCTGCCAAGCTGCCTGAGTTCCCTGACTCTACTGGCGCTATTACTGCTGACCCCAGGGAATGCCATGAAAGGGGTGACAGTAATCCATGGGATAATCCCTGAACTCCATTTTGGAGGGAGAGGGCCCAAGATTAGGCAACTCTGTAATAAGGTCAGACACTTCTGCCCTGACCATTGCTGGGAGCTGGGAGAAATTATAAGGTACCCGTGGACAAGTCACACATTCCCCATAACCTAACGTATGCTCTAGCAAACTTGGTTCAGCAAATGAAAGTCAACTCTTCACCTGAACCTCTGTATTTGCTGTGAAAGGGTTGAAGGTTATGGAGGCAAGGACTGTCAGAATCATTGCACCAGATGTAGTCACACTTTTTTCACCTAATAGAAAAATTGCTGGTGTCCCTTATACCTCAGAGACACCTACAAATGTTACTTCTTCTTGTAATTAGGTTTTTCTCATTCTGTTGTTTCTGTCTGTTCTCAAATTGTTGGTTGCGGGGATAGATTACCAGTGAATTTGTGGAGAGACAAATGCTTTTAATTACCTTCAGCATAATTTTCTTAGGAACAGTTATATTCTAAGTGCAATCCTAAAAATCTATCCCATGTTTTAATGGCCCAGAAATTGATCTCGCTCTGTTCCCGCGGGGGTAAGGCTTTCCCGCGATCTCTCACCTCACTTGTGCTTTTTCAGATCCAGCTCGCACGAACTTGATGTTCTAGAGATCAGCTGGGCAGTGCTTGCGTATCCCAGCGGCGTAGTGAATTCGTGCGAGCTGTGGGATCACGTGACTCAGTTAGAGCCAATGGCAGCACACCATCTTCCATTCATAAGTTTCATAGCACGGCTGTGAAATCTATGAATCTTACACCCCCCCAAAATAACAGCTAAACCTCAATTAAATTTAAAAAAAAAACCATCACATTAATAAAATAAGTATAGTTAATTAAATTAACCATTTTAAATAAAAAATTAAATTTTTGAAAAAATTTAAAATCTTTTAAAAAGTTATAAAAATAAACTTACCTGTCTTTAAAGTCTCTAAAAAAGATATACCTGTTAAAAAAAATTCAAAAAAATACTTAATTCACTACTTACCTTCTTAAAAGTGGGTCTTACTCCTCCTTTTTACATTTCCAAAATCTTCCGTACTTACCTGCGCGTCCAAAGCATGAAGTGCACAGCGTGCGCGCAGCCTGTAGCGCGCACGCGATGCACCGAGGACCCGCCCCCTTTCCAGAAGAGCAATTGCCGGTTTTCAGCGCATGCGCAGGGCATGCAGAAAACCGGCAATTGGAGTGGGAATACGCGAGAGTACGCAGTGCGTACTCTCGCGTCCCGGGATCAATTTTCGGCCCAATATCTTTTGTGTGTGTTTTTAAAAAAAAAATTGTAGAGCTATTTGTT
The DNA here is from genome assembly GCA_030390025.1 of Squalus acanthias. Lineage (NCBI taxonomy): Eukaryota > Metazoa > Chordata > Chondrichthyes > Squaliformes > Squalidae > Squalus > Squalus acanthias. The sequence goes on from CM059427.1 coordinate 157,186,908, forward strand.
TTCAAGAGGTGCAATTCAGTGATAAGGCACTGTTGATTACCAGCCATGGCAGGGTGTTTGCTGATTCTAAGAAGGTGTATTAGCATGTTCAAATTTTCTATTATGTCAGCTGTATAGCATGGGAGTCCTTTGTGGTACTGACACCACAGAGAGCTCACCATTACTTATTAAGTGCAAGTTGCTATGTTACCGATGATGCTCACAGCTGTCTGAATTTTATAATTCTGCTGCTGGTGCCTCATGAGAAAGCACCTCAGGCCAGGTTATTATTTCAAAAACATCAAATTAATTCTGAATTCCACATGCATGAAATAATTAGATATATATATATATATATAAATAAAATATAATATATATAAAATGAGTGTGTGTGTGTGTGTATGTATGCATGTACCTATGTGCAGATTAAATATGGAGAAGTGTGTGGGAGGGAAGGTACTTCAGAAATATATGTGATGTGATGACCAGAATTGGGATTGTGGGACCAGGTGACCTATGTGAAGCTGTTGTATTTCAGGCAGAGGGGCAGTTAACATTTTAATTCTTACAGGTCACCCACAGAGGTTCCTTATGGTGTTGAACAACAATATACTGAGCGGTTGGAACAGGAGTTGCCAGGTTACCAGATGGAGGATTCTGCCCTTGCTTCACGTTGAATGCAATGACAACTGGAGACAGCATTGACGTATCACTGAAATTCAGTCGAGGCTGAAATCCAACTTACTTTCCAAAAAGAAAATGGGGGTTACAAGTCCCATGGCAATTGGCTAAAGTTTTACTGTTGTCGCCCCACAGCAATAATAACCACGAACACACGGTCAGTACAGTCAGAAAAACAGAACCTAGGCCACATCCAGTTGGCCACTTATTGAACAGAACAAGGTCAATATTTCAATCAAAGTTTCCAAGTAGTCCACTTGAGAGGGAAACAAAACAGCTGCAGTGAACTGACTGAAACACACAGAATTAAAAGTAAATGGGAATAATCTAGTTGCTTAATGTTACACCAACTATTTTGAGATCAGTGTTACAACTATGATTTGAAGGCTGACTTGCATTTATATAGCATCTTATCAAGTATTAGAAATATCAAAGTGCATGACGTACACTGGATTACTCTGAGGGGGAATGAATGCCACTTCTATTGCTATGCAGGAAAATATGGTTAAATACACACTGTAAACCTGCATGGTATACATGTTTATTACTCAATTTATTCTGGATTGCACTGAGCTTAACACGTAAGGAGTATTAAGTATTTAGGAACATAGGGATGTATAGGACCGGAAAAGACCACAGCGGTTCATTGAACCAGTGTAAACATGCAAGTTTTAAACATCATATGCCAGAATTGTCCATGTGCCGTAGCATTGCTTAAAATATATATAATGGTATTTTCCACTTGCAACAAAGCAATACTTTGGTAATTACTATGAGGCCAAATTCTCTACACTGAAAGGGGTTCTCATCTGTAGGGCAGGTTGTCTCAGAAGCCTTAAATATTTTTTGCAATGCTGGTGAACAACAGCACACAGTTTCTACCTGCAAATTCTCAGGGATTGTAAATTAACAACAAACACATCCTTCCCCTTCGCCCGGCACCTTCCCGTGCACGCGCAGGAGATGCAACACATGCCCTTATACCTCCCCTCTTCCCACTGTCCAGGGCCCCAAACACCCCTTCCAGGTGAAACAGCGATTTACTTGTACTTCCTGCAATTTAGTATACTGTATTCGCTGCTCACGATGTGGACTCCTCTACATTGGGGAGACCAAACGCAGATTGGGTGACCGCTTTGCGGAACACCTCCGTTCAGTCCGTAAGGGGGACCCCGAGCTCCCGGTGGCCTGTCACTTTAATTCACCGCTTCACTCCCACTCTGACCTCACCGTCCTCGGCCTATTACACTGTTCCACGGAAGCTCAGCGTAAGCTCGAGGAACAGCACCTCATCTTTCGTTTAGGCACGCTACAGCCCTCTGGACTCAATATCGAGTTCAACAATTTTAGATCATAACCTCAGCTCCAATCACATTTATATTTTATTTTATCCACCCTTTTATTTGTCCCCCCCCACCTTTTTTTTTCCTCCTAGAAGCTGGCAGCTGTCCTTCATTCTGCCAGTGGATTTCACACTTCATTCAGCCTTAATCTGTCACATTAACACCACCTCTAGCCTTGCATATCTCTTAATGTCTCTTCATCTCCCTCTTTGTTCCTTTATCCCCTCCCCCTTTTCCCAGCTTTACCCTGGCCTTAAATCTATTTGATTTCCAGCTCTTCCCAGTTTTGATGAAAGGTCATCGACCTGAAACGTTAACTCTCTTTCTCTCTCCACGGATGCTGCCTGGCCTGCTGAGTTTTTCCAGCGTTTTCTGTTGTTATTTCAGCAATAATTTGGCATCGTTTTAGTTTATTTTGGCGTGTAGTGTCTCTGTTTTTTTACTGCTGTGCATGTGAATTCCATTTATTTCAATCCTACCTGGTATTTTCACCTTGCCCACTGTAGCTGCTGAAATGAGTTTGATTATCCTGCATCAACAGGCTCACCACCACCTTCTCAAGGGCAACTAGGGATGGGCAATAAATGCTGGCCTTGCCAGCGACGCCCACATCCCATGAACGAATAAAACAAACCAGGCAAACGAGGCAGCATTTAAATTAATCCCGGTCCTATATCCAAATTGTGGCCATTCCATACAGCACCAGCTAACAGAATGAAAAGCTTCATCACTGAGAATTAGTTCCTCTTTAAAATAAGAGGAATTATTTCATTGCTGGGGGCCCACACCACTTTAAATGTGGGCAATATGACAGAGATCATTCTACTACTGGAGTTAATAGCTGATTAAGTGGAGGGTGGCGTGGATAGTGTAAGGATAGGGTTGTTCCCTCTTTACAGTAACATAATGGATTTGATATTGCTCCAAAGCCTTTTAAATCAGTAAGAAAGAAAGAAGAAAAACGTGGATTTATATAGCGCCATTCACGACCTCAGTAGGTCCCAAAATGCTTTACAACCAAAGTACTTAAGTGTAGCCATTGCTGTAATGTAGGAAACGCGACAGCCAATTTGCAAGGTCTTATTAATAGCAATGAAATAAATGATCAGATGTTCTATTTTTAGTGATGTTGGTTGAGGGATAAATACTGGCTGGAACACAGAGGAGAACTCTCCTGCTCTTCTTCAAAATAACGAGCGCCATAGGATCTTTTATGTCCATTCGTGAATGCAGACGTGGCCTCGGTTTAACGTCTCATGTGAAAGGCGGAATCTCCGTCAGTGCAATGCTCCCTCAGTACTGCACTGGGAATGTCAGCCTGGATTATGTGCTCAAATCCCTGGGAGTGGGAATTGAACCCACAACCTTCTGACTCAGAGGTGTGAGTACTACCCACTGAGCCATGCCGAACACCTGTCACACACCAGCAAGCATATCCTGTTTACAAATATTCTGATGCAATATCATTGCTGAACTATTCTGAGGTGATATGATTGCAAATCAGCACTAAAGTTCATTTGAAGTCCACTTCACTCTTCATGACAACAATGTGGTTAGAGCATGTTTCTTAAGAACAACAGTCCTCATTCCACAATAGAAATAGACTTCAGGAAGAGATTCAAGGGACTGAGTGGGGCTGTGGATCAGCACACCTTTTACCTCTGAGACCTGGATTTGCATGTAACCCAAACTCATGGGATGAAGGGGTTAGTTTTCTGCTGGTCCTGTGTAAAATAAGTTTGGGGAGGTTTCAATCCAAATGCTTTTCCTCTTCACCTTTGTTAATAGATATCCCTTCATCATATAGCCACATTTCATTTTTCTTATTCCAATGTTTATCTACATTAAAAAGGTACCTGCCATCCCTTAGCACATTCTCTTAATTGGATCAGATCCAATTAGCAGCTACCAATCTGTTCCATACTTGTCACATGGTCACATAACTTGGTGTTATCCAAAAGTTTTACATTACAATTACCCTCAAGTCTTGTTTGACGCTTATTAATTTTGTACTGATGTCTTCCAGTTCAGCATTCACACTCCATGTCAAATAGCCTGCATGTGCCTATATTATCCATTCCTCACCGAAGTTTATAATTCTGGATCATATGCCAACTGTGGATTATAGCCACTTCTAGTTATCTACCCATGTTGAACAGTGACTATGTCACCATTATACTTCGCACCTTGAACTTTAATTTACCACAGTCCTTATCCTTGTTGCCTTTTGCATGTAGACTGAATCTGAAGGTACTGTACTTGCGTGCTGCAAATCATGCTCATCAGACTGGAACCCTGTTTTACATAGGACTATTTAACAGCCATCAGACAGAACAGAACTTCATTCCCTATATCTGGGTTAGATTACAATTTAGGTCTCAGAGATGAAGGGATAGTATTCTAACTCATTGTGTCATTCAGCTCCCTCCATCTTTACATAAAAGATACTCATCTCTCTTCTAACTGACATTCTGATACACCACCCTGTTTCTCCACTGGAAGGATAATCTGATTTAATGGACAAGAATCCAGGTTCATCCAGCGGCCTATCTTCACAGTCTGTTGTTAGCAGTGACACAGTTTTACACACAAAGAAATAGGCTCAACAGAAAGGTCACTCATAAACCTTAATTGTAGTTTTATCAGAAAAAATGTTTTGAATATTACAAAAGTAACTTTTTGAACGTGTGAAAAATATCAAAGACCCTTGAAGAGATTATTTCTGTCTGAACAATCATGTCCTGCACCTCCCCCCGCCCCCCATTACTTTTTCTGGAGCTCACATGCTCTGCCAGCCCTCTCTACCTTGCCTTCTCGTGTTTTACTCAATTCTTTTGAGTACAGATCAGACAGCCTCTCCTGGATACCAAATGGAAACTTTGCTTTTGTGACTTTAGAGGCTCCAGGGTTTATGGAAATGTCTCTTTCCTTATTTTCTTTTCCAAGAACAGCCGAGTGCAGTTTAATTTCCTGGTCGACCTGAGTGTCTTTGTCATGATCACCTTCTGTAGTCTGCAGACTCCTTTCATTCACAATGTTCACATAATGTGAGTCAGAAACTGCAATATTAAAAGGAATGTTCTGGTCTTCATGACTCTCCCCTGAATTTTGGTATATTGGCTCTTGTATGTCTTTGAGGAAAGATGGCTCTTCCTCGAAGGACAACTGAGATTCTATATCAGAAACATTCTCATATACTGGATCTGTAGCAGAGTCATCACTCCAACTTTCTCTGTATTTTGTAGGATCAACTGTTGACTCTTTCACGCTCCTTTTCGTTGACTGACCTTTAGAATGTTTGACAGTGGCATAAACTATTTGATCATGGTCATCTGCACCCTTCCTTTCAGTAGCTGTAGTAACATTCCTTTCCCCCACTGTGGCTGCACTGGACACAACTCCACAGGTAGACGTCTGGCCTTTCGTATCTCGATAAATTTTCCTTTTTGTAATCTTTTGACTCGTCTCCGTGTCCTTCAAGACAGGCATCCTTCCACCTTGTGATTTTTCATCCAAGGATTCTTGACAAGAATTTAATGCATTTGGCAGTAGTCGACTGAATGCTGTGGAACTCTCAGAGCCAACAGAGATCGTACTTAATCGTTGTTGTTTTTTGTTGGACTCCATTTCTTTAACTGCTGTATCAATAGTGTGGAAAACTTTTCCGACTTCTTTTGTGTTGAATTGAAAAAACCCTTGTCCTGAATCGCACCTTCTGCCTGCCTCAAATGTAAGTGTTGTCTGCAGAAAAAGAAAATCTTAGTTAGACCTTACCCCAGAATATGAAATTCATTTAACTGCATTTAAGTGTGTGTAACGCTGTACTTGTAGTGATCTTTTGAAATATATATCACATTTCAATTCTATCAAGAGTTAGAAATTCCACACACCAATTCACCTGCATGAGTTATTTCCATTTTTAGTAAACTGAAAAGCAAGGCAACTTGGAACTTGAAACTGTTCCTCCTCTCAGAACTCAGGGCTTTTGATCTACTACCTACAAGTCTGTGTGGTTTGTGGCAACTCTACTCTGTCTTCTTTCCTTAGCCTCCATGCAGATGGTTCAAGGCATTTGCTACCCAGATTCCATATCACCAGAGTGCATCACAAAAATCTCCTCCATCCCAAATTTCACATCCCTGTTTGCTCATCCACCACCGGTACTGGTATCAAAATACATTCTTGTGGCTAGTTCACCAGTTTTACTCTGGACAGAGAGAGGTTAAACATCTGGGAATTTACATTTATCAGACACTGGAAATGATGGCGAGCCACAACTTTGGTGAAAGGTCCACAGAAAGCCTAGACAAACAGCATAAATGCTGTTTATGTCATTTCCCCAGGGTTTCTGCAAATCTTCCACCAAAATTATGGCGGTTGATCAGGATAAACCCCGGAGAAATTCAACCCCATAAACACGATGGAGATTTTCATCTTAAAAATCAATTAAATGAAAATCAAGCGGGTTCTGTAAAAGGCAGGCAATCCGCTCTACCAGATTACTGCCCAGGCCGTGAAGAGCATAACTATCCCTATGCCAAGATATTGACAGGTAACCCTCATTATCACTTACATTATGGGAATGTGTGAAATGCGCTAAGATGGTACTACCCCACTAAGTTAATTATTCAGTATGATCCTGGTGGAGACACTTACACCAGTAATTTCTACAGGGGTCCTCCCGATCGTCCACCATAACTTCGGCTGAAGATCCATGGAAACCCAGAGAATCAGAGGGTGATCTGGAGAATCCCCGCAGAAATTCTACCACCTAGATTCTACTTTGACAAAATGTAGGAATATTCAGTATGCTTATTGGAGGTGGTACAACCCAGAATAAGCTCCCAGTTAAGCACCGCCTCGATTTCAAAATTCTCATCCTTGTTTTCAAATCCCTTCATAGTCTCACCCCTCCCTATCTCTGTAATCTCCTCCAGCCCCACAATCACCACCCCACCCCCGCCAACCACCGCCCTCCCCGAGATATCTGCACTCCTCTAATTCTGCCCTCTTGAGCATCCCTGATTATAATCGCTCAACCATTGGGGGCCGTGCCTTCTGTTGCCTAGGCCCTAAGCTCTGGAATTCCCTCCCTCAACCTCTCCACCTCTCTTTCCTCCTTTAAGATGCTCCTTAAAACCTACCACTTTGGCCAAGCTTTGGTCACTTGCCCTAATTTCTCCTCATGTGGCTCGGTGTCAAATTTTTGTCTTATAATACTCCTGTGAAGCGCCTTGGGACGTTTTACTACGTTAAAGGTGCTATATAAATATAAGTTTTTGTTGTTGTTATTGGGGGGGGGGGGGGGGGGGAGGACAAAGGAAAGGATGAAATAGGTCTCCACAGCCCAGTCACTATTATACAACCTACACTTTCAGTCAAGCAATTCAATGGTTGCTCCCCGGTCCCAGCATGACATCATGGCTAGTGCTAGAGATAGAGTGAACACAGCCACACTGCAGCTAGTCCTCACACAAAAGTTTCTTAACAGCACTGTGGGAGTACCATCACCACACGGACTGCAGCGGTTCAAGAGGAAGGTTCACCACCACCTTTTCAAGCGCAATTAAGGATTGGCAATAGATGCCTGCTTTGCTAGTGATGTCCATATCCTGAGAATGAATTAAGTGTCCCAGGTGATATCAGATAACAAAGTTCTGGCCTCCACCCGGAGTGTGTTCAGGAAAAGGAACCCAATCATTGGAAGTGAAACATGTGACTCAATAACAGCATGCAGGTGCAGCCACTGGCGGAGTGAGGAATGGACATTTGGATGGGTCCCAACTGATGGTGATGGGCCCGACTGGGACGAGGGCAGTTCAGCTTGTAGCTTCAGCTCGTCCCTCTGCTTCTTGGCCCCGGTGAATGACGAGAAAGACTCAGCTGAGCCGACGGCTGCAGAGACGGCAGTGAAGAGCCAGCGGCAAATTAACACTGCGAGAGAGAGGATCTCAGCGCCTATCCCTTACTGTACTGAGTTTGGAGCAGGGCCAAGATCGGTTCATTTGGTCAGCACTGACTGCCCGAATTGCTGTGCCAGCACAACCAACGGAAATGTGGAGCTGGAAATATCCCAAGGACAGACAGGCTGTGGTCGGAGAGACGGCAGGTGTCCGCCCCTTGGTCTCGGACTGCAGGAGTCTGATCTAGGCATTCATACAGGTTCAAATTAGGGTGGGGCTGAATGCTAACTCGGTGGGCTGTATCCCACCCAGGCCCATCTATGGTTGCGCTGCTGGATGGAGCAACCTCACTCTTTTGAGTAAAGGGAAGCTTATCTATTCTACTCCAAGAACTAGGTGAAGAGAAATAATCTGCATGCAGGATTGTTATAGCACATCTCACCTATTATCATTTAAAGGAGAAGAACTTCCTATACGCAGTACACCCTTTTCTCTCACATTCACAAAACAAACAAAATGGCCTCAATTTTAATCCCCCTTGCCAGCGAGAATGGTGCGTGGGAGCGGTTAAGATTAGGCCGAGTCTACTTACTGACCTGAGGTCGCTTCGTTCCCACACGGCGCCATTTCACCTTCACCGACTTTCAAGTCGGCCGAGGCTCCCGCTGCATGCAGGCGGGGGTCTAATTTATATTCAAAAGTGGCAGCCCGATGGCATCATCAATCTTGTGGCATGATTTTAACGCAGAGTCTGGGGGAGGCCCACCCGGTGACAACCCAGACAGCCGAACCATGGCAGGAGGCGCCAACTGTCCTGAAAAGGCCACGGTACGTTTAAAAAAATAACTTGAGCTGTGAAATCCTTGTGGGTCAGGAGGAGCAGGGACACTCCTGCTCCTCCCCCCCCACCCAAACCCCAGGCCCCACAAGGAGTCCTTGGGCCTCCATAGCTCTGGCCTAGCCTCTCTCCGTCTTCGCTACCAAGGCCCTTACATAGGATTACACAGGATATACAGCACAGAAACAGGCCATTCGGCCCAACCAGTCCATGCCGGCGTTTATGCTCCACTCGAGCCTCCTCCCGTCTTTCCTCATCTAACAATCAGCATAACCCTCTATTCCCTTCTCCCTCGTATGCTCATCTAGCCTCCCCTTAAATGCATCTACACTATTCACTTCAACCACTCCCTGTGGTAGCGAGTTCCACCTTCTCACCACTCTCCTCGTCCATCACTAACTTTATGCCGAGGACCATTCCTTCATGTCCCCGCCATCCTATAGCTCCCAACCCGATTTCCTGACCCTGATGTCAGTCTTGCCAGTTTCGGGAGGGAGATTGTCTTGGATTATTTAAATGAGGCCTGGGAGTTAAAATGGCCCGGGCCTCTCGCTGAGATCCTCTTGGGGGTTTCCCTCCCACGCGTCCCGAACCTGCCCTCCAATTAAAATCGAGGCCGATGTCTCTTACCTGTTAAAAATTGACCTCATTGTCGGTAAACTGGCTCTTAGGTTGCACACAGCCATTGATTTTAATGGGAATTGGTAATGGCACTGATCTAGAGGCATTTGACTTTGGCAAAACCATTACAATCTGAATATTGCAACAGTATCCAAGATCAGCATCAAGCAAAGAGGGCAAGTTCAGAAAAGAATACAACAGGAAGAAGATAAAAGCAGAAAAAACTTTACTTGATCCATTCCATATCTGCGCAGAAAGTGATAAGGCCAGTTGTAGACAATTTGCTTAGTTTTGGGATCTTTCAAAATCAGGCCGACTTCGTCAGGTATCAACGTGTATGTTCCGTGAAGCTTGCATCTAGTTGCAGCATCGGTCTTCTGCACCGTCACAGTGAATTGATTAACAGGCACAGCTGTAGAATACATTGTCAATGATTTGGTGGCAAGGAAAGATTTTCTTCAAATGGTCATTAAAATGAACAGAATGTTTATCTCAGAGGAATATTCTCAAAACATTTCTGTCCTGACATTCTGCTGAGACTTGCACACTACTCATTCACATTTTTTGCTCCTACCCTTAGCATAACATTTTAGTGACATTTTCCTTGTAAAATGTTTGGGTTCATTTTGTGCTTGAAGTGAAGCACATCAGCCCTGTGAATTGGAACTCTGCCTTTACATTTCCCCAATGTGCCTCAACTTCAATGTCTAGTTAGATAGTGCAATAGCATCGGTGCGAATTGTTCCACTTGTCACACCCGCCATCTTCATAGGCTGGGAACTTCCCCAGAGCTGCTCCTGTTCTGCTGCTGTAGCTTCACATATCAATGGGGTTTCCACTGTAATTCTAGTGAAGTTATGGCAGCGGAGTGGGAGCAACTGCAACGGAATTCCCAGCCATTGCACTTTTTCACCAATGAATTTCATTACTCAACAAGTTAAGGAACATGAGTGCTGAGAAATAGAAAATGGTCCACTTTATCTACTGTCACAGGATGTTCATTGGTTAGGTTTAACACGAGTGGTATGCTGTATCAAAACAGGGAAATTAATGTTGACACCATTGTCCCCCAATACCTCTCCTCGGTTGTCCAACTCAGTGGGGTTCCACACTTGGTTTCACTCTTACCTATCAGAACGGAGTTTGATCATCCGCAGACATGGGGCCAGCTTCCTCATGTACGTTGATAACACCCAGCTCAGACACTCTCAGTCCCTCCACTGCCACTGCACCCAGTCTCGGATCAGCCAAATACTCGTTCAACTAAACACTGGGAAGACCAAAGCCATCATCTTTGGCCCCGCTAAAAGCTCCCTATTCCTTGCTACTGATTCCATCCACCTCCGCAGCCACGGTCTCAGACTCGATCAGACTCTTTCATAATCTCGGCATCCTATTTGACCTTGAGCTGAGCTTCCTACCCAATATGCTCACCATCATAAAGACCACCTACTTCCACCACCATAACATTACACACTTCCGCCCCAGCACAGTCCATTTGCTCCTGAAAATCCTCATCCATGCCTTTGTCACTTCCAGATTCAATTATTCCAGTGGTTTCCCAGCCAGCCTCATCGTCCACCATTCATAAACTTCAGCTCATCCAAGGATCTACTACCCATATCCGATCCTGTTCCAAGTCCCACTCGCCCATCACCTCAGTCGTTGCTAACCTATACTAACTGCCGGTCCCCTACTGCTTCGAAGTTAACATTTTCATCTTTGTGGTTAAATTCCTCCATTGGCCTCGCACCTCCCTATCTTTGTAACCTTCACCAGCCCTAGAACCAGCCCTATGGGGTACAGTAGCATAGTGGTTATGTTACTGGACTAATGATCCGGAGACATGAGTACAAATCCCACCACGGCAGCTGGGGAATTTAAATTCAGTTAATTAAATAAATCTGGAATAAAAAGCTAGTATCAGTAATGGCGACCATGAAACTACCGGATTGTTGTAAAAACTCATCTGGTTTATTAGTGTCTTTTAGGGAAGGAAATCTGCTGGCCTTACTCAGTCTGGCCTATATGTGACTCCAGACACACAGCAGTCTGGTTGACTCTTAACTGCCCTCTGAAATGGCCTAGCAAGCCATTCAGAAAACTGCTACGAGAAACAATAATAAGAATAAAACTGGATGGATCACCTGGCATCGGCCAAGGCACCAGATTTGGACATTACAAAGGCACACCCAGCCCAGTCGACCCTGCAAAGTCCTCTTCTCCAACATCTGGGGATTTGTGCCAAAATTGGGAGAGCTGTCCCACTGACTAGTCAAGCAGCAGCCTGACACAGTCAAACTCACAGAATCATACCTTTCAGCCAAAATCACAGAATCTTCAGTCACCATCCCTGGGTATGTCCTGTCCCACTGGCACTAGGGGTGGAGGCACAGTGGTATACAGTCAGGAGGGAATGGCCCTAGGAGTCCTCAACATGGGGTCCAGACCCCATGAAGTCTCTTGGCATCAGGTCAAACATGGGCAAGGAACCTTCCTGCTGATTACCACCTACTGCCCTCCCTCAGATGATGAATCAGTACTCCTCCATGTTGAACATCGCCTGGAAGAAGCACTGAGAGTAGCAAGGGCACAGAATTTACTCTGGGTGAGGGACTTCAATGTTCATCACCAAGAGTGGCTCGGTAGCACCACTACTGACTGAACCTGAAGGACATAGCTACTAGTCGGGGCTACTAAGGCAAGTGTGAGAGAACCAGCACGAGGGAAAAACCTACTTGACCTCGTCCTCACCAACCTACCTGTTGCAGATGCATCAGTCCATGACAGTATTGGTAGCAGTGACCACCGCACAGTCATTGTGGAGACGAAGTCCCGTCTTCACACTGAGGACACCCTCCATCGTGTTGTGTGGCACTACCACCGTGCTAAATGGGATAGATTCAGAACAGATCTAGCAGCTCAAAACTGGGCATCCATGAGGCGCTGTGGGCCATCAGCAGCAGCAGAATTGTATTCCACCACAATCTGTAACCTCATGGCCTGGCATATCCCTCACTCTAGATCAGATCAAAGCTCTGCCACATCCAGTCGTAAATGGTGGTGGGCAATTAAACAACTAACGGGAGGAGGAGGCTCCATGAACATCCCCATCTTCAATGATGGGGGAGCCCAGCACGTGAGTGCAAAAGACAAGGCTGAAGCATTTGCAACCTTCAGCCAGAAGTGCTGAGTGGATGATCCATCTCAACCTCCTCCTGAGGTCCCCACCATCACAGAAGCCAGTCTTCAGCCAATTTGATTAATTCCACGTGATATCAGGAAAGGTCTGAACGCACTGGATACAACAAAGGCTATGGGCCCCGACAACATCCCGGCTATCGTGCTGAAGACTTGTGCTCCAGAACTAGCCGCGTCTCTAGCCAAGCTGTTCCAGTACAGCTACAACACTGGCATCTACCTGACAAAGTGGAAAATTGCTCAGGTATGTCCTGTCCACAAAAAGCAGGACAAATCCAATCTGGCCAACTACCACCCCAGCAGTCTACTCTCAATCATTAGCAAAGTGATGGAAGGGTTCATCGACAGTGCCATCAAGTAGCACTTACTCACCAATAACCTACTCACTGATGCTCAGTTGGGTTCCGCCAGACCTCCAGACCTCTTTACAGCCTTAGTCCAAACTTGGACAAAAGAGACTGCTCTTGACATCAAGGCAGCATTTGAGCAAGTGTGGCATCAAGGAACCCTAGTAAAATTGAAGTCAATGGGAATCAGGGAGAAAACTCTCGACTGGCTAGAGTCATACCTAGCACAAAAGGAAGATGGTTGTGGTTGTTGGAGGCCAATCATCTCAGCCCCAGGACATCGCTACAGAAGTTCCTCAGAGAAGTATCCTAGGCCCAAGCATCTTCAGCTGCTTCATCAATCACATTCCCTCCATCATAAGGTCAGAAGTATGGATGTTCACTGATGATTGCACAATGTTCAGTTCCATTTGCAACTCCTCAGATAATGAAGCAGTCCGTGCCCGCATGCAGCAAGACCGGCACAACATTCAGGTTTGGGCTGCTAAGTGGCAAATAACATTCGCGCCACACAAGTGCCAGGCAATGACCATCTCCAACAAGAGAGAGTCTAACCACTTCCCCTTGACAGTCAACGGCATTACCATCGTCAAATCCCCCACCATCAACATCTGGGGGTCACCATTGATCAGAAATTGGACCAGCCACATAAATACTGTGGCTACAAGAGCAAGTTATAGGCTCGGTATTCTGCGGCGAGTGTCTCACCTCCTGACTCCTCAAAGCTTTTCCAACATCTACAAGGCACAAGTCAGGAGTGTGATGGAATACTCTCCACTTGCCTGGATGAGTGCAGCTGCAACAATAATCAAGAAGCTCAACACCATCCAGGACAAAGCAGCCCTGGTTGATTGGCACCCCATCCACCGCCTTAAACATTCACTCCCTCCACCACCGGCACACCCTGGCTGCACTATGCCCCATCTAAAAGATGCATTGCAGCAACTTGCCAAGGCTTCTTCGACAGCACCTCCCAAACCTGCGTCCTGTACCACCTAGAAGGACAAAGGGCAGCAGGGGCATGGGAACATCACCACCTCCAAGTTGCCCTCCAAGTCACACACCATCCTGACTTAGAAGTATATCGCCGATCCTTCATCGTCGTTGGGTCAAAATTCTGGAACTCCCTACCTAACAGCACTGTGGGAGTACCTTCACCACACGGACTGCAGCGGTTCAAGAAGGGGGCTCACCACCACCATCTAAAGAGCAATTAGGGATGGGCAATAAATGCTGGCCTTGCCAGCAATGCTCACTTTCCATGAACGAATAATCCCCCCACCACCCACCCCACTGCAAACCTTGCTCTTCCTCTGACTTTTTCCTTGGGCATTTCCCCTCCCTTCTTCATCTCACCATTGATGGCCGTCCCTTCAGCAGGAGAGGCCCCTCGCTCTAAATTCCCTCCTTAGCCTCCGCACCTCCTCCTTTTATATAATAATCGTCAAGTAGGTATGCATTTTAGACACAATACTGAGGCAAAACAAGCCTGAGTTACCTGGGGGAAAAATTGGGTCGCACCCCCTTTGGGGCGCTAACTTCTCCGGGACGCTACTTTTAGCACCCCGCGCCCGAAATTCACCAGTAGCGCCCCAAGAGGTGAGTGAATATCGCGGCACTACGTGCGCCGTGGTACTTCAGGCCTTCCTCCCCTTATTAAAGGGGAGAGGCCTAGCGCAGCGCAACCCGGGGCCCAGCTGGGCCACCAGGGATCGGAGTGCCGGCAAAAGAGCCCAGCACTCGAGAGAAGTGCCAGGCTCACAGAGTGCAGCTGGCACTCCGCGGGGGGGGGGGAGGGGGGGGCGTCTGCAGAGGAAGCCGGGGACGGCAGAGGGGGCAGGTGCTGGCAGGCGGTCAGCAAGAAAAATGGCCGCCCAGCAGCTCCCCTTTAATTTGCGCCGCCCTGGCCGCAGGTAGGCCCCCCTGACCCCGTCAGACCTAGCGTCCGCCGGTAAGTCAGGGGCCGCTACCAAAGATCGCAGCCGGGGTGCGAGCGGGGCGCTGCGCACGGCGATGGCGTCAACGCCGGCGGCGCAGCGCCTCAGGGCGCTAACGGTTACCGCCGCCGCTAACCTTCCGCTGAATTTTGCGGGAGGCGCTGGCGACACCGCGCCCAGGCACTAGTTGCTTTGCACCCCATTAGCGCCCTCTTAGGCCGCTAACGTGAGGTGCAAATCCATCGAATTTTTAGGCCCAGTGGTCTCTATTTTATATCCCTACCTCGCCACACTGAAACAGGCCCAGCCAGTTCTGCTACACATATCTATTTAATGCTAATAATCATCCTTTACTACCCTAATTTCCTTAAGGCCTCCATGTACCTAAATCTGATTTTTCTATCTGCTGCATACAAATAGCGGAATGGAACGAATCCCAGCTTTACCTCTGCACATACTGGTGTTGAGTTTGATTCTGTGCGATAGTGTACAACAGGTGATAGCGAATCAGCAGCCTGTTTTACATTGAAGGATATAAAAATCGGGCTGCCGATTCGCTATCACCTGTTTTACACTATCGCACAAAATTAAAATGACTGCCACTTCGTTTATACCCAGCAAAAGAAATAGTCTCTGGCCTAATAAAGTGGCCATTTCAAACAATTTATTGAACATCTAATTACCTTGTCAATACTCACATTACAATCGACCGTAGCAAATCAGGTGAAGTGGGTATTAATGTTTTGTGTATGTGATGAGGCAAAATTTGCATGAACACAATTTAAAAAACTGCAAATGCATCCCAGTAATGAGTCAGAGGCTATATGTTCTAGACATGGATTTACAATAGATAGCACATTCTCCTTATCACATTTATTACTGCACCTTGAGTTATGGTTGAGTAAAGCTCATTTTCTTCCATTATTAATGAGTCGCTAGGCAATCTGCCACTGGAAGCAGAAAGATCTTCATCTTGCTTTATTGCACTGGTGTTCTGGCAAGATAGATGAAACATCCAATTGTATACTTTATTTAAATGTTACAACCAAGTACAATTTTTTTTTCCATACAACATTGCTACACTTCAGACCATTAACATAACAGGGCAGTTTTACTGAGGACTTCTTGAGAGAGCCCAGTGGATTGAACGGACTGCTGTAAAGATTTCCCCCATTGTGCATGGGAACAGCTTGGCACAGCAGAGGCTACACATGCTGTATTACAAAGACATCACCAGACAACGTTACCAATGCAATTATGTCATTGTGTTGCTTTCTGTGAAACATGTATACAAAACATGGCATGTAACTTTTTTTTAAAGAATAATACTGTATGTTGACGAAGGCTAAGGCAATATCCTGAGGTCAGTCCTTGGAAACTTTTTTAACACTTTTTTTTATGCTCATCAAGGTGAGGGATGTCAAAGAAATGTACCACTTTCCATTTCTAGAATCCGGTGTCAGCGTCAAGTACTCTTGGATCAGGTGTGGCATAGTCTCGATGCAGAGAAAAGCTCCCTCCAATCTACACTACAAAATGACTCTGCTCCAACCTCAGAAGAGCACCCATACTGCACCAATAGTTGCATTTTTTCCATTTCCCACATCAAACATCCTTAGGCCTATTTGAGTGACATTGCCAATTAATGTAACTGAGGGGAAATCCTGTGCTGTATACCCATGCTCAGTAGGAAACTGACTGTGACTGACCAGGCTCATTTTACATCGGAGCCTTACAACCGACAGAGACAACTTTTATCCCATCAATATGGGCTGGATTAGATTCTAGGTCCATGAGGTGAAAGGCCAGTTTGCGACCCCAAAAAAAGGGTCAGAATTTGAAATAACTGGGTCCTGCCCCAATATCCAACCCTGCCTTCCCACATGATGCCATTTTTAGAAGAAATTCAAGGCGAAGGTTTCTAGTATAATTTTACACATGATTGTTGGTAAAGATGACTAGACAGCCCAATAGATAAATGAACAATACATGGTGAATTCAGCCTTAAATATAAGTTTGGTTTATTTTAAGGAAGGCTCTTCATAAAAACAGATGTATATAATTGCTCAATTTTTTAAACAATACTAAAATATTCATTTCTTAAATATAACCAGTGGATCGAATAACCACAGATTTAATTTTCAGCTCCCTGTGATTTACCTACCTGAAATGCTAAATCACACAGGCACTTGAGCCAATCCATCATCTCATGTTTTGGAGCTGCCATTGTGTAGGTTTTTTCTGTGGTGCTGATGCAGAATGCAGACATCTCTTTCGGAGTGTTTTCCATTTGTATCTGACTGATGCTGATACAGTCAGACAAACGAATTGTCCTCTCCACTCTTTTTGGATTCTGTCTGTCGATGGGGTGGCTGCTGTCCTTTACATCAAGCTGTTCCAGCCTGGCAATGCTGTATGAACTCGCTGGGTACAATATGCACCAGTTCTTCTTCCAAACTTTCTGAAATAACAAGAGGGGTTCAATCAACACTAAGGACGAACATAGAAACAATCTGAAACTCTGAGTTCACCTGAACTCTGATAGCATGACTGATCCAGATAAGCCTTGGTATGTCCCAGCGCTTTGTGGATGTTTTCGGAATGCCATTTAGCTCACTGTTTATAGCAGGAGGACCTCCCTTATATTAAAATAATGGACGAAAGGGACAAAAAAACTGTTCCAGCAAGTCAGAGATTAAATCATGTAGCACTCCCATCTCTGTGTGGACTCCTGTATCTTAAGTGAGCCCTGAATGGGAAACAGATGAAAGGACAACTGCCTGTCTACAGTTGATGTCTAGCTCAGGAAGACAAAGGAATGGGGAAAAAATACTGGGACTCGAACCCTCGCGCCACACAAGTGCCAGGCAATGACCATCTCCAACAAGAGAGAGTCTAACCACCTCCCCATGACATTCAACAGGATTATCATCGCTGAATCCCCCCACCATTAACATCCATGGGATCACCATTGACCAGAAACTTAACTGGACTAACAACAACAACAACTTGTATTTATATAGCGCCTTTAACATTGTAAAACATCCCAAGGCGCTTCATAGGAGCATTATAAAACAAAACTTGACACCGAGCCACAAAAGGAGAAATTAGGGCAGATGACCAAAAGGTTGGTCAGAGAGGTAGGTTTTAAGGAGCATCTTAAAGGAAGAAAGAGAGGTAGAGAGGCAGAGAGGTTTAGGCATGGAATTCCAGAGCTTAGGGCCTAGGCAACAGAAGGCACGGCCACCAATGGTTGAGCAATTACAATCAGGGATGCTCAAGAGGGCAGAATTAGAGGAGCGCAGATATCTCAGGGGGGTTGTGGGGCTGGAGGAGATCACAGAGATAGGGAGGGGCGAGGCCATGGAGGGATTTGAAAACAAGGATGAGAATTTTGAAATTGAGGTGTTGCTTAACTGGGAGCCAATGTAGGTCAGCGAGCACAGGGGTGATGGGTGAACGGGACTTGGTGCGAGTTAGGACACGAGCAGCCGAGTTTTGGACAACCTCAAATTTACGTAGGGTAGAACCTGGGAGGCCAGCCAGGAGTGCGTTGGAATAGTCAAGTCTAGAGGTAACAAAGGCATGGATGAGGGTTTCAGCAGCAGATGAGCTGAGGCAGGGGCAGAGTTGGGAGATGTTACGGAGGTGGAAATAGGCGGCCTTAGTTATGGTGCGGATGTGTGGTCGGAAGCTCATTGTAGGCTCAAATATGACAGATGCTCGGGAGAGGGATGGAGTCGGTGGCTGGGGAACGGAGATTGTGGCGGGACCGAAGACATTGGGCCAGAAATTCGGCTCTTGTCGGGTGAGTACGCACTGTGTACTCACCCGTAAGGCCACCTGAAGTGCTGGTTTCACGCATGCACTGCGCATGCGCGGGAAACCGGAACTTTCGTTCCCCTGAAGGAAGGGGTTCAGAAGTCGAACGCATGCGTGGGAGAGGCAGTGCGCACGCAGCGAACTTCATTTTTTTTCCAGCTTTCTCCGTGAGGGTAAGTATGGAGAAGTTGCACATTTAAAAAGGAGGCGCAAGGCCTGCTTTTAACAAGGTAAGTGGTTAATTAATTACAATTTAAACATTTTTTCAACAGGTTTATCTTTTTTACATACTTTAAAGAAAGGTAAGTTTATTTTTAGCACCGTTAAAAAGTTTAATTAATTTTTTCAAAAATTTAAATTTTTGTTTAAAGTAGCTAATTTATGTAATTTATAGTTATTTTAAAATTATCTTCCTGTCAAATCTATGAATGAAAATGCCCTGCTAGGATTGGCTCTCCATGGCCCACGTGATCCCAAGGGACGCTTCGAACTGACTGCGCCCCGGGATACGCAAGCACTGCGCGCCGGCAGCTGCAGGAGGCCCAGGACCCGAATTCCTCGTGGGCCCGAAGCACAATGGCAGGCGCGGTGGGCAAGTACGTGCGCGATGCTTGCACCCGCAGGAAGCCGGAGAGCCGAATTTCTGGCCCAATTACTTTGATCTTCCCAATATTTAATTGGAGGAAATTTCTGCTCATCCAGTACTGGATGTTGGACAAGCAGTCTGACAATTTAGAGACAGTGGAGGGGTTGAGGGAAGTGGTGGTGAGATCGAGCTGGGTGTCGTCAGCGTACATGTGGAAACTGACACTGTGGCCACGATTTTGCCGACCAAGGCGGGTTCAGGCGGCGTCGCGGTCCCAGCCCGCTGCCTGCTCCAGCCCACACTCTCCAAGTGATTTTATGTTGATTGGGCTTGTTAAGCCCACCCTGCGAGGCTCCCGGCCAATTAATAGGAAGCAGGTCTGATGACGTCAGTTGATGATGAGTCATCAGCCGGTTTCCTTAAAGGGCCCATGTCCAAATTGATTTTGACATTTGTGCTGCCAGTGTTATACAGCATAGAAGTGCTGCAAACACTGATCAGCACTGCACAGACGTACAGGGCTGCACCCAGGCTCTCCCATGACTCCCTCCATATGCTTACAGCACGCAGGGAGGTTCTCTTCCCTTCCAATGGGTGGAAGACACCTCCCCAGGAGACAAACGCAGCCTGGTTGCACATTGCACAGGAGGGCACAAGCAGGGATGTTGTCAGGGGGACCAGGCTGCAGTGGCGCAAACCTTTCAATGATCTCAGTAGATCACAAAACGTTACTGCCAAGCCACACTCAACCTCATCCTGCTGTGCCACTCATCACATCCCCATCACTCTGCCTTCCCTACCCTACTCCTGCACATCTTTACTCACACCAACTTACCTTGCACCTCCACCCATCCCTCTCTATCTACATTATCACTTCCCCATTTCACTAGCCACCTCTCACACTCACCCTCATTTTACTGCAAGCATACCAACTAACACACACAAGGGTAGGCACCTGGATGGTTTAGCCAATGTTCATGTGAAGTTTCTGGTAATGTGCTGTCAAACATTGAAATCTTTATTTTTAACACTTTGCGTTCTTGGACAGATTTATGTGCACCTTTGGAAGTGGCTTAGTGAGTTGCAGTGAATGGTGAGACATAAGGGTACTCCGCACCCCCCCCCCCCCCCCCAATTGTGATGAGTGTGAAAGGAATGGCTTGGGCATTGTAGGGATGCTTTACGGTGTTGGGGTGGGGTGGTGCCAAACTGACGCATCATGTGGCAGCCAGGGTGTACAGCGTCAAGTGAAGTAAATCTGACCATGGTGAGTCCATCGCTGGCGTCCCGGGCAGCAATGTGCACGGGGGGGGGGGGGGGGGAAGATGCCCTGTGTCCAGTGCAGCATCAGTTGAATGCGGAGAAGGTTGGTGTTGATGTTGGTGCTGCTGGTGTGCCTGGTGATGCTGGTGTTGGGGCAGATCATGGTGGGATTCTGAGGACCAAGGTGAGATTTTTTCAAGGGCACCAATGCCGATGGAATAGATGGCAGGTGAGGTTGAGATGACAGAAGCGATCTGTCAATGGTGAGAGAGGTTGTTCCAATGAGGTGACACTGGATAGAGAGTTTGCTCCAAACACTCAATCTGTCTTCCAAATGCAGTAAGCAAGAGCTTGTAACCTTGGAAAGTGACCTATGAAATGGGAGCTTTTATAGACCATTTGCAGCTGTCAAGTCAGTAAATCATCCCATGCTGACACAACACCCGACCTCCTTACCCAACGTGATCCCCGAGCGGTGTGATCCTCGTGAAAAAGTTGTAAAAATAGTGAGTACCTGGTAAAATTTAACAACTTTTTAAATAGCTTTTAATGAGCTTAATTGCCTGACGCGCCACTTGGTGTCAGGTCTGTTCAGCGCTGGCAAAATTCCGGCCTGTGTTTTCGGATGATGTCGCCGAGGGGCAGCATGTAGATGAGAAATAGGAGGGGCCAAGGATAGATCCTTGGGGGACACCTGAGGTAACGATACAGGAGCAGGAAGAGAAGCCATTGCAGGTGATTCTCTGGCTATCAGGCGAGTGCAGTCCCACCCAGGTGGATGGTGTTGGAGGAGGATGGAGTGGTCAACCGTGTCAAAGGCTGCAGACAGGTTGAGAATGACGAAGAGGGATAGTTTACCTTCGTCACAGTCACAAAGGATGTCATTTGTGATTTTGATAAGAGCCATTTCGGTACTGTGACAGGGGCGGAACCCTGATTGGAGAGATTCAAACACGGAGTTCCGGGAAAGATGGGCACGGATTTGAGAGGTGACAACACGTTCAAAGACTTTGGAGAGGAAAGGGAGGTTGGAGATGGGCGGTAGTTTGCAAGGACGGAGGGGTCAAGGGTTTTTTTTTTATGAGAGGGGTGATGACGGCAAATTTGAGGGAGAGGGGGACAGTACCTGAGGAGACAGAACCGTTAACAATATCAGCTAACATGGGAGCCAGAAAAGGAAGTTGGGTGGTCAGCAGTTTAGTAGGAATAGGGTCCAGGGAGCAGGAAGTGTGTCTCATGGACAAGAAGAGCTCGGAGAGGTCATGTGGGGAGATTGGAGAGAAACTGGAGAAAGATGCAAGTTCAGGGCTTGGGCGGGGGGGAACCTTAGAGGAAGTCTGGCACGGTGGGCTAGGGGAAGGAAGGGAAGTGGCAGAGGCAGCTGATTGGATGCTCTCAATCTTAGAAACAAAGAAGTCCATGAGCTCCTTGCACTTGTGTTGGAGGTGAGTGTGGAGGAGACAGCAGAGAGGGGTTTAAGAAGATGCCGCATAAATACTGTGGCCCAGCCACATAAATACTGTGGCAACAAGAGCAGGTCAGAGGCTGAGTATTTTGCGGCGAGTGTCTCACCTCCTGACTTCCCAAAGCCTTTCCACCATCTACAAGGCACAAGTAAGCAGTGTGATGGAATACTCTCCACTTGCCCAGATGAGTACAGCTCCAAAAACACTCAAGTGTGCATTTCTTACAGGGCAGAGCAGTAATAGGTGTTCTTTCCTCCCCTCCTCCCTTTCCCTGCCCCACACTTGCTTAAAAATCTGTTACTTCTCCAACTTTTTCCAGTTCTGACGAAGGGTCATCAACCTGAAACGTTAACTCTTTCTCTCTCTCCACGATGCTGCCTGACCTGCTGAGTGTTTCCAGTATTTGCTGTTGCTGTTTCAGATTTCCAGTATCCGCAGTATTTTGTTATTGTGTTAGTGTTTGGTTCACTGCCACTTCTCTTCTAGGAATACCCACCTTGAAGGAGTTCTGCTCTTCTCTCCGACGGGATTTCTGTTCGTCTCTTCAACCTTGTTCATCTTCATTGCTTTCTGTTTCCCTTCTCGTGTTTGATCAGGTATCTGCTAAGACTCGTTTTCACAGCCACATCTCTTTCCTCAGCAACTGTCTCCGGTTCCGACTTATTCCACGTGGATTCCAACTGAAATTCCACCCTTCATGTTTCGGATCCACCCAGGATTACAGAAATCTCCAAGATATTCAGCGTTCCTCGAACTACTGCTCTCGCCACATCCTGAGATCCACGCTCAACGCCATGCATCACCACATGAATATTCTCGAACTCTCTCTTCAGCAGCACCGACGCACTCTATCACAAAGCTGTCCTGGTCCGCAGTTCCATTTCATCCTTCGCCTCCTCCGACGCTTCAATAAAAAACTTTTTTTCTTCTGTTCAGATGTCAAGGATTGCAAGCTTCAACAACTCTTGGACACCAACGCCCCTCTGGAACCTTCTTCCCCTTCACTTTCCTCTGACCCCATTCCTTCTTCTAATCTCAGCCCCTGCCGTGTTTTCACTATCCCCTCTGATCTTCCCCTCTCTGGCCCCAAACGATCAATCCTCAGCAAAGGCCTGAGCTTCATTCCCTTATGCCCCCATCTCAATGAATTTCAAGTTCGGCACGATGCTGAGCCCTTCTTCTGTTGCCTTCGTCTCTGTACCTACTTCTTTGGCTAGGAGTCTTCCTCCCGCTTTCAGAATTCTCGTTCTACCTGGACCCCTCCCTCTGCCCTCTTAACCTCTTTTCATTGCTAACTGCCGGCATGACATCGGCCGTCTCAATCTCTCTGCTCCCCTCACTCACTCCAACCTACCTCCCTCTGAACTTGCAGCACTCCGTTCTCTCTGATCCAACCCTAACATTGTCATTAAACCTGTTGACAAGGGTGGTGCTGTTGTTGCTTGGCAAACCGACCTCTACCGTGCGGAGGCTGAACGCCAACTCTCTGACACCTCCTCCTACCTCTCCTGGACCATGAACCTTCTACCAAACATCAAGACATTGTTTTCAAGACTGTCACTGACCTCATCTCCTCTGGAGATGTCCCTCCGTGGCTGTCAACCTCATATCCCCCAACCCCGCACAGCTTGCTTCTACCTCCTTCCCAAGATCCACAAACAGGGCTGCCCTGGTAGACCAATCGTTTCAGCCTGTTCTTGCCCCACGGAACTGATTTCTTCCTATCTTGACTCTATTTTTTCTCCCCTTGTTCAGTCTCTTCCCACCTACATTCATGACTCTTCCGACGCCCTCCGCCACTTTAACAGTTTCCAGTTTCCTGGCCCCAACCATCTCCTTTTCACTATGGACGTCCAATCCATCTACACCTCCATCCCCCACCAGGATGGCCTGAGGGCGCTCCGCTTCTTCCTTGAACAGAGGCCCAACCAGTCCCCATCCACCAGCACCCTCTACCGCCTGGCTGAACTTGTTCTTACATTGAACAACTTCTCCTTTACTCCACTCACTTCCTCCAAATTAAAGGTGTTGCTATGGGAACCCGCATGGGTCCTAGCTATGCCTACCTTTTCGTGGGATATGTGGAACATTCTTTGTTCCAGTCCTACTCAGGTCCCCTCCCACACCTCTATTTCCAGTACATTGATGACTATATTGGTACCGTTTCCTGTTCTCACCCTGAAATAGAAAATTTCATTCACTTTGCTTCCAATTTCCACCCTTCCTTCACCTTCACATGGTCCATCTCTGACTCTTCCCTTCCTCGACTTCTCTGTCTCCATTTCTGGGGATAGGCTATCGACAAAAATCCACTATAAGCCCAATGACTCCCACAGCTACCTGGACTACACTTCCTCCCACCCCGCTTCCTGTAAGGACTCTATTCCATTCTCCCAGTTTCTTCGTCTCCGCCGCACCTGTTCTGACAATGCCACCTTCCATACCAGTGCTTCCGACATGTCTTTCTTTTTCCTCAACCGAGGATTCCCCTCTATCATGGTTGACATGACCCTCGACCGTGTCCATTCCATTTCCCGCACTTCTGCTCTCATCCCTTCCCCTCCCTCCCAGAACCACAGTAGGGTTCCCCTTGTCCTCACCTTTCACCCTACCAACCTCCACATTCAACGGATCATCCTCTGCCATTTCCGCCACCTCCAGCGTGATCCCACCACCAAACACATCTTCCCCTCCTCCCACTTCAGCATTCCGAAGGGACCGCTCCCTCCGCGACACCCTGGTCCACTCCTCTATCACCCCCAACACCCCTTCCGCTTCCCACGGCACCTTCCCGTGCAAACATAGAAAAATAGGAGCAGGAGTAGGCCATTCGGCCCTTCAAGCCTGCTCTGCCATTCAATATGATCATGGCTGATCCTCTATCTCAATACCATATTCCCGCTCTCTCCCCATACCCCTTGATGCCCTTTGTGTCTGGAAATCTATCTATCTCCTTCTTAAATATATTCAGCGACTTGGCCTCCACAGCCTTCTGTGGCAGAGAATTCCACACGTTCACCATCCTCTGAGTGAAGAAATTTTTCCTCATCTCAGTCCTAAATGTCCCACCCCGTATCCTGAGACTGTGACCCCTCGTTCTAGACGCCCCAGCCAGGGGAAACATCCTCCCTGCATCCAGTCTGTCTAGCCCTGTCAGAATTTTATACGTTTCAATGAGATCCCCTCTCATTCTTCTAAACTCTAGTGAATACAGGCCTAGTCGACCAATCTCTCCTCATACGACAGTCCCGCCATCCCAGGAATCAGTCTGGTGAACTTTTGCTGCACTCCCTCTATGGCAAGTATATCCTTTCTTAGGTAAGGAGACCAAAACTGCACACAGTACTCCAGGTGTGGTCTCACCAAGGCCCTGTATAATTGTAGTAAGACATCCCTGCTCCTGCACTCAAATCCTCTTGCAATGAAGGCCAACATACCATTTGCCTTCCTAACTGCTTGCTGCACCTGCATGTTTGCTTTCAGTGACTGGTGTCCAAGGACACCCAGGTCCCTCTGTACATCAACATTTGCAGGAGAGATTCTGCCTTCCACCTCATCACAACACCTGCCCTTTTACCTCCTCCCTTCCCAGTGTCCAGGACCCCAAACACTCCTTCCAGGTGAAACAGCGATTTACTTGTATTTCTTGCAATTTAGTACACTGTATTCGCTGCTCACTATGCAGTCTCCTCTACATTGGGAAGACCAAACGCAGATTGGGTGACCGCTTTGCGGAACACCTCCATTCAGTCCGTAAGCGTGACCCCAAGCTTCCGGCCGCCTGTCACTTTAATTCCCCATTCCACTCCCACTCTGATCGCTCCGTCCTTGGCCTTTTACACTGTTCCAACGAAGCTCAACGTAAGCTCGAGGAACAGCACCTCATCTTTCAATTAGGCACTTTACAGCATTCTGGACTCAACATCGAGTTCAACAATTTCAGACTATAACCTCAGCCCCTATGTTTTCTTTTTTCTCTCACATGGCAGCTGTTGTTGATTCTGCCATTGCCATTTACACCTCATCTAGAGTCATCTTTTGTTTCTTAACTTGTTCCATTACCATCTCCTTTTGCCTTGCACCATCGCCCCTTTGTCTTTTAATCTCTCCTGCCTTCCACCCAATCACAGACCTCTCCTTTGTTCTTTCCTCCCCTCCTCCCTTTCCCTGCCCCACACTTGCTTAAAAATCTGTTACTTGTCTAACCTTTTCCAGTTCTGACGAAGGGTCATCGACCTGAAATGTTAACTCTGTTTCTCCCTCCACAGATGCTTCCTGACCTGCTGAGTGTTTCCAACATTTTCTGTTGTTGTTTCAGATTTCCAGCATCTGCAGTATTTTGCTATTGTATAGGGTGTTTATCGTTCAATATGCCGGGGTGGGGGGGGGACATAATTTTAAAAAAACTCACCACTTAACATTTCCCACAAGATTGTATTGAACGGATTATCTCATACTTAAAAAATATTTGTGGACACAACTAGACAGCACAATAGTAAAACACTAACTTGACTGCCACTACTTGGAACCAATCCCAGGTCACCCACTAAGGCACAGTGGCAATTTTAGAAGTGTCTGTACATAGTGTACAGGATTTTTAATCCTAGGGAATTGTGGGGGCAAATCCACTCTCCGCCACCCAACCAGGACATTTTTTTGACATTATTTGGTGCGTTTTTCAAAACTTTTGTTTTGACTTTTTGTATTTATTTAAATGTTTTCTGATGTGTATATTACTTCATACGAGAGGATATACCCGACTGAAAACTGTACTAAAAACTTAAATACTTGCTTCTTGACTCTTGTTCCTTGCTATACCACTAGACTTTTCTCAGCCTAGAAATGACTGCTGCTGATTCAAGTCTGATATTTAACCTAGCACTGTCTTAACACCTTGTTAAATGTTTGATTACTAATATATCCAGCAGTAACCTTTAGTCTCAAAATGAATCACTGTTAATATAACAGTATAGTATAAAAATAACTCTTCATTTCAGTAACTGCCACGAGCCTCTTGATCTTGGCCTTGACCATGTGTGATTTGTCATCTTGTGCATTTAAAGCCAGATCCTCACCATCCAAAAATTAAAAGGAACTCAGGTTACCCTTGATAACATGCCGGCAAAAAGTGAGCCTCCAAAAATAAAAAGCAGGCATACTCAGTACACCCTACTATGCTCTCCACTAAACCCCGAGTCATCTACAACCCCAGTCACTCAGCATAACTCATCAGTACCACCATCTACTATGTCAACTATACCATGAGTATTGTACATTATGCGTGTAATGTATGTCACCATATTTTAGCCGAAGAAAAATTTCAATAAGAAAATACTACTTGTGTCAGATGTTCTTTAGTATCTGGTCTCAAGTTATACTTTATAATCATCTACAGCGTACAGGTTCACAATGTTCTCCTTACTTATAGCCCACTCTACCCTGTCCAATCTAGCAAACGAAAACCCAAACACCATCAAGAATAGTTCTGATATTTGGTAGCATTCCATTTACATGGTTCCATTTTTCTAGGACTACTAAGTCAGGCATGGTAGGAGTTAATAATGATTAAATCTCCCTCTATACTGAAGTAAGTTGAAATACTGAAAAAGTGACGCAGATATCAGCAAGATAAAAATAGAATCCATATGGATAGAGATAAAATATAATAAAGCATCAATCACACTAATAGGCACAGTCTACAGACCACCTAATAGTGGAAGGGAGGTGGAGGAAGAAATATGCAGACAAATTAGGGAAATGAGTAAAAAACATAGAATAATAATCATGGGGGATTTCAACTACCCTGATATTAATTGGACAGAAGAGGTAGGTAAAGGGGATAAGGGAATGGAGTTCCTACAGTGTGTACAGGACTCCTTTCTAACCCAATATGTAAAAAGCCCAACAAGGGAGGACTCGCTATTGGATCTAGTAATGGGGAATGAACTAGAGCAGATAAGAGAAGTAAAAGTAGGGGAACATATAGGCATAATATAATACACTTTAAGATGATAATTGAGAAGGACATAAGTATGACGAAAACCAGGTTAACAGATTGGAGAAAAGCTGATTTTGAGGGGCTGAGAATAGAACTTGGGGGATAAAAATGGGCAACAATATTGGCAAACAACAATGTAGAACAGCCATGGGAAACATTTAAAATGGTGTTCAACAGAGTGCAGGAAAAATATATTCCGCTAAAAGGAAAGAACAAACTAACAATAATGAGGCTTCATGGATGAATAAAGGGAACAATTGAGGGTAAGGAAAGAAAGACTTGCATTTATATAACGCCTTTCACGACCACTGGACGTCTCAAAGTGCTTTACAGCCAATGAAGTTACTTTTGGAGTGTAGTCACTGTTGTAATGTGGGAAACGTGGCAGCCAATTTGCACACAGCAAGCTCCCACAAACAGCAATGTGATAATGACCAGATAATCTGTTTTTGTGATGTTGATTAAGGGATATATATTGGCCAGGACACAGGGGATAACTCCCCTGCTCTTCTTCGAAATAGTGCCGTGGGGTCTTTACGTCCACCTGAGAGAGCAGACGGGGCCTCGATTTAACATCTCATCCGAAAGACGGCACCTCTCTCAGCACATCACTGGAATGTCAGCCTAGATTTATATGCTCAAGTCCCTGGAGTGGGACTGTGAACCCACAAACTTCTGACTCAGAGGTGAGTGTGCTACCCACTGAGCCACAGCTGAAAGAGGCATACATTAAGTACATAGACAGCAGGGGAGTGCTTGATAAGGGAGAATACGAAAAGATTAGGGGGGAGAAATTCAGTATCGCCCCATTTGGGGCGCAATTATCGGCCGGGCGCAAAGATTAGCGCCTGGTGCTAATTATCGCCTCCGACTGCAAACTTGACTTTTATCACCCCTGGAGGTGATTGGAGCGCTAAATCAGGCGCTACACATCTGTCTTAAGGCGCAAAGGCCGAGGAACGAGGCGCTAACTCAGAGCGCTGGCGAAGCTCATGTGATGTCAGTCAGTAATGGAACACAGACACAATGGCCCCGGCCAGTTCTCAAAGGGGAGGGTTGATCTTGCTTTCCATCCACATCCTGCTCATTGCAGCCTTGAATCTCGGCCTGGAGAGACCTGTACATCAAATCTGCTGGAAAGAACAATGGAGAGTACCAGGGAAAGAGCTCAGAGTGCAGCCCCCACAGTCTCTTCTAAATCGATACAAGGAAGGGCAAATCAAAATGAACCTGCAAAGTGCTGCTCAGTACCCAAAACCCCTTCACACAGCGTTGAATCTCTCCAGAAGTCTCTCTCTCTTGCTCTCAGAATGCGTGGTTCAAAAATTTCATCAACAAAAAAAGGCAGGAAGTGGTCGCCTTTAAATAGCGCTCCCCCAGTCCCTTCCTGACTGCAAAACGCTCCCCTCAACCTGTCGTTGCTAGCGGTAGGCGGTAAGACAGGGGGCGCCACTCAATATCCACTCCGGGGCACTACCGGGGCGTTGCGCACTCGACTGACATCACGATCTGCCGGCGCAGGAGATCGTGGCAGTAGTGTTTAGCGCCGCCGCAAAATGTCTAGTTAATTTCACGAGCAGCGCAAACATCGCCGCGGTGCTAGTTGCTTTGTGCCCCATTAGCGCCCTCTTAAGGCACTAACAGGAGGCGCAGCCAACTGAATTTTTCCCCCTAGGAGTGAAGTCAAAAAAACAATTAGGGAGGCAAAGAGGAACCATGAAATTAAATTATCAAGGAACATAAAACAATACAGTAAAATATTTTATAGACACATCAAGCAAAAAATGAAGGTTGGGATGGGAATAGGATCATTAAGGGATAGATAGGATAATACCACAGGTAATGATAGAGAGATGGCAGAAATATTAAATAATTATTTTGCTTCAGTATTTACCAGGGAGATAGAACAGGTGGACATGACATTGGATGATGAGATTAGTAATGAGGTAAGTGCATTTAAAATAAAAAAAGAGGGGATATATTAAATAATCTAATCAAACTCAAAGAGGATAAAACCCTTGGTCAGGATGGATTGCATCCACGCATTTTAAAAGAATCTAGGGAAGAGATAGCAGAGGCATTACTACGCATATTTAATCATTCGTTCGAAAAAGGTGTAGTGCCAGAGGACTGGCGGATAGCTAATGTAATACCTATATTTAAGAAGGGGGATAGAACATGTCCAGGGAATTATAGACCAGTCAGCTTACGATCGGTGGTAGGAAAAATAATGGAATCCCTACTAAAGGAGAAAATAGAAGAACATCTAGGAACCAAAAATATAATAATGAATAGTCGGTGTGGATTTCAAAAGGGAAAGTCTTACTTGAGCAACCTTATTGAATTTTTTGAAGAGGTAACAGAGAGAGTAGACAATGGTAATGCAGTAGATGTAATTTATCTGGATTTTCAAAAGGCCTTCGATAAGGTTCCCCATAATAGACTGATGAACAAGGTCAGAGAATGCGGAGTCACAGCGGCAGAAGGTGGGTCGTGGTGTTCCACAAGGATCAGTGCTGGGACCTCTGCTGTTCACAAAACACATTGGAATCAAAAACACAATTTCTAAATTTGCGGATGACACCAAACTGGGGCGGGGGGGGAGATAGTCTATACTGAGGAGGACTGCAACAAATTACAGGAATAAACTTGCAGAATGGGCATATAATTGGCAAATGAAGTACAACACAGATAAATGTGAGGTATTATATTTTGGTAGGAAGAATAGGGAGGTCACTTGTTACTTGGAGGGTGCAAGTCTAAGTGGGGTAGAGGAACAAAGGGATCTCGGAGTACAAATACACAAATCACTAAAAGTTGCGACACAGGTTAGCAAGGTCATAAAAAAAAGTAATCCAAGTACTAGGGTTTATTTCTAGAGGTTTTAGAATTGAAAAGTAGGGAAGTTATGCTGAACCTGTATCGAACCTTGGTTAGACCACACTTGCGTACAGTTCTGGTCGCCATATTATAAAAAGGATAGAGAGGCACAGGAGAGGGTGCAGAGAAAATTTAGAAGGATGATACGAGAAATGCGAGGGTATACACATCAGGAAAGGATGAACAGACTGGGTCTCTTTTCTCCTGAAAAAAGGCTGAGGGGTGACCTAATAGAGATCTATAAAATTATGAAAGGTTTTGATAGAGTGGATACAGAGAGAATGTTTCCACTTGTGGGGAAGAGCATAACTAGAGGCCATCAATATATGATAGTCACCAAGCAATCCAATAGGGAATTCAGAAGAAACTTCTTTACCCAGAGAGTGGTGAGAATGTGGAACTCACTACCACAGGGATTGGCTGAAGCAAATGCATTTAAGGGGAGGCTAGATAAGCATATGAGGGAAAAGGGAATAGAGGGTTATGCTGATAGAGTTAGATGAGGAAAGACGGGAGGAGGCTCGAATGGAACATAAACGCCGGCATGGACTGGTTGGGCCAAATGGCCTGTTTCTGTGCCGTATATCCTATGTAATCCTATGTAAGTTGCACTTCCTTTAAACTCCTGCGTATTTCTTTTTCTGAAAAGCATCTCTCTTGTCTCTGGTGAGATACACACTAAAAATTTTAGAACTTTGGCTTATGGCTTGGATCCTTGTATTGCAGCCACACTTATTATATCCAGTGAATTAAAACTTTATTTGAGGCTGTCACCTGAGAAACTTGGTTTGTGAACTGAGAGGAATTGTTTAGATTGCATTCCTATATTTAGAATTACCTAATATCAGAAAGAAATTAGGTAGGGTCACAATGGAAGAGGACAAACAGGAGACTGGCTAACGTCCCAATGCTGGGGGTGGGGGGGAGGAAGAGAACAGAAGGTAGTCAGAACAGACCAGGATCATGCCATAGGTAAGAGAACCCTGGACAGGGTTACAACAGCGAGGCAAGATATCTATCCAGGGTTATGGTGAGGGAAAAAAATGTCAGGACCAGGGGTCGGTGGGAAAGATCACAGTGAAGAGTCATAATGAGGAGGAAAAGGAGGCAGGGGAATGATTGACTTAACAGTGAAGGACTGTGATATCATTTAAATCAATTTACACTGAGACTCCATGCTGTACGACAGTCCTTTACTTGAAACATATGGGCGATTGAGTGAAGCTGCCCATTTATATCAGCAAAATGGGTGCACGAATGGGTGTGATTTGGGGTGTAACTTCCCAATTACACCCCCACAGGAAATTCCACCCCATTATTACCTCTCTCATAGTTTAGCACAGCATTTGCAAACTATTTATTTTCTACTATATGAGAAGCTAGCTAAGCTCATCAACTAGTGTAAAAATATCTGATGTATTACTGCTAACATTTGCTTGTTCTTTTACTGTTTAATAAATGAATTTAGCAGTTAAAGCCATTGAGCCTCCAGAAGGTATCCTGAATGATACCAGGGCTTAGTGAGTTAAATTATGAGGACAGGTTGCCACCTCCAAAGATAAGGAGGATTATGTGATAAAACTAATAGCTAGAATCAACTGAAGAGGGTTCTCTGCTCATCCTCTAGGCATCTTATGACTTTACCTAAACATCTGTGCAAGTGTAAAAAAAGCTTTGGAACCTAGGATCACTTACAGGAGTAGTCTCAAAACACAAAAATGACCCAGAAGACAAGAGGGTAAAGAAATCCCAATAACAATACCAACATCCACACTTAAGCAGCAGGGTCACCAGATTGCAGCAGGGTCACCAGATATCAGTCAGGAGTGGATGATATTTACCCTCCTTAGCTGAGGAGGGGGGTGGGGGCACGGACGTGGTTAAAGCTAATTTCTGAAGTCCCAACTGCTGCTCCAGCTAACTCAGCACAGAATGGGAACTGGCCATGGGACCTTCTGGTCTCTATGGCTTCGTACCACACCATGCAGTGCTTTAACTCATTAAGCCACGAGACAAGCCTCTTTTGGTGCGGAAATTACTCCACTTCCATTTCCTACAGAGTTAGATGCAAAACGCTGAGGAGGGAGTCACAGAAATGAAACAACATCCAACCACTCTTGTCACAGCACACTGATCGAGATAAGAATCTGAACAGACAAGTGATGAAGCCATTCTCTAGAAATTGTTGACAAGGTACTGGTTGAAGATGAGAAATTCAGCAATTGCAGTGTGAGGGAGTTGAAGCTGCATCCTACTGTTCATGGAACTGTGTATTAGTAGAGATCAAAAACACACCATAAGATGAATCACTTTGGAATGGGCTTTCATTATTTGGGCATTACAGAGAGGGACCTTGTGTTGTGAAAGTGCTAATATCTTAATGGTCCTTTACATGTTATACACTGATACTCAAAAATGAAGATGATTCAGCCACTAAAAGGTTTCATTAACTAAAATCACTTTAGGATGCCCAACACTGTACACCAGGATTTCATCCAAGACTGCCCTGGAATATTATATATGGAATGTCTGGTCTAATTTTCCAGTAACATTATTTTACTTGTATCACACAGGAACTAAACGTAATTCCTAAATCTATTTGCTATGGAAAAATACAACTAAACGCACACACATCAGGCAAAAGCTGAGCTTGAACCCCCAGCCTGTTTTGTAAAAAAACTCAGATCTAACATTGCAAAGAAATGGGAAAAAATTATTTATATGAATTCTGCAGCTGCAGTCAGTATCAGAATAAAACAATGAAGAGCCAACAGTTGTCAGAACATAAATATCCAGCTTGTTCTATACTGCAAATAGCTACAAGTCTTACAAAACTCTTAAAGTGGAAGTCCATCTTAACAACAGTTGTTTAGGCGAGATAAGAGTACAGAAGTCAATAAACTAATGTATTGTTGTGCTCTCCGATCTAGAAAAATGCCCTAATTGCATTCCATTAAAAAAAATCAGGGAAGCATGTCCGGATGACCCAAATTATCTTGTAAGGAAAGCCTCAAGAATGCTTAAAATCTAAGAGGGGCCACGAGGCCTCACCCCCCTCCCGAATACCGCTGGAGGTCCCCAACTTATGGCCAGTTTTGGAGAAAATATCTCGCTGGTTTGAATACTTAAAAGTTGACACCTGTGATTTTAATCCATTCCTGGTGTAATGGTGATTTAACTAATTAGAAAGTCCTGAAGTCAGTGCACCTTTAACGAGGATCTACAATTAATAGCTGTACTGCTGTTTGGTGCAATGTTGCGCCCCTTTTGCACGCCAATTCCCGAGTCATTTCGCGGGGCCAGTCCGCCAGTGCTTGTTCCCAAGTGCAGCAGTTGGATATTCTACCCTGTTACGGACCGCGGGTTGATATATTCTACGGGTGCTCCTAGTTGTTTGGAAACCTGTGGAAATGTCTGTTTTGAGCACGGTACTAACTTGCGTTCAATTCACACAAAATTACAAAAGTTTTGTATTCACAAATGAATAAAATGGGAGATGGAAAACATTGTAAGATTGAATACGGTTTGCGCTGATGAGAACTGTTGGGCGTTATTGCGTTCACTTCCATAACTGCATGCAGTACAATTGCTCAGACGCGCTGAGAAGTTACAAGTTAAATATAAATGAAAGTCCCAGGTTGGTTTGAGCCGGTGGAGAACTACAAACCCTCCTGAATTCCTGTCCAATTCGGACAGGTCTCTCTGGACCAACCTCCTGACACACGGGATGCCTTGTCCTCATCTCACTTACTGCCCAACTCACTTCGACTATAAATGCCACTAACGTGTACATCAAGATAATGGAACTTACCATTCCAAATTTATAATGTTGGATGTGCAGTATTCCTTCTTTGACAGGACTTTCCATCGTGAGTCTCTCTTTTTGTTTCAGGTCCGCTCACCAGTCACTGTATGAAGTTGTACCCAACAACTGCGTCTTCACTTCCTACACTCACTTCCTTCTTTTGCTGAAAAACAGTCTTGTTCTCGTAAAACGAAACTTGATGCCAGGCTGCAGCTACAGAATTCGAATCTAAGTCATGGGGCAATCTTCAATGTATATGAGAGAAAGGGGAACGATCTCACTTTAGAATGCAGGTGTGCACAAATGTCTATCCCTGGACCAGCACCAGGGTTGCCAACTCTGCTTGGGCCTATTCCTGGAGGTTTTGTCATATGACTTCTTGCCTATAACCTTCCCAGTCAAATCAGCCTTCTCCCCCCTCCAATATTTTTACAACTAATAAACAACAGTGTAAAAAGAAAATTTAGAAAACACTGTTTTTGTGATGCCCCTACAACTTATTAATCAGCAGTGTCCCGAATATTAATCCTTAATTCCTGGAGACTCCAGGCCATTCCTGGAGAGTAATGGCAACCCTAGCCAGCACATGGCAATCACCAAGTGCTTGTCCCTAATTGCAGTTAATGTAAGGTTAGGACAATGCCCTGGACAGTAATGGTAGCTGGAGGTCGATTAACTGAGGCACTGGCACTTGCTGGCAGATGGTATTAGTGGACAATAAATAGTTGGTGTAATGGCAATTTTAGAAGTGGACACACTGTACATCAAGGCCAAGAATTTATTTTTATGGTATCTGGAAATATGCTGCCCCACCCCAAGAAAATTTCAATTTTTACACTATGTGGCATAAATTTGTCTTGGATGGTAGCGCAAAATAGGCTATAGCGAATCGGCAGCCCGTTTTATACTCCACCAGATTTTATTTTCTATTGATGTATATGGAAAAGAAAATCAGGTGAAGTGCGAAATGGGTCGCCCATTTGCTATATCGCCCATTTTGCGTTACCATCCAAGATGAATTTATACCCCACCATTTTGAAGTAGACTTTTCCTTTTATATACTGTACTCTCTAGTTAGTGCTGATTAAGAACCTACTACACTATTAAAACACAGAATATGTCACCTTGAAGGCGCAGCGATTTTTGCCTCGTGAAATAGTTGAGCCAAAGCAAACCAGGAAGGGGAGCCAAACTCGCCAGCCAGCCAGCAATCAGCAGCAGTCACTCACTGGAACTACAGCAAACAGCCAGCCACCAGCAGCCAGCCAATGCATAGCTGGCCACCAGGATAGAGTTGGAGATTGTAGGGGGTGGGCAAAAAGAGCAAGGTTTGGAGCACGAGGGTTAGGGATGCCAGAACCTCCCACCCCTCCTTGCTCCTCCCTATGCTGGCACTGTGTCCCTCTCTTTCCCCCACTTCATTTAAGCACTGTGTCCCTTCCCTCCTGCTTCTTTCTGGGAACTATTGGTCTCTTCTCCCCCTCTCCGCACCGCCCCCCCCCCCACCTCGTGATGCTGCTGTTGGGATAATCCTTACATCTCTTTAATAACAGATTCAAAAAGCTGGAGACAATAATATGTCTGATAATTAAATACATTTATTATTGTTTCAAAGCATTCATCTTAAGTCTACATACAGAGTAGTACACGCATTCAGTCTTTCCTGATAGCTGTACCCTCTCAGTTCTGGTATCGTCCTTGTAAATCTTTTTTGCACTTTCTCCAGTGCTACTGTATCCTTTTTGTAATAAGGAGACCAGAATTGTGCACAGCATAGAAAACGTTGAAAAGTGACATGCAGGGAATAGTAGCATTGCTGCAGGCAGTAATGGTGTGCAGAGTACAACTTGCCTTCCCTTCAGTGATGGTTGTTATCCTTTGTGTAAAGCATTATTGCAGCACCATTGAGGCAGCATGCAAGTTGAGATGATTTTGGGGGACCCTTCTGGCGCTGTAACTATAGCACTCTTTGGTTTGGAAGCGCTGTAGAATTTTTCTGTCAGCCTTCTGTCCCAATCGACTTCAACAGGAGCTCTAATTCCTGTTAAAGAAGTGTGGCCACGTCTGTCCAGAGTACAGGAAGAATCAGGCCCTTCTGTTTTGATGATGAAAGCAACAGGTGAAACAGAGGAGGGAGATTCTCTTTTCTCACCATGGCCATAAGGTGGCCAAAACTGTGGACCAAAGAGCATGACAAGAGGTAGCAAAATCCATTAATGTCACCAGGACTGTCCAGAGGACCTGGCCACAGAGCAGGAAGAAATTCAATTACCTCACCAGGAGGGGAAGATAAGCTTACATGTCACATCTTATTTGTGCTCTGACACAACTCCATACTACCATGATCTGTACAAAAAGAAAATACTGCAGATGCTGGAAATCTGAAATAAAAACAGAAAATGCTTTCCCACTGTCCAGGGCCCCAAACACCCCTTCCAGGTGAAACAGCGATTTACCTGTACTTCTTGCAATTTAGTATACTGTATTCGCTGCTCACGATGCGGTCTCCTCTACATTGGGGAGACCAAACGTAGATTGGGTGATCGCTTTGCGGAACACTTCCGTTCAGTCCGTAAGGGGGACCCCGAGCTTCCGGTCGCCTGTCACTTTAATTCTCCGCTCCACTCAGACCTCACCGTCCTCGGCCTCTTGCATTGTTCCACTGAAGCTCAGCGTAAGCTCGAGAACAGCACCTCATCTTCCGATTAGGCACTTTACAGCCTTCTGGACTCGACATAGAGTTCAACAATTTCAGATCATAACCTCAGCCTCTATCATATGTATATTTTTTATCCACACCTTTTGTTTGTGTTTTCTTTTCTTCTCTCCCACATGGCAGCTGTCTTTCATTCTGCCAGTGCAATTTACACCTCATCTAGACCCATCCTTTGTTTTTTAACCTGTCCCATTACCATCTCCTTTTGCCTTGAATATCTCTTAATGTCTCTTAACCTCTCCTGCCTTCTATCCTATCACAGACCTTCCCTTTTGTTCTTTCATCCCCTCCTCCCTTTCCCAGCCCCTACGCTTGCTTAAAAATCTGTTCCATTTCCTGCTTTTTTTCAGTTCTGACGAAAGGTCATTGACCTGAAACGTTAACTCTGTTTCTCTCTTCACAGATGCTGCCTGACCTGCTGAGTATCTCCAGCACTTTCTGTTTTTATACCTTGATCTGTAACCTCATTTCTCCACACCTTCCTGTGGGTTCCTATTACGAACCTACAAAATTGACAGGCAGGAAAAGACCAGCTGGTCCATCAAGCCTGCCCCACACCATGACGATCTACTGAGCTCTTACCACCAAGTCCCTTCACTAGTACCCCACCCCCATTCTACACAAATATGGCTAGAACAACACCTTCCAGCAGAAGAGCAGCAACCTGCAACAGGCCCATCATGGAACCTTGCTTACAGAGGTCAAGAACCACATCAATCGCAGGAGCATCTCACATACTTAGTGCCAGCCACCAGCTCCCATCACAGGGCTAACATCAGGAAAAAGCACCAGATTA
This sequence comes from Squalus acanthias, assembly GCA_030390025.1. Lineage (NCBI taxonomy): Eukaryota > Metazoa > Chordata > Chondrichthyes > Squaliformes > Squalidae > Squalus > Squalus acanthias. Next base: position 157,225,090 of record CM059427.1, read on the forward strand.
GCAAGGTGATCATAGCATTCACCCAGAGACAGGAAGGATTAACAGCAGATACTAGTTTCGGGCACACTTCTGTGTTTGGTCAATAACTTTTTTGCTACAGTACATGCAATGTGTACTTTCATTTTGATTTCTGAGACTGAGGTAAGTTATTGGGGACTGAATAGGGTGGTTCTGATCATGTTGTGGTTTGATTCCAGGGCATGAAAAAGATGGTGGGAGGGGGAGAGTTCCCTGGACACTTTGACCCAGGAGGCAGTCACACCCCTTAGGATAGGTAGTGGTACAGGTCTGGTTAGTGGTTAGGGACAGGAGAGAGTGACTGCAACTCAGGCAGGTAACGGGACTCCAGGTGAAGTGCTGGAGGAGACTCGGCATTTGTCCTTATCCAACAGGTATGAGGTTCTTGCTGCCTGTGTGGATGAGGGAAACGCCTGCAGGATGGATGAGCAAGCTGACCGTGGCACCATGATGCAGGAGGCCATTCAAATGGGGGGAATGAAAGGGAATGTAGTTGTGGTAGAGGACAGTATAGTCAAAGGGATAGATATTGTTCTCTGCAGCCACGACCGGGACTTCCAAAGGTTGTGTTGCCTGCCCAGTGCCAGGGTTAAAGACATCTCCTCGTGGCTGGAGAAGAACTTGGAGTGAGAAGGGGAGGATCCAGTTGTCATGGTCCACGTAGTAACCAACAACATAGGTAGAACTAGGAATGAGGTTCTGCTGAGAGAGTTTGAGGAGTTGGGGTCCAAATTAAAAAGCAGAACCTCAAAGGTAATAATCTCTGGATTATTACTTAAGCCACGCGCCAATTGGCATAGGGATAAGCTGATTAGAAGATTAAATGCGTGGTTCAAAGAGTGATGTGGGAGGCAGGGGTTTTGCTTCATGGGGCACTGGCACCAGTACTGGGGAAAGAGACAGCTGTTCCATTGGGACGGGCTCCACTTAAACCGGGCTGGAACCAGTGTCCTGGCGAATCGAATAACTCGGGCAGTAGACAGAGCTTTAAACTAATGAAGGGGGGGCGGCGGTGTGGTGGGAGGATTCAGGAGAGAGTAAATTTAAAAGCAGCAAGAGAAATGTCAAGGCTCTAGAGCAGAGTTTTGAGTAAAAATAAGCAGAGTGGGTCAGGAAGGGACAGAGAGAGTAATAAAGGTAATAGGGCATCAGTGACGAAGGTGACATTAGGGAAAAATAGAAAAAAGTCAAAGCTAAAGGTACTATATCTTAATGTGCGAAGCATTCGCAACAAAATAGATGAATTAATAGCGGAGATAGAAATTAATAGGTTTGATCTAATAGCCATTACGGATACGTGGTTGCAAAGTGATCAAGGTTGGGAACTAAATATTCCAGATAGTTAACTTTTAGAAGAGATAGGCAAAATGGAAAAGGAGGAGGGGTAGCCCTAATAATAAAGGATAGGATAAAGACAGTAGAGAGAAAGGATCTTAGCTCCCAAAATCAAGAAGTAGAATCAGTTTGGGTGGAGCTAAGAAATAGCAAGGGGCAGAAAACATTGGTGAGAGTTGTTTATAGGCCCCCAAACAGTAGTTGTTATGTAGGGCAGAGTATAAATCAGGAAATTAGAGGTGCATGTAACAAGGGTAATACAGTAATCATGGGGGACTTTAATCTACATATAGACTGGGCAAACCAAATTTGCAGTAATAGTGTGGAGGACGAATGCATGGAATGTATACAAGACAGTTTTCTAGATCAGTATGTTGAGGAACCAACTAGGGAACAGGCTAATTTAGATCTAGTATTGTGCAATGAGAAAGGGTTAATTAATAACCTTGTAGTAAAGGGGCCCTTAGGGAAGAGTGACCCTAATATGATAGAATTTTATATTAAGTATGAAAGTGATTCAGCTAAATCTGAAACTAGGGTCTTAAATCTAAACAAAGCAAACTACATAGGTATGAGGGGCAAGTTGGCTAAGGTAGATTGGGAAACTACATTAAAAGGTATGATGGTAGAGAAGCAATCGCTAGCATTTAAAGAATTAATACATAATTTACAACAAATATACATTCCTTTAAGGCCAAAAACCCCACAGAAAAAGTGGTCCAACCATGGCTAAAAAGAGAAGTTAAAGATAGTATTAGATCAAAGGAAGAGGCTTATAATGTTGCCAAAAAGAGCAATAAGCCTGAGGATTGGGAGGATTTTAGAATTCAGCAAAGGAGGATCAAGAAATTGATAAAGAAAGGGAAAATATAATATGAGAGTAAACTAGCGAGAGACATAAAAACAGATTGTAAAAGCTTCTATAGGTATGTAAAAAGGAAAAGATTAGCAAAAGTAAATGTGGGTCCCTTACAGGCTGAGACAGGAGAAATTATAATGTGGAATAAGGAAATAGCAGAGAAATGAAACAAATACTATTGGCTGGATTTTGATACTGGGGCAGGCTGGGGTTGTGTAATCCGCATTTCGTGTTAGCCACCCGATTCTAAATCGATGTGGGAGAATGATGCCATTTTAACCTAATTGGCCAATTGAGTTCCAACGTGTGGGAACCCATGGCCAGTGAGTTTTTCCAGTCTGAAAGTCGCCTCCGATGACATCATCATTGCTGCTGCATTTAAGGTCTGCAACAAGCCTTGCTTCTTCTGCAGACTGCCAAGCTTTTGCCCTTGCATGTTAGAGGCACCTGCAGGAAGAATGGCCAGCCAGAGACCTAGGTCTGCACCCCGCTTTGATGACGTTGCCCTGCAGGCTTTAGTAGAGGGAGCAAGAGCAAACAGAGAGGTGCTCTTCCCTTCTTCAGGGAGGAAGAAGCCTCCCCAGCAAACCAAGGCTGTGTGGATCCAGGTGGCAGAAGAGGTCAACTCTTTGTCAATAACCTGCAGAACCTGGCTTCAGTGCAGGAAGAGGCTTCATGACCTTCTGCGCACTGGAAAAGTGAGTATGAATTTCCCATCACACTCAATCTGATCCCCATTGCCTCTCCGCACCAGCACTCAGCTTTGGCAATCTCTTCCTCCACATCCCACTTGACACTGACATCCATGCACCCTTACCCATTGCCTCTCTCTCTATGGTCACATTCACCTAACTATTCGACTATGCAGCCCTCACACTCCCTATCACTGTGATGCAATTACAACTTACAACACACAGGGAGGGCCCTTGGTCTTGCCACCTCACTCCATCTTTGTCTCCTTCTAAGCATCTATGCTATGGATTCTCTACACTCACTCCTTCATTCTCACTCAAACTCCACTTGTCTCCCTCATTGCAGGAAAAGAGAGCTCACAATAAGAGGGAAAGAGCAAGGACAGGAGGAGGGCCACCCTCAGTAGCCCAGCTCACCACCTGGGAGGAGGCGGTCCTGGAGATGGTGGGAGTGGAGGAAGATTCCCAAGTGGGGGACGGACAGACGGGTGCATCACAGCAAGCTGGTGACAGAATAGTTTTCCATCTCTCTCAATGACATTGCATGAGTCGCTGATAATGATTCTGAAGCTCTAACAGATGGACTTATGATCATCTGCAATATGCAATGTGCATGTAACCTTGGCCTCACATCTCTGACTCTTTCCTTTACTCCCCCCCAGGACCATCGCAAGCACCCGTCCCCACTATCCAGGAAGAAGAGCATAAGCCTCAAGACTCCTCAGAGGAAGCTGCAACCTCTGAGGGCGCAGCGTCAGCAGAATTCAGCGCACCCAGCACCAGCGCAGACACTCACACCTCGGAGGGAACATCGCGAGATAGAGTAGTGTTGTCACCTGGTGTATCACAGCTCACAAGTGAACATCAGCAGATAGTGGAGACAGGGACAGCAGTGGAGAGTCCTAGTCAGAGGGCGCAGGACTCTCCCAGCTCGGCTCAGCTGCATGTCGACCATCTGCCTCTGGGTCCATCCATAAGATCAGCGGTGCTGGAACTCCAGGAACAGATGCAGGAGTCTCTGGCAGGTTTTGTCTCCAGGGTTGCTGCGAGTGTGGAGCGAATGGAGGAGTCCATTGCGAACATGAGCAGAGCCTTTGTGGAGTCATTGGCGCATGAACGCATCACCACGGAAAGGATGGCAACCTCCGTCGAAAGGATGGCTACAGTAGACGAGAGGATGGCTGCGGCCATGGAGGAGATAAGTCGCCAGAGTGCAGAAAACATGGTGAGTGTTCAGAATAGAATGACATCTCTGGAGGAGCGATGGTCATCTATTGAACACAGAAACCAGGCCTTCATGGAAGTCCTTCTGAGTTTGCACATTCTCCCTGTGTCTGCGTGGGTTTCCTCCGGGTGCTCCGGTTTCCTCCCACAGTCCAAAAATGTGCGGGTTAGGTTCATTTGGCTATGATAAATTGACCCTTAGTGTTAGGGGGGGATTAAATATGTGGGGTTACGGGGGTAGGGTGGGATATGTGTACTGTGGGGATTAAAGCAGGGACAGGGTACTGGATTTGGATGATCAGCCATGATCGTATTGAATGGTGGAGCAGGCTCGACGGGCCGAATGGCCTACTCCTGCTCCTTGTTTCTATGTTTCTATGTTTCTATGTTTGCAGAGAACAAGGAAGTAGGGGCTCCTCTCCAAGCCCTCACACTTCCATGCCACTGACAAGTCCTCGGTCAAAGCCCCACCAGAGTCCGCACCCAACTGAGATCGACGTCTCAACCCCTGCACAGCCGCAGGAGCAGCAGACTGTTGGCGAGCCCTCACAGGTTCGCAACCCCAGAGGACGCCCGCCAAAGGTGTAGAGACAGGAGCAGCAAGAAAGTGAGCAAGGGGCCTCCACATCTGCTGAAGCCACAGGGGAAGCACCACGTAGGAGCATGCGTAAGAGAAAGATAGTGCACAAATAGTCACAAAGGTAGTCACTTGGGTGAATTTTGATGTTTTATGTTAAAAAGCCATCAGATGATTACTGTAAATAAAAAATCTGATGGCTACTGCTGTAGTTGTGGTGTGTGTAATTTCGCGAATGGGACTTCCACATTGAGAGCTTAGGATTACTTGCAATTGTCAGTATGGTGTTCAAATTGCTAGGAATCCGTTGGTTCTTGGCCATTGTCGATGCTCAGGTAAGAAGCTGCGAGGCAAAAGTGTTTGATTGGCTAGGCTAAGCAAATCTGGCCAAGATGAGTGCGTTCCTTGCATCCTGGGCAGCAATGTTCTCGCGTACTGCTGCCGCTTGAAAGGATTCGCAAAATTTCATGTGTCCCCCCCCCCCCCCCCCCCGAAGATTTTATTGGACTTATTAAAAGGAACCCTGGTCAGACTCAGTTTTAAAATCCAGGGCATATCAAAATGGCTGCGACCAAGAGCCTGGCAGTTTCATGGCAAACTATCAGCTTGTGTATTCTGATTTCCTTATGCATTGGGGACAAACCCAATTACAATCAGGTCTACGCATAAGGCTTTCAAGGTGTTTGCTCAAATAATCAGCGGGGACATTGATACTGGGCTGGCCCATCATCGAACCTGTCGGACAAAGGGAGCAGTTGAAGAACTGGCATGATACAATTACCGGCCATCTAACATGATGGGCCAAGATCGGAACCTTTTGTTAAAATTCATTATGCCCAGATCAGACAATAGAAATGAGCTGATCTGGCGGGAGATTAGGACGACCGGGAGGGTATAACTGGGAAGACCCAGCCACTCGCTCTCTCTCTCTCTGCCTGGGTCCCGGTTCACCCTGTCTGCTAGCAGCCAAGAAAGAAGACCGTCCAGAAACTTCGTAGCCACGTTTTGACGGCAGAGACAGGGTACAGGGCCAGGTTTTTCCATCCATTTCACCGGTGAGCATTATCGTCTTCTGGCTGTCGCAAGACAATTTTAGTTAGGCGTAAGGGTGGGAATTAATGGGGATATTGCTAAAATTGTAATTTTAGGATTTTCCCTCGATGTGTCCGTTTCTCCTCCCATGTTAAGTGTAAAACCGTACTGCATAGTGATTTCGTTTTCTTCATATAATACTGTTTCTCTGTAGTTTTACTTCTGTAAATAAACATTGGTTTTCCTTGCACCAATCCACGAGTCTGTTCGTTTGTCCTTATCACCGCTCGATAAGTCCTGGGCTCAGAACTAGGAAGGGGATAGCGATTCGCAACCGCACAGCGGGCAGGACAGCCCAGGAAAACATAACTGGCTGACCTACAAATAAACCCCTGAGACAAAAACCCCTTACACGCTGGTTGATGGGCCTCTGCAAGATGTTCATTTTCACTCTCCTCCTCCTCCTCATCTGAGGAGGATATGTGACGAGCCACTTGGTCCTCAGGAATCTGCAAGCCATGACGCTGTGCCATGTTGTGAAGTGCACAGCAAACCACGACGATTCTGGAGACCCTGGCTGCTGAGTACTGCAGGGCTCCACCTGATCTATCCAGGCATCTGAAGCGCATCTTCAGCAAACCGGTGGTTTGCTCGATTATGGCTCTGGTGGACATGTGGCTGGAGTTGTAGCTCTCCTCAGCTTCGATGGATGGGCTCCTCAACGGTGTCATTAGCCACGTCTTCAGGGGATAGGCCTTGTCTCCAAGTAGCCATCCGTTAAGTTGGTCTGGCGGACTGAATAGCGGAGGCACACTAGACTGGTGCAGTATGAAGGAGTCATGGCAACTGCCAGGGTACTTGGCACAAACATGCAAAATTTCCTTCTTGTGGTCACACACCAGCTGAACGTTGAGGGAGTGGAAGCCCTTGCGGTTGACAAAAATATCTGGATTGCGATGGGGTGCCTTAAGGGCCACATGTGTGCAGTCAACGCCGCCCTGCACCCTTGGAAAGCCTGCCAGATTAGCTAATCCAACCGCACGCGCCGTGACACTTGCTTGATCCTTGGTGAAATGGATGTGATTGTGCGCGATGGCAAAGAGGGCATCGGTTACCTGCGTGATGCAAGTGTGTGCGGCCGCCTGGGAGATGCCGCTGATGTCTGCTGCTGATCCCTGGAATGAGCCCGAGGCAAAAAAGTTGAGTGTGGTGGTGACTTTGACGGCCACTGGTAAGGGTTGTCCACCTGGTCCTCTGGGCTCCAGGTCTTGTTGCAGCATTGCGCAGATGTCACCCACTACCTCTCGCGAAAGTCGGAGCCGCCTTTGGCACTGCTGCTCAGACATGTTGAGGTAGCTGACCCTGTGTCTGTAGACCCTGTTTGGGGGGTATCTCCTGCGCCGACGGGCTTCCATGCGCTGGCCCCTTCTGGCCTGTGCAGCTTCAGGTGGGTGAGCAGCAGCTTGGCGCTCCTGTTGTTGCTGCTGCTGTTGGTGCTGCTGCTGTTGGTGCTGCTGTTGTTCATGGTTCTGCTGGTGCCGCGGCTGGTCTTCGTCCTCATCTGATGTCCAGAAGGGAAGGAAATAAATGGCTCCCATGCTTCTGGTATATGCCTCAGTTGAGGAAACGCTCAGTCAAGGTGGCAAGAGGGGTTTCCCAGGAGGTCACACTGGAGATGGGTGTCAGGCTCCAAACTTCCACAGCTGTGGTTATGCCTTCTAAAAGTTCCCCCAGACCTGAGACAGCAAAGTCCTGCCACCTGCAAATGATGGCTGATCAAATCCCCTATTTAATGGTTGAGCTGCAGCTGATAGTCAGCAATCCAATTGTGCTACCGCCAGGTTTCACCGTCATGTTTCAGAACAGGCGTGCATCAATTTAGGGCTTGTTAAGGGCATTAATGGCCTCTCCCGCCTCTTGGAGGCGGGACGGAGACAGGACCAGTAGACACGATTTAATGAAAATTGCTTGGAGGCGGGATGGAGGCGGGGTTGGGCCCGCCCGCCAGTTTTTGCAATTTTAACCACCCACACGCCTCCAATCCCGCCTCAACGACCCGATGAAATTTGAGCCCTTTGTGTCTGTCTTCACGGAAGAAGATGCAAAAAACCTCCCGGAAATAATAGAGAACCAAGGGTCTAGCGAGAATGAGGAACTGAAAGAAATTAGTATTAGTAAAAAAAATAGTACTGGAGAAATTAATGGGACTAAAAGCCGATAAATCCCCTGGACCTGATTACCTACATCCTAGGGTTTTGAAAGTGGTGGCTATGGAGATAGTGGATGCATTGGTTGTCAACTTCCAAAATTCCATTGATTCTACTACAGTTCCCACGGATTGGAAGGTAGCAAATGTAACCCCACTATTTAAAAAAGGAGGGAGAGAGAAAATGGGGAACTACAGACCAGTTAGTCTGACATCAGTAGCAGGGAAAATTCTAGAATCTATTATTAAGGACGTGGTAACAGGGCACTTAGAAAATAATAATAGGATTGGGCAGAGTCAACACAGATTTATGAAAGGGAAGTCATGTTTGATGAATCTGTTAGAGTTTTTTGAGGTTGTAACTAGCAGAATAGATAAGGGGGAACCAGTGGATGTGGTGTATTTGGATTTTCAGAAGGCATCCGATAAGGTGCCACACAAGAGGTTATTGAACAAAATTAGGACTCATGGGATTGGGGGTAATATACTAGCATGGATTGAGGATTGGTTAACAGACAGAAAACAGAGAGTAGGAGTAAACGGGTCATTTTCGGGTTGGCAGTCTGTAACTACTGGGGTACCGCAAGGATCAATGCTGGGGCCTCAGCGATTCACAATCTATATCAATGATTTGGATGAGGGGACCAAATGTAATATATCCAAGTTTGCTGATGATACAAAGCTAGGTGGGAATGTAAGTTGTGAAGAGGATCCAAAGAGGCTTCAAGGGGATATAGACAGGCTAAGTGAGTGAGCAAGAACATGGCAAATGGAATATAATGTGGAGAAATGTGACGTTATCCACTTTGGTAGGTAAAATAGAAAAGCAGAGTATTTTTTTAAATGGTGAGAGATTGGGAAATGTTGGTGTTCAGAGGGACGTGGGTGTCCTTGTACACGAATCACTGAAAGTTAACATGTAGGTACAGCAAGCAATTAGGAAAGCAAATGGTATGTTGGCCTTTATTACAAGAGGATTTGAGTATAAGAGTAAAAGGGCTAAAAATTGAGTAGTGCCCCCTTTGGGGCGCTAACTTCGCCGGGGCACTACTTTTAACGCCTCGGAAAAATTAGCGCCCCCGCAACGGAAATTGAGTGGTAGTGCCCCAAGAAGGTAGCGGGGCGCTACTGGAAGCACCACGCTACCCTCTTGGGGCACTGCGAAGGAATATCGCGGCGCTACGTGCTGCAGCGCCACGTGCTGCGGCACCTCGCGCCGCAGTATTGCAGGCTTTCCTCCCCTTCTTAAAGGGGAGGGGGCTTGTGCAGCGCGACCTGGGGCCCAACTGGGCCTTCGGGGATCGAGAGTGCCAGCAAAGGAGCTCGGCACTCAAGAGAAGTGCCGGGCTCTTGGAGCGCAGCTGGCACTCCGCGGGGGGGCAGGTAAGGAGGCCGGAGATGGGAGTGGAGGCAGGTGCTGGCAGGCGGCCAGCAAAAAAAATGGCCACCCTGCACCTCGCCTTTAAATAGCGCCTCCCCGGCCGCAGGTAGGTCCCCCTGACCCCGTCGGACATAGCGTCCGGCGGTAAGTCAGGGGACGCTGAATTTCGCGGGAGGCGTTGGCAGCGCCGCACCCGGGCGCTAGTTGCTTTGCACCCAATTAGCGCCTTCTTAGGGTGCTAATGGGAGGCGCAAAGCCATGTCTTACTGCAATTCTATAGGGCCCTGATGAGACCACACCTGGAGTATTGTGTACAGTTTTGGTCTCCTTACCTAAGGAAGGATATACTTGCCATAGAGGGAGTGCAACGAAGGTTCACCAGACTGGTTCCTGGGATGGGGGGATTGTCCTATGAGGAGAGATTGAGTAGACTAGGCCTATATTCTCTGGCGTTTAGAAGAATGAGAGGTGATCGCATTGAAACATACAAAATTCTTACAGGGCTTGACAGGGTAGATGCAGGGAGGATGTTTCCCCTGGCTGGGGAGTCTAGAACCAGGGGTCACAATCTCATAATAAGGGGTTGGCCATTTAGGATTGAGATGAGGAGAAATTTCTTCACTCAGAGGGTGGTGAATCTTTGAAATTCTCTACCCCAGAGGGCTGTGGAGGCTCAGTCGTTGAGTATATTCAAGACAGAGATCGATAGATTTTTGGATATTAAGGGAATCAAGGAATATGGGTATAGTGCAGGAAATTGGAGATGAGGTAGAAGATCAGCCATGACCTTATTGAATGGCAGAGCAAGCTCGAGGGGCGGAATGGCCTACTCCTGCTCCTATTTCTTATGTTCTTATGTTCTTAGATGAACTGGGAGGTCTAGTGTGGGAGTGTTTAGGAGAATGTTTCCTCAATCAAAGTCCAATGAAATCTTTAAAGGTGGTAGGACAAGTTGAGTAGGTTATTAAAAAACCATATGGGATCCTTGGCTTTATTAATAGAGGCATAGAGTACAAAAGTAAGAAAATTATGCTAAACCTTTATAAATCACTGGTTAGGCCTCAGCTGGAGTATTGTGTCCAATTCTGGGCACCACACTTTAGGAAGGATGTCAAGGCCATTGAAAGGGTGGAGAAGACATTTACTGGAATGGTACCAGGCTTGAGGGACTTCAGTTATGTGGAGAGACTGGAGAAGCTGGGGTTGTTCTCCTTAGAGCGGAGAAGGTGAATAGGAGATTTGATAGAGGTGTTCAAAATCATGAAGGGTTTTGATAGAGTAAATAAGAAGAAACTGTTTCCAGTGGCAGTTGGATGGGTAACCAGTGGACACAGATTTAAGGTGATTGGCAAAGAAGCAACATGAGGAAAAAAACTTTTACGCAGTGAGTTGTTGTGGTCTGGAATGCACTGCTTGAAAGGATGGTGGAAGCAGATTCAATAGTAACTTTCAAAAGAGAATTGGATAAATACTTGAAGGGAATAATTTACAGGACTATGGGGAAAGAGCAGGGGAGTGGGATTAATTGGATAGCTCTACCAAAAAAGCCGGCACAGGCATGGTGGGCCGAATGGCCTCCTTCTGTACGGTGTCATTCTATGATTCTATGGGTGTCTCTTGCAACTGGCAACTGGGCAGCTGGTTGGGTGGCTCCTGTGTTGCTTTATTTTGCTATGGGATCTCCTGCTGCTCATCTTCGAAGGACTGTAGGGACAAAAGGCGCAATGTGTTGCTATTCTTTAATTTGGGGAAATGCTTTTTTAATCGCCACACAATTTAATTTTATATTTGATTCTTTTTCCTAAAGAAACTTCAGGCATAAACCATGGCTTTGTAAAGAAAAGAATAATTTATTATATACTAGAAAATTGACATTAGAATTAAACAACTTCTTCGATTCTTGCATGAATTAGAATTGCTTTTACAACAATAAAAAAAAACACCTTCTGACTTCCTGAAACGTATACCCTTTTTGAAAACAAAAGTCTATCTTAGACTAACCCCCTAGTAAAAGTTTATATATACTCATTAGGCTTGTCGAGGCCCTCCAAGTGTCTTAATGGACACAAATTATGTTGTATCTCAGTTTTCTCTTTCTCAGTGCAGTGCTGAGGGAGTGCTGCACTGTCGGAGGTGCCGTCTTTCAGATGGGACGTTAACTGAGGCCCCGTCTGCTCTCTCAGGTCAATGTAAGAGATTCCATGGCCACTATTTCGAAGAAGAGCAGGGGAGTTATTCCCGGTGTCCTGGCCAATGTTTCTCACTCAATCAACATCACTAAAAAAACCAGATGATCTGGTTATTATCACATTGCAGTTTGTGGGACCTTGCTGTGCAGATTGGCTGCCACGTTTCCTACATTACAACAGTGACTGCACTTCAAAATTACTTCATTGGCTGTAAAATGCTTGGGGACGTCCTGAGGTTGTGAAAGGCGTTATATAAATGCAAGTTTTTCTTTTCTTCTATATGCATATACACACACCAGAGAATATTCTAAATAGCATATAATATAAGTACACATTAACCATATAATAAAGGGTGTATTAGAAGCAGAATATGTGTATAGGGAGTAGAATTAATACATAGTATTAAACAAAGTATATAAATAAGGTATAATAAATGTGGTATAATACACTATATGCAAGTTATAATATAGGGTACATATGCAGTTAATGCAAGAAACAAAAATATGCTTTTAGGTGCTAAAAGCAGACACTGACCATCTCATTGTAAATTCTTAGCAGCACTTGTGTTGTCCTTGGAAGCGGATGTTGTCTTCTAATGTTTTTTGGTGATAAAGAGTCAAAATCTGCTGATCTCATGAATAAGGTGGAAGTACCTAATGGCACAAGACCTGAGCCACAGTGATACACATCATATATGCTCCAGTACTGCTCAGGCCTCTCAGTCGCAACAGAAAAGTGACTGAAGAGGAAGGAAAGGTCTTGTTCTATCTTATTTCCTAAATCGCTCAGCAGTTAGCTGATAGATAGGTCTCTGTAATTGTCACATGCATGTAGAAGCCGACAAAGTGTGGCAGTGCATGGAGCATAATTCTCTTATATTATGATAGATAGATTAACCCAAATGGTTACAGCAGTTTGCTCATTATTTACTTGTCATGGTCTATTTGGACCTGCCCAGTGAAAGCCGCCTAGTGAAACCTAGTTGACATTGACCTTGCTGCACTTTGCAAAATCCAGCAGTGTTAGGTGTGGAAACTTTCAGTCCATTTTAAATCCAAATGCTCCCAGGCCCGATATGGTACAGAGGAAATGCTAACCACATTACCTCAACAAATGACCTTAACACCATCCTCAGTGAAGCACTTCCTATAATAAGACCGTGGAAATTCTGCTGAATTGTTCTGCCATTGAGATTGCTGCAAGATGTTAAATCCCTGATGCTGGATTTTGCAAAGTGCAGTAAATGTTTGGGTGATTAGACCACCTGATGTAAAATGGGATTTGGGGTATTACTTTCAGCAAATTCACTGTTTGTATTTTTTCTTGCAAGTTAATCATGGGTGGTAATTATTGCTGCCCAAGCCAGGTGCGTAGCCAGGCCCAACCAAATCCTGCCCACACTCAGGCAAAACGCAGCAGCAGCAGCACTGGAGCATAGCATAGATTTCCCCCAAGTTAGTGGTCAGAGACCAGCAGAGCAGCGAAGTCCAGCCTTTAAAACACATGCTACAAGGGAGATCCACCAGAAGAGGCAATAGGAATAACAGGAAGAGGATAACATGAGAGGACATGGAGTGAACCAATAAAGGTACCGTCTTGTGCACTCTCTAAAGTGTTTCAACATTGTGTATGTTGGAGGGATTGGGAGGGAGCAGCATTTAAAACAAAGCCCCAACTTAAATTATTTGTATATTATAATATAAATCATTTTCTGTGACATCAGACCTTTGATCAAAAAAATTATCTGGTCATTAACTCATTGTTGTTTGTGGGACCTTGCTGTGGGCAAATTGGCTGCCATGTTTCCTACATTACAACAGTGACTACACATCAAAAAGTACTTCATTGCCTGTAAAGCGCTTTGGGACATCCTGAGGTTGTGAAAGGCGCTATATAAATGCAAGTCTTTCTTTATTGCCCGTCCACCATAAATTGGAGCCCACCCACATTTCCATTCCTAGCTACGCCACTGGCCTGAACAATGAAGAGTCAATCATCAACCACATGGTTACTATTTTATATGACTTATTGAGCATTAAATATGGAAGGTACTTAGGCCAAAATAGAAGTTGGGTTTAATAGCTTCCCTCCATTAGAAAAGTCCTTGTGAACTACTGCTGGACTTAGCCAGTGTGGAGTAACATAACCATATTCTTAATGTATGTTTGTAGTATTTTTAACGCTTCCTTCTATAACGTAAACCCACTCAAGAGTGTATATATCTGTGCTGGTGCTTACCAGTGTAAAGTGCAGGGTGCTATGTGGTGCTTGGTTGAAGTTGGACATTGGGCTCTGACACTACCTCTGTTGGACAGTTGGAGGAACAGAGGAAGAGCATACTTAGAATGCTAGCAGTGAATCAACCCTTGAATCAAAGTTTTAGATGGGAAGACATTGTAGCACGTTAGCCTGGATCTGTGTGTGTAAGAGAATGAATGGGTGAGTGAGTCAATAAACAGAAAAAGCATAAATAGTAAAGTATGATACTAGTTATGATCTTGAGGGAACTTCCAGCCCCACCACTACTACCTTCAGGGCCCTCTTCTTTTAAGGAGTCAAAGTTTGAGCATTAGGTGAACCCCCTCATGTCTGCATTTGCTGCCATCGGCTATATACAGCCTTCTCCTGCAAACAGATAGAAGAGGGGCATATGTGGTAATAAGGAGTAGGAGCTAAGGTACGTGTTATCCAAATACCTAAACCAGAAGTCACCTTATATGAGTGTGCTAACTTAGAGGTACATTCTGTAGGTGGCAAAATTGTTTGTTGCTTGACACATTTCATGGGTCACGGAGCAAATGCATTGTGATGGCAGCAACACAGAGTGTGCTGGTAAAACAGGGTCATGTGCATGTGCATTTGGAAAGCAGATTAAAGTTGCTAGAAAGCAGGCCACTGTCTTTCTGTGATGCTGCGTCACATTTACACTTAAGTGTTATTAAGATGTCTTGTACAACAACAGCACTGTTGTATTACACAATATGTGAGCACACTTACCTTGGGAACCTCCATTGCTCAGCAAATTTCTTTTTTTACCTGTTCCCAGATTCCGACCACAGGTTAGATATTATTAACCCTGCCACCTCCATCCAGGCTGATCCAACAGTAATTTTGACTGGAGGGTGGCCCTCAGCTCCACTTTTCTCTTAGTATCTCTTGCAGCAGCACCTCCAAAACAGCATGTTGGAATACTGCAGTTCTACCTCAGCACCTTGCTTCTGACATTCTTTTACATTTACAGCCAGTTTCCCTTAAAGACAACCAGCAGTCCTTTAAGAACTGCTGGAACCAGATCACCTGCACATTCCCAGCATGTCCTACATTATGCACTGAAAATGTATTTAAATGAGCAGACATCACATTATAGGGGAGCACAGATCGATAGAGTGCAGTATTGGCCATTATATGCCAGTAAGGATTCAATGCCTTCAGGAGAAGTGATGGGGAGATAAAGTAGGGGAAAAGGGAGGAAAGTAGGAGAAAACTGATGGGAAAGGAAATAAATATTGCATTTTGCTATTTTACAAGCCTGTAATAGATGAGATTGTATTTAATGATGGAAAATTTTGGAAAGTTTTAGAGTATTAAACATACTTGCGAACTAAATGGTTTCAAAAGGTAGAAAATAGCACAAATTCACAGCAGATCTGTCCCCTAATAATTGGCTTAATTAGTACTGTTAATTCATGACTGGTAATCCATTTGTTAAAACCTCATCAGAAAGTGGGGTGTGCTACTAATAATGTAAAATAACTCTGTTGATGAAAAATTATTAAACCATAAGCCAAGCAATAGTAAGACTGCCATGAAGAACAACTAGATACTGCAAAGCAACATGAGGCCAAGCCTGGGACATCGTTCCCCCACCCTCCGCCTTCTCAACCCCTCCCCTACCACCACCGAAGACATTGTCATGTTGGGGTGCAGGTCTGTGGGTGTTGGTTGCTTTTCAATACCGCATCCAAATGGCCGTTCTTCATATGTGAACCCAGACAGCAAGCGTCAATAAACTGTTTGAATTGAGGCATCACAGCTAAACTGAATCCTGTCCTCAACTTTTTTTTAAATTTGTTCCTGGGATGTAGGTGTCACTGGCAAGGCCAGCATTTATTGTCCATTCTTAATTGCCCTTGTTGAACCGCTGCAGTCCGTGCGGTGAAGGTACTCCGACAGGGCTGTTAGGGAGGGAGTTCCAGGATTTTGACCCAGCGACGATGAAGGAACAGCGATATATTTCCAAGTCAGGATGGTGTGTGACTTGGAGGGGAACTTGGAGGTGATGGTGTTCCCATGCGCCTGCTGCCCTTGTCTTTCTAGGTGGTAGAGGTTGTTGGCTTGGGAGGTGCTGTTGAAAAAGCCTTGGCAGGTTGCTGCAGCCATTGATAACCAAATCTTTTTCAGCGTGGGTTCACTAAATGATGGTCAACATGAATTATGGCTCATTTTTTCCCTTCTTAGCCAAGGACCAATGAAGCCAATTGTAATGCCACGTTATCATTTCAACCGAGATCAGCTGATTCAGCACAGACCAGAGATTGTACATTGGACCTTCTTAGTCAGGAAAGCCTGTTTGGCTTGAAACTGGGTATTATGCTAATGATTTGTCTATGATGCTGGCTACCCAATTAACGCAATTTTGGAAGCTTTCAAGGAAAACATTGAGCCTTCCTCCAAGATGGCCCAAGGTGTTCCTTGCAACAAAGGACAAACAGAGAGTGCTGTTGATTCCTCTATTATGTCCACATCCAAAAATGACTTCCTGGTACTATTGCCAGGGGAGATTCACAACCAATCGCAATCAGAAACAATTGGGCATTCAGTGAGAAGGTGCAGAAGGGTTTCACAGAGTAAAGCACCCAAATACAATATTAAGAGCCTTCATTTTTAAAAATAATAAATAAACTATTTTCATCAATTGATAGTGTAATGATTGAAGAAAGGACGAGTCCATAACATATGGATCAAGGGAAGATGCTAGTTTGCTTTCAGATAAGGAGAGTATAATTATAATCATACATTGTTTTCTATATAGGTACTGGATTTAAACTCAGGTAGTTGTAGCAGTGCTCAGTATGTGATATGAGATTCTAAGTACAGAATTAGAAAATATGGTTAATTGAAGTGTCAAAGCAGCAATACAAATTCTGTATACTTACGTGATGTTCAACGATATTATTTAGAACTTCTGCCAATTCCAGGTCATCACCCAACAGAATCTTTTAATCCAATACAGTAGTAAACTGGTTTAGATTGTGACTTAGAATACTGGTGGCATAAAGATTTCAAAATCATGGGAGTCAAACAAGAGTTCATGTGACCCACTTTTAATACTTGGCTAAGTTGGTGGATTTAGTTCACAGCTGTGGTTATGCCTTCTAAAAGTTCCCCCAGACCTGAGACAGCAAAGTCCTGCCACCTGCAAATGATGGCTGATCAAATCCCCTATTTAATGGTTGAGCTGCAGCTGATAGTCAGCAATCCAATTGTGCTACCGCCAGGTTTCACCGTCATGTTTCAGAACAGGCGTGCATCAATTTAGGCATTAATGGCCTCTCCCGCCTCTTGGAGGCGGGACGGAGACAGGACCAGTAGACACGATTTAATGAAAATTGCTTGGAGGCGGGATGGAGGCGGGGTTGGGCCCGCCCGCCAGTTTTTGCAATTTTAACCACCCACACGCCTCCAATCCCGCCTCAACGACCCGATGAAATTTGAGCCCTTTGTGTCTGTCTTCACGGAAGAAGATGCAAAAAACCTCCCGGAAATAATAGAGAACCAAGGGTCTAGCGAGAATGAGGAACTGAAAGAAATTAGTATTAGTAAAAAAAATAGTACTGGAGAAATTAATGGGACTAAAAGCCGATAAATCCCCTGGACCTGATTACCTACATCCTAGGGTTTTGAAAGTGGTGGCTATGGAGATAGTGGATGCATTGGTTGTCAACTTCCAAAATTCCATTGATTCTACTACAGTTCCCACGGATTGGAAGGTAGCAAATGTAACCCCACTATTTAAAAAAGGAGGGAGAGAGAAAATGGGGAACTACAGACCAGTTAGTCTGACATCAGTAGCAGGGAAAATTCTAGAATCTATTATTAAGGACGTGGTAACAGGGCACTTAGAAAATAATAATAGGATTGGGCAGAGTCAACACAGATTTATGAAAGGGAAGTCATGTTTGATGAATCTGTTAGAGTTTTTTGAGGTTGTAACTAGCAGAATAGATAAGGGGGAACCAGTGGATGTGGTGTATTTGGATTTTCAGAAGGCATCCGATAAGGTGCCACACAAGAGGTTATTGAACAAAATTAGGACTCATGGGATTGGGGGTAATATACTAGCATGGATTGAGGATTGGTTAACAGACAGAAAACAGAGAGTAGGAGTAAACGGGTCATTTTCGGGTTGGCAGTCTGTAACTACTGGGGTACCGCAAGGATCAATGCTGGGGCCTCAGCGATTCACAATCTATATCAATGATTTGGATGAGGGGACCAAATGTAATATATCCAAGTTTGCTGATGATACAAAGCTAGGTGGGAATGTAAGTTGTGAAGAGGATCCAAAGAGGCTTCAAGGGGATATAGACAGGCTAAGTGAGTGAGCAAGAACATGGCAAATGGAATATAATGTGGAGAAATGTGACGTTATCCACTTTGGTAGGTAAAATAGAAAAGCAGAGTATTTTTTTAAATGGTGAGAGATTGGGAAATGTTGGTGTTCAGAGGGACGTGGGTGTCCTTGTACACGAATCACTGAAAGTTAACATGTAGGTACAGCAAGCAATTAGGAAAGCAAATGGTATGTTGGCCTTTATTACAAGAGGATTTGAGTATAAGAGTAAAAGGGCTAAAAATTGAGTAGTGCCCCCTTTGGGGCGCTAACTTCGCCGGGGCACTACTTTTAGCGCCTCGGAAAAATTAGCGCCCCCGCAACGGAAATTGAGTGGTAGTGCCCCAAGAAGGTAGCGGGGCGCTACTGGAAGCACCACGCTACCCTCTTGGGGCACTGCGAAGGAATATCGCGGCGCTACGTGCTGCAGCGCCACGTGCTGCGGCACCTCGCGCCGCAGTATTGCAGGCTTTCCTCCCCTTCTTAAAGGGGAGGGGGCTTGTGCAGCGCGACCTGGGGCCCAACTGGGCCTTCGGGGATCGAGAGTGCCAGCAAAGGAGCTCGGCACTCAAGAGAAGTGCCGGGCTCTTGGAGCGCAGCTGGCACTCCGCGGGGGGGCAGGTAAGGAGGCCGGAGATGGGAGTGGAGGCAGGTGCTGGCAGGCGGCCAGCAAAAAAAATGGCCACCCTGCACCTCGCCTTTAAATAGCGCCTCCCCGGCCGCAGGTAGGTCCCCCTGACCCCGTCGGACATAGCGTCCGGCGGTAAGTCAGGGGACGCTGAATTTCGCGGGAGGCGTTGGCAGCGCCGCACCCGGGCGCTAGTTGCTTTGCACCCAATTAGCGCCTTCTTAGGGTGCTAATGGGAGGCGCAAAGCCATGTCTTACTGCAATTCTATAGGGCCCTGATGAGACCACACCTGGAGTATTGTGTACAGTTTTGGTCTCCTTACCTAAGGAAGGATATACTTGCCATAGAGGGAGTGCAACGAAGGTTCACCAGACTGGTTCCTGGGATGGGGGGATTGTCCTATGAGGAGAGATTGAGTAGACTAGGCCTATATTCTCTGGCGTTTAGAAGAATGAGAGGTGATCGCATTGAAACATACAAAATTCTTACAGGGCTTGACAGGGTAGATGCAGGGAGGATGTTTCCCCTGGCTGGGGAGTCTAGAACCAGGGGTCACAATCTCATAATAAGGGGTTGGCCATTTAGGATTGAGATGAGGAGAAATTTCTTCACTCAGAGGGTGGTGAATCTTTGAAATTCTCTACCCCAGAGGGCTGTGGAGGCTCAGTCGTTGAGTATATTCAAGACAGAGATCGATAGATTTTTGGATATTAAGGGAATCAAGGAATATGGGTATAGTGCAGGAAATTGGAGATGAGGTAGAAGATCAGCCATGACCTTATTGAATGGCAGAGCAAGCTCGAGGGGCGGAATGGCCTACTCCTGCTCCTATTTCTTATGTTCTTATGTTCTTAGATGAACTGGGAGGTCTAGTGTGGGAGTGTTTAGGAGAATGTTTCCTCAATCAAAGTCCAATGAAATCTTTAAAGGTGGTAGGACAAGTTGAGTAGGTTATTAAAAAACCATATGGGATCCTTGGCTTTATTAATAGAGGCATAGAGTACAAAAGTAAGAAAATTATGCTAAACCTTTATAAATCACTGGTTAGGCCTCAGCTGGAGTATTGTGTCCAATTCTGGGCACCACACTTTAGGAAGGATGTCAAGGCCATTGAAAGGGTGGAGAAGACATTTACTGGAATGGTACCAGGCTTGAGGGACTTCAGTTATGTGGAGAGACTGGAGAAGCTGGGGTTGTTCTCCTTAGAGCGGAGAAGGTGAATAGGAGATTTGATAGAGGTGTTCAAAATCATGAAGGGTTTTGATAGAGTAAATAAGAAGAAACTGTTTCCAGTGGCAGTTGGATGGGTAACCAGTGGACACAGATTTAAGGTGATTGGCAAAGAAGCAACATGAGGAAAAAAACTTTTACGCAGTGAGTTGTTGTGGTCTGGAATGCACTGCTTGAAAGGATGGTGGAAGCAGATTCAATAGTAACTTTCAAAAGAGAATTGGATAAATACTTGAAGGGAATAATTTACAGGACTATGGGGAAAGAGCAGGGGAGTGGGATTAATTGGATAGCTCTACCAAAAAAGCCGGCACAGGCATGGTGGGCCGAATGGCCTCCTTCTGTACGGTGTCATTCTATGATTCTATGGGTGTCTCTTGCAACTGGCAACTGGGCAGCTGGTTGGGTGGCTCCTGTGTTGCTTTATTTTGCTATGGGATCTCCTGCTGCTCATCTTCGAAGGACTGTAGGGACAAAAGGCGCAATGTGTTGCTATTCTTTAATTTGGGGAAATGCTTTTTTAATCGCCACACAATTTAATTTTATATTTGATTCTTTTTCCTAAAGAAACTTCAGGCATAAACCATGGCTTTGTAAAGAAAAGAATAATTTATTATATACTAGAAAATTGACATTAGAATTAAACAACTTCTTCGATTCTTGCATGAATTAGAATTGCTTTTACAACAATAAAAAAAAACACCTTCTGACTTCCTGAAACGTATACCCTTTTTGAAAACAAAAGTCTATCTTAGACTAACCCCCTAGTAAAAGTTTATATATACTCATTAGGCTTGTCGAGGCCCTCCAAGTGTCTTAATGGACACAAATTATGTTGTATCTCAGTTTTCTCTTTCTCAGTGCAGTGCTGAGGGAGTGCTGCACTGTCGGAGGTGCCGTCTTTCAGATGGGACGTTAACTGAGGCCCCGTCTGCTCTCTCAGGTCAATGTAAGAGATTCCATGGCCACTATTTCGAAGAAGAGCAGGGGAGTTATTCCCGGTGTCCTGGCCAATGTTTCTCACTCAATCAACATCACTAAAAAAACCAGATGATCTGGTTATTATCACATTGCAGTTTGTGGGACCTTGCTGTGCAGATTGGCTGCCACGTTTCCTACATTACAACAGTGACTGCACTTCAAAATTACTTCATTGGCTGTAAAATGCTTGGGGACGTCCTGAGGTTGTGAAAGGCGTTATATAAATGCAAGTTTTTCTTTTCTTCTATATGCATATACACACACCAGAGAATATTCTAAATAGCATATAATATAAGTACACATTAACCATATAATAAAGGGTGTATTAGAAGCAGAATATGTGTATAGGGAGTAGAATTAATACATAGTATTAAACAAAGTATATAAATAAGGTATAATAAATGTGGTATAATACACTATATGCAAGTTATAATATAGGGTACATATGCAGTTAATGCAAGAAACAAAAATATGCTTTTAGGTGCTAAAAGCAGACACTGACCATCTCATTGTAAATTCTTAGCAGCACTTGTGTTGTCCTTGGAAGCGGATGTTGTCTTCTAATGTTTTTTGGTGATAAAGAGTCAAAATCTGCTGATCTCATGAATAAGGTGGAAGTACCTAATGGCACAAGACCTGAGCTACAGTGATACACATCATATATGCTCCAGTACTGCTCAGGCCTCTCAGTCGCAACAGAAAAGTGACTGAAGAGGAAGGAAAGGTCTTGTTCTATCTTATTTCCTAAATCGCTCAGCAGTTAGCTGATAGATAGGTCTCTGTAATTGTCACATGCATGTAGAAGCCGACAAAGTGTGGCAGTGCATGGAGCATAATTCTTTTATATTATGATAGATAGATTAACCCAAATGGTTACAGCAGTTTGCTCATTATTTACTTGTCATGGTCTATTTGGACCTGCCCAGTGAAAGCCGCCTAGTGAAACCCTAGTTGACATTGACCTTGCTGCACTTTGCAAAATCCAGCAGTGTTAGGAGTGGAAACTTTCAGTCCATTTTAAATCCAAATGCTCCCAGGCCCGATATGGTACAGAGGAAATGCTAACCACATTACCTCAACAAATGACCTTAACACCATCCTCAGTGAAGCACTTCCTATAATAAGACCGTGGAAATTCTGCTGAATTGTTCTGCCATTGAGATTGCTGCAAGATGTTAAATCCCCGATGCTGGATTTTGCAAAGTGCAGTAAATGTTTGGGTGATTAGACCACCTGATGTAAAATGGGATTTGGGGTATTACTTTCAGCAAATTCACTGTTTGTATTTTTTCTTGCAAGTTAATCATGGGTGGTAATTATTGCTGCCCAAGCCAGGTGCGTAGCCAGGCCCAACCAAATCCTGCCCACACTCAGGCAAAACGCAGCAGCAGCAGCACTGGAGCGTAGCATAGATTTCCCCCAAGTTAGTGGTCAGAGACCAGCAGAGCAGCGAAGTCCAGCCTTTAAAACACACGCTACAAGGGAGATCCACCAGAAGAGGCAATAGGAATAACAGGAAGAGGATAACATGAGAGGACATGGAGTGAACCAATAAAGGTACCGTCTTGTGCACTGTCTCTAAAGTGTTTCAACATTGTGTACGTTGGAGGGATTGGGAGGGAGCAGCATTTAAAACAAAGCCCCAACTTAAATTATTTGTATATTATAATATAAATCATTTTCTGTGACATCAGACCTTTGATCAAAAAAATTATCTGGTCATTAACTCATTGTTGTTTGTGGGACCTTGCTGTGGGCAAATTGGCTGCCATGTTTCCTACATTACAACAGTGACTACACATCAAAAAGTACTTCATTGCCTGTAAAGCGCTTTGGGACATCCTGAGGTTGTGAAAGGCGCTATATAAATGCAAGTCTTTCTTTATTGCCCGTCCACCATAAGTTGGAGCCCACCCACATTTCCATTCCTAGCTACGCCACTGGCCTGAACAATGAAGAGTCAATCATCAACCACATGGTTACTATTTTATATGACTTATTGAGCATTAAATATGGAAGGTACTTAGGCCAAAATAGAAGTTGGGTTTAATAGCTTCCCTCCATTAAAAAAGTCCTTGTGAACTACTGCTGGACTTAGCCAGTGTGGAGTAACATAACCATATTCTTAATGTATGTTTGTAGTATTTCTAACACTTCCTTCTATAACGTAAACCCACTCAAGAGTGTATATATCTGTGCTGGTGCTTACCAGTGTAAAGTGCAGGGTGCTATGTGGTGCTTGGTTGAAGTTGGACATTGGGCTCTGACACTACCTCTGTTGGACATCAGGACAGTTGGAGGAACAGAGGAAGAGCATACTTAGAATGCTAGCAGTGAATCAACCCTTGAATCAAAGTTTTAGATGGGAAGACATTGTAGCACGTTAGCCTGGATCTGTGTATGTAAGAGAATGAATGGGTGAGTGAGTCAATAAACAGAAAAAGCATAAATAGTAAAGTATGATACTAGTTATGATCTTGAGGGAACTTCCAGCCCCACTACTACCTTCAGGGCCCTCTTCTTTTAAGGAATCAAAGTTTGAGCGTTAGGTGAACCCCCTCATGTCTGCATTTGCTGCCATCGGCTATATGCAGCCTTCTCCTGCAAACAGATAGAAGAGGGGCATATGTGGTAATAAGGAGTAGGAGCTAAGGTGCGTGTTATCCAAATACCTAAACCAGAAGTCACCTTATATGAGTGTGCTAACGTAGAGGTACATTCTGTAGGTGGCATACATGTTTGTTGCTTGACACATTTCATGGGTCACGGAGCAAATGCATTGTGATGGCAGCAACACAGAGTGTGCTGGTAAAACAGGGTCATGTGCATGTGCATTTGGAAAGCAGATTAAAGTTGCTAGAAAGCAGGTCACTGTCTTTCTGTGATGCTGCGTCACATTTACACTTAAGTGTTATTAAGATGTCTTGTACAACAACAGCACTGTTGTATTACACAATATGTGAGCACACTTACCTTGGGAACCTCCATTGCTCAGCAAATTTCTTTTTTTACCTGTTCCCAGATTCCGACCACAGGTTAGATATTATTAACCCTGCCACCTCCATCCAGGCTGATCCAACAGTAATTTTGACTGGAGGGTGGCCCTCAGCTCCACTTTTCTCTTAGTATCTCTTGCAGCAGCACCTCCAAAACAGCATGTTGGAATACTGCAGTTCTACCTCAGCACCTTGCTTCTGACATTCTTTTACATTTACAGCCAGTTTCCCTTAAAGACAACCAGCAGTCCTTTAAGAACTGCTGGAACCAGATCACCTGCACATTCCCAGCATGTCCTACATTATGCACTGAAAATGTATTTAAATGAGCAGACATCACATTATAGGGGAGCACAGATCGATAGAGTGCAGTATTGGCCATTATATGCCAGTAAGGATTCAATGCCTTCAGGAGAAGTGATGGGGAGATAAAGTAGGGGAAAAGGGAGGAAAGTAGGAGAAAACTGATGGGAAAGGAAATAAATATTGCATTTTGCTATTTTACAAGCCTGTAATAGATGAGATTGTATTTAATGATGGAAAATTTTGGAAAGTTTTAGAGTATTAAACATACTTGCGAACTAAATGGTTTCAAAAGGTAGAAAATAGCACAAATTCACAGCAGATCTGTCCCCTAATAATTGGCTTAATTAGTACTGTTAATTCATGACTGGTAATCCATTTGTTAAAACCTCATCAGAAAGTGGGGTGTGCTACTAATAATGTAAAATAACTCTGTTGATGAAAAATTATTAAACCATAAGCCAAGCAATAGTAAGACTGCCATGAAGAACAACTAGATACTGCAAAGCAACATGAGGCCAAGCCTGGGACATCGTTCCCCCACCCTCCGCCTTCTCAACCCCTCCCCTACCACCACCGAAGACATTGTCATGTTGGGGTGCAGGTCTGTGGGTGTTGGTTGCTTTTCAATACCGCATCCAAATGGCCGTTCTTCATATGTGAACCCAGACAGCAAGCGTCAATAAACTGTTTGAATTGAGGCATCACAGCTAAACTGAATCCTGTCCTCAACTTTTTTTTAAATTTGTTCCTGGGATGTAGGTGTCACTGGCAAGGCCAGCATTTATTGTCCATTCTTAATTGCCCTTGTTGAACCGCTGCAGTCCGTGCGGTGAAGGTACTCCGACAGGGCTGTTAGGGAGGGAGTTCCAGGATTTTGACCCAGCGACGATGAAGGAACAGCGATATATTTCCAAGTCAGGATGGTGTGTGACTTGGAGGGGAACTTGGAGGTGATGGTGTTCCCATGCGCCTGCTGCCCTTGTCTTTCTAGGTGGTAGAGGTTGTTGGCTTGGGAGGTGCTGTTGAAAAAGCCTTGGCAGGTTGCTGCAGCCATTGATAACCAAATCTTTTTCAGCGTGGGTTCACTAAATGATGGTCAACATGAATTATGGCTCATTTTTTCCCTTCTTAGCCAAGGACCAATGAAGCCAATTGTAATGCCACGTTATCATTTCAACCGAGATCAGCTGATTCAGCACAGACCAGAGATTGTACATTGGACCTTCTTAGTCAGGAAAGCCTGTTTGGCTTGAAACTGGGTATTATGCTAATGATTTGTCTATGATGCTGGCTACCCAATTAACGCAATTTTGGAAGCTTTCAAGGAAAACATTGAGCCTTCCTCCAAGATGGCCCAAGGTGTTCCTTGCAACAAAGGACAAACAGAGAGTGCTGTTGATTCCTCTATTATGTCCACATCCAAAAATGACTTCCTGGTACTATTGCCAGGGGAGATTCACAACCAATCGCAATCAGAAACAATTGGGCATTCAGTGAGAAGGTGCAGAAGGGTTTCACAGAGTAAAGCACCCAAATACAATATTAAGAGCCTTCATTTTTAAAAATAATAAATAAACTATTTTCATCAATTGATAGTGTAATGATTGAAGAAAGGACGAGTCCATAACATATGGATCAAGGGAAGATGCTAGTTTGCTTTCAGATAAGGAGAGTATAATTATAATCATACATTGTTTTCTATATAGGTACTGGATTTAAACTCAGGTAGTTGTAGCAGTGCTCAGTATGTGATATGAGATTCTAAGTACAGAATTAGAAAATATGGTTAATTGAAGTGTCAAAGCAGCAATACAAATTCTGTATACTTACGTGATGTTCAACGATATTATTTAGAACTTCTGCCAATTCCAGGTCATCACCCAACAGAATCTTTTAATCCAATACAGTAGTAAACTGGTTTAGATTGTGACTTAGAATACTGGTGGCATAAAGATTTCAAAATCATGGGAGTCAAACAAGAGTTCATGTGACCCACTTTTAATACTTGGCTAAGTTGGTGGATTTAGTTCACTGACATAGGAACATATGAATTGCTAAAAGAAAAAGATCAAGATCCATCTAGTTCGCCTTCCACCATCCTGGTAATCACAAGATACAACGATAATGGAATTGTTGACTAATCATAGCAATCAATCTCTATCAAATAGTCTACAACAGACCCAGACATAACACGAGGAAAATAGCAGTGGTGGACAGCTTTGGGAACAGTCACCAGTTTCTCCCAAGCATGCTACACTTATCACATGTCATGTCTCAAATTACTCATACTGTATTCCAAAATGTTATTTTCTGGAAGAAATATAGCTAATTTGCATTTGAGTCAATCAACACTAACTGCTTCCACCTTACCCTAGGTAGCCTGTTCCATAGATTGACCACTTGCTCACTGAAATACTGTTTCCACCAATTAGTTTTGCATTTACCCCTCTTCGAGCACAGGTTGTGTCCTTTGGTTCTGCTGTCTGGACAAGGTGAAATAGCTTGTCATGGTCTACATTATCTAGACCCTTTAGAATCCTGAAAACAATTATATCACCTTTCAATCTTCGCATTTCCAGTGAGAACATGCCCAATTTACATAATCACTCTTTATAATCCAATCTCTCCGTCCCCTCAATCATTCTGGTTGCTCTCTTCTGTATCCTTTCAATATCTGCAAAATCCTTCTTGTACTGCAGCGACCAGAACTGTACACAGTATTCGAAGTGTGGTTGCACCAATGATTTATAAAGTGGCAGGATTATCTCACTAATTTGGCTCAATATTGACCCTTTAATACATCCCAACATCCGATTTGTTTTACTCACTGCCACCCAGCATTGTTGCAATAGCTTCAGTTTATTGACACTAATCATTTACTGCTGTGTTAAGCCACATTGGAAAAATGGGGTAAAGTTATTACTGACTTAAAGTGACACTTGCGGCTGGACATTATGCTTGGCAACAGTTTTGAAAGTTTCTCTCATATACCTTAAGATCAGAAAGTTCCAATGGGAGTTGACAGAGCAAATCAAAAGTATAATTCATGAGCTAGTGAGGTATATTTTCATCTTTACCGCCTGGCAATTAAGCATTGTCTGGGCAGAGTGCGGAGAGGAAAATTGGGTGGGGAGCATGGGACGACTGTTAAAGAACCCACCAGATTCTCCTCTCTGTGCACTGCCCTAGCAATGCTTAACGTTTAGGGGGTAAAGTCAAAGTCTACCCAATCATGTTTAGAATGCACATAAAGTGGACTGTGCTGTCTCCAAGACGTGCGAAGACACATACGCTGAAAAAGAACAACCAATATTAGCAGAGTGAATGAGCAGTGAAAATAAGGCGACCACATGCAGAGAATAATGGAGATAGTAACTGATTTATTTCTAGGTATGTCACCAACACCACGACCAACACTTACATATATATAGTCATTAAAAATCTTATTGCAATAGAAAATGGTTACTTTTTATAAAAAAAATGTAATTTCTTCAACTTTTTCATTAAAGCTCATAGAAATCAAAATACAGAAACCAAGCTCCTAAGGAGACGAGTGATTACTAGCAATAAGTCCTCCTAATACTCAAACACCAGCAGCTCTTCACAGCCGTACCCAGGGTTCGGGTGGTCTCCTCTTGTCCTATGTTCCAGTTATTCTTTTTCCTGTGTATAATCCTGCCTGTATTATGAAATGGTATCTGAAATTATTCCGTCATTTTAAAATGAATTACAATGTTTAATCCAATGCCACAATAGCCTGTCTACTAACTTCACTGGTGTGCTTTTAACCTCTAAGCCATCGCAGGAGGGTTTCTCACCTTTATTGGCTCCTGGGTGCGGTCTAAATTGACAAGGGCATGTTCAGAGGCCTCACCTCACCAATGTCATTTGGTGCCTGGTTAGTTTGGATGGGAGCAAGGGTACAGTACTGTGCCTGAAGATAGAACTCTTGATGATTTCCCCTCTTCCCCATTGGCAAAATATCTCATTTCTACTTAAAGCCACACCAGACAACGACCCAGCCAGGATCAGCAACTGCAATGTCACCGAAATGCCCAAGTGTAAATGTTAACTGCATCAAGGATTCAAACAGGTCCTACTCGCTAATATGAAAATACACGAATGTGCAGCACTACCCATGGCAAAAATCCGAGTTTAGTGATCAATCTTGTGCACTAATTCCACAATTCTTTAATGGTCTTGTGAGCCACTGTAGAATGAGACTTACTGACATCAATGATCAATCATACACTCAATTCCACTGGCCTGAAATAGACCAGAGTGTTAATTTGGAACATTCTTTGTCAATAACTCCCCTGCTCTTCTTTGAATAGTGCCGTGGGTTCTATTACGTCCATCTGAGAGGCGAGAGTGCTACCACTGAGCCAAGGCTGACACTTGCTTGGACTATAGCTATAGTCCAATAGCTTGGAAATAACTTTTTGAAGACACCATGTTCAATAATTTAAAGCCTATCCCAGTCAGAGCATCAGTACTATCACTGAATGCAGCACTGGTTCTGTCAGTTGAATCTGTCTCACCAGCTTTTGGTTCTTCTGCTTCAGGAAATGCTTTCCAAGGCTATTCTGCCCATTGCAATCTTTCACGGTCTGGATTTCACTTTTTGCTTTGTCAGCGCTAAAAAAACAGCAATAATAAAAAGTGATTAAAGGCATGGGGGAAAAATTCGGTTGCTTTGCGCCTCCCGTTAGCGCAAAGCAACTAACGCCTGGGCGCGGCGCCGCCAATGCCCACCCGTGAAATTCAGCGGGAGGTTAGCGGCAGCGGTAACCGTTAGCACCCCATGGCGCTGCGCCGCCGGCGATGACGTAATCGCCGTGCGTAGCGCCCCGCTCGCGCCCCGGCTGCCATCTTCGGTAGCGCCTCCTGACTTACCGCCGGATGCTATGTCCGACGGGGTCAGGGGAGCCTACCTGCGGCCGGGGCGGCGCTAATTAAAGGCGAGGTGCCGGGCGGCCATTTTTGTTGCTGGCCGCCTGCCAGCTTCTGCCTCCATTGCCATCCCTGGCCTCCTCAGCAGACCCCCGCGGAGTGCCGGCTGCGCTCTGTGAGCCCGGCACTTCTTTTGAGTGCCGGGCTCTTTTGCTGGCACTCCGATCCCTGTTGGCCCAGCTGGGCCCCGGGTCGCGCTGTGCTAGGCCCCTCCCCTTTAAGAAGGGGAGGAAGGCCTGCAGTACCGTGGCACGTAACGCTGTGATATTCCCTCGCAGCGCCCCAAGAGGGAGGCAGGGTACTTCCAGTAGCGCCCCACTTCCCTCTTGGGGCACTACCGATGAATTTCGGCCGCGGGGCCGCTCATTTTTTCGGGACGCTAAAACTAGCGCCCCGGCGAAGTTAGCGCCCCAAAGGGGGCGCGGCTCAATTTTTCCCCCATAATTTTATATATCACTCCCATATGAGCTAGTGGCTCAGTTGGTAGCACCCTCGCCTCTGAGTCAGAAGGTTGTGGGTTCAAGTCCCACTCCAAGACTTGAGTGCAAAAATCTAGGTGACACTGCGGTGCAATACTGAGGGAGTGATGCACTGTTGGAGGTGCTGTCTTTCGGATGAGATGTTAAACCGAGGCCCCATCTGCCCTGTTAGGTCGATCTAAAAGATCCCATGGCACTATTTCGAAGAAGAGCAGGGGAGTTATCCCTGGTGTCCTGGCCAATATTTATCCCTCAACCAACTAAAGCAGATTATCTGGTCATTATCACGTTGCTGTTTGTGGGAGCTTGCTGTGTGCAAATGATCACATTACAACAGTGACTCCACTTCAAAAAAAAAGCACTTCATTGGCTGTAAAGCGTTTTGGGCTATATAAATGCAAGTCTTTCTTTTTTTTATAATTTTATATATCACTCCCATATGGTACAGGTTTGCTAGAACACCATCCTACCACGCAGCTCATTGGGTTGGTAGCATACCAATCTGGGCTTTAATAAACTTCTGTGATACTGAGGGGACAATCCAATCAGAAACCGCACACAATGTGCAAAAGTCACATCTGGCACAATGCAGGCAAGTCCCATCTCGTACAGACTGTATGGCCCACAAATTCGGGTGTGGCCATTTTTGGGTGCTTGCGGGGGGGGCGGTGGGGTGTGGGGGAGAGTTCAGGTTGTGCCAGAATTGTGAGGTCCGAGGCTCCCCAGATATTGGGCTTCGGGCCCCATTATAATGGAGCCGGCGAGGAGCCACAGCCCGCCGGTGAAGAGTAGTGCAAAATCAGCTCGCTGCTAGTGTCACAGCGACCCTCAGGTAAGTTGGTCTAGAAGTTGCGTCAGGTCAGTGATCGGGGGTGGGTGATAGGGAATGTGGAGCTGGGGATCGGGGGTC
This sequence comes from Squalus acanthias, assembly GCA_030390025.1. Classification (NCBI taxonomy): domain Eukaryota; kingdom Metazoa; phylum Chordata; class Chondrichthyes; order Squaliformes; family Squalidae; genus Squalus; species Squalus acanthias. The sequence continues at coordinate 157,255,700 of CM059427.1, forward strand.
CGAGAATTGGTGGGGCACGAGGGAACAAAAGGCGGGGCCCGAGTTGGGGATCGCCGGGGTTGGTGTCGGGGGTGTCGGTATCAGGGATCGGTGTCAGGGATCCCGGGGGCGGGGATCGCGTGGGCCGGGGGGGGGGTCGGTGATCCCAAGGGTTGGAGTTGCGGGAGAGAGGGGAGATTGTGGGTCGGGCTGGGACGGCCAATGATGGGGCGGGGTTTCGGTAGCGACAGCGTTGGGGGAGGAGCAGCAGCTATTGTGGCCTTTACTGTGGGGTCAGAATGAGCGCTCTTGCTTCTCCTGGTTCCACGTTGCTAAGTTATTTACCTTGGGTGCAGCCCACGATGGCATTGGCTGTTCAGGGCAAACCAATCTTGGAGAGGGGACCTCAAACAGGCATTAAAGAAAAAGTGGCATAGGATCTTTTACGTCCCCCTGAACAGGCAGATGGGGCCTCTACATAACATCTTATCTGAAAGACAGCACATGTGACGATGCAGTACTGCACTCGAATGTAAGCCTAGATTTATGAGCTCAAGTCCTCAAATGGATCTTGAAGCCAGATCTTCTGATCAGAGGCGAGAGATCAAGTCACTGATGTGACAGTTAGATGGACATATTTTTATTCAGGGACTATAAATAAGTCATTACAATACGATGCATTTTATTGTTACTGTGGGATCTTGATCTCTCTGCAGTGTGAGCACACTGATCACACGCCAAAAGTTAATAAAACATCATTAAAAATTAACCCACGGGTTTTCTTGTTTTTTTCCTCATAAGCAGCCCTGTTGTTGAGTTCCCAGAGACTGCACCTGGCCCATCAAGACATTCTGTTTTCCATGGCAGTAAATGGGCAGTACTTTTCCAAAGCGAGCCCCCCGTTCTCGATGAAAGCGGCCACTACACTGGTACAGAATCTATCAATGGTTTTCCAATTTACCAATCAGATCTGGAGAATTATGAAGAAATGTGGGGACAGTTGGGGGAGGGCATGGAGAAAACAATGATACATTTGAAAGGAAAATATGCAAAGTATTGCATTACAGTACTTACTGCTTAAATCCATCCACAGAATGGTTTTCCGTTCCAATGGTTATGTTCCCATTTCCTAATGGTTAAAAAAATACATACAGAATAATATAGAAAATTCAACTAGGTAAAAAGCTCACCTATAGTTACAGTTCTCAAGCTGACTATCATAACAGCTTTGCATCCTTTCGTCCCATAGCAGCATAGACTCACTGTTCCACTGACCCACTCACTCATTGATCTTAAGGCTCAATGCCTCCCATTCTCACAGACCCTGTTCCACACACTCACAGTTCTTGCAGTTTCACTGTCCTGTGTCCTCATAGCCCCACATCCCAAAATCCTCAATGCCTCACTTTGCAGCCCCACAACTTTGTAGTACAGGTACCACAGTCTTACCGCCTCAATGTATCCCTGCCCTTCTGTTCCACAACCTTGCAACCTGGTTATCCTGCATCCCAACAGTATATTTACTGATACACGGCAAATTAATCATGATACAACCTGTTCATATAAAGTTTTGCAGAATTGGTTTAAGTGCGCTGGAATTGTCCAGACTGACACACTTGACGTTGGCACCTCAGACAGCTAAAGACAGTCTGGCAGTATAGAAAATACCAGGCACACGCAGATCGAATTGCAGTTCATGACTTCAGCATGAGACTGGCCCAGAATTCCCACGTTAAAGCATCTGGCAAATGTATTGCTCTGCATACATCAGCTGTAGGTCAGCTCTGCATCATAGCACAAGAGAAAGTCTTCAGTGTCTGGTCTCAATAAATTGATCAACTGAGTTAAGGACACCCAAATAAGTGTAAATAATTCTTTAAATAAATATTTGGACATTACAGGGTAGGATAAAGAAAAAAAGGGAGGCGTATGACAGATACCCAGGGCTAAATACTGCAGAATCTTTAGAGGAGTACAGAAAGTGCAGGGGTGCAATTAAAAAGGATATTAGGAAAGCAAAGAGAGAGTGTGAAAAATTCTTGGCAAGTAAAATCAAGGAAAACCCAAAGATGTTTTATAAATATATTAAGAGTAAGAGGATAATTAAAGAAAGGGTAGGGCCTATTAGAGATCATGAGGGTAATCTGTGTGTGGAGGCGGGAGACGTTGGTAGGGTTCTTAATGAATACTTTGCGTCTGTTTTCACAAAAGAGAGGGGCGAAGCAGACATTGCTATCGGGGGGGAGGAGTGTGAAATATTAGATGAAATAAACATAGTGAGAGAGGAAGTATTAAGGGGTTTAGCAGCTTTAAAAGTGGATAAAACCCCAGGCCCGGAGGAAATGTATCCCAGGCTGTTATGCGAAGCAAAAGAGGAAATAACAGAGGACCTGACCATCATTTTCAAATCCTCTCTGGCTTCAGGTGTGGTGCCGGAGGACTGGAGGACTGCTAATGTGGTACCTTTGTTTAAAAAGGGAGAAAAGGATAGACCGAATAATTACAGGCCAGTCAGCCTAACCTTGGTGGTGGGAAAATTATTCGAAAGAATTCTGAAGGACAGGATAAATCTTCATTTAGAAAGACACGGATTAATCAAGGATAGTCAGCACGGATTTGTTAAGGGAAGGTCGTGTCTGACAAACTTGATTGAATTTTTTGAGGAGGTAGCAAGGAGGGTAGATGAGGGTAGTGTATTTGATATAGTGTATATGGACTTTAGCAAGGCTTTTGATAAAGTTCCACATGGCAGACTGGTCACGAAGTTAAAAGCCCATGGGATCCAGGGCAAAGTGTCAAGTTGGATTCAAAATTGGCTCGGAGGCAGGAAGCAGAGGGTAATGGTTGATGGGTGTTTTTGTGACTGGAAGGCTGTTTCCAGTGGGGTTCCGCAGGGCTCAGTACTAGGTCCCTTGCTTTTTGTGGTATATATCAATGATCTAGACTTGAATATAGGGGGTATGATTAAGAAGTTTGCAGATGATACTAAAATCGGCTGTGTGGTTGATACTGAAGAAGGAAGCTGTAGACTGCAGGAAGATATCAATAAATTGGTCAGGTGGGCAGAACAGTGGCAAATGGAAATCAATCCGGAGAAGTATGAGGTAATGCATTTGGGGAGGGCTAACAAGGAAAGGGAATACACATTAAATGGTAGGACACTGAGTTGTGTAGAGGAACAAAGGGACCTTGGAGTGCATGTCCACAGATCCCTGAAGGTAGCAGGCCAGGTAGACAAGGTGGTTAAGAAGGCATACGGAATGCTTGCCTTTATTAGCCTTGGCATAGAATACAAGAGCAGGGGGGTTATGCTTCAACTGTATAAAACACTAGTTAGGCCTCAGCTGGAGTACTGCGTGCAGTTCTCGTCTCCACATTACAGGAAAGATGTGATTGTACTGGAGAGGGTGCAGAGGAGATTTACAAGGATGTTGCCGGGAGTAGAGAATCTTAGCTATGAGAAAAGACTGGATAGGCTGGGTTTGTTTTCCTTGGAACAGAGGAGGCTGAGGGGAGATCTTATTGAGGTGTATAAAATTATGAGGGGCCTAGATAAAGTGGATAGAAAGGACCTATTTCCCTTAGCAGAGGGGTCAAAAACCAGGGGGCACAGATTTAAAGTAATTGGTGGAAGGTTTAGAGGGGATTTGAGGGGAAATTTCTTCATCCAGAGGGTTGTGGGGATCTGGAACTCACTGCCTGAAAGGGTGGTAGAGGCAGAAACCCTAACCACATTTAAAAAGTACTTGGATGTGCACTTGGGATGCTCTAACCTGCAGGGCTACGGACCAAGAGCTGGGAAGTGGGATTAGGCTGGATAGCTCTTTGTTGGCCGGCACGGACACGATGGGTCGAAATGGCCTCCTTCCATGCTGTAACTTTCTATGATTCTATGATTCTAACCTCTGTCCACTTGCTCAGCTTGTTTTGCTGCACTATGGGCTAAAAATTCGATTGCATAGCTACACACGCACAATTCTGGTGTGAGCCGTGCGGGATGCCATCTTGGCGAGGGCCTTAGCGTTGGTGCTGGGAGCATGCACCAGAAGTATGCAGAGTAGGAAGATTGTGACATCAATCAGCGTGCAAAACTGATTTGACACCAGCGCTGCCAGTTTCATCGTCAATGATAGAAGTGACGCCCTGTGTTAACCTCCCACAGCTGAACATGCATTCAGCAACTGCAAGGACCCCCTACCAGCGATATTTAAAGGGATCATCAACCACTCTCAGGTCAGTTGCTGATTAATTTCTATTAGCTCTGTGTAAGTTTGTGGAAGTGCTTGGAGCTTTCTAGAGTTGTTTAAAGTTGGTGAGGTGACAGGGAGCGGTGCTGCAAGTGGAGAAGGCCTTGGTTCTGACTTCAAGGATTCTGGTCAGACCACGTGCTCCCAGTCATGGGTGTTCTAGTTGTCATCCCCCTTGGCCTGCAGCATGACAGTGAGATGGAGCAGAGGCAGCGAAGAAGAGGACAAGCTGCTCACAGAGGGAGGAGGAGGAGGGGGGGATGGGCTCTCAGCAAGAAGCCTTACCCACCTAGGGTCTTCCGAGAGCAATTCTCTTACCTCAACCTGAGCCAGGAGCAGTGTGTGAGGCGTCTGCGATTTACGACGGAGGTGCACACAGAACTCTGCCTCCTCTTGCAACCAGACCTGCAGCCTCTCTCCAGGGCAAGGACAGCGCTGCCAGTGGCTGTGAAGGTGACCATGGCCCTGAATTTCTCACGTCAGGCTCTTTCCAGGCTGGAGCATGCGGCATCTGTAAAATATCACAGTTTGCTGTCCACTGCGGCATAAGAGAGGTGACAGACGCTCTTTATGCCGGGAGAGGGGACTTGATTGTCTTCTCTCTGACCAAAGAGAAGCAGGCAGAGAATGGACGTGGCTTTGCCAGGAAAGCGGGCTTCCCCATGGTGCAGGGTGCCATCGAATGCAAGCACATGGCTTTGCAGGCGCTATATCTAAATGCTGAGATGTACCTCAACAGCAAAGGTTACCACTCGCTGAATATACAGTTGGTGTGCGACCATGTTCTGCACATCATGATGGTGAATGCCCGGTATCTTGGCAGCTGTCATGATGCTTCCATTCTGCGCCAGTCCGCTGTTCCCTCTGTCTTTGAGCCACCACGACAAACCAGAGGGTGGCTGCTGGGCGACAAGGGCTATCCGCTGACCACCTGGCTCACCACTCTGCTCCACAACCCAACCAGACGTGGGCAGCGTGCGTAAATTAAGAGTCATGCTGCCACACGGAATCTGATAGAGCAGACAATTGGCATCCTTAAACAACGGTTCTGCTGCCTGGACCACTCTAGAGGAGCCCGGCAGTACTCACCAGAACGCATCTCAAGATTCATCGTGGTCTGCGGCATGCTTCACAACCTCGTCATCATGAGGGCACAGCCCTTGCCAGGAATACGGCAACCAGCTGAGGAGGAAGAGGAGGAAGCGGAAGGGAGGAGGCAACCCAGACAGCCCCTTTCTGCCCGGGCTGTCCGTGACCAACTCATCTGACTGCAGTACGAGTGAACGCAACCCCAATTCAACAATAGTCACACACCTTACGTTCCCTCTGTTACTGACCATCACAGTGCCTCTTGACCACAATGCTGAAATAAAAGTCACCACAAAAGAAATATTCCAATCCAACTTTATCCATCAATCCATCCAATATCACCTAACAAAGTCAACTAATCACCCTTGTGCATTCCCATAGTGCCTGTCTTCAGTGTGCCTTTGCCTGTCCTAGTGCTCCTACGAAGTGCTATTCCAGTGGCTGCAGCATGGCTGGAGAAGGCTGCTGACTTTTGGTGGGGGAGACTGCAGATGGCCTTGCAGGACAATCTCGAGCACCTCTGGGCCTAGAAGGCCCGACTGCGGACTGCACCACTTTGGCATGGGCGGCAGCAGTCTGGGCTGGCTGGCTGACAGGCAACAGCAAGGGCACTAGCGAAGTGGCAGTGGTGGGAGGACAAATGCTATCATCCTGAGAGAGGACAACAGGTTCATCCTCCAGGGAGCCACTGCCACTCCCCCGGGGCGGCACCTCAGCATCCCTAGCCATCTGTTGGAGGACAGATTACTGGGATGCTGTGACACCGTGCAAGCCCCTTTCCACACTGGTAAACCCAGCTCCGATGGCAGCAGTATGAGCTTGCGTGGCAGAATTCTGAGCCTGCATGAGAGCAGTCTGAGCTGGCGTGGCAGAATTCTGAGCTTCCACTGCAGCACTCAGACGTACGGTGGCTTGTGCTTGTGCTGCAATGGAATTTGAGACATCGGCCATCAGACGCTGCATGATGGTTGGATCCCCAGGTGCTCTAATGGATCTGCCTACCCATTCCATGCTGGAAAGGATGGGCTCCAAGATCTGCGCAAAGCCCTGTACAAAGTTGGTGCTGGATACCTCCATGCTTCTTGACATTGCACTCAGACTTTCTGGCAGGACTGCCAATGCACCTAGCATTTTGTTGTGCATACCCATCAGCGTTCTTCTGTAGGCTGCCCCATCGAAGTCCTCATCTGAGTCGTCGTGTGCAACCTAGCCCTCCGGGGAGTTGGCATCTGCGCTACCCACTCCCCCTGCCCTGGCTGCAGCCCACTCGTGCCCAGTGACTCACCACGAGCAGATCCCTCCTCTAAGCTACCTTCTAAACGCCGCGTAGTGCCAGTATCTGAGCTGGTGGCTGCGACTGTTTCGTGTTTCTTCTTCTTCATCACTCTCCTCTCCCTCTTCTTCTACAACCACTGGCTGGGCAGGTTGGATTTCTTGCATATCTGAAATGAGAAAGGCACAAGGGTAGGGTTGTGGTGAGGGGAGGTGGGGGGAAGCAAGAGGTGCATGCTTACACCACGTGCAGATTGTGAATCAGAAGAGATTGTGGGATGAGGTGGAAGTGGGACGTGAGAAGGAGGATAACGTATGAGGATACCGGCATCTTGTATTCTTTCAGCCCCGCCGCTGGCCACGGGCCCAGCCATGCCTCTCCCAAGAATGGCCAGCACCGTCTCCTCCAAGAGGGTCAGGTGATGATGGCCAGCCTGCCCCTGCCGCTTAGGTTCTGCTGGCACCAGTTACTTAGGATTACATAGGATATACGGCACAGAAACAGGCCATTCGGCCCAACCAGTCCATGCCGGTGTTTATGCTCCACTTGAGCCTCCTCCCATCCTTCCTCATCTAAATCTATCAGCATAACCCTCTATTCCCTTCTCCCTCATATGCTTATCTAGCCTCCCCTTAAATGCATCTATACTATTCGCTTCAACCACTCCCTGTGGTCGCGAGTTCCACATTCTCACCACTCTCTGGGTAAACAAGTTTCTTCTGAATTCCCTATTTGATTTCTTGGTAACTATCTTATATTGATGGACTCTAGTTTTGCTCATCACCACAAGTGGAAACACTCTCTCTGTATCCACTCTATCAAAACCTTTCATAATTTTAAAGACCTCTATTAGGTCACCCCTCAGCCTTCTCTTTTCAAGAGAAAAGAGACCCAGCCTGTTCATCCTTTCCTGATAGGTGTACCCTCGCATTTCTGGTATCATCCTTGTAAATCTTCTCTGCACCCTCTCAAGTGCCTCTATATCCTTTTTATAATATGACAACCAGAATTGTACACAGTACTCCAAGTGTGGTCTAACCAAGGTACGATACAAGTTTAGCATAACTTCCCTACATTTCAATTCTATCCCTCTAGAAATAAACCCTAGTGCTTGGTTTGCTTTTTTTATGGCCTTATTAACCTACGTCGCTACTTTTAGTGATTTATGTATTTGTTCTCCGAGATCCCTTTGCTCCTCTACCCCACTTAGATTCGTATTTTCCAAGTAATATGTGACCTCCCTATTTTTATTACCAAAATGTAATACATCACATTTATCTGTGTTGAAATTCATTTGCCATTATATGCCCATTCTGCAAGTTTATTAATGTCTTCTTGTAATTTATTGCAGCCCTCCTCAGTATTGACTATCCCCCCCCCCCCCCCCATATGGTGTCTGCAAATTTAGAAATTGTGTTTTTGATTCAAAAGTCTAAATTGTTAATATAAATTGTGAACAACATTGGTTCCAGCACTGATCCTTGTGGGACCCCACTTTCCATCTTCTGCCACTCTGAATAGCTACCTTTATAACCCCTACTCTCTGCTTTCTGTCTTGAAGCCAGCTAACTATCCATTCTGCTATTTGTCCCTTGACTTTGCATTCCCTGACTTTATTCATTAGTCTATTATGTGGTATCTTATCGAAGGCCTTTTGGAAATCTAGATAAATTACCTCTACTGCATTACCCTTGTCTACTCTCTCTGTTACCGCTTCAAAAAATTCAATGAGGTTGGTCAAGCAAGACTTTCCCTTTTGAAATCCATGCTGACTATTCCTTATTATATTTTTGGTTTCTAGATGTTCCTCTATTTTGTAGGGATTCCATTATTTTTCCTACCACTGATGTTAAGATGACTGGTCTATAGTTCCTGCATCATGTTCTATCTCCCTTCTTAAATATAAGTATTACATTAGCTATCCGTCAGTCCTCTGGCACTACACCTTTTTAACAAATTTTGAAATATGTGCAATAGTGCCTCTGCTATCTCTTCCCTAGATTCTTTTAAAATGCGTGGATGCAATCCGTTTGGACCAGGGGTTTTATCCTCTTTGAGCTTGATTAGTTTATTTAATATTTCTCCTCTTTTTATTTTAAATGCGGTTATATAATTTCTAATCTCATCTTCCGATGTCATATCCATCTGATCTGTCTCCCTGGTAAATACTAAAGCAAAGTAATTATTTAATATTTCTGCCATTTCGCTATCACTGCCTGTGATTTTACATTGACCGGCCCTATTCCCATCCCGACTCCTTTTTTTATTTATATGCCAGTAGAATATTTTACTATTTTGTTTTCTGTTCCTTGATAATTTAATTTCATAGTTCCTCTTTGCCTTCCTAATTGTTTTTTTGACTTCTCTCCTAATCTCTTTGTATTCGCCCTTGTCATGCTCTCCCCTGCTGTCCATGTATTTAGTGTATGCCTTTTTCCTTACCCTCAATTTTGCACAAATGGTGTCTCATTATTGTTTAGCTTGTTCTTGTTACGTGCCACCTTTTCCTGCAAGAGAAAGGGAAGTGTGTCAGCGTGTGGTGCAATGTGTTTGGGTGATGTGCCTGTCATCGTTGAATAGCTGACAGTGTGTGCAAGCTGTGAGATGTGGGTGGAGGCTTGCAGCAGTGGTAAGTGTGTGAGGGTGAGGTGAATCTATGAATGTAAGGTATGAGTCATGTTTGGTAGAGATTGTTGGTAGGTGAGTGAAGGGGGTGTTGTGCATTGAGCAGTGTGTGAGGCTAGTGGTGCAGATGGTGGAATATGGCATTTGAAGATGAATTCACTGACCTTGACCACTCATGTGAGGTCATTAAACTCCTTCCTGCACTGCGTCCATGTCCTCGGGGCTACACTGCTGGCATTCACCACAGTGGCTATCTGCTTCCACTGCACTTTGGTTTGTTGCCTGGAGGGCCTCCTGGCCCTCTGTAGAAAGACAACCATCCTCCTCCTATTGACCTCCTGCACCAAGGTCTCCAGTTCTGCATCAGAGAACCTTGGTGCACGCTCTCTTCCCTGTTGTGCCAGCATTAATTGATTTTTTGCACTGTCTTCCTCAGCCAGTTGAATGAGCTGCTGCAGGCAGAATGCACCTCCCCTTTAAGAGGTGCAGACTGCCTTTAAGTACTGCAGGCTAGCTTTAATTGATGTTAGCCTGAAACGAACTTGGGCCATCTGCTGAGTGTTCAGCCACCCAGCACTGCGTTCAGCACTGGGCTGAATGCCACAATCACGCAAATGAGCAGGCAGCACAAAGTTCGCGTCCTCCGAACGGGCGCGGGTTGCTAGCGCATCGAGATCCCCATGCCTTTTTCGGGGGCAAACAAATTTCTAGGCCTATGTCTTATTTCTCAGTATTTCTTAGATCTTCCTGGCTTTGTGTTGCCAAGGGAGCCTGAGGGAAAAAGAGAGGGGATCATTCAGATCAATACACAGACCCATGAAGGAGAGTCCTACTGTTTCTCCATGTGAAGGGAAAATTGAGAGTTTTTCCTGAACCACTCCTTAGTAACTGGTTTTAGAGGACAAGAGGCACAGGCCTGCGAGTCTGGGTAGGTGTAGGAAGAGAGCAAGCAGATTTGGGGTAAAATTGGTCTTCAGTGAAAGTGCGAAATGGGTGATAGCAAATCAACAGCCCATTGTATGCCACACCTGATTGTCTTTTCCATTGGAGTATTTGATAGCCAATTCATCCAATCTGTGCATTTGCTGAAAACCAATCTCATTCCCATTAAAATCTAAATATAACCTTTTCTCTCATTTTCTTACTTTCTCATGACTCTGAGGCCTTTTTCTTGCTCTCTTTGTTTCCCATCTCTTGCATCTCTGTGGTGCTTGGTTCTAAATGATCAGTATGGTTAATAAATCAGTGCTACTGCATGTTTGCAAAATGAATTTCCACCACACTCTTGTTCTTTTTTAAAAATGTTTATACCCAACACTGCTGTGGGTATATTTACTTATGAATTTATTAATTGAAATTAGGAAAACTTTACATTTTCGTTGAACTTCATTCATTTTATTTCTTCATAAAGAACTTTGTAAATTAATTTAACAACTTACATTTATAGTGTGTCGTTAACATAGCAAAGATGTTCCCAGTCAGTTGACAAGAGCATGGGTGGGGGGAAATGAGACACTATGCAGGGAATGGGAAGAGTTAGGGGATGTGACTGAATGTGAGGTCGAAGATGAGCCTTTTGAAGGCAGGGAAGAGAGGTTTAGGAAGGATGTTACAAAGAGGAAGCTGAAGAGTCTGCCACCAATGGCTGAGCAGAGGGTGGTGGGAAGCACTAGACTAGATTCAGAAAAGTGGGAAGTGCAAGTTGGAATGTAAGGCTGGAGAAGGTTGCATAAAGGTTGAAGTGAGGTCATGTAGGGTTTTGTAGATGATCAGGTGGATTTTGAAGTCAGTGCATTGAGGGATTGGAAACCAATGGAGATTATGGAGGATAAGTGTCTAGGTGAGCAGAACTTAGTATAGAACAGGAGGTGGACAATGTAGGTTTGAATGAATTGGAGTCTATGCAGCTTGGGAGGTCAGGGAGAACAGTATTGCAGAAATCGGGTCTGGAGATGAAGTGCAGGAATAGGCTTTCAGTAGCAAAGTGAAGTAGGGGTGGGAGTGGTTGAAATTGTGAAGTTGGAAATAGGTGATCTTGGTGATGGACTGAATATGAGCTTTGAATCTCAACTCTGGGTTGAATTGAACATCTATTTTAAATTAGGGAATGGTTATGAGGTGGGGGGGTCAAAGATTATGCACCGAGATCAAATTATACGAGGGGCAGAGACAAAGATTATGCAAAGCAAGTGTTGAGTTGCCTTTCAAAACAAATTCCACTTTAATGTACGCAGAGACAGATTTTAAGATGAAATATAAATTATATCTTGAAGGATATTACAAAAAAATGCATTGGCAAAGGCACTTCAGAGGTTCACAGTCCTACTGCCTCACTCTTTACTCCATTTATTCCAGAGAGGAGCCTGATTGGGTTACATCAATACTGTGTATCACCTTGAGTGCACACTGGTCTTGTAGCGCTGTACACATCAATGAAACAATAGTTTTAATCGTCTCCAATGGTTAAGTTGGCAAAGGCTGCAGGTAACTTAGCCATGCAGGCCAAAAGGTCTCTGGTTAAGTTAGTAGAGGGGACATCATCGGTCTCAGCAAACATGGGCTACAGAGGATAAAAAGAAAAATCAACCACGGGCCTCACTCTTGATTGCTATCCAGTGACCCTGTTGGAAAGCACATGCATCCATTGAAAGGATTGGGCTCAGCTGTGCTGCCCGATTCCCATGGTTCAATAACTTGCCAACATTAATGGCCCAGGCTAACACCTGACAAAAGACGGCTTGCACAAGTTATCAGAGAGCGCCTAGCATCCATAGATTCAGAAGCCAGCAGCAGAGGAGGAGAAGAAGACAGTGGACAAAAATGACAAAAAATAAATGAGTTCATTGCTACATAGAGTTAGATGGAATCTACAGCACAGAAATAGACCATTTGGCCCAATTGGTCTGTGTTATTTGAAAGAGCAGTGGAGACGTCCTTTGCTATGATTCCAATTGGTCTGAACTAGTTCTACCCATCACACTGAAACTGTGTGATAAATATCACAAATAACACGCAGCCTTCAAAATTCAGCTCACAGTTCTCAGAAATGATACTACAGCAACAATAACAATAACAACAACTTGTATTTATATAGCACCTTTAACATAATAAAATGTCCCAAGGTGCTTCACAGGAGCGTTGTCAAACTGAGCTATTAAGGAAACAGCACAGAAACGCTCCTTAATTTTTAAAAAATTAAACACACAACTAATAGCAAAAGTTTTCACCAAGGCTCCTAATTAATTTGAGAGACAGGTGGTACTTGATATGGTTTTATTAAGCCCCCAAGACCAAGGGTTCGGGTAGAGCATCCTTGCTTACTTGCTTTCCTCCTGCCTACCTTTCTCTCCCTGCCTCTCTATTTGTCTGCCCCTGTCGCTGCCTCCATCTCTGCAAATGTTAACCTTTACTTTTCTTGCCAATGTCGATCGGCCTATTGTGTTTTGCACTCCTAGCACTTCCTGGTTTTATTTTATGTTTTTTTACATTCTGAATTTTCTTGCTCTTTTGAGCATTATTTTGTTCCACTGGATTCTTCTCTTTCAAAAAAAATGGCTTTTTGTTTAATTGTTCATTCCTAAACTTATTCTTACCTTCTTCTTCAGCTTTAGTGGAGTTACTGTTGAGTTGTTCTTTCTCGATACAGTAAAGGATGATGTATTTTCACTGTTGTGTAGAAGGGGTGACCAGCTGCCAACACCTAATGCACTCCACTCTTTAGATAGAAGCAGAACACCTTCTCCATGCTGATATGACACAGACTGCCCTTTTAGAACAGGTACAGAGGAAGCTGTCTCCTTTGGCTGCTCAGTGGGTGCTGATCTCCTTGGTCTAGACCATATTCGTCCAAGCAGCTTAACGGGGTTATGTACTGTCTGACTGTGAGTTAATGTCCGCACGTTACTGCTCAAATTCTTTTTTTCCCCAGGAAAAGGTTTAATGCTGTTGTTCTCCTGTTAGGAAGTAAAAGTCGACAGTAACCAGTGTGCTCAGATCAAGTTCAAGTGGTGGACAAGAGGTATTATGGGAAAAAAGGAGGGAGGAAGGGAAGAAGGAAAATGAAAAATACAAAAACAATGGCAAGGGAAGGAATGCAGGGCATCAAAAACACTACTTGACAAAACTGAAGTCATTCTCCTCCTTGAACAGAATATCCCTCTACTTCTTATGGCAGAAGAAATCTGCAGCAGCTCCAGACATGGATATGTCTGAATTGGTAAGAAAGTAGGTGGAGATTTTCATACAGTTGCAAACCATGCCTACTTAAGTCTGCACACTGCACGTGGTCGAAGACTGTAATGTATGATCCTGATTGTCTAAAGTTTGCTGCCTAAATAAATGTAAGTTCTAATAAAGGGGACGTGGCTGAAGCCTTAACCCATCTCTCTCTTCCAGAGGCTGACTGACCTACTGTGCACTTCCACCATTTTTATTCTAAACGGTCTGTGTTTTTGGGTGTTGTGGCTGTGGGAGTGAATGCTACACCTTCAGACCTGCTATCCCAGCTACCAGACAGAGGGCACCATTTGCACAATTTGACATTTTCTTGTCACTATTTATCCAATAGAGATAATGGAGGATCTAACTGATTTCCTGTGTCATCAACCTAGCTCCTACATTACAAAAGTGACTACACTTCAAAAGTACTTAATTGGCTGTAAAACACTTTGGGACATCCCGAGGTCATAAAAGGCACTATATAAATGCAAGCCTTTCTTTCCTTTCTTTAAAATGGGGAAGATAATTTACCTCTTTCACAAGGCCGTACAACCCTTTATGTTGACAGCCATAGGCATACATTTGTTGATTCATAATACTTATCAAATCACAATACATTGCAATCAATGTAAGGGCTTATTTCTCTTTACTCTTTCCACCAGGGAACACCCATTTCTCTTGGAGTAAACTTCCACCAGATCCACCACTTTTATGTTGCCTCAGGATTTCCCGGGGCTTCCTTTGTATGGGGGAGGGGTGGGGGCGGGCGGAGCTGGGCCTGTGTCTGCTTAGGCCGCCAACTGGAGAGTCCACAGGAGTCCACACGAAGATTGAAAGGCCAGTCAAAATTCTTAGAATTGAATCACCTGCCGGGTTGTTCAGAAGTCAGCGAGACCTACTGGCTGCTGATCTCCATTTTGGAGGCCTAACATGCAGCTGTAGAACTGGGGTCCACAGCTGTTCTTAAATTTGCTGCCTCTTCTGTTGGCGCTGGACCCATCCAGGGAACAAGCTTGTAGCAGGAGTGACCACCCCAAGGCCAAGTTAACGGCCCAGGACAGGCAATCCAAGGGCTCCTAGGCCTGGACAGGAGCAATGCACATTGGATGTGCTGCTCATATAGAGCACTGGGGTGGTAGGAGACTGGAGCATCACTCTGCCATCTCTTACACTGGCACTAATCTTAAGAAAGCCTCAGCTGCCATCTCACAAAGACTGCTCGAGGTTACATCTATAATTCTGGAAGAAGATTTGTTTGCCAAAGTGGCAATACACAACAGATTTGCAGACCAACCTGTCTTTCAAATTCATCAGGTGAACCATCCAAGTCATCAGTATCTGCTGGTTTATTGATGAATTGAGAGTTTTGCTGTGCATGGACCCGTTCATATGGTTCATTATCTAAATGGCAACTCTGTTTGAACCTTTGACAGCAAACGACCTTATCTTCACCTTTATGACTATAGCGTAGAGCTGCACGGAGAGCATGTACAGATACCTCATAGTATTTTGTATGTCTGTATTTCGATTTGAGTTTCTGCATTGTAATAAATGGGTGCTTTATGGCTACATTTGGGGCAGCGCGCTGCCCGGGATCAAAGGTGAGAATTTTCTTTATGAGCGCCACCATCATTAGCTGGTCAAACAATTCAGCTTTGAGCTCCTTATCTGGGAATAGAGTTTTGCTGCTGTTGATTGTCGCAAGTTGGTCAAGTGAATGCATGCTTCTTGTTCTGGTCTCCAAAGGTTGCACCATGGTCTCTGCTTGATATTCATCCACTGATTTGAGCTTCCATTGGTACGTTGAATTCGGTTGACGAGCTTTTTTGAAGAAATGGTGGGTTTTGCTGGCCACTTCCAAAAGTTGGTCGCTTGGTAGCCCTTGAGTTTCAACAATGTATCTGATCTGGTCATACTCGTTGGTACCAGGGTAGATGGGCCAACCAAGGTGAAGCTCCGCCATAACACAACCAAGAGACCACATATCCAACTTTTCAGAGAAGGGTAATCCAAGTAAGATCTCAGGTGATCGGTAAAATCGAGATTGGATGTATGGCCCTGTAGTGGAGAAAAAAAAAATATTTTCTTTGATCAGAAGTAAGAATGAATGAAATTTATGGAAATATTACAACAATGAATATGCAATTATTCAACAGTTTTATTTACTAAATAAAATGTTTAAAAATTATGGCCGCGATCTATGACACCTTCAAAATGTCTGGCGTTATGTTTGTACCAATGATAGTGTCACAGTATCTTGGATATTCTACCAGAGAATGTCACAGTCTCGTGTATTGTTAACAGTGATGCTGTAAGAATGTCTAGGATACTGTAACAGTGATAATGTCAGCTTTTGTACCAGTGACAGTGTCTCAGTCTCTGGGGTATTGTACCAGTGATAGTGTCACAGGGGTATTATACCTCTGACAGTATCACAGTGTCTGGCGTATTATACCAGTGATAGTGTCACAGTGTCTGGGGTATTGTACCAGTGATAGTGTCTGAGTGTCTGGGGTATTATACCAGTGATAGTGTCACAGTCTCTGGGGTATTGTACCAGTGATAGTGTCACAGTGTCTGGGGTATTGTACCAGTGATAGTGTCTGAGTGTCTGGGGTATTGTACCAGTGATAGTGTCACAGTGTCTGGGGTATTGTACCAGTGATAGTGTCACATTGTCTGGGGTATTGTACCAGTAATTGTGTCACAGGGGTATTATACCTCTGACAGTATCACAGTGTCTGGCGTATTATACCAGTGATAGTGTCAGTCTCTGGGGTATTGTACCAGTGGTAGTGTCACAGTGTCTGGGGTATTGTACTAGTGATAGTGTCACAGTCTCTGGGGTATTGTACCAGTGATAGTGTCTCAATATCTGGGATATTGTCCCAGTGATAGTGTCACATTGTCTGGGGTATTGTACCAGTGATAGTGTCTCAGTATCTGGGGTATTGTCCCAGTGATAATGTCACAGTGTCTGGGTTTTGTACCAGTGAAAGTGTCACAGTGTCTGGGGTATTGTACCAATGATAGTGTCACAGTGTCTGGAGTATTGTACCAGTGATAGTGTCACAGGGGTATTATACCTCTGACAGTATCACAGTGTCTGGCGTATTATACCAGTGATAGTGTCCGAGTGTCTGGGGTATTGTACCAGTGATAGTGTCACAGTGTCTGGGGTATTGTACCAGTGATAGTGTCTGAGTGTCTGGGGTATTGTACCAGTGATAGTGTCACATTGTCTGGGGTATTGTACCAGTAATTGTGTCACAGGGGTATTATACCTCTGACAGTATCACAGTGTCTGGCGTATTATACCAGTGATAGTGTCAGTGTCTGGGGTATTGTACCAGTGATAGTGTCACAGTGTCTGGGGTATTGTACCAGTGATAGTGTCACAGTGTATGAGGTATTGTACCAGTGATAGTGTCACAGTGTCTGGGTTATTGTACCAGTGATAGTGTCACAGTGTCTGGGGTATTGTATCAGTGATAGTGTCACAGTCTCTGGGGTATTGTACCAGTGATAGTGTCACAGTGTCTGGGGTATTGTACCAGTGATAGTGTCAGTGACTGGGGTATTGTACCAGTGATAGTGTCAGTGACTTGGGTATTGTACCAGTGATAGTGTCACAGTGTCTGAGGTATTATATCAGTGATAGTGTCTGAGTGTCTGGGGTATTATACCAGTGATAGTGTCACAGTG
Organism: Squalus acanthias; assembly: GCA_030390025.1. Lineage (NCBI taxonomy): Eukaryota > Metazoa > Chordata > Chondrichthyes > Squaliformes > Squalidae > Squalus > Squalus acanthias. The sequence continues at coordinate 157,272,836 of CM059427.1, forward strand.
TCTGGGGTATTGTACCAGTGATAGTGTCTGAGTGTCTGGGGTATTATACCAGTGATAGTGTCACAGTCTCTGGGGTATTGTACCAGTGATAGTGTCACAGTGTCTGGGGTATTGTACCAGTGATAGTGTCTGAGTGTCTGGGGTATTGTACCAGTGATAGTGTCACATTGTCTGGGGTATTGTACCAGTGATTGTGTCACAGGGGTATTATACCTCTGACAGTATCACAGTGTCTGGCGTATTATACCAGTGATAGTGTCACAGTGTCTGGGGTATTGTACCAGTGATAGTGTCACAGTCTCTGGGGTATTGTACCAGTGATAGTGTCACAGTATCTGGGGTATTGTACCAGTGATAGTGTCTGAGTGTCTGGGGTATTGTACCAGTGACAGTGTCACAGTCTCTGGGGTATTGTACCAGTGATAGTGTCTGAGTGTCTGGGGTATTGTACCAGTGATAGTGTCACAGTGTCTGGGGTATTGTACCAGTGATAGTGTCACAGTGTCTGGGGTATTGTACCAGTGATAGTGTCTCAGTGTCTGGGGTATTGTACCAGTGATAGTGTCACATTTTTCTGGGGTATTGTACCAGTGATAGTGTCACAGTGTCTGTGGTATTGTACCAGTGATAGTGTCACAGTGTCTGGGGTATTGTACCAGTGATAGTGTCTGAGTGTCTGGGGTATTGTACCAGTGATAATGTCACAGTCTCTGGGGTATTGTACCAGTGATAGTGTCACAGTATCTGGGGTATTGTACCAGTGATAGTGTCTGAGTGTCTGGGGTATTGTACCAGTGATAGTGTCACAGTGTCTGGGGTATTGTACCAGTGATAGTGTCTGAGTGTCTGGGGTATTGTACCAGTGATAGTGTCTGAGTGTCTGGGGTATTGTACCAGCGATAGTGTCTGAGTGTCTGGGGTATTATACCAGTGATAGTGTCACAGTCTCTGGGGTATTGTACCAGTGATAGTGTCACAGTGTCTGGGGTATTGTACCAGTGATAGTGTCACAGTGTCTGGGGTATTGTACCAGTGATAGTGTCTGAGTGTCTGGGGTATTGTACCAGTGATAGTGTCACAGTGTCTGGGGTATTGTACCAGTGATAGTGTCCCAGTGTCTGGGGTATTGTACCAGTGATAGTGTCACATTGTCTGGGGTATTGTACCAGTGATAGTGTCACAGTGTCTGGGGTATTGTACCAGTGATAGTGTCACAGTGTCTGGGGTATTGTACCAGTGATAGTGTCACAGTGTCTGGGGTATTGTACCAGTGATAGTGTCACAGTGTCTGGGGTATTGTACCAGTGATAGTGTCATAGTGTCTGGGGTATTGTACCAGTGATAGTGTCAGTGTCTGGGGTATTGTACCAGTGATAGTGTCTCAGTGTCTGGGGTATTGTACCAGTGATAGTGTCTCAGTGTCTGGGGTATTGTACCAGTGATAGTGTCTGAGTGTCTGGGGTATTGTACCAGTGATAGTGTCACAGTGTCTGGGGTATTGTACCAGTGATAGTGTCACAGTGTATGAGGTATTGTACCAGTGATAGTGTCACAGTATCTGGGGTATTGTACCAGTGATAGTGTCACAGTGTCTGGGGTATTGTACCAGTGATAGTGTCACAGTGTATGAGGTATTGTACCAGTGATAGTGTCACAGTATCTGGGGTATTGTACCAGTGATAGTGTCACAGTGTCTGGGGTATTGTACCAGTGATAGTGTCACAGTGTCTGGGGTATTGTACCAGTGAACGTGTCACAGTGTCTGGGGTATTGTACCAGTGAAAGTGTCACAGTGTTTGGGGTTAGGTGGAAGGATTTCTATGGCAAATATAACATACGAAATAGGAGCAGGAGTAGGCCATACGACCCCTCGAGCCTGCTCCACCATTCAATAAGATCATGGCTGAACTTCTACATCAACTCCACTTTCCCACCCTATCCCCATTTCCCTTCATTCCCTTAGTGCCCAAGAATCTAGCGATCTCCGTCTTGAATATACTGAATGACTAAGCATCCACAGCCCTCTGGGGTAGAGAATTGCAAAGTTCACAACCCTCTGAGTGAAGAAACTTCTCATCTCAGTCCTAAATGTCCGAACCCCTATCCTGAGACTATGACCCCTAGATCTAGACTCTCCAGCCAGAGGAAACAGCCTCTCAGCATCTACCCTGTCAAGCCCTCTAAGAATTTTATAAGTTTCAATGAGAATGTCACTTATCTGCTTGTTAGACTTTACTTAAATAAATCACCTTAATGGTTTTAAACTTAAAATGATGCCTGAAGGTGTGATGCTATTGTTGATCATCAAAACCAACACAAATCCTCTGAAATCATGGAACAAGTCAATTTGCGCCTCTCTGAACTTGTTCCCCTAAAGATGTCATCAGCACTTACTACTTGAATACTTTTTTTTAAATCAACAGGTGTCGAAGTCGAAGGGCACTAATTTACTTGTTGGTATAGACTGATAGCGAGACTCCTTCATTAGTTGCTCAAACCAATAGTCATTCATCATCGACCGACCATCAAGGTACATGTTCGGGTTTGCCTAGTCAATAATAAAAGAAAAGGAATGAAAACAAATACATACCTTTAAGTTGCTGAATTTCAGACAATATGCAGGCAGAACCAAAATCAATCACCTTGACTTTAAAAGGAAATTGAGCCTGTTCAACAAGCATGATGTTTTCGGGTTTGATGTCTGTGTGGACAATAGAGAGCTCCTTCAGTTTCTGCAGAGCAATTAGCAGCTGTTTAGTGATCGAGCGAATGTGCCTGATTGGCAGAGGAACAAAGTCATTTCCCTTCTGATACTCGTATAAACTTTGCTCCAAAAGTTCGAACACTAGGCATAGCTTGGAATTGTCATTGAAAGACTCAAAAAAACGAACAATATGGAACTTGTCGGAATCCACATTTCCCAACATTCTTAACATTTTTAACTCACACTTGATGACCCCTTTCCGGAAAGTATAATTCCTGAGTATCTTTATGGCCACATAGTGGCCAGTGGTCCTTTTCCAACATTTTGTCACTTCTCCGAATGTTCCCTTTCCTAAAACAGCAATGACTTCATAGACATCAGTGTCGGAGTACATTACAGACATTTTCAAAAGGATCCCAAGTCTAACCCTTTCACTGCTCAAGTCAAGCTCCACTGTATCCAACAACAGAACCTTCAACATGTTCCAACTCAACTGCTGTCACTAAGGTGCAAGAGGCGTCCCATTGTGACATAGGTTCACCACCTGGTCACCATGTGCCCAGCAACAGAATCTGCTGACATCAGACTGACAGCTGCATTATGAGTTCCAATAAGGTGGTAGTCCATTAATCCTGCTTGGTTTGAACCTCTTATTATTTTACCCAGGGGAAAGCTACACTCGTTTGAGGAGCTCCTCTCTCAGTAGTTTAAATTGAAAGGTTTACAAAGCACGTGCGGGGTTGAATAAATATTTAAATTAACAACAGACATTTGAAAAGGGCTCAGAGGGTCCAAGGGACTTAAACCTGACTTGACACCCCACTGGAGTTATACTCCAAGCAGCGTCAAACCTGGTATGGAACCACCTCCTCTAAGGAGTCTCGCATCACTTCTCTTTGAAACCAGGTCAGGCCCCAACTCTAGACCATCAACAGTGCTAGTGTTTTAATTACCGCATTATCACTGCACTTCTGTTATGACTATTATTAACTATATTCCTAATGTGTAACCTTTAAAGGAAGGGAAAGACTGGGTGTGGGTAGGTGGGTGGATGGCGGAGGAGACTGCTCTCAGTACAAACAAACACACGTACCTCCGGTGTGAATGCCATCTCCATGACAATATGCACCTGGAAACAGTGCAGGGAAAAGCTCAATAACCTTACCAGATCAGCCAAGTAGAACCCACAATGACCTGCTATTAACATAGTGCCCGGAGCATGCCCAACACTTACAATGACTTCCCTCTCACATTGTCTTTAAAATACTTTTAAACCTTACCATAAATATCCATTATACAGCAGGGTGCCTATCAGTCCCAGTCTTCACCTAAAAATCTTGCTTCACTCACATTATTTCAGTCCAAAATAATCCTCCCATCTAATGAAAGAGCTGGCATTTGAATGTTGCATGTATCCATTATCACACCCACTGTGGTCTGCATGCTGATACTTGGATATTACTGCATCTCATCTTAACCATTGGAAGTTTCTCTCTTCTTTTACCTTGCTTGCAGAAGACGACAATCCATACAGGGGGAGGACCCCGAACTTTAGAACTCTTACCCAGCAGCATAAAGAAGCTCTCCAAATCCCTGGGAGGGAGACAGTGGAGGGTGCAGGAGATGTGCGAAGTAGGTTTGCTGGCACCTCTGGGTTTGTAAAAAAAACTTCAGCTGCTCTTACTTCTCATAATATTCTTTTATTAAATTGTAGATTAAACTAATGGGCCAATGGGTCTTAACTGTTGGGGTGGAGGAGACCGGGGGGTGGGGTTGGGTGGGGAGAACAAGGGGAAGGAATGGTAATGCATAGGCAGGAATGGATTTGCACAGGAGAAGAGCTCAGTAGGAAGTTGTCAACTCAGGTGCCAACTTGAAAAGGTTGGCCACATTTACATACATCCATCCACAGCAGAATGGATCTCCACTTAATTTTCTGACTGGCAACACCATCTTTCTACCCCCATGGTCCAGAACATTGGTAGGTTCATTCGTTTCTCCTCAAGTACACAGAAATATTGACCATATCGTAAAAATGTTAAGGCATTGCTGCCTTTCCCTGAGTGCTCTGCATGGTAGACTGTATCCACATGGAGATAAGTGAATCCAAAAGTAATACACCACCCATTGCAAGATTTCTGTTTCTTTAACATGCAGATGGCATGTGATATCTAGCAAAATACTCAAGAGTTGATGCTTAACTGCTTCATCCTTGGCTATTAATTGAACAGGACAGCTGACTGTAAGCCTAGCAGTGGCAATGATTTGGAACCATGGCTCACAATTCTGTTACACCAACCCAACCCTAAATGCCAACTGGACCTGAATACAGCAGAAACAAAAAGGTATGCACTCCACTACAGAGCAAACACTTAGGCTATTTAAGCAGATAGTCAGGTGTTTATTGGTCTGGAGGTACCTTGTAGCATGAGCCTTTCAAACTGTTTCCCAGAGCACCTGTCCCTTCGAGATTCCCCCTTTCTCTGTGAGGAATCCACTGGTCTCTGCAGCCGAGATTGATAACAGCATTAAACCACATTAAAACTCTGACATACTGTACAGTAACTCTCTAATGTGTCCTGTCATTGAGATTTAGTGTATTTTGTAACCTCTTAGTGACAACTTTTTGCCACTCTAACCATATACAATTCAATACAGCAGAAATTTTGAGAGGTAGAATGAAGCAAATCAAGTAATATCGTCTTACTTATCACATAATCCACCAATGCAGGAGACATCACTCCGTCATTCCACTGATACTCCCTCTCTATGTTCACTTGTATGTTTGAAAAATATTTCCCCCTCTCCGATCCTATTATTATGCTTGTCTGCCTCTTATTTTCAGTTCTGAAGAATGGTACAAACCTGAAACATCAACTTTCTGTTCTTTCCTCAGATGCTGATTGACCTACTGTGTTTTTTTTTAGCTGTTTCTGTTTTTATTTCAGTGTTCCAATATTTTGCATTATATTCATTGTAATAGGACAAGTTTGAAATTCACAGCGGGGAAACTGATCTGGCTACCTATTATCAAAGGGGAAGAGACAAACGGGCCAGTTTTTCCTACCATAGCAGATGGTTATTATTACATAGGGGGAGAATTGGGTGGCACCCATTTTGGGGCGCTAACGTTGCATGGCGGCGCTAATTTTAGTGCCCCGAAAAAGTTAGCGCCCCTCCGCCATAAATTCAGTAGTAGCGCCCCAAGCAGGAGTGGGGCGCTACTGGAAAGCGCTCCACCTCCTGCTTGGGACGCTACTACTGAATTTCACGGTGCTATGTGCAGCAGTGTCGCATCATTGTAGGCCTCCTCCCCTGACTAAAGGGGAGGGGTCTAGCGCTGTGCGCACCGGGGCCCTGCTGGACCACCTGGGGAGCGGGGCGTTGTGAAAACAGCCCGGCACTCAAGAGGAGTGCCGGGCTGATCGATCGCGGCCGGCACCCCGCATACAAAAGTGAAAGGGGACAGGTGCTGGCAGTCGGCCAAAATTAAAATGGCCGCCCGACACCTGCCCTTTAAGTAGTGCCACCGCCGCTGCAAAAACGCCCTCTGACCCGGTCGGACATATTGTCCGATGATAGGCCAGGGGGCGCAAGGGAAGTTTGTGGCCGGGGCGCTGCGCACGACGATGGCGTCATCAGCGGCGGCGCCGCAGCACGGGGCGCTACCAGCTACCGCCGCTGCTACCCTCCTGCTGAATTTCGCGGGAGGCGGTAGTGGCACCGCACCCAGGCGCTAATGAGAGGCACAAACCAACCCAATCTTTCCCCCATAGAATCTTATCCCCAATCTTTATGTGGTGGTAATTAGCCAAAAAGGCCATAGCCCAGGGGGAGCAGAGTCACTGAATGGGCTTTTATTATAGGAGTTGAATTTCTCCAAACATTTATGGAGGCTAGACAGGCTACCTAGCTGCCACTAAAATAACAGTTTACATCCTTCAAGATAACATGTATAAATACTGTGGTGGCCCTAAGGCCACTAAGTGGCGCTGTTTCATACTGTATTAGTTCAGCCTGGCTGTCATCCACTCTGCTGCATGGGTGATTTTTAATACAGATTTTGTAGCATCTTTGTGTTCAATAGTCTTGCATTCATTTACACATGCTGCAATCCCTGGGCTACTGCTCAAAACCATCACAAATGGTGCCACCCAGGCTGCGACATATGCAGGATCACCTTCTTCTAACTTAGGACCCTTCTGTGCCCACCACTGGAAAAAACCTAACCAAATTCATTTACAACTGTACTTTCAAAATCCCAACTGTCTAGCCTTTGGTCCTCCATTCACCACGACATTTCTGCAGCTACTGATCTGTTCAACCGCACCCTCACTCCACCTTGGCTGCCCCAGTCCCCATTAAAACCATTACTCTCTCTCACCCTGGTCATTCCTCTTTGTACGGTTCTCATCTCCGCTCCCTTAAGTCCAAGACTTGAAAGTTTATGGCGGACACCAGATCTGGCTGGACCAGATAAAGCACTATCGGGTCCTGCTCTTCTCTGCCATAACTGCTCACCATTCCAGGGTCATTCTGGAATGCAAAGATAACCCCCGGCTTCTTTTCTCTACTACAAACCGTCTTCTTAAACCTCCATCTACATCTTTGTCTCCCCTACCTCCTCCACCCTCACCTCCAACAACAAGTGTGAGGAGCTCACGGACAACTTTGTCACTAAGATTGAGACCATCCGTTCAGCTGCTTCTGCCGCTTCCCTCCCTTCCCTAGCCCACCGGGACAAACTTCCTCTAAGGTTCCCCCCCGCCCTAGCCCTGAACTCGCATCTTTCTCTAATTTCTCTCTATCTTCCATCATACCCTCTCCGAGCTCATCTTGTCCGTGAGACCCACCTCCTGCTCCCTCAACCCAATTCCCACTAAACTGCTGACCACCCAACTTCCCTTCCTGGCCCCTATGTTAGCTGGTATTGTTAACGGTCTCTCTCTATTCAGGTACTGTCCCCCTCCCCTTCAAATCTACTATCATCACCCCTCTCCTCAAAAAAAAACCCTTGACCCCTCTGACCTTGCAAACTATCACCTCATCTCCAACCTCCCTTTCCTCTCCAAAGTCCTTGAATGTGCTGTCACCTCGCAAATCCATGCTCATCTTTCCCGGAACTCCATGTTTGAATCCCTCCAATCAGGTTTCCACCCTTGCCATAGTACCGAAACAGCTCTTATCAACGTCACAAATGACATCCTATGTGACTGTAACTGTGATAAACTATACCTTTTTGTCCTCCATCGTCCAGCTGGGTGGAACTGCACTCGCCTATTTCCATTCCTATCTATCCAGTCTTAGCCAGAGAATCACCTGAAATGGCTTCTCTTCCCGCTCCCACACCATTACCTCTGGAGTTCCCCAAGGATCTAACCTTGAGCTCCTCCTATTTCTCGTCTACATGCTGACCCTCAGCAACATCATCCGAAAACACGTCAGTTTCCATATGTACGCTGATGACACCCAGCTCTACCTCACCACCACCTCTCTCGACCCCTCCACTGTCTGTAAATTGTCAGACTGCTTGTCTGACATTCAGTACTGCATGAGCAGAAATTTCCTCCAACTTGGGAAGAACAAAACCATTGTCTTCGGTCCCTGCTACAAACTCCGTTCCCTAGCCACTGACTCCATCCTTCTCCCTGGCAACTGTCTGAGGCTGAACCAGACTGTTTGCAACCTTGGTGTCATATTTAACCCTGAGATGAGCTTCCGACCACATATCCATGCCATCCCTAAGACTGCCTACTTCCACCTCCGTAGCATTGCCCTCATCCATGATTTTGTTACCTGTAGACTTGACTATTTCATCACACCTCCCATCTTCCACCCTCCATAAACTTGAGCTCATCCAAAACTCTGCCGCCTGTACCCTAACTCGCACCAAGTCCCATTCACCCGTCACCCCTGTGCTCACTGACCTACATTGGCTCCTGGTTGAGCAATGCCCCGATTTTAAAATTCTCATCCTTGTTTCTAAATCCCTCCATGGCCTCGCCCCTCAATATCTCTGTGCCTTCCTCCAGCCCCACAACACTCTGAGATATCTGCGCTCCTTCAATTCTGGCCTCTTGCGCATCCCCGATTTTAATCGCTCCACCATTGGCGGCCGTGCCTTCAGCTGCCAAGGACCTAAACTCTGGAATTCCCTCCCTAAACCTCTCCGCCTCTCTACCTCTCTTTCCTCTTTTAAGACGCTCCTTAAAACCTACCTGCCCTAATATCTCCTTATATGGATCGGTCTCAAATTTTGTTTGAGTATGTCCCCTGTGAAGGGCCTTGGGACGTTTTATTACGTTAACATAGAAACATAGAAGATAGGAGCAGGAGTAGGCCATTCGGCCCCTTGAGCCTGCTCCGCCATTTGATGAGATCATGGCTGATCATCCAAATTCAGTACCCTGTCCCTGCTTTCTCCCCATATACCTTGATCCCTTTAGCCTTAAGAAATATATCTAACTCCTTCTTGAATATATTTAATGAATTGGCCTCAACTGCCTTCTGTGGTAGAGAATTCCACAGGTTCACCACTCTCTGGGTGAAGAAATTCCTCCTCATCTCAGTCCTAAATGGCTTACCCCTTATCCTTAGACTGTGACCCCTGGTTCTGGACTCCCCCGCCATCGGGAACATCCTTCCTACATCTAGTCTGTCTAGTCCTGTTAGAATTTTATAAGTTTCAGTGAGATCCCCTCTCATTCTTCTAAACTCTAGCGAATACAAGCCTAATCGACCCAATCTCTCTTCATACGTCATTCCTGCCATCCCAGGTATCAGCCTGGTGAATCTTCGCTGCACTCCCTCCATGGCAAGAACATCCTTCCACAGATAAGGCGACCAAAACTGCACACAATACTCAAGGTGTGGTCTCACCAAGGCCCTGTACAACTGCAGCAAGACATCCTTGTTCCTGTACTCGAATCCTCTCGCTATGAAGGCCAACATACCATTTGCCTTCTTAACCGTCTGCTGCACCTGCATGCTTACCTTCAACGACTGGTGCACAAGGACTCCCAGGTCTCATTGCACTTCCCCTTTTCCCAATCTATTGCCGTTCAGATAATAATCTGCCTTCCTGTTTTTGCCACCAAAGTGGATAACCTCGCATTTATCCACATTATACTGCACCTGCCATGCATCTGCCCAGTCACCCAACTTGTCCAAATCATACTGGAGTTTCTCTGCATCCTCCTCACAACACACACGCCCACCCAGCTTTGTGTCGTCTGCAAACTTGGAGATATTACATCTAGTTCCCTCGTCTAGATCATTAATATATATTGTGAATAACTGGGGTCCTAGCACCAATCCCTGCGGTACCCCACTAGTCACTGCCTGCCACTTGGAAAAAGACCCGTTTATTCCAACTCTTTGCTTCCTGTCTGCCAACCAGTTCTCTATCCAAGTCAGTACCTTACCCCCAATCCCATGTACTTTAACTTTGCACGCCAATCTCTTATGCGGGACCTTATCGAAAGCCTTCTGAAAGTCCAAATACACCACATCCACTGGTTCTCCCTTATCTATTCTACCAGTTACATCCTCAAAAAATTCCAGTAGATTAGTCAAGCATGATTTACCTTTTGTAAATCCATGTTGACTTTGTCCGATTTTGTCACTGTTTTCCAAGTGCTCTGCTATTACATCTTTTACAATGGACTCTAGCATTTTCCCCACTACCAATGTCAGGCTATAATTCCCCATTTTCTCTCTCCCACCTTTTTTAAATAGTGGGGTTACATTAGCTACCCTCCAATCCATGGGAACTGTTCCAGAGTCTATAGAATTTTGGAAGATGACCAGCAATGCATCTACTATTTCTAGGGCCACTTCCTTAAGTACCCTAGGATGTAGATTATCAGGCCCTGGGGATTTATCGGCCTTCAATCCCATCAATTTCCCTAACACCATTTCCCTACAAATACTGATTTCATTCAGTTCTTCCCTCTCATTCGACCCTATGTTCCCCGACATCTCTGGGAGGTTATTTGTGTCCTCCTTTGTGAAGACAGAACCAAAGTATGTATTTAATTGGTCAGCCATTTCTTTGTTCCCATTATAAATTCCCCTGATTCTGACTGCAAGGGACCTACGCTTGCCTTCACCAATCTTTTTCTCTTCACATAACTATAGAAGCTTTTACAGTCAGTTTTTATGTTCCCTGAAAACTTACTCTCATACTCTATTTCCCCCCTCTTGATTAATCCCTTTGTCCTCCTTTGCTGAATTCTAAACTGCTCCCAATCCTCAGGTTTGCTGCTTTTTCTGGCCAATTTATATGCCCTCTCCTTGGATCTTATGCTATCCCTAATTTCCCTTGCTAGCCACGGTTGAGTCACCTTTTTTGTTTTATTTTTATGCCAAACAGGGATGAACAAATTCTGTAGTTCATCCATGCGATCTTTAAATGTTTGCCATTGCCTATCCACCGTCAACCCTTTAAGTAACGTTCCCCAATCCATCCTAGCCAATTCGCACCTCATACCATCGTAGTTTCCTTTATTTAAATTCAGGACCCTAGTCTGAGTCAACTACTTCACTCTCCATCTTAATGAAGAATTCTATCATATTATGATCGCTCCTCCTCAAGGGGCCTCGCAGAACAAGATTGCTAATTAATCCTTTCTCATTACATAATACCCAGTCTAAGATGACTGTGAGTGAGGAGGACATAAAAAACCTGCAAGGGGACATAGACAGGCTAAGTAAGTGGGCAGAGATTTGGCAGATGGAATACAACACTGGAAAGTGTGAGGTGATGCACTTTGGCAGGAAAAATCCTAGAGCAATTTATTATCTTAATGGCAAGAAACTGGAGAGTACTGAAGTGCAAAGGGATCTGGGGGTCCTGGTGCACGAAACTCAAAAGGTTAGTATGCAGGTGCAGCAAGTGATTAAGAAGGCAAATGGAATGTTGGCTTTCATTGCTAGGGGGATAGAATATAAAAATAGGGAGGTATTGCTTCAGTTGTACAAGGTATTGGTGAGACCGCACCTGGAATACTGCATACAGTTTTGGTGTCCTTACTTAAGGAAAGACATCCTTGCTCTCGAGGCAGTGCAAAAAAGGTTCACTCGGTTAATCCCGGGGATGAGGGGGTGGTCATATGAGGAGAGGTTGGGTAGATTGGGACTCTACTCATTGGAGTTCAGAAGAATGAGAGGCGATCTTATTGAAACATATAAGATTGTGAAGGGGTTGGATCGGGTGGATGCGGGGAGGATGTTCCCGATGACAGGTGAGACTAGAACTAGGGGACATAGTCTTAGAATAAGGGGCTGCTCTTTCAAAACTGAGATGAGGAGGAACTACTTCACTCAGAGGGTGGTAGGTCCATGGAATATGCTGCCACAAAAAGCTGTAGAAGCTACAACATTAATTAAATTTAAAACAGAAATAGACAGTTTCCTAGAAGTAAAGGGCATTAAGGGTTACGGGGAGCGGGCAGGAATTTGGACATGAGTCTAGGTTCGGATCGGTCATGGCCCTGTGGGTAGTGGAGCGGGCCCAGGGACCGTGTAGCCTGATTCTGCTCCTATTTCGTGTGTGCAATTCTGTTAGATGCAGGAGATGGTTCTGTGATAGATAGTAGATTGGCGGTTAGGATCAGATCAGCCATGATCTTATTGAATGGCGGAGCAGGCTCGAGGGGCCGATTGGCCTACTCCTGCTCCTATTTCTTATGTTCTTATGTTCTTATGACCTGATCTCTAGTTGGTTCCTCGGCATATTGGTCCAGGAAACCATCCTGTATACACTCTAGGAATTCCTCCTCCACAGTATTGTTACTAATTTGGTTAGCCCAATCTATATGTAGATTAAAGTCACCCATGATAACTGCTGTGCCCTTATTGCATGCGTCTCTAATTTACCATTTAATGCCAACCCCAACCTCAGCATTACTGTTTGGGGGTCTGTATACAACTCCCACTAACGTTTTCTGTCCCTTGGTATTTCTCAGCTCTACCCATACAGATTCCACATCATCAGAGCTGATATCCTTCTTTACTATTGTGTTAATCTCCTCTTTAACCAGCAATGCTACCCCACCTCCTTTTCCTTTTTGCCTGTCCCTCCTGAATATTGAGTACCCCTGGATGTTGAATTCCCAGCCTTGGTCACCTTGGAGCCACGTCTCCGTAATCCCAATTATATCATATCCGTTTACATCTATTTGCGCAGCTAATTCATCCACCTTATTACGAATGCTCCTCGCATTAAGACACAAAGCCTTGAGGCTTGTTTTTTTAACACTCTTAGACCTTTTAGAATTATTATTTACTGTGACCATGTTTGATTTACACCCTTGATTTCTCTGACTGCCACTTTTGCTTTTCTCCTTCCTGTCTTTTGCTTCTATCCTTGCTTCCCTTTCCTCTGTATCCCTGCACAGGTTCCCAACCCCCTGCCATTTTAGTTTAAACCCTCCCCAACAGCACTAGCAAACACTCCCCCTCGGACATCAGTCCTGGTCCTGCCCAGGTGCAAACCGTCCAGTTTGTACTGGTCCCACCTCCCCCAGAACCGGTTCCAATGTTAAAGGTGCTATACAAATGCAAGTTGTTGTTGTTGACCCTTTTAGCGTGAATGGTCTGGAAATTTCTAAATGTAAACTAGACAATAAAATTTCCCCCACTTATGTCAAAGATCATCATCGACAAATTTCCATCAGGAGCAAAAATACCAGAATTCAAGCCATGAATTGGATTTGGCCAAAGGCAATTAGCCTAAAGATGTGGCAACTCAATCTTCCATTCTTCCCTTGTCTTCTTCACAGGAAGACAGCATATGGGTGATATGGTCAGCATATCTGATATGGGTGTGTACAAGCATTACTACACCCAGCATGTACAGGTGTGTCCTCCTAAATCAATATCAGGTTCTATTTTGATTTACATTATGGGAACTTAAATCAAGATGTTGCTATCAATGAATCACTCATATGTTAGGCACTTGCTTCTTTCAGCCATGTCTAATCTGACAGGCCTGTATTTCAGATTACATGTGACATTTTTCTGCAAGTGACTGAGAGTGATCCAGTTCCAACTTCAACCACTGAGAGGTCTCTTATTCAATACCAAAATGACCAGCTCCATTCTGTTATATCAAACGTCTCCCCTACATAGCACTTATCATCCTGAGTCCACTGACCAGATCTGGCCGACACAGACTGTTCCGTAATTAAAATGTGCCTAATGTTGCTATCCCTGCCTTAAAAAGTCCATGGCCGGGATTTTGCTCACCTCAGCGGGTCCGGTGCGGCCGGTGTCGGTGGCGGGTTTTGGCCCCGCTGCTGGCTCCATCCCGCTGCCTAAAATGAATTCACCTCAATGGGGCTTGTTAAGCCCGCCCAGCGCATTTCCCGAACCAATTCGATGAAGCGGGTCTGATGACGTCATTTATGACGCGTCTTGAGCCAGTTTTCTTAAAGGGACCATGGCCACTTTAATTTTGACGTTTGTGCTGTCAGTGTTCTACAGCATTGAAGTTTTGCAAACACTGACAACGACTGCTTAGAGGTGCAGGGCTGCACCCAGGCTCTCCCATAACTCCCTCCATGTGTTTATGGAGGGAGTCAGAGAACGCAGGGGGGTCCTCTTCCCTTCCCATGGGCGAAGAGACCTCCCCACAAGACCAAGATGGCCAGGTTGCACATTGCAGAGGAGGTCACAAGCAGGGATGTCGTCAGGAGGATCTGGCTGCAGTGGCGCAAACCTTTCAATGATCTCATTAGATCAGAATATGTGAATACAAAGCCACATTCACCTTCATCCTGCTGTGCCTCTCATCACATCCTCATCACTCTGCCTTCCCTACCTACTCCTGCACATACTTACTCACACCAACTTACCTTGCACCTTCACCTATCCCTCTCTCTCTATCTACATTATTACATTCCATCTCAGTAGCCACCCCTCACACTCACCCTCACCCTAGTGCAATCATACCAACTAACAACACACAAGGGTAGCCACTTGGGTGTTTTATCCAATGTTCATGTAAAGTTTCTGTTAATGTGCTGTCAAACATTGAAACCTTTATTTTCAACATTTTATGTTCTTGGAGTGAGTTGCAGTGAATGGTGAGACATAACAGTACCTCCAGCAATAGTGGTGAGTGTGAAAGGAATGGCTTGGACATTGTAGGGATGCTTTATGGTGCTGATGTGGGGTGGTGCCAACCTGGCGCATCATGTGGCAGCCAGGGTGTACAGCATCAAGTGAAGTAAATCTGGCCATGGTGAGGTCATCCCTGGCAGCAATCTGCTTGTGTGCTGATGCCCTCTGTCCTGTGCGGAGAAGGTTGGTGTTGTTGTTGGTGCTGATGCTGCTGGTGTGCCTGGTGCTGCTGGTGTTGGGGTTGATCATGGTCAGATTCTGAGGACCAAGGTGAAACAGTATAAACGGTACCCATGCTGATGGAATAGATGGCAGGTGAAGTTGAGATGACAGAAGCGATCTGTCAATGGTGAGTGAGGTTGTTCCAATGAGGTGACACTGGATGGAGAGTTTGCTCCAAACACTGGCAGCCTGCAGAAAGCTCAATCTGTGTTCAAAATGGAGTAAGCAACAGCTTCTGCGCTTGGAAAGTGAACAGCTGTGACGTGGGAGTTTTTATAGTACATTTCAAGCTGTCAACTAATCAGCTGATTCAATGGCCAGTCAAGTCCCGCCTCAGGTTAACAGACGTAGTCCACGAGCACCGTAGACCCTTTGGGTGAGCAGTTAAGGTTAAAACCATTATTAAGGGTCTGTCAACAAGCCAATAATTTCTTTAATAACAACAGAAAATGCTGGAAGCACTCAGCAGGCCAGGCAGCATCCGTGGAGAGAGAAACAGAGTTAACGGGCCAGAAATTCGGCTTCCTGCGGGTGCAAGCATCGCGCGTGTACTTGCCTACCGCGCCTGCAGTTGTGCTTTGGGCCCACAAGGGCTTCGGGTCCTGGGCCTCCTGCAGCTGCCGGCGCGCAGTGCTTGCATGTCCCAGGGGCGCAGTTAGTTCGAAGCGTCCCCTGGGATCACGTGGGCCATGGAGAGCCAATCCTAGCAGGGCATTTTCATTCATAGATTTGACAGGAAGACCTGTCAAATCTATGAATAGAGATCGGCCCCAAAACCACACTTAAACTTCAAATAAATTTTTAAAAAACATCACATTTTTAAAATAACTATAAGTTAAATAAATTAACTACTTTAAACAAAAATTTAAATTTTTGAAAAAATTAATTATACTTTTTAACGGTGCTAAAAATAAACTTACCTTTCTTTAAAGTATCTAAAAAAGATAAACCTGTTGAAAAAATGTTTAAATTGTAATTAATTAACCACTTACCTTGTTAAAAACAGGCCTTGCGCCTCCTTTTTAAAAGTGCAGCTTCTCCATACTTACCTTCCCGGAGAAACCTGAAAAAAAACCTGGAGTTCGCTGCGTGCGCGCAGCCTCTCCCGCGCACGCGTTCGACTTCTGAACCCCTCCCTTCAGGGGAATGGAAGTTCCGGTTTCCCGCGCATGCGCAGTGCATGCAGGAAACCGGCACTTCAGGTGGCCTTACGGGTGAGTACACAGCGCGTACTCACCCGACAACAGCCGAATTTCACGTGGGATCACGCTGGAGGTGGCGGGATCACGCTGGAGGTGGCGGAAATGGCGGAGGATGATCCGTTGAATGTGGAGGCTGGTGGGGTGAAAGGTGAGGACAAGGGGAACTCTATCGTGGTTCTGGGAGGGAGGGGAAGGGGTGAGAGCAGAAGTGCAGGAAATAGAACGGACACGGTCAAGGGCCATGTCAACCACAGTAGAGGGGAATCCTCGGTTGAGGAAAAAGGAAGACATATCGGAAGCACTGGTATGGAATGTGGCATCGTCAGAACTATCGGAAGCACTGGTATGGAAGGTAGCATCGTCAGAACTATCGGAAGCACTGGTATGGAAGGTAGCATCGTCAGAACTATCGGAAGCACTGGTATGGAAGGTAGCATCGTCAGAACTATCGGAAGCACTGGTATGGAAGGTAGCATCGTCAGAACTATCGGAAGCACTGGTATGGAAGGTAGCATCGTCAGAACTATCGGAAGCACTGGTATGGAAGGTAGCATCGTCAGAACTATCGGAAGCACTGGTATGGTTCCTGCTGACAAGGGTGGTGCTGTTGTTGTTTGGCGAACCGACCTCTACCGTGCGGAAGCTGAACGCCAACTCTCCGACACCTCCTCCTACCTCCCCCTGATGCGGAGATGCCGGTGTTGCCCTGGACCATGACTCCTGCTTGTGTGGCCATTGGATGAAGACAGGATTAGGCTTGGCGGAAACATCCTCCACTCGTAGCTGCCAACATAAAAACTAGCAAAAGCTGGCCAGTTGCTCCAGAAAGCCGACAACTCAAGAAGGGCCCCCGACATGCGAGAACAGTTTATACGGGATTTGTAAGTTAGCAGTAGGTGCAGACAACATTCCTTCACGTGAATTGCAGAAAAAAAACCATAAATACACCTCAGACACTGTCTCCTTCCCTTTTAGAGCCATCATCAATCACCCCGTCCTCAACAACCCACCCTTCAGAATGGGATGATACCATGTTTCAATTATTGTTTTTTTGACTTTCTAAAAAATTCTTCCTCCATTATTCAGCCAAATTTTCTCCCTTCCCCTCAAGATCTTGACTTTTTGGATCTGGTTCCACGGTGTCAGTGCCCTCCAGTACCTTGCCCCAGTAGATGATCTTCATGTACAAGTTTAGACAGCGATAGCCTTTAGACTAGTTAACTGCACAGGAGATCACAGCTCTTCCCAATTATGTTTTGAAATAATGACCACACGTGCCAACTATCAACAGTGGTCACTGGACAGTAATCAGGAATGGGAACGCCAACCACTACCCTGGCACATAACAAGGGTCAAAGGGCAAGGTTCAGGTGGTGAATACTTGTAGCTACCTAGTTCTTGATAAAAGGATTGAAGTATCCTTGACTACTCTATGGTTAAAGGGTTTGGTTTCTTAAATGTGCTACAGTTCCTCTCTTACTGGCGATTAGTTACTGCCAAGATGTACAGACTACCTTCATAGAGCAGCCCTCTGGACTATGGCTTCAGGTAGCAAGGACTTTAGATTTGGAGGTGCACTCCATTAGATTTGTTTATTTTTTTCTCCCAAGGCTTCGATCTTGGGTTTTATTATGATGGCAATGTAATGGGGTAACTCTTTTTTTGATATTAATTGCCAATTTGGATGAGAATTGTCATGAACGATGAGTTAACAAGTGCCCTCTTTTTTTAAAAAAAGGGGCACAAACAATAAAATGTCAATTATCAAAAATTTAAAAGAAACTTAAATTAAAATAAAATATTGTCCTGGGTGTCGACGATGCACTCCAGTCCCTCGGTCACGGGAGACCTCAAGCATACTGGCAGACACCGCGTGCTCCCACTCCAGGGACACCTGGGCACGACATAGCTGCAGAAGAGAGGCAGTCAGTCAGGCCGAACGACCCCCTCGACTGTGCGCTGCCTGAACCCGTGGATGGGGCAATGTGTGGGGTAGCTTCTCACGTTTACCTTTTATTGTTTCAAAGTACACTTTCTGAAAAGTTCCAAGATTGTTTGGTCACAGAGTCACAGATACTAAATCAGAGTGGTTCTGCTCAGGCCACCCACACATTCAGCATTGTACCCAAATTACAGGCCCTGGGGCGAGAATAACCACAACATTAGAGCCTTAGGTTTAGGTCTGCTTTTAGTTAGAGCTGGTTGTTAGGAAGACTGATTCACATCAATTTTTGAAGGGTTGACTATACGATTCATACCTTTCCTAAAACTCCCAGTGGCTTGAGCGCCAAACATAGATATTGTAAGGACACCAACAGCAGGTAACTCCAAGATCCAGGTTCAATAACTTTTCCTTTAATTTCCAGCAGATACTCCCTCTTCTTTCCCACCATGTTTATATTTCAGTATTTACTTAGTTGCCAAGGATACATCTGTTGCCTGTAAAGCAGGGCCTTTGATCAGGGTCATTAATCCTTCAGAGGGCAATTCATCTTACTTCACCTTTAAGCAGAAGCTTGCTCAAACAAGTGAAGGATATGGGAATGCAATTGATATATTTCAGTAAAAATAAATTCAGGTCAACAAAAAGATGACAGTACAATTGCTCTCGAATAATTAGTTTCATCTGAATTGATTGAGTACATGTACTTACTAGGGTGAGGAATGGCAGCACCACAGCGATAAAACCCTGGACCAGCACCAAGCAGTGAAGCATTACCAGGTTACGTGTGGCACGAAGCAGGTGCTGTACAGACGGTGCCCATTGATATGTGCTTTCTTGTCCCTTCTCATTTCCCTGCACCATAAATCATTTTACAATTAAAGCTGCTGGCAAGCAGGCTACTTTCATGACCCTCCCACAACCTTAGGAGTGTCCAAGTAACCAAAGCAAATTTTAATGTGGAGGAGGGGGAAAGAAAAGCAATTTAAAATAAAAACAGAAAATGCTGGAAATACTCAGCAGGTCAGGCAGCATCTGTGGAGAGAGAAACAGAGTTACCGCTTCAGGTCGATGGCAAGTTAGAGATGTGACAGGTTTTAAGCAAGTACAGAGGCAGGAAAGGGGGGAGGGGAGGGAAAAACCAAAAGGGAAGGTCTGTGATAGGGTGAAAGGCAGGAGAGATCTTGCCTATTTTTCTATGAAAAAAAGGACCACATATCCGTGGTCATGCTTTTGATGCTTTAAAATAGCAGATTGCTTGATCGAGAAACTTAAGCCAAAACCTGACTTGGAAGTTGGGAAAAGCCATAAAAAGGGCATTTGAGATTTTATTTCTAGGCACTGAATACAAAAGCAGAGATAGTGATAATCTGTGCTAGACAATGGTTGGACCCAAGTTGGAAAACAGTGTTCAGTTTTGGGCATTCCATTATAGAAAGTATTTTGGAATCATGGAAAAAATGTAACAGATTTATTAGGTGTTACTAAGGATGAGATGGTTACAATAAGACCTGAAAATCTAGCGCTATATGCAGTTGTTACATGATTAGGATCTCGCCTACCACTGGTGAGCAGCCAGGGGCCAGATTTCCTAATGTAACAAGTGTATGGGATTTCTCGATTGCCGAGAGAGGATTAATCATTTACAGCCTTTGGTGAAATAACAAAGATAGTTCATTAGCATTTTAACTGCCTTTCATCTTGAATGGCTTTTGTAAACTTGTGTTACTCCCTAAGATTCTTCAGAAATTATAAATTAATGGGGAGAATTTAATGTATAGGAGCGAGGACATTGAAAATGACTTGGTTTGTGTTAGTTTCCCTTTGCAGGATTCTAATCCAGGCTGCTTTTCAAACATCCTTCCAAATATAACTTCACTACTTTGCATACAAAACAGATTATGGAGCTCACCCAAGCGCATTAACATACATCCACATCATGAACACATATCAACCACCCCAAAAAGAAAAAAGAGTCCATTTTAATGTAAGTCATCAATTTTTATTTGAAAACTTTATTAGATCCATTAGGTTAATGGAGGTCTAGTCATAAAAGACCAGTAAACAGCAAGTTTAATACATCTGGTCTCAGCCACTAAACAAACAGTGTTAAGGTACTGGCTTATCATTGTCCAGACATCTAATTCTATTTTCCACCAACGTCGATTAAAAAGGAGGAATTTGAAACTGAACAGAGATTGCTACTGACACTCACAGCAACAGCAGAACTGGTAGTCACCTATTTGGAGGTTGGCGGGGGAAAAGAAGGGCGGTGTGGGAAAAGCGGATGAGACAGTGGTAATGGTGGTGCTGTACAGATCTTTGTCACTAGATGGCGCTAGAGTGCTTTGTCATACAATTACCAATCCAATGAGATCACATGACAGACAAGGGTCCAGGACTCATCTTTGGGTGGTATAGTCCAGTGGTTCTCAAACTAGGGTCCACAGACCCCCGGAGGTCCATAGAGACTTTCCAGGGGGTCCGCGAAATAATGAGTAGCGAGCAGGGCCGGCCTTACCCGGGGGGGGGGGGGGAATGTGGTGCATGCCATGGTCAAGAGTAAGCGAATGAGCAACAGCCGGAGGTGGGCTTGGTGCGAGCCGGAAGACAGAAGCAGAGTGCGGCCGCCACATATGCAGTGCAGAGAGGGCTGGCTGTCTCACCTAGGAGGAGAGCGTGCATGGAGGAGCACTGAGAGCAGCACGAAGATTCCCACGTAGACCCGCAGTTACCAAGGCTGGTGGTGGGCGCCAAAAAGTTGATCGATGATAGCGAGAGTAAATTACTTAAAATAGAAAAATATTTGAAACGACCTTATACTGCCATTGCTGAAGCCATGAACAGTGCTGAATCCAGTAGCAAGGAACAAACTAACAATAGAAAGCATGAGCAGAGTTACAAAGAATTCAGATTTATGGAGCTCAGTGGCGGACGGCCACAATGTGTTGTATGCTTACAAATTTTATCCAACTAAACAATGAAACCTGCAAAACTAAAGCGACACCTCACAAAGCATCCGGAATATAAAAGATAAATCAAAAGACTTCTTTGAATGAAAAAAAGTTGTCAGAAAACTCAAATGACAAAATTAACATCAGTTCCAGAAAAGGCCCTGAACAGCGTTTCGAATTGCTAAAAGCTAGAAAGCCCTTACTATCAGAGAGGAGCTGATTCTTCCAGCTGCTGTAGAAATGTGCAAGGCGATGGCGAGTGAAGACGCAGCACAAAAGTTGAAGGCCATACCACTATCTAATGACACAGTTAGAAGAATCGAGGAACTTTTAAGAGATATAAAATGCCAATTGACAAAAGGCTTCGTGAATGTGAGCAGTTTGCAATTCAGCTCGATGAGACAACTGATGTTGGTAGTGCAGCGCAATTATGATTTTAGATTCGCTGTGTTTGGCTGGGGTAGAGGAGTTTCTTTTTTGTCAGGTGTTCCCAGACAAACAACGGGTGAGGAAAATATTCAAGTTACTGGATAATTTAATGGAATCAGAATCGCTTAAATGGGAGAGCTGTGTTGCTTTCTGCACAGACGGTGCTGCCGCTATGACAGGCAATAGGAGTGGTGCTGTTGCAAGAATCAGAGCTGTAAACTCACAGGTAATCGTGACACATTGTATATTGCTTCAAAAAGAATGGAACCCGAATTACATGCTGTGTTAAATGCAGCTGTGAATTTTGTGAAGTCCAGACCTGTGAATTCCCATCTGTTTTCAAAGCTGTATTCAGAAATGGGTGCAGGACATGAAAAATTGTTTCACACTGAAGTACATTCTCGTGGCAGAGTCCTAGAAAGAGTTTTGAGTTTCATAAAGAGCTGCTGGCTTTTCTTTTTGTGCACAATCCTGCATTAGCTGAAAACTTCTCTGACCAATTATGGATAATAAAACTTGCTGACATTTTTAACTTGTTAAATACACTGAATCTATCGATACAAGGGGCAATACAACCATACTCGAAGTGAGTGACAAGATTGCAACATTTAGGAAGAAAATCGAGATTTGGAAAACTAGACTGAGCAATGGAGTTTCAGATATGTTCCCGCTACTGACAGTTTCTAAATGCAAACAAGGACAGTTGAGTGTGTGAAAGAAAGGGTCATTGCTCATCTTGCAACATTGGCAGGAGGATTTCAGTGTTCATTTTGAAAATAAACACAAGTATGTTTGGGTTCGGGATCCATTTTCAATGTTTGCTACGTCATCTTGTTGCCCAAGACTAAGTGGAAAAACCGAAGAGGAGCTGGTGGAACTGTCCTGAGACTGCTCGCTGAAAATTAAGTTTCAGGAACAAACACCCTTCCAGTTTTGGCCACCTGTTGCTGCGGAGTACCCAGAATTGGTAAAAGAAGCAATGAAAGTGTTGCTACCTTTCCCAACAACATATATTTGTGAAAGATCATTTTCTGCTATGGCAGCAATGAAGACCAAGTACAGATCCCGTCTGGAAGTGGAGAATGATTTGAGTGTCATTATCATACATCACACCAAGGATAGACAGACTCTGCAGTGATAAGCAGGCACACCTATCTCACTGATATCTGTAAGTAAATACCTGTTTTCTTCAAAGCATTATTAAAACACTTTACATGCAGCACTTTTGTATTACAAGTATTATAATTTAGATGAGGGGTCATTGATTACTAATCCATTTGAAAAGGTGTCCTTCAACTAAGAGTTTGAGAACCACTGGTAGTCAATATTGTTTTTTGAACCCGCGCACAGAGCACTCGTACATCATGCAGTAAGATAGCCAATCCAGGGGCAGAGGAAGGGGAACGAAGAGGTGAGGTAAAGAGAGGTTAGAGCAGAACCATGCAGCTTCCCCATACGCTACAAAAACCAGCTCTGAGCTGGCGCTGCCCAGTTCCTTTGTGGAAGGGGTCCAGAATCGGGTTCAAAACTGCGATCTACTTTCACAAGGGAGGGCTGTGCTTGAAATTCTGGACTCTGATGAATAGGTTAGCACAGGTTACTGGCAGGAAAAAACAAATGTACATGCATCCAGAGGCTCTGTGTAGCTTATAAACCCTGTTATAATTGTTAACAACATCCGGTTTTATTGAGGACCAAGTCCACACACCATTACCAAATTCCATTATCTAAAAGGGGCTCATCAACAGATTAGAGACAAGAGGCTTGGATGGTTTCAATCAGCAGGACATTATTGAGGGATTCCAACAAAGTAGAGACATTCCTTTCTCTTTCTAAGAGGGGAACATCTTCATTGGCAAATTTGTCCCAACAAAGACCTTCTCATTCGCTCCTTTAAGTCAGAAGATTATTGGTTCAAGACCAAGTCCAGTACTTGATCATATAATCTCGACTGACGGTACTGATGGACTGCTGCATTGGCAGAGGTGCAGTTTCAGAAGGGACTATAAGGCCCTGTTTGCCTGTTCAGGTGAATGTAAAAGATCATATAGCACTACTAAAGAGCAGGGGGAAGTCCCCTGGTGTCCTGGCCAATATTAGATCAGAAGCAAGCTAGTTTGCTGTCTTAGAGATTCCCCTTGTGGGATAAACAAACGCCTCGTGACCCTTCGGCTCACTCTAACCCGGAACCAGTGCGCTATGGCTGTCAGTGTGTACGCCCCAACCCTGAAAGCTACAGACGAGGCCAAAGAGGAATTCTACTCCAGCCTTGAACAATCCCTGTCCCGAGTTCCAACGGGTGACAAGCTGATTCTCCTTGGCGATTTTAATGCCAGAGTTGGAAAGGACACAAACCTCTGGAGAGGTTTGATTGGCAGGGAAGGAGTAGGAAAAACCAACTCCAACGGAATCCTTCTGACAAAATGCTTAGAACATCTGGTTCTTTAATGTCCTTTAGGGAAGGAGATCTGCCGTCCTTACCCGGTCTGGCCTATATGTGGCTCCAGACCCACAGCAATGTGGTTGACTCTTAACTGCCCTCTGCGGTTCAAGAAGGCAGCTCACCACCACCTTCTCGAGGGCAATCAGGGATGGGCAATAAATGCCGGCCTTGCTAGCGGCGCCCACATCCCATGAACAAATTTTTAAAAACACCAGTATGAATCTCTTCATTCTGATCGACAGATTTAGCATCAAACTTTGAACGCAGTTTTGTTTTTGTTGCTGTGGATCAGCACCAAGTATTGAGACTCATTTCAGTGAGGACCCTTGCAGCCAGACGGAGTAGATTTTTATCCCCTCATTATGGGATGGTCCTGCGACCCAGATCCCAGCACCAAAAATGTAATGCATCAAATGACCTGAAGCCACCCAGTCTCCTGTACTCCAATATTTGGAAGACATTTGGTTATTTAGAACATAATGCACAAAAGGTACTGTCCTTCCGCGAGTGCTAATTATTGAAGGGGGGGGGGGAAGATGGAATTGAAACAAGATAGTGACACACAAATCACATGATATGGTTGTCAGTATAAACATAATTTGTAGGAAAGCAAGTCTTGTGAAAATGCAGCAGGTCAAATCATAATTTTATTCTAAAATCAATCTCATCAAAATCACGCGAGGAAGTCTTTTTTGGAGGGGGACAGGGTTCTCTGTGCACTACAATACAGCATCCCTGTGTCCACACTCTATAAAGAGGTGAACATCACCGGCAAGAACTCAGTCCAGAAGTTTCTTTTGCAAATTATTCAACACTCAAGTGAGTGGGAGATTTGCTGATTTTGCAAGTTGCCTAAATTCAGTTCAAGTCCCCTAAATTTAACAGAAAGGAATAAAATCAGCTTTCAGTATGGCTTGGGATTTAGAAAGAAGACAATACTACAAAAAGCCACAACAGCATGGAGGTGGCAGAGAGAGATGTGGACCGTGAAAGCAAAGATTGGGGAAAGCCACAAGATGTACTGGCAAAAGAGGGAAATTACTTTGCTGCTTAGCTGATATAATGGATAGTAACAGATGAGTGGAATTTTCCAGCACAGGGTGTGACCTTGTAAAGAGCATCGCGACCAGAGGAGGAGGAGGAAGAAGTCACAGTTTATGCTGACCTGCAGTAACCTCAAGCACAACTGATTAATCTACAGTAGCAAACCTTTGTTCAGCTTGCGAGGAGTTTCTGATTTGCCTATGTGGGAGGGCCCAGATCTTACAAAAACATCTTGGAATCCAGGAGACAGAACATTTATTCTGCTGCAGGTCACTGAAGCCAAACTACCTGGAAATTTTAGTTTGTTAGCACAAAACTTCCATTCACTGGTCTTTAGATTTTGCTGTTACGGTTAGTGTCAGGTGTCAGCTTGGCTCAGTTAGTCCCACTCCAGGTTCTGAACACACAATCTAAGATGACATTTCGGTGCAGAACGGAGTATGCTGCATTGTTAGAAGTGCCGTCCTTTGGATGAGATGTTAAAACAAGGCCACGTTTGCCTATTCATATGGATATTAAAGATTCATTGCAATGTTCAAAGAAGAGTAAGGAGTTCTCCAGGTTTTTTGGTCAACATTCTTCCCTCAATCAACATCACCATAAACAGACGAAATGGGTATTCACCTCAGGTTTATGGGACCTTGCTGTGTGCAAATGGCTACTCAACAATTTCGAAGTAAATTATTCTATGTGAGGTGCTTTGGGATGCCCTGAGAAACACTATGAGGTGCGATATAAATGTAAGCTGTTTCTCACTGCAGTTCAAAATTTTCAAATCTTGTAGTAACAATGAAAACAATTTTATGAATTTAACCGACCTGCCTGCATCCCATCAACAGCCCAGCTTAGAGCAAGGAGAACGCCCTCTCCATAGCGCTAGATATTGGGAAGTGATACAGGCAAAAGCTGGACATCTATCTGCTGTGGGGTTTTATTTAGGTGTCCTGAGTTCTTCGAAAATGAAACAGGAATCTGGCCATGATGTGCTTTAACAAAAAAAATCACGCATCAATGTTCCCCGTAGTTTTTTGGGGGGCCGCGTGGCCCCTTTAACGGACTGTATGGCCCATTCAAAAGTCCGCGTATGTGCGTCTTTTTCAATTTAAAAGCTGCTCACTGGCTGCGTGGGAATTCTGGAGCGCTGCGCAGCCACATGCCCACGCAGCTTAAAGGGAACATTGCACTGCACTGGTTTTGCAGTGAACGGCCATCACGTGTGGATATTTATACATTTAATTCCAGTGAGTACTAGCAAGCAAGGGCAGAGATTGCCACTGGTATCAGCATGACAAGGTGTGTTTTAAGGGTCCTTCTGGAGTTTTCCCTCTGGTAAGGGCTCAACTCAGCGGGACTGTCTCAGAGGGGGACCGGACAAAGGAAAGACGTTTCCCCATAAGGATGTTGAGAAAAGAGAATCAAAGCATGTCAGTCTACTCATGATCTACAGCCTGTTTACAGAACAGAATTAGAGCCCTGAGCAGGTTAAGTTTCTATTCTGTCAACATGTAATGAGGGAGGAAGGCGTGAAGGGAGAGAATTAGTTACAAAAAGAAATGAAATGGGTTTTTATGGCTTGCAACTGAAAAATGGTACAGCTCCTTCAAAACAAAACTGGAATAAAATACAACCAATGGAATTCCACCTCAGGGAAAAAAAGGGGGGGGGTGGGGAAATCTTATTAATTTAAACACTGACAAGATCTTGTATACTTTTCACTGGCCTACATGAGTAGTTAAAAAAAAATTGTTACAATAACAAAAATATCAGCATTACTATTTACCAAATATGCTAATCATATTGCAGCTTTTAATCTGCAGAAAGAAATTTTAACTAATTTCTGACTCCAAAATTACTGATTCAGAGAGGGATTTGAGAAATTGTACTAATTTATCATTGTCTGCAGTGGTGGTAACATATATAATTTTATATATATATAAAAATAATGCCCTTAGATCATTTCACATTCTGAAACGTTCTGGGTTTAAACATAAAATTAGCTTGTCTAAGCCATGTTTGCAATCACTGAGTGTACACAAGTTGTGTGCAGCATCTTCTAACCCTGGGAAAAATCCAGTCATCTCTCTGGACATCAAAAGGAGCCAAGAGTTCCAGGTTCTCTTTCCCTCTTTCCTCCCTCCCCCCTCCCGCCTCTTCCATTCTAGAAAATTTTGAAACTTCCCATTATTACATCCCCTCTATTTGTATGTCCAAGTCAGCAGTATCTCCCAGAGGCTACATCCTGGTATGCCATCACTCAGTGTAAAAGTTAGTTGGTCACCATGAGAAATCCAACACTATACAGAGAATTATTTTTTTTTTAAAATGTATGTCCTGATCTACAAACACTGAATGATATAGTTTTACCGCTTGGCAGTTGTCAGATTTCAGAGGATTCAATTCTTTCTATCCATGGTAGGTTCTGTTTGACATCAGTGTCCGTTAGTTCCACTTTGGCTGCAATTTCCTGAACTTCTTGCTCAAGGGCCTGGTTTCTTTGGTACATCTCCAAGTAGCTGGACTGCAGTCGTTTCTGATACTGAATAACTTTTTCCTTTTCATCCTGCCAGGTACTCCTCTCAATTTCAAAACTGGCGGCCTGGGCTTCACACTGCCTTCGTTCCAACAACAGTTCTGCTTTGAGCCTCTCAACCTGGAGGACAAGACTTTGGGCACTGTCCTCTTGAAGGCCTCTGGACTTCAGATCATCAGTCTCCCCGCTCAAGAAACCCTTCATTTCTTCAGGAGCTCCATCTCTCCTCAGAGAGGCTTCTTGGAGCAAGATGGCTTCCTCCTGTTGCTGCAGGGCATTTGTGCTCTTAGCCAGTTGGATGGATTGTGCCTGCAGAGAGTTCTTTAATAGCAACACCTGTTCCTCTTTGGTACAAAGCTCCACTCGGACCTCCCTGAGCAGGGTTTTGAGGCTGAACAGTTCACTCAATTTCTCTGCCACCTCTGCTTGAGAGTCTCGCAGCTGCTGTTTCAACATGGCGATCTCACCAGCCTTTTGACAGACCTGCAATGAGACAAATGTCAAGTAAACTGGTTATTCTGGCCACCTGTAACAGAGAACTACTCATCTTAAACTAGGAGTAGCAAGAGTAGGACTTGTACAAAGTGTATGTTTTCCCTTCTTTAAACCAAGCACGAGAGAGATCTGGAATTCATCCCAAATTATGGTGGGTACAACTGACTAACCAGAAACCCCAGGACTGTTGTCAGGCAGCCCAGTCTGCACATTTCAGGGAGAGTACATTGGTTTTCTTCCTGCCCCAAGTTGGATCCTTTACCCATAACATTTTAGTAAACACCACACTTACTCAACCATGAGAAAAATCTGGTCATTACCGGTGGTGGAAAAAAAACAAGCTAATATGGCAAAACAGACATTGAAATTGTACACAAATCCAGAGGAACTGACCATCTATTTTCCTGATAATTTATGAAATTGGGCTGCCAGAATGTTTCATGAAATAAGAGGTAGAAGAATTAATTAGAGCAAACTCCTCCAACAGCTTGTACTCACTGGTGTGGCACTGAGCCTTACAGAGCAGAAAGTTCCCAAGTTTGATCCCAGCAGTAGGGGCACTACAAAATTGATGTCAGCACCCTTGGGCTAGAGGAAGAAACAACAAATCAGCCAGGGGTCAAACTCCTGATTGAAATGCAGTGAGGCTTCTGAAAAGTGTGACATGCACAGTCCAGGCTCAGATGTGTTGGATGATCACTTGGGTGAAGTAGACGAGGGCTTCAGAGCACATAACCTGCATGAGTTACTGCTTTCAGGACAGCAGGGTAGAAAGGAAGAGGAAATTGAGGAGGAAAAAAATACCAAGCATGGTGATCAATGTCTCCTACCCCCGCTGAACAGTGATGTGTAACCCCAACCACCTGGTGTGGTACTTTCCAGTTTGAGAAAGAAACTTAAAACAAATAAAAAGTGAATCATAGAATAGTACAGCAGAGAAGGAGGCCAGTCAGCCTATCGAGTCTGCACCGGCTCTTTCAAAGAGCAATCCAGTTAGTCCCCCTCACTCCCCGGCTCTTTCCCCATATCCCGGTAGATAGTGAATAGGCTTCTAATTAAAAGTGAAGCTCTTTAAAGGATTTCAGTTAACTCGAGCAATATGTAGACATAGTTTCCTCTGCTCGCTAATGGAAAAGTAGATTGGATTATAAAAGTGTCTCCCACTTTATACAGAAACCAAAATCAATAAAGAGGAAGATATTGCTCACTATTTTGGGTTTCCCCACTGTTTACTTTAAAAAAAAACAAATGCTAACTAGCAAATGGCAAGATAATATCTGTAACTAATCTTACCTCCCATTTGGTCTCCTCTAGCCTCGGGGTTAAGTCATCTTGTTCCTGCCTGTAAGATGTACATCGGCCTTTCAGCTGCTCACATTCCTGCAGTAACTTATCAAAATCCTCCTGCAGCCGCCTCTTCTCCTGCTGGACCTTGAAGACCTGCAGCTGCAGAGTCCTCTGGGAGCGCTGGGCTTGTTGGGTCACCTGCCGCAGCTTGGTGGCGTAGATACGCTTGAGCTCTTCCATCTCCTTCTCCCACAGCCTTTGTTTATCCTCAAACACCTGAGCAATGGCATCCTCACTTTCATCCAAGTTCCTCCTCACATGTTTCAGCTCCACTTCCTTCTCGTGAAGCCGGTCCTCCAGTTCTCTAACGACATCCTCCGTGGAGTGTGAAAGCTCACAAGAGGGGGACATGTTGCCCTGGGGGTTCAATCGGTTGAGGACTGCCATACTCTTACAGGAAAAACGCCCAGTGTCAGAGTTTGCCACCTCCTTGGATCCCCCATTAATGTAATTTGACCCAATGTGGTTGATTTGGCCCATGGATGCACTTATCTGCCCTACGTGATGCTTCAGGCCTGTTCCACATGGAGGGAGACTAGTCATAGAGTTCCGCCCCGAGTCAGACATGTCTTCCTCTTGACTGACAGTCCTGAAGTAATCCTGCTTTTCATCTCCATTCCTCAATGGTGAATGGTCCATCTTGCTGAAGACATTGAGGCTGGCTGTGCTGTCAGACAGCTCCTTGGTCTGTTGTGGATACAGATTCTGCATTGAACTGAAGTTCTTTGGTACCACAGGCTTAAACGCAGAGGGTCGGAACCGAGTCTGTGAAAGGAAGACAAGGTGGGGGTGGGTGGGGTCAAGAGCAATTAATGTACATTGAAAGATACATTTTACTACTTTGTAATTCATTGGATCTGTGTAAAATGGGCTAGGGAAACAAAATATTCTGTTCTTGTGCTCATCATCGTCAGCCATAAGGAATTATTTATTTCTGACTTTTTGCAGTGCCAACATCAAAAACTGTCAGGTGTATGGTAAAACTCCCTGTACACTGCCTTGGAAAATCAACCTCATGGTGACATTCCCAATCCAGGTCATTGTGGCCAATGTCTATCAATTTAGTGCCCAATTATGGGCATAATCTCCAAGTAGAGAGATCAAGTCAGATTCATTTAACTTAGGACTCATACAACATGTGAGTGAGACTTCCATCACCTCTGTCTGGACTGGGGTCGAATGCAGGACTGAATGGTTAATGTGCTCCTCCCACTGTGCCATCAAACCCATCTTCTGCACCTTTACTTGTCTTACCAAAGAAGAATTTTAAAATAGATACATTCATAAAAAAATACAATAATTACCTGAAGGAAATTTATCTGAATGTTGAACATGGAAAGAGAAATATTAATACAAAATGAGAAAAGGAAATGACTAAATAAAGCTGAAGCATTGACTGCTCCCAATCCTACCTCCACACCATGTTTTGAGGTCTGCACACATTTTTGTTTGTAGGAAAATTCCAGTAAGACACTAATCGACAAGCACTTCAATTAAATGTCATGCAATTATAGTAACCAGCTTTACGCACAAGGTTCTTCTCACCATCAAGCCATCCATCTTCAGAAAAATGCTGCCAACTGCACGAATATGACACTTCCAATTCTCACATCTGCCATCCTCATGGCCCAATTGAGATTGCCAGACTAATGCTGCACTTTACCGTACAGCATTACTACCAACAGCAGCACCTTGAGGTAACGAGAGTGGTGACATTTCCCTGCACCTCAAGAAGCCGTAGAGTTGGCATAGTAATGTAAATGGCCCAGTTTCTTCTGGCTGTGAATGCTCAGGTAGTTTCACTTAATTTTTCATAGCAGTGGAGTGGCTTACATGGGCATTCCCCAGTCATTGTGACTTTTGAACTGTGCATGTAACTGGTGTTAGTTTCATGGACTAGTAGCCAAGGGAATTACAAGACCACCTCATGCAGAATCAGTTCTGTTAATATAAATGCAACATTACAGCATATCCTCAGGTTTCATTTAAATAATGGTGACAACTTTCTGGCCAGGAGATGATAAATGGTGCTGTCTTAATAGTGTATTGTGTTTGTGACCCTGTAAACTGTCTGTCTTTCTGCAATACGGTCCTATTTAGCTACTGTTATTTGCATTCTTATTACACGTAATTACTTTTGTCTCCGTGTAAATGAGATCCTCCATCTCAGCCGACCCCCACTGGAGATAGAGGGGGAAAAATTCAGTTGCTTTGTGCCTCCCATTAGCACCCCGAGGAGGCACTAATGGGGGGCGCAAAGCAACTAGCGTCCGGGCGGGGCGTCACTAATGCCTCCTGCGAAATTCAGTAGGAGGTTAGCGGCGGCGGTAGCGCCCTGCAGCGCTGTGCCTCTGGCGAGGTCATCGCCGTGCGCAGCGCCCCGCTTGCCAACTTGGCTCGCGCTCCCTGACCTACCACCGGGCGCTATGTCTGACAGGGTCAGGGGGGCATTTTTGCAGCCGGGGCGGCGATAATTAAAGGGCAGGTGCGGGCAGCCAGTTTTTTTGGGCCGCCTGCCAGCACCTGCCCCCTCTGGCCTTCTGCTGTGGGGTGCTGGCTGCGATCCGTCAGCCCGGCACTCCTCGAGTGCGGGCTCTTTTGCCAGCACTTTGCTCCCTGGTGGGCCAGCAGGGCCCTGGTGCGCGCTGCGCTAAGCCCTTCCCCTTTAATCAGGGGAGGGAGGCCTGCAGTACCACGGCCCTATGTGCTGGCGCGCATGGCGATGCTGCACGTAGCGCTGCGATATTCCATGGAAGCGCTACCATTCAATTTCGGGCGCGGGGGCTCTAACTTTTTCAGGGCGCTAAAAGTAGCGAAGTTATCACCCCAAAGGGGGCGCGAGCCAATTTCCCCCCCAGAGGGTTTAAGATAGTAATTTTTACATAAGAGAAAAGCAAGTGAAAGTTAATTACACTTTCAAGTTCTTACTAAACACTACTGTGTCTGATTTTTAAGTTACGTTCCTTATTTCTGCATTAGTCTAACATTTTGTGGTCCTGATAAAATTTGGAAATCTCACTCCTTCAGGTGCTAGAATGCACATGCGCATTGCACAGTTCGGGCAGAGTTTGTAAAACATTGACATAATCACAGCATCCCATCAAATTCCAAAACCAAATCTCCTCGTACCTGGTCCCACAACACATGCACCAGTATTTTCAGTTATTCTTGATGGATTGAACCAGCTCAAAGTAAACAGATATTTTCCAGTGCGCCACAAGTTAAAGGCATTTGACCATAAAGTGCCCCTGTTGGCAGCAGTGCGGTGAACGAATCAGAGTTGGATTGATCAGGCAATCATTTTTAGGCCATAAAATGTGGGAACTGGAACTATCACACTAGTGCCGTAGCAGGCACCCTTCAGCTTGGATGGCATGATGTACCATGAAGAATCTGCTTTGAGTATTTTAGGATGGGACTTTCTGCCCCCCTCCCCAAACAATTCTGTGGAATAAAGGAGTTCAAGGCCATATCTCTCTAACTGGAGCTGCATTTACAAGGCCTGTGTTCGTGGCACTGGCTCCCGATACATGGGTCTTGTATGGCCAGGAACCGTGGTTGTCACGCAATATAAAAGCAGCTCAAGAGAAAAAAAAATCTCTACTGTCCGTCCCTACGTGGGACAGAAAGACTATGGTCACAATATCTACTGGGAAGGAACCAAAAATCCCGGGAACGCAGAGGTCCTGCCGAATTTAACAGCAGGTTCCCACCCGGCAGCTGGCCAGATTGACAGGCTGGTTGGCGGGAAAGCTAGTGGTGGAAGGTCACAGCCGGGACCATTGGGGACTGTCCAGCAATCAGGAGGGAGGGTGGAAATTGGGAGAGATCGCAGGTTTGGAGAGGGTGGGGTGGGGGGGGGGGGGGGTGTCGGCAGATCATGGCAATAGATTTGCTTGAGGGGCCCGGGGTGGGGGGAGCACTCCTACTCCTTCTGGCCACAAGCAGTGTTATAAAAAAAAACACATTTACTTGCTTAATCCGGTTACTCCTGCCTCCCTTTAGCTGCCAGGTTTCCCGAACCCTGGGAAACCTATGCAGGAGGCGTTAATTTCAAATTGCTGCCAAAATATCAGGAACGGAGCCTTATTCAAATATTATAAATTATGGACCCGCCTCTCCAGAGCAGGTTATTCTGATGGCCCAAACCCGCCGCGGTTAAAACAGAAACGGCGCGTGCGCCGGGTTTAGCGAATTTGACGTTTTAACCCTCCCAACACTCTCATGGGGGAGTGGGGGGGGGGGGCGGTTAAGTTTTCCCCCCTATAACTCCACCTACTGAATCTTTACAGCCATTACTTGTAACCTGCAATTATTTCATTGCTCCCTGCTGAAAGATAGGCCAGTGCACCAGGATGTACCTGCAGGAAAAATAAATCTACTGAGCAACTTGAATGAAATGGCTTGTGCTACAAGAGGGAATGAAGGAAGCAAGCGAGGGCAGGAGGAAGATTTGATTACTCCCCCTATGATGACTTCAACCTCAAGTCAAAGAGGGCAACTTAGGGTATCTTTTGGGATGGAGGGGGGCAGAAGGAGGAATACAATCAGCCAGAATTCTTGCTCTTCATCACTGTGCAGTAGCCCCTGCTGGAAAGTGCACGTGTGGATATTGGCTGAGCATAGAATTAGTTTGGTTGAATAGTCCACTGGCACACACCGTCTTGGCTTAAAGGTGAAAAATAGTCACTTGGACAAGATATCAGCGGGCTGCTTGAGGCCAAGGAACATCCCTCAGCAAGAGTCAAGTGATGCAAGGAGAGAAGAGAAGAAAACTGGCGAGGGGGAAGAAAATAATCCTGACAAATCTTTGCGGGGGTGGGGGGTAAATCACACGTGGCTCTCTTACAGAAAAAGCCACACCATCCAATCACAATATTCAGGAGAGATTGGGCGGGTGAGGCAGTAGCAGGCTCATTCAAATTAAAGAGAAAAAGGGGTGGCGAACAAATATATACATCTAGTATACTCATCTCAATAAGGGATGCAATAGCAAGAGGGTTGGTGACAACCTTAAAATACCAATCCCCCAAACATAGACTCTTCCACACTTCTTCACAGCAGTCTTCTGCCCATTTTCCCCCCCAGTTCCCATAAAATATGGGATGCACAGTGATAAACACTTGGCCATCTTTAGCCCTATTGAGAGAGTCTTCTAAATGATCCGACATAACATCCTAAACAATCCATTTGAATATTTAGGTTCTTTTAATGAAACTACTGATCCTCACATTCAAGCTAAGTACCCTCAAAAGCATACAAAAAAGGGGAGAAAAAGACCTGCTGGTTCACCGACACGGTCACATTCCAGCACGGTGTTAACTTCTGCACCTCATCACCCTTACCCATACTCTGATCCCTGATGACAATGAAACAAAATCTAGGAGACCATGATGACTGGGTGACACATCTCCCAATGACCCACCTACCTTCTATCTGCAGCTATGTTAATCACTCTCAGGAACATGCCCAGCTCCCTTTTCAATGCTTGCAGCAAATCCAAAATTACTGCTCATACTTACTTCAGGAGGTAAATGACTATGAAAAGTACCTTCAAGCATCTTAGCTATTTTCGTGCTTTTGTATGCTATACTTGTGTCCCATGTCCTCTTTTAAAAGGCCTCAATCATATCCCTTCAAAGTCTACATTTTCTAAAAAGCAGCCGCTCTCAGCCAGTCCTGGTAACTAAGGGTCCTTAAGCTAGGTATCAATTGGTGCCACTTTTCTGAATCTTTTCTATATTCCCCCATCACGAGGGGATCTAAAATGAACACACGTAGCCTGTTAAGCTCTTGGCCTAGCAGCAAAGAAAAGCAACGAGCAAGAACAATCTCTTCAAAATATCATTCAGGAAAACTGGCAAGGAAAACAAAGGAAAACAAACAAATGGCAAAATACCGCGGATGCTGGAAATCTGAAATATAAACAGAAAATGCTGGAAATACTCAACAGGCCAGACAACATCTGTGGAGAGAGAATTAGAGTTAGTGTTTCAGTTCTGTCGCAAGGTCACAGACCTGAAACATTAACTCTATTTCTCTCTCCACAGATACGGCCTGGCTTGCTGAGGGGAAAAAAAAAATGAGCTCTGCCTGAAGGCCTTGCCTGCTGCCTCATTGTTATAAAGTTATATTATTAAGTTATATTATTCTCACACGTGGACCCAAACCAGCATATGTGGCCCAACGTTCCCGCTAAGCTACACGGCTGCGCAGATGCCTGGAGGTCCCGTGCAGGCCGCTTACCAGATTTTGAATGGGAGATTTTGCACATGCGTGAAATTTTGAATGGGCCACGCAGCCCGTTAAAACGGACCGCACATCCCAAAAGAAATTAGGGGGAACATTGATGTGGTGTAAAAAAAAAAATTGTACAACTGAAATTGAGTCAGAAGGGCTGCATTTTCCAATTTTCCTACAACACTCTGGAATGGGATACACTATAGGCCCCAAGGTCAAAGCAGCAGGGACTGGTTAGATCAGACAACCAGATTCTGAATTGTGATGCAACTTGCAATTAAGAAGTTGACGACATATACATACAAAACATTTGGGAGCAGTGGGAGAGGGTAGAAGAGAGAAGTGTGGATTTAGATTCCTCGGCAATTCTTTGGTAGGCACCATATTTAAAAACAGAAATCGGAAGAAACAGAATATAGCAAGAGAGAAAAGTTAAAAATTCAGAAAGAAAGGAAAATCAAACATGTTGGAAAAGTAAAAGAAAGAGTTGATAAAACTGTAACAGCGATAATAGAGACCAGGTTTTCTACTACATCCAACTGATCATGGTCAAAGGTCAAGAGATTCAGTCCTAGGTTTAAAGTACCTTTTCAAATTTCCCTCCAACAGGAAGTGAATTCTTTGTCAAGTCAATCTCCTTCCCATCTTTATAACACGTTTTCCCATAAATATCATTTTGTCCATCTTTTCGGCATCGTTCCATAGAAGAACTCCCAGATGCAATCCTTTTCTCTGCCTTTGATCCCTTTTTAGTGCTGTTCAGGTAGTTCAATAGCTCTCTTTGGGTCAATCCCTTTTTAAACAGCCCATCTGGCTGCCTGATGTTGTAAGCATTCCCATTTCGGTTACTCTTCAGACCGTCACCTGGAAGATCTTGCTTTTCAGCCATCAGACTACCGACGCTTCCCATGTTGCACTTGCTGTTGACTGGGGAACAAGGGTACAGGTCGTTGCGGTGGCTGCTGTGATCACTGGTTGCAGACAAGGCTTGGACTGCCGCCATGGACCCTCAGGACTCCAAGGAAAAGGCTCGATGGCAACACTAGAAGGAAAAAAAAAGCAATTTAGAGCTCCATTCACTATGGAGGCAATGCAGACTAGGCTGTACTCCTGCCTCCACCATCAGAGTACAGTGCATGTCATCTATATTACACAGTAAGCAAAGGATGTGCTCTTACCTCTGACAGAGGAAACAAAATGTGCAAACACTCCTACTACACACAGTAAATGCAGTGAACATCCTTCATGAGTGTAAATACTTTGTACACGACTGCCATTGCCAAAACTACCCTTCTAATGACAAATAATTTAAATATTCATTCCCTGGGTGTGCACACGGCTGGCAATTTATTGCCCATCCCTAGCTGCCCTCGAGAAGAGGGGTGAGCCACCAAATTTAAACCCACAATACTCCAGTTGTTGAACTATTCCAGTCTCTAGTTCAATTTAACCTTCAAAATGTACCGAATCAGATATGAATGGCTCATATCCCAGTACTCCTTCTGTGCTAGCCGCGCCGGGGGGCGGGGGGGAGAGTTTGCAGCATTTTTAGTGAGGGTCTGCTCAATCCCTTATTCTATTAGAAAAACTGCTAAGCAAAGTTTTTTTTTTTAATCCAGTTCTTCAGACCTGCTGTCAGTAATTCCTCCTATGGCCTGGTGAGTAAAGGCACCATCTGTATTTAGTACAAAAACATACGATGGACTCAGCCACCTAGTGTGTGTGTGGGGGGGGTGGGGAAAAGAGAGAGAGAGAGGAAAAAAGGAGAGAGAAAAAAGAGAAAGAAAAAGGAGAGAGAAAAAGGAGCGAGAGAAAAAGGAGAGAGAGAGAAAACAGTCAGCTAGGGCTCTTGCTTTCAGCATCATAGTGTCTCCTGCTGGAAAAAACACTTGTATAGACATTGGGTGAGGACAGGAGGGGGCCTGGCTGTGATGCCCTCTGTAGTCAAATAGTCTGACGACATGCAAGATGGGCACTTGAGTAAGGTACCATCTGGCGAGCAACAACCAGAAAAGGAGTCAGCGCCACCCCGACATGATGGGGGCAAAAGGGGAATAAACTGGCAGAAAAACAGGGCTGTCTAAGCTTTTTAGGAAACATTTTTAAATGCTCATTTAAATGTTTCACTGAAAAGCTGGAAGCAAGTCTAGCTCCTTGCAATACAACACTGCTGCTTTCTGCTCGTAACTTACTGTTTATGAAACACTTGCATTGTGACCCCAGCATTAGAAAGCACACAAATGATAAAACCCAAGATTCAACTCCACACCAGGTGCTGAAGGGGTTTAAGAATACATGAAACCAAGTCCTGCTGCTCGACTAAGCATTGCATCAGATTTAAGCGACTGCAAGACAAGATAGTCGTGGTCTTACTGTAACCTGCTATGTGCCAGCAGATACAACAGTGTTAAGTGATAGCTTGTTCTGCTGTACTCAAAAGAAGTGATAGAACTAACATTTACCTTACCTCACTTCTACTGTGAAATAGGACTTTTTTGTCATAAGTTTTTTGGACCAAAGTCTGTTTTTGTTGTGATCGGTGTTGTGGAGTGAGCCATTTTTGTAGATTCCAAGTGCTCCCAATTTGGGGATTATAGGAGATAGATGCTGAGCAAACTCCTACTTTGTTCAAACAATGGCCTTTAACAGATTTAGTGGAGGACTGGAATGTGCAGTTAGTAACAGATTCCATTTTTCCCCAATCTTTCCTATGGTGCACAATTCCTCTGATCAGCAAATGCCACTGGAGGGCTGACTGAGGGGGCAGGGCCACACACAGTTGGATGTTTCTCTTCAACTAGATGTAATGTGTACATAAATCCAATATTGTCCTAATCCTTGATCACCTGAATACACTTTTATGGGGGGGGAAACAAAATTACCAATTAGCATGTCAGACCATGATATGGTCTTCATCCCAGCAATAGCAAATTAAAAAGTTCAGGTGTATCACAGAGCAAAGTGGAAAAATCTCAAGTAGTAAATTGCTACTTTGGATCAGTTAAAGTGATCCAAACGTCACTGGGGCTTATACCAAGCAATTACATTAGAGTGCTCCAAAACTACACATGGCATCGGCTCAGAACCTTTGTTTAATAACATACATTAGAAGCGCTTTGAGAAAGATCAGGCAACCAAAAGGACAAAATATCAACACGAAAAAAAGTGCTTTTCATCAGCTAGTCAGAAAGGCAATTCAGAAATCATCCCCAAATCCCACAATTCCAAGGACTTGTAGGAGAGAGTCAAATCTGTCTCCATCAGGCTTAGGACCACTCTTCCTCCTTTTCAGAATGGAGTCACATGCCACCAACACAAATTTAAGTCCAGGGTCCAAACATTCCACTGATGTACAGCAACCCAACTAACCTTCGACTTTTTTCTCTGGAAAAGAGAAGTCTGTGAGGTGACATGATAGAAGTCTTTCAAATTATGAAGGGGTTCGATAGGGTAGATGTTTCCACTTGGAGGAATCCAGAGCTTAAGGGGCTATAAATACAAGATAATTACCAATAAATTCAATAAGGAATTCAAGAGAAACTTATTTACCCAGAGAGTGGTTAGAATGTGGAACTCGCTACCATATGGCATGATTGAGGTGAATAGCATAGATGTATTTAAGGGGAAGCTAGATAAGTACATGAGGGAGAAAGGAACAGAAGGATATGTTGATAGGGTTAGATGAAGTAAGGTGGGAGGAGGCTCATATGGAGCTTAAACACCAGCTTAGACCTGTTGGGCCAAGTGGCCGGTTTCTGTGCTGTAAATTCTATGTAACCAGACAGAAGACAGTTAAAGATTTCCTTCATAAATCTGATCCTAGAAACCCCTTGGCATAGGTGCTCAGATTACACAGAAATACAGCGAAGTCATACCAAAGAAACAGGCCATTTGGCACAACCTAGTCCGCTCTGGTGTTAAACCATCCACATGAGCAAATAGTTCGAACGGCATTTACCCACCCTGTCTTCATATCCCTTCGTCCAACTATTCAATCTAATCTTGAATGTTGGCATAGTTTGTGCTAAACCACTAATCCTGAGAGCAAATTCGACAGTCTCAACTTTCTCAGCTACTGGAAACAGTCTGCTTCTATCTATCCTGCTCCATCTTTTCATAATTTTAAATAATTCTACAATATCCCCCCATAATCTGTATTCTAACAAGAAAAATACTAAATTTTTAGTCTGAAAGACTAAGGGGGAAAAATTGGCTCGTGCCCCCTTTGGGGTGCTAACTTTGCCTACTTTTAGCGCCCCGAAAAGGTTGGCGCCCCTGCGCCCGAAATTGAATGGTAGCGCCCCAAGCAGGAGGTGGGTCGCTACTGGAAGCGCTCCCCCTCCCTCTTGGGGCGCTCCTATTGTATATCACAGCGCTACGTGCAGCAGCGCCACACGTGCCAGCACGTAGCGCCGCGGTACTGCCGGCCTCCCTCCCCTGATTAAAGGGGAGGGGCCTAGTGCAGCGGGGCCCTGCTGGACCACCGGGGAGCGGGGTGCCGGCAAAAGAGACCGGCACGCAAGAGGAGTGCCAGGCTGACCGATCGCAGGCGGCACCCCGCTGAAGGAGAGGAGAGGGGGCAGGTGCTGGCAGGCGGCCCAAAAATAAAATGGCCACCTGGCCCCTGCCCGTTAATTTACGGCCCGGCCGCAAAAACGCGCCCTGACCTTGTCGGACATAGCGTCCGGTGGTAGGTCAGGGGGCGCGAGCTAAGTTTCCGGCTGGGGCGCGAGCGGGGAGCTGCGCTCGGCGATGACATCATCACCGGAGGCGCAGCACCGTGGGGCGCTACCAGCTACTGCCGCCGCTAACCTCCCTTGGGGCTCTAATGGGAGGTGCAAAGCAACCGAATTTCCCCGCCCCACCCCAAGTCTTTTGTGTTTGTATTTCCTCATACCAGGCTGCAACCTAGTGAATCT
Source organism: Squalus acanthias (assembly GCA_030390025.1). NCBI lineage: Eukaryota > Metazoa > Chordata > Chondrichthyes > Squaliformes > Squalidae > Squalus > Squalus acanthias. The sequence goes on from CM059427.1 coordinate 157,313,433, forward strand.
GTGTTGTATCCTCTCTAAACCTCAATATCCTTCCTATAGCCCAAAACTGAACACAGTATTCCAACGGAGGTCTTAAGGTCTTATATAGGCTCATCGTTACCTCTTGGCTTTTATATTCTATATCTTGTGATTAAAAATGCGCCAATGGAATTAGTTTTTAATAACCTCATCAACCCGAGGACCAGTCCCAGTAAACCTGCATATCCAAATCCCTCTGCTCGTCAAAGCACTGAGCCTTCTTCCATTGTGTATCATTTCCCTATGCTAGTTGGCGACATTTCCCACAGACGCGTTTGTCGAGTCCACACCTGGTGCATGACACTCCAACATCTGGCAGCAATGACATCACTCCCCCTTCCTGTGCTGACATTTTTAGGTTTAGCTTCTACTTAAAAAAACTTATATTACTTATGTAGATCAGCTAGTCCACTTTGCACCTCCATTCCCCCTCTGCACTCAATTTCACCAAATTTGCGTTTAGAAGTCTTCATTCTCAGTGTTACCACCTCACTCGGATGTGATCTCGGCTCTCAAAGCCAAGAGAAATTATCGGCTCCCTATTCCTTAAATCAGTGTTTGTCTGATTGCAAAAAATGTAAATGTTCTCATCACAATAGGGATTAATAAATTACATCCAAAATCATTATAAACCAGGATCCCTGTTGCCAATCGTCAAAGCTCAGGTGAATGAGAAGCTGTTGTAATAATACAGTCCCAAAACCCATTACTCAGTTAACAATTTGCTTCAGAACAAATTAGTCAAATTGTGACACTCAATCTCATGATCCAGAAATAGATTCTCTCAATGCCAGGCATAACATTAGAGCAGTTAGCACTTGACATTTCTGGAGTACTTGGTAGGACATAGAACCTGGCAGAAATTTTTAACGACCACTATCCTAGCTGAGATCAGTTAATAGCAGAGACCAGGGATGAAACCGGTGATCTTCCTGATCGATATGGCTGAGTAATACACCATGCAGCACATTGATCCACCAAGCCATCACAGAAGAATAAAGCTGACCTTTTGTAGCATATCTGAACTGGATGCAGGACTTTAGTTCTACAGTGAAAGATGCAAACATCTGTGATGAAAGCATATTCATCTCAGCACAACACTAACACAGGCATCCTTCAAGGAAGTATTTGAACCCATTCTATTCCTCAATGACTGGTCAAACATGGTTGAAACAAATTCATTCTCTTTACTGATCACATTACCCTCTCCTCTTTTGAAGGAGGGTGACTGAATCACTGAAGGTAGGTATAGCTAGAATTGGACACAGCGTGGACAACGAGCGCATTACTCAGCACGGAGGGTCCAAGTCATTAATTCTGTTCAAAATGATACGACCGTTACGCTGCCCAACCAACTCTCTTCTACCAAGCTCTCCTTACTCAATATTTAGTTTCTGGACTTAATCGTTACATCCAAACCGGGGACAAAAACTCAAAAGGACCGTGGAAACACTGGAGAATGCAAATCGTCAAGAAAGCTTAACCATACTGGTCACTATCAGCAATTTCATGGTTTCATGTGTGTCTCTCCAATCACAGAATATTGTCACCTGTTTTGACAGTATAGTCCAAACCAGTAGAATAGACAAGGATGGGCTACTACAGTCAGAATGCTCTCTCCAGCATAAGATATGATGGCGCTATCATTCCTCATACCCATTGCCCATATTAAAGCAGGCCAAGGCTTTATACCAGAAGCAGAAGAACTGCATCACAACATTCTGCATCAGCACAGCTTCTCATCATTATCTTGGCTCTGGAACATTCTCCTAGACAGAAATGCCCGAAAATTCATCCCTTGCATCTAGAAATTCAAATACACAACCACATGCTAAAGAAGGTTTGCTAAGGTGGCAGAAAATCTTTTGACTGCCCATTGGAAAAAAAAATGTAATTGGGATATTCAATGTGCTCAGAGGAGCCACCAGGATGTGATGGGGAGATATTTGTGCTTGTACAGCTGTCTGGTTGCACACCAATCCATTAATACATAAAAATATGAAACTTGTGAATATTCCCCCCGCCCCCCGCCACATTTCCCACGTCAACAATCTTATGGCCTCTAAACAAAATTGCTAATTGATAAACTGTAGATAGTTTTGTACAGTGGACTTACACCAATAAGGAACTGTGTTAGAAATGTCCAACCTCATTTCATTCAGGATCATTACACTGAGCAAAACAAAAAAAAAGGAACACTTTCTTATCAGCCTGGGCTAAATTCAAACCCAAAGTACAGAGGGAAAATGATAGGCAACTAACCCATTCCACACACCAAGCTTCCTTTTAAAAAAGGACACTCGCAACATTTAATAATTAATGTTCACATCTTGCTGCAAATGTTTGTTGAAATCAGGAGTGCTATGACATTGGAAGACTAACCAAGAATTAGTGATTCTGACAGAGCGAGGGAGCGGAATTAACATACACACAGTTAAAATGACAAATCACTGAAGCAGCCTTTGGTTAATGATGTATCTCTACTGATACTAGGTCAGCCCCCCTCACTGTCAACACTCGGTAACTCATCCAAGCCAGTTTCTCCTATTAAGTTATCAGCATTTAATGTTTAATACATTAAAAGTGAAAGTTGAATAATTATCAATTAATTCTTTTTTTTTAAAAAGGGGCATTGATAAGGTCACCGGCCATTTGAGATAACTGGCAGGCTGTATAAGGAATCCTGCTAGATCTACCCAGATTATCAAAATTTACAATGGCCTTAGGGCCCAAGATGGCCCAAGGATGGTGCAAAGGGATAGCGTTTCCTGTTTATGTCCCTCTGGATGATGGGCATATTCATCAGTATTTCGAAGTTGAATTAAATGCAGACTCGAAAAATTTGTGCCATGGTGAGTCAAGGCATGCATAAAATGAAGGAGCGAAGTGAAGTAAGATTTTGTTAGATTCCTACCAGATACTAATGCCTGCAATCAGCCAAGGATAGCAGGAACGCAGTGTGATAGAAATCATTGGCAGTTTCTCCCCTCCAGCTTTCCCAAAGCCAGAGACATGTGTTGGTTTGTTTCCACAGGTAGTATGGTCCTTTGGCAGTACACCCAAATGAATGTGCATCATGTTTGAGGCGGAAACCATGAGTTTCTATTGGCTATTCAATCATGGTAGGCCACTGCAACCAACTTCAACCTTGTCTTGCTCAGCATACATCCACACATGCATTTCCAACTAAATGTCACAGGATAACCATTAGGAGTAAAGCCATGGGCAGTGTTTCCCTATCTGTGGTGCCCAACCTATGCACTCAGCACAGGCCAGGTAATCCAATCAGAAACTTGCCTGGTCTGTACATAATTCAGTTTCCAAAAACGGATAAATATGCCATCATCCAACAAGAAATAAACACAAGATACTATCTCTGAGATCTATACCATCTTGATGAAGTGCTCCTCTTCACTCCCTGTGGTATACAAGGGCCTTATTCAGAGCCACATCTTAGTCTTTTGGCAGAAGAGGCAATAGAAAAACCACACAGGGACAAAGAAGGATTTGAATATACAAAAGTACAATTGCCAAGTTGTACCAGACAGAACCGAAGGGCCTTCATTCAACATGAAAGTACATTCAAAGGATGAGGAAGACACACATGTGGCAGACAACTACTTTTCTCAGTTGTTCAACCTAGAACAAATTAAAAATCCTGAGATAGGGAATCCTACGGTACATGTATTGAGGCCAGCCTGGATCATAACAGATCAACAATAATGGTTAGAAAGACTGCATAAATTATTCCAAGTATCTCTTTTGCAAAGTGTTGAGAAATATTCTACATTTTTACCCACAAAGTGAATGGGCCTTACCTTACCATAATGGTTGCTGACCAGTGATAAAACAACAAGGGAAATACATTCTGGAACCCAAGCTACGCAAGGCAGGGATACTCCTGTAATTTTACCAAATGTCCCAAATTAGACCATGGAACTCTTCTGGAAAAATTAAAACATTTTATTTTTCTTTCTTTTGAACACTTGGTTACGAGTGCACTGGAAGAATGGGCTGGTGTAGGTGAATGATCCATTGATGTCAGATTGGGATTTCCAATAGTCAGATGCGGTCATTATATTCTGCTTACAGTGTGTTCTGAACAGCCATTTGGATCTCATTAAACTGTCCATAAATCCATAGAAATCAACAGGAGCACATACCTGGTTTATAGGAAACAGCATATGCATACACTTTGATGGAGACAGACTTTAGTTAAGAGTGGCAGATCTCCAGCAGCAGCCCTGGAGTCGAATTTCCCTCCCTACAAAGGGAGCCATTTGGCCAGTATAATGCCCCCGCTACAACTGCTTGCCATGGGGAAAATCTTGGGCACAAACCTCCCCACAAGATATGCTGTCTGATTCATGTATCAAATGTTAACATACCAATCATCCAACATTCACTCAAACTGCACACAATTCCTGAGCCCAGTAAAAGTGGTAAGTCAGTTTTAGTTAATGCCCAGCAGAGTGAATGCAATCAATCTTCATCCATGTTTCACCAGGAGACAGCAGCACTTTTCAGTCAGCTCACTTAAATCGCTGACCAAGCACTGAATTGGCCACAGTACAAACATTCGTAAATTGGCAGCTGATAAAAATTAATTTTGAACCAAGGAGAAAACATTGATTCACTAGTGAAAAAAAGATAAATGTGGGAACAAGGCAAGGTCACTCAGCCCATCAAGCTTGCTTTATCAAATAAAAATAAATCAATTCCCTTCATTGTCATGTTGCGGGGTGCGGGGGGGGGGGGTTGTGCGGGAGGGAGAGAAGGGACGTATTTCCAGCATTTGATGTTTTCAGGGCACAGTCTGATGGGTTACTCGCTTCTCCTGACCATACGATAATCAAAATTCACGTGTCGACAAGGCTACACTTTCAGAAGGAAAAACCATTATGTGACCTTGTTGCAATCAACCAGCCTGGGGGTGGGGATGGAGGTGGAGAAATTCTGCTCCCAAAAAAGGGGGAAAAAAGTATAAAGGCAAGAGGAGGCTGCCAATCAGAGGGTTATGCACTGCCTGACAACTGTACAAATGGAGTTGTAGAGCCGAATTAAAATAAGGGAGTGAAACTACTATGCCCCAAGACGCTTTACAGAGATACAAGGGGGGGGGGAGGGGCGGGGAAATGAACCCTGAACCAAAGCATGAGATTTTAGAAGGGTGACCAGAAGCTTGAAGGAGGATTTAAGAGGGGGAGACAGAAGTGCAGAGCTAGAAGAGTTTAGGAGAGGAATTCCAGAGCACGGGTCCGAGGTGGCTGATCGCTCTACCATTGGCGGTTGTGTTAAGAGAGGAGAGAGAAATACACGTCAGACACCAGAGTCAGAGGAACGGAGACATCAGGGGATTGGAGGGGGCGGGGTGTAGGGCGGGAGGAGGTTAGAGAGCGACAGAGGGGCAAGGTCATGGGGGGGATTTAGACACACAGATGAGAATTTTGAATGAGTCAATGGGGGATTGGCAGCCAATGTAGATCAGTGAAGACGGGGGCTGCTGGGCAAGCAGGATGTGGTGCAGGATAGAATACAGCCAGCAAGGGTTTTGGATGAGCTGAAGTTTAGAGGATGGGAGGCCGGCCAGGAGAGCATTGTCATACTTAAGTCTGGAGGTGACAAAGACCTAAATGAGACTTTCAGCAGCTGATGTGCTGAGATGGCAGCATGTGTCTGTGTTGCAGAGGAGAGAATAGGAGGGAGGGGGGGGGGGGTCAGAAGCTCAGCTTGAGGCTGAATAGGACACCAAAGCAGCAAACAGAATTTTAGTTTGTCAGTAAATAGCAGTGGGCAAGTTCACTGTTTGGCATGGTACTTAGTCACGAATTTGGGCCAGGTTAATTGATGGTGGGGAGGGAGGGAGATGAGGAGGACACATTGTGAACCCGAGTCAAGGTTGTGTGAAACCTTGGGCGATTTTCAGATCATATCTTCCAGACTGCAGCCGCATTACCATGAAGCTAAAGGACAATAGAGGGATGGCTGGTTGCCGTAGACAACTAGGTTTCTTCCTATTGGATGTAGCAGATAAAAAGTTAAGTTAGCAAACATCTGGGGTTGGAATGTCTGCCGAGTTGTCCCATCTCCCACTGCAACTTCAGTGGAAACCCTGCATAACAAAATGGTGAAAATTGCCATTACTCGTTACTCCAGGATTTTTGCCAACCTTGTGGCAGGAGGACAGTAGATTCCTGACAGAAATTCAAGGTGACCTCAGGAACTGAAAAAAAGCTTAATATTTCTCACAAGAGCAGCAATAGAAGCAATCTCTGGCTCCTCCGGTGGATAGGTGAGTCACGAGATACCGACCAGAAAGATCTGATGAAAAGTCATTGACCTGAAACGTTAACTCTTTCGCTCTTCACAGTTGCTGCCTGACCTACTGAGTGTTCCCAGCATTTTACATTTTTATTTCAGACCAGAAAGATGTCTGGTATATGCCATGTTAGCTGAATTAGTAAGAGTGTGACTGAGAAGGCACTGAAGTTGCTTCAGTGTCTTTTGTCAAACAGTCTTCCAACATTCTTTGTCAGACTCACGTAAATAACAGGTACTTGGGAAAGGGATTAGAGGGCATTGTTGCTGCTTGTGGAACCAGCATCTGACATTAGCTACTGTATTCAACAACAACTTGCATTTATATAAATGCCTTTTAATGTACAGAATGACTCAAAGTGCTTTGCAGTGGAAGAACAACAGAAACATCCAGTCAGAAGAGAAATTAGAAATGATGGCGGCTTGGGAGAAAATGAGGGCCTAAGAAGGAAATTTAAAAAAGGGAACACCCTTTTTCCACTCAATCCCATTCGCCAGTACATATGATAGACACATTATGAATGGGAAGCACAGCTCTCAGAGGCTCCTCTGCAATGCTGCTTATGGACAGAGCAAGTGTATATTATAAAGCACAAAGGCATTCATAAAAACACCAGCAGGGACCAGCATCTAATAAGATATCTTATTAGAACAACAAGTAAGTCAATTCTGTCCGATAGCCACCTGGAAGTTTCCCATCAGGCATCAAAGCAATGTTATCAACACCAATAGCAGCCAGACTCGAATACATGAAACCTCAAAATACACCATCATATAACCGATCTGGGGTGGGCAAAGAGAACACAGTATAAAACAAATTCACTTACCCATATTTTTTCTCAGCCCTCAAAATAGCTTTTCATTTACAAATAGAAGTTTCTGCTCCTTGAAGCAGAGAGGATTGTAAAACACTGAGCTCGAAGGTCAGTATCACCATTATAAGTAGCTACTTCCACATTTAATCCTGTAATCACCATGTCACCTCAGTATCCTCTCCATAGTTCCAAATTTAGCTCATCACAAGTAATACGAGGCTAAGTGACTTTGTTCATCTAGGAGCTCTTCAGTCAAGCTACTTTAGAAATGATGGGCATGGATGCAATGTGAATACAGACACTGGCACTTGAGACTAATGCCCCACAATGCAAACCAGCAGGCACCATGTTGGTAGACAGACTTGCAAAGAAAATTTCATATGGAGGCAATCAGCACCACTACCAAGTGCAGAACGAATCAAAAGCACGAGCAGAGATAGACTAACACTTCCATCTTTAATAAAGGATTTATTTGCAACAAGGTCATAGAACTGTAGCTATGATGCAGAAAAAAGGGAAAATTCTGTGTTATGAAAAAAAAGCAAATTTTTCACCTAGTCTTCTTACAGCTTACATGTTTATTTCCCCCCCCCTACAACAGCTTTACCCAATACAACAGCTTCTATTTCCACAGTGCTCTTCATTTACAGAAGGATGCTTCACAATGCTTTGTAGAGCAGGGGGAAAGGGTGGATGCTAAGCAGGAGGGAGAGAAAAAAAGCTTATTCAATCAGGGGGGGGGGTTTGAAGGCAGTGCGGAAGGGGACATGACAGAATTTGAGAAGAGAGTTCCAGAGGGTAGCGGAATGCCGGCTGAACGAGTGGAGTGGAGGGAGTGCAGGATAAGGAGTTGACTAAGAGAGGTGGGGAGTGCGTGCAGGGAAGTACATCTAGAGATTGCCAAGGTAGGGTGGGGCAACACCATGGAAGGATTTGAAAATAAGGGCGAGGATTTTCAAATCAACTCACTGGGGCACAGAGAGCCAGTGGAGCTGGGCAGCTGCTGGGATAATGGGAGTGGGGTGACTTCAGCTGATGACAGATAGTGGCCTTTTGGAGGAGTTTTAATTTCTGGATAGCGAGTCCAGCTAGGAGAGCTGCGACAACAGTTGGGGGAAGAGGTAGGTGACGTGCGATACTGTGAAGGTGGATGAAATCCGCTTTGGTAACAGAACAGAAATGGGGGAAGAAAATTCAGATCAGGATCAAGGAATAACCCAAGGTTCCACACCTCCAGACATAGTCTGGGACGGCAGCCTCGGAGGTTGATTTGCCTTGCCAGAGACGTGCTGGTGCTAGACAGTCGATGGCTTCAGGTTTTGCCAACATTAAAGTGTTGGAAATTTCAGCTGATCCATCTATTAAAGTTCAGGCCATGCAGTGCTGCCTTTGAATTGGATCTACCCAGCACTGGAGGCTGTTTGGACAGAGCATAGTGAGGGAGGCAGCTGAAACTCAGCAGTCTTAGAGGAAACAGACAGCGAGTGATCAGGAAGAAATGGAAGGGAGACTACGGACAGACTGGGAAATCAAACAGTGCAACAGGAAACTTGGCAGCTGGGAATCTCACAGCCGAAGACGTGCAGATCAACCAACCACCACAATTCACATGACTTACTCTCGCAGACAAACTTCTGGTTATCAGACAAAAAGAAAAAGAAAAAGCTGCAAAGTATAATTGACCTGATTTCAATGAGTAGCTGAGAGGAGCACAGATCAAAGTCTAGTAAAAGATCAAAGCAAAAAAATGAGGGGGGAAAAAAAACAAGACTTAAACACACGACCAAGCAAGTCTTTGTGAATTTTTAAGTGAAAAACAATTTTAATAAACATTAAATCAACAGAAAAATTAAAAGAAAAAAAAGTGAAAAACGAACCACTTTAATTCATGCCCAACTGAACCAAACCAGCCTCAGGCAGCAGATTGACAGTCCACTAGCACTTCACTGCTGCACCACACAATGGTCGACCAGGGTTTCACACCTGCTATTTCCTAGGAGTTCCCAATCGGAACTGTGCAGTTCTGGTGAGGGGCACTTTCCCACGCCGAGGAGCGACAGAGGAGAGAAGGGAAGGAAATCAGAGGAAGGGCTGTCCCAGGCTGCTGTTGCACATGTCTCAGCAGCTGGCTATAAAGTACCATTGGCAGGTCTCCAGTTAGGCCGCCTAGCAGAGGTAGGTATATGGTTAGATGACTGGTGACTCCACAAAAAAAGGAAAAAATTCAGTTCTCCCAACTCCCAAAAATCCCCACAGGATCAACGTACAGGTATATTGTGTTGGTGCTATGGCTTCTATTTGGGAGCAATAAACCAGAATATTTATTCCAGATAAAGCAGTCATGTTAAAATAGTGGTAGTTAATTCCTATAGTACAGAGTAGGATTAATCTCTGCACGTGTACAGGTGTGCCATGAAGGAGGGGAGCGGAGAGTGAACAATCTACAAGTCATTTCTACTATGCAGGGGCCAGAAAGACAGTTTCAAGTTTCAACCTTACTTGCTTTTCCTCCTGAACATTAAAAAATACGGACTTTGTAGCAGTACTTTATAGTAAACCTTGTTCTCGTTCTCTCTTTCTCCCCCAACCCACACAATGAGCGTTTGAGAAATCAAGCGAGGGACAACATTTGTAAGAATATAACCGGGCCGGGGGAGGAGGGAAAAGAGGAAAGAGGAGAGAGGCTACTTAGGGCTATATGGTGAGATCATAAAGTAGGGGGATGGTTGAAAGGCTGCTTTCCTGGTTATGATGTCCAGAGACTCTAAATTCCTCTAAATCCAGCAGCGCAGGTGGCCTCACTTCTGAATGACTGCTCCAAGAATCCTCTACTTAGATCAAACTGCTTAGCTTGAACAGGTCTAGACTCAGAATAAACAGTTTTAACGTGTATTTGATTTCCATTTGTTCGATCGTCTCTCTCTATGTTCCTGACTGAGCTGGGTCAAGAACAGGACCCTAGAGGATCTCCAGAATCAACACTGAATTATTAGATTTTTTAAAAAGAGGAAAATACACACAATGCTGACTAGTTGTAGCTGTGATCAGTCACAATTCACTGGGTTGCCAACCCTCCAGGAGTCTCCAGGAATTAAAGACTAATCTCCAGGGCACGGATGTGAGCAACCCCAGAGAAAAATCATAGGGGCAATAAAAAAGTGTTATTTTTAAAATTTTCTTTGAACACTTGTTTACTAGTTATAAAAATATTGAGTAAAGAGTCTATTTGCTTTCCAATTGGCGTAGGAAGGGGGCACATTGAGTATGGACATGCCAGGAGACCAATGGCGGGGTGTTTGGAGGTCGGAGGTCATGTGATGACACCTCCAGGAATACTTTCAACTAGAGTTGCTAACCCTACAATTCGTAGCAAGCTTCTTTCAGTTTTTGCTCCTACATCTGAACAACGTGGTTTCTTCACATTTACTCCTGTTCTTGAAATCAAAGTGAACTCAGGTATTTGAAATGCTGTTTTGTTCTCTGGCCAATAAGAATTACCCCACCCCAACAATACAGGGTCAACAAGATTTCTCTCTCTCTCTCTCTCGTCCTGCTGGGCATTTGACAGACTCTCATTGGTGAGCCAATATCAGATGTGCTATCAGGTCACCGCTCTATAAATCTACTTCAGAGTCAGATGCTACTCTGTTCAGCCAGTTAAAAGATGGAGGACAGGGAACCTGTTCATTCAGAACCCTCCCCACTCACCTCCACAGTATATAGAGATTTCACTTACATACATCTCACCTAGAAGTCATTAAATTAATCTCTCAACCACAAAAATGTGCAGCCAGCACATATTACAGCAAACCCTCCAATTCTTTCAAATAATTACTACTTTGGCCTGCTGCCCAACCAGTACCATCTGATCAATAGAAGTAAAAGTATATGAGATTGTAGCAGCCCATGCAAAGCTTCCTTGGCCGAGGCGTAGAAGCTCATTATCCAATGAAACAAAAAAAAGTGTTGAATTGGTGGAAAACTTCCATGATTTCCAGAGTAAGTGAGTAGAATGTTACAGAACCCCTCCCATAACAATCTAGAATTGGAGTTTACTCAGTTGTATTTGAGGTGTTTAAATTGGGCAACTGGTCAATACAAGTAAAGGGTCTTCACCAGACATGAACCAGTCCCCTCTCTTTAGAGATGCTGACAAACCTGCTGTATAATTCCAGCATTTTCAGGTTTTTTTTTCCTTTTCGCCTAATTGATATTTTAGAAGTCAGTATAATATTGATGTTCTGTCTCTTAACACATTTTATTTAATTCAGTATTTACTAAATGTAAGTTTTTAAAAGCCCAACATGTAGGGTGAACTGCACAGCAATCCCAGGATGACTTTTCAAATCCAATATGGAACAGGAAAGTTTGAATAGATTGCCCAATTTAATACCACGAATCCCCCTACTTTCTGATCTGGCCACATAGTCCCAAGTAGCCTGTCTCCTCTGCTTTCCCCACCCCTCTACATTCTTTGCCTCCAGACTATGGATGACAACACCCACCAATTCCAGTCACTCCCAGAGAAGAACAAGTAATTTGGGGATTAGTTTGACTGTATCCATAAGCATTTAAAAGTAAAGAACTTGCATTCATATAATGCCTTTCGTGTACCCAGAGCATTCTAAAAAGTGATTCACTTTTGAAGTGTAGTCTCTGTTATGTAAGTAAATATGGAAGCCAATTAGCACACAATGTACGAAAAGTTACTCGGTTTTTGCTGCTGATGGTGGAGGGCTACATTTTGGCCAGGACACAGGGACAACTCCTTTGCTCTTCAAAAAAGTGACATCCACCCGAGGCGAGGCTTCCGTTTTGTCTAGAAGACGGCACCTCTGACAATGTGACACTCCCCCAGTACTGCACTGAAGTATCAGCCTAAATTCATGTGCACAGCTCAGGTCCTGTACTGGGGCTCAAACCAACACCCTTCTGACTTGGAGGCATGAGTGCTACCACTGAGCCAAGCCAACATTTATTATTTGGCGTTTTCTACTTTCCAGCGTTACTACTCACCTTCCTATGAAGCACGTATGAAAACCTCAATAACCCTTCACTTCAGTCTTTGGTCACCGTCAGCCACACAACTTTTCTGCAAGTGCTCAGTAACCAGGAGTGTTAAGATTCTGCGCTTTTCCAAGTGATCCATCATTTAATCAGTGGTGCCTGTCTCTCAGGCCAACCAGACCGTGGTGACACCTCTGCATGACCTAATCCACAGTGGATTTTTACAAAAAAGCTCATTTAAAAAATACTGAATCTTTACTTTCAGAAGAGACTGATCAAGTCACAACTTCAGTCCTTTGACAGTTTACTGTAATGATACCATGGGATCTTTTGAACACTCTTAGAACAGAAATATTAAAAATCAAAAGTTAGGGTCACTGTGTATTGCAGGTGTTCTCCAAGAAAACTCAAAGTTATTGATGTAATTCCAAGTTTCACACAAAAAGGATCCCTGATAATCATGTAACAAATCATCAAGTAGCCATGGAGAATAAAGGTAGAGCAACAAAATCATTTGTTTTTTGTGCAGTGACTTGGAGTACTGTATTTTCAGTTCCTTGTGTCGATTTAATTCAGCCATTCTATATTTCAACAAGTATCTTTTTAAAAATAAAATTAAAACACAAAATTAAAACACATAAGGAAACTCAGCACTAGTCCTTTGAATTCATGCCAAAATGCCACCTGTAATCCATCATGCTAATGAACTACCCTGACAGCCACATAGCTTATTGCCACAGACCTGTTCTTAGGCCAAGTCGGACTCCGAATTCACCTTCTGCCAGATGTAGTAGCTCTAATTAAAATGGCTGCTCTAAGAGGCAGGTTGTAAAGTACCTTCTCTGTATTCAGATTTCAAGTCAAACCCTGGGCCTTCTATAATGTCTCCACAGCAAGAGTCCAGATCTCCCTCATGAAAGGGACTCGCCAAGAATGCAATCCACAATGAGTAACTGAGGTTATTCTGGTATGCACAAGGTCACAATCCTGAACTTTCTATTTATATATAGTACTTCCTTCTGCTCACAGACTTAATGTGCCACTGTAGGAGATAAACATAAGAACATAAGAAATAGGAGCAGGAGTAGGCCAATCGGCCCCTCGAGCCTGCTCCGCCATTCAATAAGATCATGGCTGATCTGATCCTAACCGCCAATCTACTATCTATCACAGAACCATCTCCTGCATCTAACAGAATTGCACACACGAAATAGGAGCAGGATCAGGCTACACAGTCCCTGGGCCCGCTCCACTACCCACAGGGCCATGACCGATCCGAACCTAGACTCATGTCCAAATTCCTGCCCGCTCCCCGTAACCCTTAATGCCCTTTACTTCTAGGAAACTGTCTATTTCTGTTTTAAATTTAATTAATGTTGTAGCTTCTACAGCTTTTTGTGGCAGCATATTCCATGGACCTACCACCCTCTGAGTGAAGTAGTTCCTCCTCATCTCAGTTTTGAAAGAGCAGCCCCTTATTCTAAGACTATGTCCCCTAGTTCTCGTCTCACCCGTCATCGGGAACATCCTCCCCGCATCCACCCGATCCAACCCCTTCACAATCTTATATGTTTCAATAAGATCGCCTCTCATTCTTCTGAACTCCAATGAGTAGAGTCCCAATCTACCCAACCTCTCCTCATATGACCACCCCCTCATCCCCGGGATTAACCGAGTGAACCTTTTTTGCACTGCCTCGAGAGCAAGGATGTCTTTCCTTAAGTAAGGACACCAAAACTGTATGCAGTATTCCAGGTGCGGTCTCACCAATACCTTGTACAACTGAAGCAATACCTCCCTATTTTTATATTCTATCCCCCTAGCAATGAAAGCCAACATTCCATTTGCCTTCTTAATCACTTGCTGCACCTGCATACTAACCTTTTTGAGTTTCGTGCACCAGGACCCCCAGATCCCTTTGCACTTCAGTACTCTCCAGTTTCTTGCCATTAAGATAATAAATTGCTCCAGGATTTTTCCTGCCAAAGTGCATCACCTCACACTTTCCAGTGTTGTATTCCATCTGCCAAATCTCTGCCCACTTACTTAGCCTGTCTATGTCCCCTTGCAGGTTTTTTATGTCCTCCTCACTCACTACTTTCCCTCCCATCTTTGTATCATCTGCAAATTTTGATATGTTACACTTGGTCCCTTCCTCCAAATCGTTAATATAGATTGTGAAGAGTTGGGGACCCAGCACTGACCCCTGTGGAACACCACTAGTTACTGATTGCCAGTCTGAGAATGAACCATTTATCCCAACTCTTTGCTTTCTGTTAGATAGCCAATCCTCTATCCATGCCAGAATATTACCCCCAATCCCGTGATTTTTTACCTTAAGCAATAATCTTTTGTGTGGCACCTTGTCAAATGCCTTTTGGAAGTCTAAATACACTACGTCCACTGGTTCCCCTTTATCCAGTCTATATGTTACTTCCTCAAAGAACTCCAGCAAATTTGTCAAACATGACTTCCCCTTCGTAAAACCATGCTGACTTTGTCCTATTAAATTATGATTATCCAAATGTCCTGTTACTGTTTCCTTAATAATGGACTCCAAAATTTTACCTACCACAGATGTTAGGCTAACCGGTCTATAGTTACCAGCCTTCTGTCTACTGCCCTTTTTAAATAAGGGTGTTACATTAGCAGTTTTCCAGTCTGCCGGGACCTTAGCGGAATCCAGGGAGTTTTGAAAAATTATTACCAATGCATCTACAATCCCTACCGCCACTTCCTTCAAGACTCTAGGATGTAAGCCATCAGGTCCAGGTGATTTATCCGCCTTGAGTCCCATTATTTTACCGAGTACCACTTCCTTAGTGATTTTGATCGTGTTTAGCTCCTCTCCCCCTATAGCCCCCTGTTTGTCCAGTGTTGGGATATTCTTAGTGTCCTCTACTGTAAAGACTGATACAAAATATTCATTCAGTGTTTTTGCCATCTCCATATTTCCCACCATTAATTTCCCGGTCTCATCCTCTAAGGGACCAACATTTACTTTAGCCACCCTTTTTCTTTTTATATAACTATAAAAACTCTTACTATCTGTTTTTATATTTTTTGCTAATTTACTTTCATAATCTATCTTCCCTTTCTTAATCAATCTTTTTGTTATTTTTTGCTGCCTTGATTGGGGATTGGGCAAGGAGATGAAGAGAGCAGTATGTCAAGACTCATGGGCACAACGTTGATAGGTGGTCAAAAAATTGCAGAGTACAAATGAAATCAAAATCTCAAAAAAGGTAATTACCCCAAAAGTGGCTTTCAGGGTGCTTCAAACAGCCCTTTCACGCAGTCATCCCAAAATGGATGAATTTTCCAGTTCTTCTAAAGATGGCATAAGTGATCTGGTGAACCTACAGTACCCTGGCTGAGAATACTTTTATCCTTCACTGAAGCGTGGAATGAACCAGTGGCATAAAAGTTTGGCCCCAATTTGTGCTGCTGCACTGAATCTCCCACCATTACGCCACCACCCCCCACCCCCACCCCCCATATGCTTAAAAATACAAGGAAATATGGAGCACAAGCGGGGGCATCTTCAACCAAATGGATGATCCTACACAGCCTCCTCCTGAGATCCCCAATGTCAGATACCAGTCTGCAGCCAATTTGGTTAACTTCACGAGCAAAGGCTATGGGCCTCGACAATATCCCAGTTGTACTGCTCAACCTTGTGCACCAGAGCTAGCTGCTCCCCTAGACAAGCTGTTCCCTACAGCTCTTAACACTGGCATCTATCCAACAATGTGGAAGATTGCCCAAGTATGTCCTATCTACAATACATGACAAATCTAACTCTGCCAATTACCACCCTATCAGCTTCCCCACAAATCAATGTGATAAAGGAGTCATCAATAATGCCAGCCAGCAACACCTACTTACCAAAGTTCAGTTCCGGTTCCATCAGAACTACTCAGTTCCACACCTCATCTTTTGTGCCCATGTGTGGATCAAGTTGCTGGTTGCCAGACAAGCTGCACTCAACCCTACCTAAGACCATCAGAAGGACGGCAACGGTTCAAGGCTCCTCACCACCACCTTATCAAGGCAAGTAGGGATGGACAATAAATGCAGCCTTGCCATCATCACCTACACCCAGAGAACAAAATAAAACTGGCATTCTCTCCTAGGAAATACAGCACTACCACACAGCATTATTTAAAAAAAACAATTGGCACTGACACATCATACACAGGGCAGCTTGCAACTGGATGCCTTTACACAGGATTCAGTATGTGTCAGGCAATCTTAGCACCAAGGAATTGGATTATGTACAATTGCTGAAAGGGTATACGAACTATTACCCCATGAGTTCACCGAGTGCCTCAACAGGCAATAGTCTTTACTCAAGACATTACTCAAGAGAAATCAGTCTCTTGCCTTATGCTCCCCTACTTCAGTGTCCAGTACGGCTCCCTTCACAGGGCTATTTATAACTAAAATCTGCTTCGAGTGTTGAAATTTCCAGCTAATACTTACGCTAGAAGCAATGTGTGTGCTTTCCTTCTGCAACAGTCAGCCAGCTGTGGACAAGAATGCCTGGAAGTGGGAAAGTGTCAACGCTCTCAGGTTTTGCAACAACCTTATCGAAAAATATTTCGGCTCTTCAGATAAGAGTTTCACATAAACACAGCTTTCCGCGATAGCCTTAGACACAATAGCCTTAGAGCTTTAGAAGGGGCACCATCAGAAATTCCAAAGGACGTGAAACAGAATCCTCTTTTAAAGACTAGGAGGTCTTCATCTGGACAATGCAATGTAATGCGCCAACAGAAGCCCCCGGATGAAGACGGTACTATTTAAACTCCCAGTATGTTGCAAGGTCACAGCTGGCTTGCTGGTCACTGACTGGAACTGGTATCTGGGTGTGCCGGGAGTGGGTGCTAAGGTTCCCATTCCCGAACATCGATTAAGCTCAGTTGATGGACGGAGTACAGGGCTGGGCTCTGATGCAATTGAACCCAAGGTCAAATAGACCCCTCAACACTTGCTGTTCAGAAGAGTGCACACATGTGAAAAACTGCCACTTGGCAATGCCCATGGAACTGTATTACAGTACGAGTCACCACTTTTGGCAAGAGGCAGGACAAAGACATGCAGCTTCAACTTACCAATAGTGAAAGAGCAGCTACCATAAATCTCTTCAGTTAACATCAAGCTCCCTAATGAGGCAATACTGTATCCCCAACTGTTTGACAAAGCTGGTTGCACATTGGGCTGGTGGATTCAAACTCAGACCAGCTGGAAGGATCCTGAATCAAAACAAGTTTGCATACAGGACCACACCTCAAACCTGCTCATAGGTTGGCTGGTTAGGAAACAGAAATGTCACAGTGATGAAGTTGAAAAGGAGGAGGAGGAGGGGAAGGGGTGGGGGAAGAGGTTGAGAGTTGGAATAAAAGGCAAGCTGCTGGGACAACATAAATGGAATTTTATTCTTAACCTAATCCAGACTAAACCTGATGTTGTAATGCCTACCCTAGGGCAAAAACAAAGACTGCATTCTGAAGATTGGTTTTGTTTATCAAGATTAAAGATGTCAATCTAGATATAAACAACTGCTGCAGTTATTCTTTAGATATATATTCAATCCCCTTACCTTTCGCCCACAATTACTGCTTCCAGCCTCCTTTCACTGGGGAAAAGACATCAGAGGCATTGAATGATTGTTACCAGGTGGGGAGGGCCCTGTTCATCCTAAAGACAGGCTTTTGGCTACAATTGTTAACCCCCCACCCCCCTCAACATACATCCGCCCCTGGATTCCTCCTTCCCTGGCGAGGACCAGCATTGCACCCGTCTCACTTTAATACAGGTTGCCTGCTGCAAGCAGAAGTAAAACTCAGCGCAAGATGTACAATTCAGACAGTGATCAATCCTCCAATATGTCGATCCGTCTAAATTCTAGCACAGCAGGAGAAGAAAAAAAATAAAAATAAGAAGCAGCAATTTATGGCTCTCCCTGCAGACTAGGAGATCAATCCCATGCCCAGAGAAGCTGCTGATCTCTCATTTCGAGGCGAGAGTAGATTTAGTGGACGAGACTCAGGTTTAACGATTGGAAACAGATGTCCTGATTAATAACAGCCCTGCGCTCAGCAGAGTTACTTCCTCTAATCCTGGGCGCTTCAGAGAGAGCCAGCACCAGCCGGAAATTTCTTATTAACCAAGGTTGCAGATTATCCATAGCACAAAAGTTTAGAGAAAGAAAACGCAAGTCAGGGCTAGTGAAAGACAAGACAAATTCAAAGATAGACCGAAACAGACTAAGACAAGTTTGAGGATAAGAAGTCCAATTTCCCCCCCCACCCCAGACACCAGATCTCAGATTGCGCATGGCCCCAGCACAACACAACACACATAGATATCAAAATCTGCAGATTGTTAATCCTGGTGGTGCAGTCACTGGAGTTCCAACATTAACAGCAGGACCTCGGTCCATCCATAATTCCCTATCTCAGTCATGTAGTCAGAGACTGAGCAGATGTCAGGCACGTGCTTGGCCTCTCAAATGGCAAATCACATGCATTGTTGAAAAGGAGAAATTCATTAACCTTTCGCTTCTGTGTTCTTTGCAGTTTTTTTTTACTGTTAAAACTTTCCTGATACAATTGCAAAAAGTTGCAAAATAGAGTGAGGCAGATTACAAACAGAACAAGGTCAATGAGAAAAGAGATACCGCTTGATTTACAATATTTTCTCTATAAAAAGCACCGCTCTAGGCCTTTTATTTTTACTCACGTGCAGACATTTTACAGTTTTAAAGCTCTATTTCACCAAATCCAAGATCAGCTAGTTACACGATGGAGAGTCAGAGGATGAGCCGGGCAACAATCGCAAGAGCTCAGTGCAGCTAGAAAGGTCAAATTGGTTTGTTTTTTCTCCTTTGTTCATTTTCTTCCTTCCCTCCCGAACACTAACACTTTGCTGGGGTAGGGATCCAGGGGCAGCAGTCGACCTCTGGTGCCTTGCTCAAATAGTGATTATTGATATATGTTAGCCTAAAAACAGTGAACGCCAGCAGATTGTGCGTGGGGCGCACCACAGCCTAGCCCAATGTCCATGTACAGTTCCAGGAGAGGTCCCTGGATACTGATCGGCAGAGTGAACACAAGCTAATTTTCCCCTCCCTAACTCAGGGGGTGTTGAAGCCAGTTGTGGCGGCCACATTAATCGCTGTAGCCGAGATTGGTTAAAACCAACAAAGACAGCGGATGAAACCTAGGGTTTTCCTATTGAGTGTGACTCAGCTGCTTGTTGGATAACCTTTCTAAGAATCAGGAGAGTTTCATGTTATTGTTATGTTAAAGTGGCCACATTAGGCCTCTCATCTTTTCTGGGAAGGCAACAAAAGGAAGCAACTCATAGCAAATAATCCGCAGCGGTGGAATGCTGGTGAGGAGATAGAGAACAGAATGGAAGGGATTGAATCCCATCCTCAAAGACATGCCACTCTAGCAAAAGACCACCTAGATCCCCAAATATCAATTTTCAAACGCAACATCAGGCAATGCATTAAGGTAACTGCATACCCGAACCGAATCACAAAGGTTACTAAATTACTGTTCTCCGAAGAGGGCAGAAGCAATTTACAAAAACCCCAAAAGGGGCGCCGCTGGACAGCTCTGGCTGCATAGCCTCATCCGGCAAGGTTAAAATAGCACATTGGGAGGCCTTTTGAGAGAGAAAAAAAAAAGCCCTTCTCAAATCACACCATAAACTGAATCTTCAATACTTGGGCCTAGGCTTGCTGCTGGAAGCAACTCAAAAGCAACACTTCATTCATAAAACCAGGAGGCAAGCATTTCAAAACACTTTTGTTGCAATTACGTGTTCAGGTGACCTCTGATGACCTCCATCAAGGAGAGAGCACAAGCCCTAATCTGGTATTCACGCACCACGCTTTGGGAAGCTGAAGGAAGTATGCCGGGTGAAAGGAGGTCAGCAAGTGGAACATACACCAGTCTCTCTTCAACAAAGAGATACAGCTGGCTCCTGTCAACATCAACCCACTCACTCAACAACCAAGAAGTAGGAGTCCAGCATCTAAAGAATGTTTAACAACCACTTTGCGGGCATCATTAATGTTTTCTAGACAATATATTGATTAACCAGATATAAATAATTGAAAATCACTGAACAAGGAACCTCCATGCATTGTAACACAGTAATCCAATAAAGCACCTCAAAATGGAATCAGGGGTCATAAGTAAAGCTTGCATTCTTTATGGACATTTGAACCCTGCCAATGGATCACGGTCCTGCAGTTCACCGAGGTGCACCGATACCATTAATTTATTAAAATTCAAAAGTTTCTGCTGAGCGCCCCCATTAGTTCAACTGGCAAGCATACTACCATGGCAGAACGCAATCCAACAGACCAGGACGGTCCCAGGTTTACTATTCAGCCTGTGCTAAGTTTGCGAATCTCAGCCTAATGGCCTCAGCAACCCTTAGCTAGAGAATTTCGGGGGGGAACAAATATCATCCAGATTTCCCATACCTGATCACTATCTAAGTGACCTTTGCTGGGGAACTCATGGGCAAGTAGCAGGCAGGATCGTGCTTGGATGGGATGCCCCCAGTTCAACAGCCTGCTGACAGTTACTATCTAGGCTCACATCTCTGAAGTGGTACTGGAGGTCAGGTTGTAAAACATTACGGGGGAAAAATTGGGTCGCGCCCTCTTTGAGGCACTAACTTCGTCGGGGCGCTACCTGAAAAAGTTAGCACCCCCGCGCCAGAAATTGAATGGTAGCACCCCAAGCAGGAGGCTGGGTGCTACTGGAATCGCTCCCCCTTCCTCTTGGGGCGCTACCATTCAATATCGCTTCGCTACGTGCAGCATCGCCATGCGCGTCAGCACGTAGCACCGCGGTACTACAGGCCTCCCTCCCCTGATTAAAGGAGAGGGGCTTAGCTCAGAGCGCACTGGGGCCCTGCTGGACCACCGGGGAGCGGGGTGCCGGCAAAAGAGCCCAGCACTCAAGAGGAGTGCCGGGCTGACAGATCGTGGCCAGCACCCTGCAGGAGGAGGCGAAAGGGGTCAGGTGCTGGCAAGCGGCCCCCCAAAAAATGGCCGCCCGGCACCTACCCTTTAATTTGCGCCACATAGCGTCCGGCAGTAGGTCAGGGGGCGCGAGCAAAGTTTGCGGCCGGGGCGTGAGCGGGGCGCTGCGCACGGCGATGACGTCATCGCTGGAGGCGCAGCGCCGTGGGGCGCTACTGGCGCCGCTAACCTCCCGCTGGGGGTGCTAACGGGAGACGCAAAGCAACCCAATTTCCCCCCTACATGTCACATGAGGTAGTGCCTCAGGGGAAATCTGCAAGGAAGTAAAAAAGAAAAACATTAAAACATTACTCCACCTTTCTGGGTCTCCCACACAGCCAGCCAAGAGGGGCCCACGCCTCAACCGTTACTCTGAAATCAACCATTAACAGAGCTCAGCCCCTGGGCTGTGCTCGCACAAATCAAGAATGGCTCTGATTAGAAGCCTATGAAAAATTTACATATTTTAACATTACAAATTATGCATCAGGTTCATTTTAAGCACTTTCATATTTCACAATTGATATTTTATTTTAAGATTTAGATTAAAATGACCTTTGGATTTTCAACAGACCAACTAGACAATGAGTTCCCAATACAGTCCCTCTCCCCCACTCCAGTTGATGGAGACACTTGACCCCACCCAATTTCCTACCCTTTCAGAGAGATGATTGCTCGACCTCCAAACCCTCCTGGTACATTTCACCCTCTCCCCACCCCATCAACCCAACACTTTACTTGCACCCTCCTACCCCATTCAAGCTGACACACTTTCTCTCTCCAGTCAACCTGGCATTTTTTTTTCTCCCTCCAAAAATCACTTCAATGTTGGCACTCTCCTTCCTCTCCTCCCCAAAACACTTCCTGCTTCTACCCCTTCTCTCATTTCCCCATTACATCACCACTAATTTCTCCCACCCTAATTTCTTTCACTGTCATCCATTCTCCACCCTCCCCCCACCCGCCTTCAATGCAATCCATTAACCCTCCCTTCCCTCAGCACCGCTCCTAGTTTCTTACTACTGCCTCTAATGGAAGGGATCCCAGCCATTACATACTGTAGGTGGGAACTCCTATTCTCGTAACAATTCCTGGCTAGTTTGCAGTGGCCATAATTAGCATCAGGACTGAGAGCAGCGATGAGTGCAGAGAGACCCAGTTTGAGCCAAATGGTCAGTAAATGCTGAAATGCTCTCAAAACACCAACAATCAGCGTGAAACTGATGGTTGGCCTGTATGTGTATGGATATTATCAAAAGGAACACTGGTTAATGTCCCCCTCCCACCCCCAGTCCTTCAAATGTCAGCCACAACACTTCGTCAATAGGCACAGAGACCACCATTTGCAGTATAGCATAAAATGGGTTCCTCTATGCAGTTACATTTTTTTTGAAATTGTCTTTATGGCAATATCTATTTACACTGCCACCTTTCATGGCCTGTGTATTTGCATACCAAGATCCCTCCACCCTTTGCTCCATTTAAAGACTAGCATTGAAGTGCATTGCTTTTCCCAATCTCAATTACAAACTGTTGCCAACTAGAAATCCCAACCAATCAAATATTAGTGCGGCCGTTGAAGGTCAAAGATACCAAACCCAAAGGCTAAAAATAATAAAATCCAGTCTTACACGTCACCTATGGACTTGGTGAAAGGGGGAAACCCTTGCAGTGGTAAACCCCCTCAGTTTATTACACTATTGTTGTGTTGTTTTATATCTCACATTCACACCGAGACTACATATTACTGTCAGATGCTTATTCGTACATTGTTGCATTACCTCATTAGTTTTAATATTTCTGCACAGAAGAACTTGAAGGGAAAAAGGGGGAAAAAGTACAGCCAGGCTTTCCAATTCCAATTGATATCCTGGGTCACTTGCTGGACCGTTCACATGGGATGCTGGATCAGGCTCAGGAGAGATGCCCTCATTAGTTGATGGCTCTGCCAAAATGTATTGTCTAGGCTCATGTGTGAAAAACAGCCACTTGGGCACGGTACCAAGAGCGGCTGGTGCCTATGAAATTAATCCCCATTATTAAGTCAGCTCCTTCAGAAGAGGAGCAGACAAAGTGGGAGGAAATTGGCATCGAATCTACTTTGGAGTTGAACATTCATAGAAATATTTTTTTTTTAAAACACTAAAAAGTCAAAAAGTAGTTGAAATAGATCAACGGGCTTCCCCATACATCACCAGACTCCCATTTATAGGGTGCAAGGTGATACAGTGGGACTGCACTGTCCTATCTGGCCACATGGCTCCTATGAATATCTACATGTCATTCCCTCTGTACTGGGAGGGGGGTGTGGGGGGATTTGCATCGCGCAATGCGACTTGCAACTTCCCCCAGAACACCCTCATCAGAATAGACAGATTCAGGATTGACCTGGTCAGGAACAGAACAGCCTCTTCAGCCATCGCCGCTCCCAGCAATCTTTTTATTTTTCCTGATCACCTAGCCAAAGGAAATTTCATTTGTTTGCACAAGCAGATGGAATGCACAAATACCACAAATTCCTCTTCAGTAATCATTAATGCTTCCTTTTTGAACACAGATAAAGCCCCGCTGTATCGGCCAGAACAAAGCCAGTACCAGACTGGTGTTTACAAAACACCGCCGACAAGTCTAACGTCCCCACAATCCTTGTTTGTTCTTCCATTTCTGCCAAATATGTAAGGAGGCGGAGGTTCCAAGGTCGCAAGACTAGCAGGTGTGAGAATGCAAGGTTGTTCCAAAACTTCCAAAGCAAAATGGCTGGCATAGGCCTATTTTTCAGTTCAGATTTATACATGGAGCTTTAAGGCTGGGGTAGCCAGAGTTAATTGTCACCGAGTGGAGGAAGGAGTAAACCAAACAGGTAAAGTACAACAGTTGTAGCTAGACTGGAAGAAGGAGCAGCACATCAAGCTACAATAAGTCAGGCCAATATCTACTCATTTCTATCGACACGCCACGCTGGGAAGATTAGGGACAATAGCCAATGTAACTTCAATCCCTGAAGAGATTACTGCGGGGGGGGGGGGGGGGAAGAGGAAAAGAGAAAGAAAGGCCGAAGTGCTTTCATGTAAAGCATTCCTTCATCTTAAAGAATGCAAGTAAAAAAAACTTGTAATTCCTCCTCAAACAGCATGGATGGGACGGTTACAGTTTGGGATTTCTGTTCAATTATTTCTTCATGGAAAGGACTTTGGGATTGATTGAATTATATTGAAGGATTGCATTTAAAAACCAAAGTGAATTTGTGCAGGTTTTAAAAGAAAATCCGCTGGCTGCAGGTATCAATGATGTGTATTGAAGTCAGCCAAGTCAGTTTGTAGGGATGTCAAAACTCGTACTGTTGTGGCTGCAGCGAAGTACGAATTGAGGCCGAGTCAACATGTGAAACACATAGCTTTTAATCACATCTCTGGTCAAAATGGCTGCAGCCACATTTCTCTGCAAAAACCCAGAGGCCACGCCCACTCCTTTTTTCCTGCCTTAAAGGCAAGGTGCCCGATTTATTGTCCACGGACGGAAAAGTGGATTGCGCCCGTTTAGGTGGCGATCCGCCACACAGCTCCCCCCAGAATCCGCTTAGGAGGTGTGGACGAGACGGTGCGGCGGTCTGATGGGCCGGCCGGAGCGGCTCTTGTAGGACGCCGGTGGACGTGGAACGGCCGGGCGTGGAGCAGCCGGGTGAACTGGCTTGAGGGCAGGTCGGCCGCGTAGCGGTGGACGAGCTACCAGGACCTGCTCACCGGGCTCCGAGTGAGCTGGCTTGAGTCGGTCAACCGACACTTTTTCGGTCCTGTCGCCCACTTGGAGGGTGAAAAATTTGTCCCCAGCCTGCAGCACCTTGTAGGGCCCGTCGTACGGGGGTTGAAGGGGTCCGCGGTGGGCGTCGTGCCGGACGAAAACGAACCGTGCCTGGTGCAGGCTTAGTGGGACGTGTGAGGTGGATTCGCCGTGTCGGGCAATGGGCACCGGGGCGAACTGTAGCGCCGGTGAGGCGAAGTCGTGGCGTTGCTGGTCGGCTGACCAGGGTGTCGTGGCGGTGGGCAGGAACTCGCCGGGTACGCGCAGCGGCTGGCCGTACACAAGCTCTGCTGCCGATGCGTGGAGGTCTTCTTTAACCGCGGTACGCAGGCCGAGGAGGACCCATGGGGAGTCGGTCGGTCCAGGCGCCGTCCTGGAGGCTGGCTCGAAGAGATGCCTTCAAGGATCTGTGGAACCGCTCACACAGTCCGTTGGCTTGGGGGTGGTACACTGTGGTGCGGTGAATGGTCACCCCGAGATTGCGTGCGACGGCGGTCCAGAGTTCAGAGGTAAATTGCGGACCTCTGTCCGACGTCATGTCGGAGGGGACGCCGAACCGTGCGACCCAGGTGCTGACGAAGGCTTTGGCGATGTCGGCGGTGGTGGTAGAGGTCAGTGGAATTGCCTCGGGCCAGCGCGTAGTGCGGTCAACGATCATCAGCAAGTGCGTGTGGCCTTGCGACGGCGGCAGGGGCCCGACGATGTCCACGTGGATGTGGTCGAATCTACGCGAAGGGACGGTAAACTCCTCGAGGGGTGCTTTCGTGTGTTGCTGCACCTTGACCCGTTGGCAGGCTAGGCAGGAGTTGGCCCAAGTACGCACATCCTTGCGAAGGCCGCGCCAGACAAAGCGGTTGGCTACCAATTTGATGGATGCGCAGGCGCCGGGGTGGGAGAGGTTGTGAAGAATCTCGAATACCCGGCGGCGCCAGGATGCTGGGACGACGGGCCGAGGTTGACATAGGGATACGTCGCACTTGACCGTGACTGCGGTCGGGCCCCAGGCGACGTCGGCCAGGCGTAGCCCTGGTAGGTTGGTAGGTGCGGAGAGCAGATCAGGGTCGGTGATCTGGTCTGCTGCGAGTTGAGCGTAGTCGACTGCCAGGTGTGCGGCGTGGATGGCGGGGCAGGAGAGGCAGTCGGCTACCACATTGTCTCGGCCGGAGACGTGTTGGATGTCCGTGGTGAACTCGGACACTGCCGCGAGCTGGCGCTGCTGCCTGGTGGACCAGGGGTCGGTTGTCTTTGCCACTGCGAATGTCAGGGGTTTGTGGTCGACAAACGCAGTGAAGGGGTGGCCCTCCAGCAAAAACCGAAAATGGCGGACCGCCAGGAACAGCGCGAGGAGCTCGCGGTCAAAGGTGCTGTTCTTGACCTCCGGGGGGCGTAGTTGGCGGCTGAAGAAGGCAAGTGGTTGCCAGGCGCCGTCGACCCACTGCTCATACACGGCGCCGACCGCGTGGTCGGAGGCGTCCGTGGTGAGCGCTACCCTGGCATTGGGCCGTGGGTGCGCGAGCAGGGTGGCGTTGGCGAGCGCGGTATTGGTGGAGTCGAAGGCGGCTGACGCGTCTGCCGTCCATTCGACCACCATCTTGCCGCTCCTGCCCCGGAGGGCTTCATACAGGGGCCTCATGAGGGACGCCGCTTTGGGGATGAAGCAGTTGTAGAAATTCACCATCCCGTGGAACTCCTGGAGGCCTTTGATGGTGGTGGGGCGGGGAAATTGTTGGATGGCCTGCACCTTGGTGGGCAGGGGAATGGCCCCAGCATGGGTGATGTGGCGGCCGAGGAAGTCGATCTTGTCCAGGCCGAACTGGCATTTGGCTGGGCTGAGGATGAGCCCGTGGTCGCTGAGGCGCTCGAACAGGATGCGAAGGTGTTCCTGCTTGGAGGAACTGGCTACCAGGATGACGTCCAGGTAGACGAACAGGAACTTCAGGTCCCGAAGGACTGAGTCCATGAGCCGTTGGAATGCCTGGGCTGCGTTTTTGAGGCTGAAGGGCATCCGCTGGAACTCGAAAAGGCCGAAGGGGGTGATTACGGCCGTCTTGGGGACGTCCGCGGGGTGGACGGGGACTTGGTGGTAGCCGCGCACCAGGTCGACCTTGGAAAAGACTGAGCGGCCGGCCAGTCTAGCCGAGAAGTCCTGAATGTGCGGCACGGGGCACCGATCAGGGGTGGTGGCGTCGTTGAGGCGGCGGTAATCCCCGCAGGGGCGCCAACCCCCGCCTGGTTTGGGGGCGATGTGGAGTGGGGAGGCCCAGGGACTGTTGGAGCGGCGGATGATGCCGAGCTGTTCCATGGTGGCAAACTCGGTCCGCGCGATCTCCAGTTTGGCCGGGTCCAGCCTGCGGGCGTGGGTATACACTGGGGGGCCTGTGGTGGGGATGAAGTGTTCCACCCCGTGTTTGGCGGCCTCCTCGGAGAAGGTCGGATTGGTAAGGGCCGGGAATTCGGCCAGGAGTGTCGAGTAGTCATCCGTGGCCCGGGCGTGGCACTGTGACGCCATGTCGGCGGGTTGACGGGGGGCCAGGGCGCCCAGGATGGGGGACATGGTGTTCATGTCCACGAGGCGGTGTCGAGGGCTGTCTACCAGTAGGCCGTGGGCGCACAGGAAATCTGCGCTGATGAGAGGGGAGAGCACCTTGGCAGTGATGAACTCCCATCGGTAGCGGCGACCAGCGAGGTCGAGGGTGACTGTGCGGGTGCCGTACGTCTGGATGTCCGAGCCGTTAGCAGCAGCCAGCGCCGGTCCTCGTTTGCCCTTTTGGATGTCGAGGGAGGAGGCCGGGATGATGCTGTGCTGAGCTCCAGTGTCGCACAGGAACCGGCGGCCGGTTTTGTCATCCGTGACGTACAGCAGGGAGCCCGCGTGGCCCACGACCATTGCGGGGGCTGGTACGGGGGCGGACTTGAAAGAGCAGGGAGGTGTGCACCGTTGTGCCCTGGCGCCGAACCATGCGTGGTAGTAACAGTGGCCCGGGTTAGTGGGGCACGAAGGCCCCGTGAGCCCGGTGGCTGGGCCTTGTGGCCGCGTGGTGGCCGGTGAGGGGTGCGCCCAGGCAGTGGCTACCAGGTCCGGAGTGACGTCGCGGCTGGAGTGAGCGGACAGCAGCTTGTCGGCCTCATCGGCCAGGGCTTCCAGGTCCGTGAGGCCAGACGCCACGATCGCTGGCTGGATGCTGAGAGGTAGCTGGCGGTTGAACAGCGTGCGGAAGAGGGATCCGGGTGGGCTCTCGTTGGTGAGGGAGAGCATGTGGGAGAGGAGGTCTGACGGTGAGGCATCACTGAGGCCTGGAAGGTCGAGGAGGTGGCAGTTTCGCTGGTATGTCGAGGCCGTAAATTTTTTAAGGAGCGCGGCCTTAAGATGTGCATACTTGCCCCCCCTCTGGTGGGTTCTGCAGCACTGTCCAGACCTTCGTAACTGTGGAGCTACTGAGTGATGTGACGAGGTAGTCGTACTTCGTCCCATCTGTGGTGATTTGTTGCAGCCGGAATCAGGACTCGGCTTGGAGAAACCAGGCTTCGGGCTGGTTTTCCCAAAACTCCGGCAGTTTCACGGAAACTGCGTTCGTTTCCGCCATTGCAGTGCTCGGAATACGTTCTGAGCGTCGGGGTCACCAATGTTGTGGCTGCCGCGAAGCACGAATTGAGGCCAAGTCAACATGTGAAACACATGGCTTTTAATCACATCTCTGGTCAAAATGGCTGCAGCCACATTTCTCTGCAAAAACCCAGAGGCCACGCCCACTCCTTTTTTCCTGCCTTAAAGGCAAGGTGCCCGATTTATTGTCCACGGACGGAAAAGTGGATTGCGCGCGTTTAGGTGGCGATCTGCCACCGTACAACAAGGATCTAGGACCTTATCCCAGGCCCATTAGTCAAGATGATTGGGAACGTAAAATTATTTGACCAACTCAACCCAGATGGTCAACAAATATTTTCACCAATTGTGCAGAAAACAATATAGTGAAATGTCTGCGGAGAACATAGTCCTTGGAGAGGGGACGGTCGGCTTGTTTGGCAGGCCTGTTTATGAATCTCTGTATGATTAAAATAAAGTGTCCGATACCGGCCCTCTGCTTCCTGGGGTTAGAATCAACAAAACAAGGGGAAAAACAATGGTCAGCGGCAATTGGGATTTGAATAAAAGGAATATGAGGCACAGATTTGGGGCTGGAGTTGCAGCCTGAAAATGCACACAATTAGGTTTGAATTACTTAGAAAGAAATACATTCCAAAAGCAAGTAAGTCAGGCCACGAAAAGGGCAGAATGTGCAGTTTATTATTTATTTTTTTATTTTTTTAAACAGGTGAAATAGCTGCAAGCACCCAGTCAATTTGTATCTGACCTTGTTTTACCAAGTGTTTCTTAATTCACCTTTGAAAGGTTGGAGGAGCTCACCTGAGGACACGTACAAAAGACAGACATCCAGTTGAGATCACAAGGCGGCCCTATTGTTACGGCCCTGGGTTACTCTGGCGAACAATTCGATATTGGGCATCATTGCTGGGTCAAAATCCAGGAACTCCCTAACCCAACAGCACCATGGGATCACCTTCACCAAACTGACTGCAGCGGTTCAAGAAGGCAGCCTCCTCTAGGGATGGGCAATAAATGCCAGCCTTGCCAGCGACACCCACATCGAGAATTAATTTAATATAAAAAGTACAGGTCTACTACTGCTCGCAAGACACTTAGGGGTAAAAATTCACTTGGTTGCGCCTCCCGTTAGCGCCTTAAGAGGGCGCTAATGGGGCGCAAAGCCGCTAACGCCCGGGCACAGCGATGTTTGCGCCGCTCGAGAACTTAACTTGAGATTGTGCGGCGGCGCTAAAACTTACCGCTGCGACCAGCTGCGCGCGCAGATTATGACGTCATTCCATGGTGCAACGCCCTTGGGGCGCCCCGGAGCGGAAATTGAGTGGCGCCCCCTGCCTTACCGCCTGGCGCATCAAACGACCAGAAGACTGGAACGCTATCAATCGCTGTGGGGCTGGGGGGGGCGCTATTTAAAGGGGGCCTCTTCGTGTCTTTTATTGTTGGTGGCATTTTTGAACTACGCATTCTGAGAGAGAGAGGGAGAGACTTCTGGAGAGATTCAACGTTGTGTGAAGGAGTTTTGGGTACTGAGCAGCACTTTGCAGGTTCATTTTGATTTGCCATTCCTTGTATCGATTGAGCAGAGACTATGGGAGCTGCACTCTGAGCTCTTTGCCTGGTACTCTCCATTGTTCTTTCCAGCACATTGGATGTGCAAGTCTCTCCAGGCCGAGATTCAAGGCTGCAATGAACAGGATGTGGATGGAAAGCAAGATTAACCATCTCCTTTAAGAACTGGCCTGTGCCATTGTGTGTGTGTTCCATTGCTGACTGACATTACATGAGCTTCGCCAGCGCTCTGAGTTAGCGCCTCACTCCTTGGCCTTTGCGCCTTAAGACAGGTGTGCAGCGCCTGCTTTAGCGCTCCACTCACCTCCCGGGGCGGTAAAAGTGAAGTTTCCTATCAGTGCCGATAATTAGCGCCAGGCGCTAATATTTGCGTCCAGATGATATTTGCGCCCCAAATGGGGCGCGACCTAATTTCTACCCCTTAGACTAGTCACAAGAGTAACCAGCATGGCTGTAACTGCGAGTATATACACAAGATAGACTCGAAACCTGTGACAGGGACTCATTTCAAAATGTAGTCATGTGGAGATCCAGGTCAGGTCCACCACCAAAAAAAACTTGCTCAAGGCAGTAGTAGAAGTGCTACAAGTGGACAATGGGTGAAGAAAGGACTTAGCTGAGCTGTGATGGCTCCCCAGTCAAACGCACTGGCAAAGCTCATTGATCTAGGCTTGCACATAAAGGAATGGTTATTTGGGCAAGGTACTGGAGGGTGACTAGCATACGTGAAACAGTAACCCCAGCAGCAGTCAACACCTTCAGGGAAAGAATGTAGGGAGGGGAATAAACTGGTTTTAGAAACATTGATTTAAAAAAAAACGATTTGCTTGGATACATCTTACGCGGGCTATCTGTTATCTAATGATCTGTTATCACAGCTGGGGGGAGGGGGCAGAGGAAGAGAGGAAGGAAAGACAAAAAAAAGTACAATTACATTCGTGCAGAAAAAGTGGGCTTCCACAAGTCGCATTTTGATTGACACAAATAGGAACACTTCCTCAGGGAGGAAGATGAAATGTTCTAAAAACCTACTGGGATGGAGGCAGGGAGAAGGATTATTTTGCTCTCCAACAGTAGGTGAGTTATGGTGCTGAGATTTATGGGCCAGTTACTGTGACATTTTTTAAATAAAAGGGAAGCAATTTAGGATCTTCAGAGTTGAAAGTAATAGAATTAATGACAACAGAGATTCATTAAACAGAGATTGTAACCAACAGGTTAATTGGAATTTAAGGATGGATTGAGTTAGGTGAATGAATATTCTATAACTGGATTTCCACACAACATTTAACAAGGACCCTTCTGGGGCAGTATCAAAAAAAAGGAGCAAGTTAGTGCAATCATCTGACGTTTGTGTAAGCTGCTTCAGGACTTTTCTGTATTCATTACTTCGAAGACAACTGGAAAGTAAAATTAGCTTTTGGTGCAGTCGCTGGAGTTGAAGATTTTGCAGTAGATTGATAGATATGTTGTCACTTCCATAGATGTTTAACAGGACTCTACTCTTGCCTGGGTGTGCGTGCATGACAAATTTAATTGCCAACACCAAGGGGGCGAAATTCACCTCCTTTGCACCCGCCATTAGCACCTCCAGGGGGCACTAACAGGGCGCAAAGGGCTTATCGCCCGGGCGAGGGCACTAATAGCGCCTGCCACTGAGGCGCTAGCGATGTCAGCGACAGCCACACGAGTCGCGAACTGGGCCGCACACCGCTGGGGCGGTCAGGCCACGCCCCAGGCTGAAATTTTTTTATTTTTTTTTTTTACTTTGGCCGACCTCCAGGTCAGCCCCTCATGGCGGCCCTTGGCGTAGTCAGTGGCCGCCATCGCGCCATCCGGCACCGCGTCTCAGTGCCGGGCTGCGGCCACGGCACCCTGATGGGTTAGTGTGGGCCATCGGAGGCCCTGCAGAATGCGCAGTGGCCCTCCCCTTTAACGGAAGGGGAGGGGCGCTGAAACGAGTCAGCGCTACGCGGAGTGGCCGCGTAGCACTCCCACGCTTTGCGTCCCAGACACCGCCCCTAGAGGAAGTGGATCGCCCGAGATAGCACTCCGCTTCCTCGCCAGGGCGGTAAGCCCAATTTAGCGGCCGGGGCGGTCTGGCGCTAATTAGGTTACCGCCCCCAAACGGGGCGTAACCAAATTTCCTTCCCCCCGTCTAAGCTGAAAGGTTAGTCCAATTAGATAGCTTCTGACAAATATCCTTTGAGTGGAGTCAGCCATGGCTCAGTTGGTAGAACCTTTGGGCTGGATTTTCATAGGGCCGTTGAGGCGGGATTGGAGGCGTGTGGGGGGTTAAAATTGCAAAAACTGGCGGGCGGGCCCGATCCCGCCTCCACACAATTTTGATGAAATCGTGTCTGCTGGTCCCGTCTCCGTCCCGCCTCCAAGAGGCGGGAGAGGCCATTAATGCTCTTAACAAGCCCTAAATTGGCTCTGTAATGCCATTTTGATAGTTTTTAGCTAGTTTAACCCTTTTCCCACGTGACGCACGCCTGATCTGAAACACGCCAGTGAAACCTGGCGGGAGCACAAGTGGATTGCTGACTCTCAGCTGCAGCTCAACCATTAAATAGGAGATTTGATCAGCCATCATTTGCAGGTGGCAGGACTTTGTCGTCACAGGTCTGGGGGAACTTTTAGAAGGCATAACCACAGCTCTGGAAGTTTGGAGCCTGACACCCATCTCCAGTGTGACCTCCTGGGAAACACCTCTCGCCACCCTCATTGAGCGCTTCCTCAACTGAGGCATATACCAGAGGCATGGGAGCCATTTATTTCCTTCCCTCCTGGGCATCCGATGAGGACGAACACCAGCAGAACCATGAACAACAGCAGCACCAACAGCAGGAGCGCCAAGCTGCTGCTCACCCGCCTGAAGCTGCACAGGCCAGAAGGTGCCAGCACATGGAAGGCCGTCGGCGCAGGAGATACCCCCCAAACAGGGTCTACAGACACAGGGTCAGCTACCTCAACATGTCTGAGCAGCAGTGCCAAAGGCAGCTCCGACTTTCGCGAGAGGTAGTGGGTGACATCTGCGCAATGCTGCAACAAGACCTGGAGCCCAGAGGACCAGGTGGACACCTCTTACCAGTGGCCGTCAAAGTCACCACCGCACTCAACTTTTTTGCCTCAGGCTCATTCCAGGGATCAGCAGCAGACATCAGCGGCATCTCCCAGGCGGCCGCATACACCTGCATCACGCAGGTAACCGATGCCCTCTTTGCCATCGCGCACAATCACATTCATTTCACCAAGGATTAGCAAGTGTCACGGCGCGTGTGGTTGGATTAGCTAATCTGGCAGGCTTTCCAAGGGTGCAGGGCGTCGTTGACTGCACACGTGGCCCTTAAGGCACCCCATCGCAATTCAGGTATTTTTGTCAACCGCAAGGGCTTCCACTCCCTCAACGTTCAGCTGGTGTGTGACCACAAGAAGGAAGTTCTGCATGTTTGTGCCAAGTACCCTGGCAGTTGCCATGACTCCTTCATACTGCGCCAGTCTAGTGTGCCTCCGCTATTCAGTCCGCCAGACCAACTTAACGGATGGCTACTTGGAGACAAGGGCTATCCCCTGAAGACGTGGCTAATGACGCCATTGAGGAGCCCATCCAACGCAGCTGAGGAGAGCTACAACTCCAGCCACATTTCCACCAGAGCCATAATCGAGCAAACCATCAGTATGCTGAAGATGCGCTTCAGATGCCTGGATAGATCAGGTGGAGCCCTGCAATACTCAGCAGCCAGGGTCTCCAGAATTGTCGTGGTTTGCTGTGCACTTCACAACATGGCACAGCGTCGTGGCTTGCAGATGCCGGAGGACCAAGTGGCTCCTCACATAGCTTCCTCAGATGAGGAGGAGGAGGAGGAGGAGGAGGACGAGAGAGAGAATGAACAACTTGCAGAGGCCCCTCAACCAGCGGTAGCATTGCGCGAGACCATAGCTGCCCGGAATGCAAGGAACGCACTCATCTTGGCCAGATTTGCTTAGCCTAGACAATCAAGCACTTTTGCCTCGCAGCTTCTTACCAGAGCTACGACAATGGCCCAGACCCAGCGGATCCCTAACAATTTGACCACCATACTGACAATTGCAAGTTATCCTAAAGCCTCATTGTGGAAGTCCCATTAGCGAAATGACAGACGCCACAACTGCAGCTGTAGCCATCAGAGTTTTTATTTACACTTAACACCTGATGGCTTTTTTACATTAAACATCAAATTTCACCCAAGTGACTACCCTTGTGACTATTTGTGCAGTATCTTTCTCTTACGCGTGCTCCTACGTGGTGCTTCCCCTGTGGCTTCAGCAGAGGTGGAGGCCCCCTGCGCAGTTTGTTGCTGCTCCGTTTGTTGCTGCTCCTGTCTCGACACCTTTGGCGGGCGTCCTCTGGGGTTGTGAACCTGCGAGGGCTCGGCAACAGTCTGCTGCTCCTGCGGCTGGGCAGGGGTTGAGACGCCGATCTCACTTGGGTGCGGACTCTGGTAGGGCTCTGACCGAGGACTTGTCAGTGGCATGGAAGTGTGAGCGCTTGGAGAGGAGCCCCCACCTCCTTGTTGTCTGCCACCAACATCCCTCTCATAGGTCAGGTCTCCCTCAGCGCTTGCAAGTGGATTGAGAGCACCTTGCTGCACATCAGGGGGGCCATGGGGACCCGAATCTGCACTGGCAGTCCTACTCAGAAGGACTTCCATGAAGATCTGGTTTCTCTGTTCAATAGATGTCCATCGCTCCTCCAGAGATGTCATTCTATTCAGAACACTCACCATGTTTTCTGCACTCTGGCGACTTATCACCTCCATGGAGGTTGCCATCCTTTCCATGGTGATGCGTTCATGCGCCAATGACTCCACAAAGGCTCTGCTCATGTTCGCTATGGACTCCTCCATTCGCTCCACACTCGCAGCGACCCTGGAGACAAAACCTGTCAGAGACTCCTGCATCTGTTCCTGGAGTTCCAGCACCGCTGATCTTATGGATGGCCCCAGAGGCAGAGGGTTGACATGCAGCTGAGCTGAGCTAGGAGAGTCCTGCGCCCTCCGACTAGGACTCTCCACTGCTGTCCCTGTCTCCACCATCTGCTGATGCTCACTTGTGAGCTGTGATACACCAGGTGACAACACTATTCTATGTCCCGAGGGTCCCACCGCGGTGAGTGTCTGCGCTGGTGCTGGGTGCACTGAATTCTGCTGACGCTGTGCCCTCAGAGGTTGCAGCTTCCTCTGAGGAGTCTGGCTGCTCAGGCTCTTCCTCCTGGCTAGTGGGGACGGGTGCTTGCGATGGTCCTGTGGGGGAGTAAAGGAAAGAGTCAGAGATGTGATGCCAAGGTTACATGCACATTGCAGATGATCATAAATCCATCTGTTAGAGCTTCAGATTCATTATCAGCGACTCATGCAATGTCAATGAGAGAGATGGAACACTATTCTGTCACCAGCTTGCTGTGATGCACCCGTCTGTCCGTCCCCCACTTGCGTATCTTCCTCTACTCCCACGATCTCCAGGACCGCATCCTCCCAGGGGGTGAGCTGGGCTAATGAAGGTGGCCCTCCTCCTGTCCTGGCTCTTTCCCTTTTATTGTGAGCTCTCTTTTCCTGCAATGAGGGAGACAAGTGGAGTTTGAGTGAGATTGAAGGAGTGAGTGTAGAGAGTCCATAGCATAGATGCTTAGAAGGAGACAAAGATGGAGTGAGGTGGCAAGACCAAGGGCTCTCCCTGTGTGTTGTAAGTTGTTTTCATAGCATGACAGCGATAGGGAGTGTGAGGGCTGCATAGTCGAATAGTAAGGTGAATGTGACCATAGAGGGAGAGGGAATGGGTAAGGGTGCATGGATGTCAGTGTCAAGTGGGATATGGAGGAAGAGGCAATGGGGATCAGATTGAGGGTGAAGGGAAAGTCATACTCACTTTTGCAGTGCGTAGGTGGTCATGAAACCTCTTCCTGCACTGGAGCCAGGTTCGGCGGGTGATGGATAAGGAGTTGACCTCCTGGGCGACCTGGACCCACACAGCCTTGGTCTGCTGGGGAGGCTTCTTCTTCCCTGAGGAGGGGAAGAGCACCTCTCTGTTGGCTCTTGCTCCCTCCACCAAAGCTTGCAGGGCAACGTCATCGAACCTGGGAGCAGACCTGGGTCGTTGGCTGGCCATTCCTCCTGCAGTTGCCTCTAGGATACAGGTCCAAAAGCTTGGCAGCCTGCAGAAGAAGCAAGGCTTGTTGCAGACCTTAAATGCAGCAGTAATGATGACGTCATCGGAGGCGACTTTCAGACTGGAATAACTCATTGGCCATGGGTTCCCACACGTTGGAACTCAATTGGCCAATTAAGTTAAAATCGCATCATTCATCCACATCAATCTAGATTCGGGTGGGCAACACGAAAAGCGGGTAACACGACCCCAACCCGCCCCGGTATCAAAATCCAGCCCTTTGCCTCCGAATCAGAAGGTTGTGGGTTCTAGTCCCACTCCAGAGACTTGAGCACAAAAATCTAGGCTGACACTCCAGTGCAGTACTGAAGGAGCGCTGCAGTGTCAGAGGTGCCGTCTTCCAGATGAGACATTAAACCAAGGCCCTGTCTGCCCTCTCAGGTGGACGTAAAAAGATCCTGCGGCACTATTCTGAAGAAGAGCAGGGGAGTTATCCCTGGTATCCTAGCCAATATTTATCCCTCAATCAACATCACAAACAG
Source organism: Squalus acanthias (assembly GCA_030390025.1). Taxonomy (NCBI): domain Eukaryota; kingdom Metazoa; phylum Chordata; class Chondrichthyes; order Squaliformes; family Squalidae; genus Squalus; species Squalus acanthias. Next base: position 157,350,306 of record CM059427.1, read on the forward strand.
ATTATCTGGTCATTATCACCTTGCTGTTTGTGGGAGTTTGCTGTACACAAATTGGCTGCCATGTTTCCTACATTACAACAGTAACTACACTTCAAAAAAAAAGCAGTTCATTGGCTGTAAAGCACTTTCGGATGTCCGGTGGACATGAAAGGTGCTATATAAATGCAAGTCTTTCTTTCTTTAACACCAGGCCCATATCCTACCCCTCTATAAATGGAGAAAGAGGCAACATTGACATTTGGTTAGGAAGGAAAGTTCTGGTAATTTTCAGTACTAACATTCAGGAATTTCAATACTATGTACATTGGATTCCAGTAGGTAAGTGATAAGGAAAGTTACAGATTTGATCCCAGTGCCTGCCAAATTAAACAATTTCAAGCAGGGCAGCAGCAGGGCAGTGCAAGTGGTCTCAGGGATGAGCGTGGGGGGGGGAAACACGAGTTTCTGCTTGCTTTCCAGCAACCTCTGTTGGAAGTGTGCAGAAGGGCAACTAAAGATCCAGCTTGGCTGTAACTCTCCCTTCCCCAAAACATGGTTGAATAATCTGGGACTTGCATCTAGGTTCCTACGTGAATATTGGCCAATTGAGCAAGGTGCTAGAGGACTGCTGCCACCCATGGGACCAGTGTTCCAGCAGCAGTCACCTACCCAAGGGGCAAGATAATCGTAATAGGGCCGGAGCGGAGAGCGCTCAAGAAGAAAAAGCAGAAAGACATGTTGGTAGGTTGGTATCCAATCAGCAGTAGAGGGCAAGTAACATGCTGCCTTCCTCTACTAAAGGTACTCTGCATAATAGCACACCTTGTATTGGATGAAATTTGCAAAGACCAGAGTTAGAGTCAGAGGGTGGAGGGGCACAGGACAAAATAGAAGGTTTGAGGAGATGGTCAAGCTAGGGTGGGGCATGGTCATGGGCAGATTTGAAGATGACTACAATTCAAATGTATTGGGGGACAAAAAGGCATTTTATAAAAAGTATAAATCAAGTCTAGAGATGACAACAGCGCGGACAAGGGTTTCAACAGGGGTGGGATATGAACTAGGGATTGAGGTAGATTGAAGATGACTACAATTCAAATGTATTGGGGGACAAAAAGGCATTTTAGAAAAAGTATAATCAAGTCTAGAGATGACAACAGCGCGGACAAGGGTTTCAACAGGGGTGGGATATGAACTAGGGATTGAGCTAGGTCATTTTGTGGCAGTGGAAATGAACAGCCTTGGTAATAAATGGGATGTAGGGCTTGAAGCTTAGCGCTGGGTTCAACACAATGTCATGGTTTCCCAAAGCCCATTTCAAATTGGGCGAGTGATGGGGAGGGGTGGTCTCAGCGATAGCGTTTATAGCGGCGGTGAAAAATGATGGCTTCAATCTTCCAGAAAATTCTGACTCATCCACAATTTAATATCAGACACAGGTAGTCTGACAGCAGAGGTGAGCGAGGAAACTATTGGAGAAGTAGAGCTGGGTACTTGGAGAATAGCCAAGCAAGGAAATAGCAGGACCCAAGGATCGCTCTTTAGAGACCTCTTGAGGTGGCAGTGCAGGAACTAGAAAAGAAGCTATTCCTTGAGATATGCTGGCTGTGTTAGGAAAGCCATTTGCCTCCAGCCAGTACTTCCCCCTCCTGATAAAATTACTGATGCAAACCAGTGTCCCATTACCACATGGAGGGGTGTGTTGTACAATACTGTAGTGGTGCAAGTTCCAGTATGAAGAGGGCAGTGACACTTCACTTCAAAATTGCTGTGCTGTCCATTGCACATCCTGTCATTCCCTCTATCTCCTGACTAGTTATAACAAATACATCTCCCTCATTTACATACATGGTAGACCAGGACATGTTCATTGCAATTCCTTTCCGTTTGCCACATAACTGGCCCATAAGCCAGTCCGTGTTTCAATACCTATTCAGCTGCTGTGAATTATTTAACAAGTTGCATTACACTGGTTCCAGATACACCTTTCAGATGAGACATTAAATCAAGGCCCCGTCTGCCCCTTCAGGTGGATGTAAATGATTCCATTTGAAGAAGAGCAGGGGAGTTCGCCCAGTGTCCTAGCCAATATTTATCCTTCAACCAACATTGTTAGAGATTATCTGGTCACTTATCTCATCGCTGTTAGTGGGATCTTGCTGTGCACAAATTGGCTGTCCCGTTTCCCTACATTATAACAGTGACTACACTTCAAAAGTATTTCATTGGCTGTAAAGCGTTTTGAGACATCCAGATGTCATGAAAGGCACTATATAAATGCAAGTTCTTTCTTTCACTTACATATGCAAACTCCCTGTACTTCATGCGTGGCTGAATTAATTACAGATAAAACTTCTGATACCTACAAACTGGGGAACGGGGAGGAAGGCACATCCCCTTGGTAGTGGAGTTTATTCCACTATGATGTAGGTGGCAGGACATTACAACTGAAGTCCTAAAGTGACAGAGCTCTGCAGCCTGTACCACCTCCATACGCACACCAACAAGGATGCCAGAATGAAAATGCAACACAGACAGAACTAGAAATGGTTAATGTCTTACCGTCTGTGATGCGTTTGCCATAAAAGGGAGTCCAGAAGATGTTATTCTAGTTTATTGGAGTCTTACTGTCTGCCCTCAAACCCCTCTGCAGCAAGCTGGAATCCTGGTCTTTGTCCTCAAATCCCACAGTAGGCCACTCCTTTTTAGTTAAAGCTTTGCTAAAAGGTAATTTGTGGACATTGGGCAACATCATTACTACTGTTGCTGCAAATAGCCAGACAATTCGACAGCTGCTAAGTGTTTAAATATTAACTACGCTTAGAGCCACATTCACAATGACTCAAAAAGCTTTTACACAAAGGTTTAGTAGCTGCTAAACAGTGCATGGTAACCAAACCCTGCACACATTATTGATACATTGCAGAAACGGAGCTTATTGGATGGAGACCCACAGGCAGAAAGCACCATTGGTCCCAGTGAATTCAACTACTTTTGCTAGTTTAAAACTTGTGAAACCCACAATAGGCCCAGCCTGTACTACACTGGTTTGGGTTAATAATGTGTCAGTAGCAGTAAATTACCCCCCATAGTCAGCAATGGCAAGTACCCTAGAGATAGTCAACAGCTTCACAAGAGAAATGTGGAAAGAAAAACCCAATGTAAGCAGATTGAATGCAGACATTTATACTGCAAGCTCTCATACTGTAAGTAAAATTTGTTGTTTGATATCATATGGCAGGCAGACTGTAAAGCAAGCAGTACAGATGTGGTCATAAATCCAGCAATTATTTATATGGTGTTAGCGTAATCCTAGAAACGCAATTGAGAGATGCTAGGTCTAATTTAGCAAATGCAATTCTGAATTTACACAAGTTGATGTAGATTTAGAATACTTTATAAAAATGTTGTGCTCATCAAGGCGAGGGGTGATAATGCTGGGAATGGAATTCTTCCCATTTGCAGTATGGCAAGGCCAGATGCCCCAAAGTAACTCAGCCCATATTTGGAACTCTACTGCGCCAGCGCAACATCATTAATCTTTTAGTTAACATGCACGTAACTAAAAGATTAATAATTGCTATGCTTATCAGGAACTGAAGGAGGAGAACTGGAGGAAGATCCACGTGTCTGACATTATTTTGGCTGCATTAGTGACGGGATGATTTTAATTGGAACAACCAAGTGCTTCTGGGATTGTGCCAAGGTCATTGGTGAACAACACAGAAAAGTCTTTCCACTCTTCCATTCCTTCTGTAGCAAAACAGCAGATACTGATGTATTTACAAAGCCTGGGAATACAACCAGTAATGTCTGCCACAAAAAAACAGTCCATTTGAGCAAGTAATTGCAACAATCCATTAACCCAGCCAGTAATTTCTCCAAATTCCTGTTAGGACTGACTCCTGCTGGGATACAGAACAAAAGGGTCAGCAGCCTTCCAGTACATTGCATGTAGCCATTCTTCATGCGTTATGTGTGTGGCGAGGAGGTGCAGAGTGTCAAATCCAAACTCAATTCTGTCCTTACCTAACTTCTAAAGCTGCACTCTCCAGCAGAGTCACTGCACACTAAATCAGTAAAAGGAACCTCGACTGATGCTGGTCTGTTCTTTGCCCAGGGGCTGTTGAGGCCAACTCCCAACACCCTCAGCCTAGACTGAAAATCAGCTGGTCACTATGGAAATCGATAACCAACCTAGGATCTTCCTGGCATATATAGCTCAGTGCCACACTAGGATCAGCTGAACCTCTGGAGGAATCTTACAAGTTCAATCTACAAGTTGGTTTTCTAAATTTGCTCTTAAATCCACTGATCTTGGACTAAACATAATAAAATGATTGAGGATGACCATTCTATCCAGGTATGGTGTACCTCAAATGGCAGAATCATAGACCCACATTTTGGTGGGTCTGTGTAACCATTAGCTACTGGGACCAGGACTTCTTCACATTATGGAGTGGAGTCAGCAGAGGAAGGTCCACGTTGCCACAGCCAGCTGCGCTCCACGAATGTAAAAGTGCCTTTAATCATGCCCAAAACTAGAACAGACTATAGAGCTACTTCATGGAAAATTAGTTAACATTCTGCCATCAACAGATCCAAGATTGGTCAGTTTCCTCATTCCTCTGCCAGTCTGGTAACATGAGATGCAGCACTACACGTCGCAAATAGGTCCTGGTCGAACACTTTCACCAGGACATGGCGAGATGGATTGATTATTTGCTGTCCTTGGTCTGAGCAGACATTTAATTAATTTACATGTTTCTGCCCCCCTCCCACGTCATCATTTAGTGACAGCAGATAGGAGCCAGGGTGACACTGGCTGTGGAAAAAGTCCAGATGCCAAACTCTCCCCAATCAGATGGTTTCCCTGGCTTGAAAGATCCAGAAAACTTGAGATCTACATAGAGGTGGTGTTACAAAGAAAAGCAACCACCACGGTTTTCTTCCTCAGTGAATAAACAGGTCAACAAACATACAGCCTGTGCACACAATGTGGTTGGGTACTGTAGGAGCGCTCAGGAAGAATGGTATTTTTTAATGCTCTTGCAATTGTATGTCTTGGATCTTTAAAATATAGCAAACAAAAATTCCTTTTTATGATGAATGCCTGTTTTCCAGTCTGGCACCTTGCTAGTACAGGATTAGCGACCCAGACAGGCTCAGCCTGCTCCATACATTAATAGGCACTTTTATATTAAATAAGTGCATTCCAGGAGAGGCACTCAAAAAGGAACTCCCTGCCCTCCACCTACCATAAATATCTGTTGGTGCCGTCACTCCTGAAAACATTAAACAGCTCACGGGCCCCACAAAAACAGGGCTTCTGGAGGTAGTCAGCTTTGCACTACAGTGAGGGGACGACAGTGTCCCATCACCATGAAAGTTTCTAAAGCCATCAGGTGTCAAAAATTGGAAGAACAGGAAAGAGAAGAAAGATGGCCTGAGGAATTCTAGAGGGTACCATTTAACATTTTCTGCAGCACAATCAGAGACAAGGTTTTAAAAACAAACTGTTGACTTCAGTGTTCCTGTGTATTTACTGCAGGCAAGATGGGACAGCTGAAAACCCACAGCTCCATTGTGTACTGCTGCATCAACACCATCTGCTCTCCATTTTGTCATGAAATATCACTTGTGCATTGTCCCCACAGTAAAACTCAAACTGCCCCAGCTTCTGAACATTTTGAAGAGTTGGCAATTGAAGTCTAATATTATTAGTCCTTATTACCAGCCGCCATTACCAGCCACAAGGACTGGCCTATGAATGCCGTTTTCCAACAGTCAGCAATTGAAAAAAATAAAATGTTTTAATACTGTGTTTGGGTCCAAGAGGTGGTTTGCACGAACCACACATTCATGGCATTGTGCTCACGTAACTGCTGCAGTGTTAATAATCAGTCAGTCAGTCAGCACCCTCTCCCAAAAATCCATGACTAAAAATGTGAGACACCAATTACCTTTGATACACAGAGATCAACAAAACCTCATCAGACACTTGCCCCTTCAGTGTTATAATAAAAGTAATTGGCCATTAATTCTCCACTTTCTGTGGTGTCTTGCTGGCATAGAACGGCTGTCACATTTGCCTACATAACTTTCACTGCACCCTGCCCCCCCCCCCCCCCCCAAAAAAAAATGTGGTTGGGAAATGCTTTTCCTTGTTCCTACCAGAATCGCCAATGAGAGAATCCACAAAGGATGAGCACCAAAATGGAAGGCTGGCTGTAATATCCTGCTCAGGTGTTTCCAGGTCTGTCAATGGCTCTACATGAAGCTGAGAATATCCAACCAAAAACAACCCAAGAACTTCTAACACATTTACAAGCATTTTGCTGACGTTTAATTTCATCTGGTATGGTGTTGACGAATCTCAAAATAGTGAGTGGATATCAGAAGGTTTCCTGGCTGCATGTACACTCCATCATTCTTTCCTCGGTCAAAATCTCAACTATTTTCTGACAATTGCATACATCTACATGGCAGTAGCCAGACACCCATTAGCTGGTTTTTTTTTAAACCTCTAAACTGGTCATAAAATTTCTTGATTACGACAATTAAAAAGCAATTACACTTTCCCCTCGCCATCATTTTAACAAGATTAAATCTGTTGCTACACAACTGCTGTGTAAATGGAATCAATGAGATTCTGCATTGGATATCTGAAAAGGAAGGGTAGGTACACAAAGCTCAATTATAGAAACTTGTACATTCAGTGCTTCTGTAATTTGGATCAAGAGGTGGCATCGGTGTGCCACTCCCGGGAAAGAGAGAAAAGAAAAAAATATAGGATACATTTTTACATCTCCCAAAGACAATGAAGTACTTGAAGGGTAATAGTGCTTACATCAACAAACATGGCAGCCAATTTACATAGACCCACATTTCAGCAATGTCAACGTGGGCATCGGGTGCCGAGGTGTCACTCCTGCAGTGTGAAACATAGAAGCTCCAAGTGAAGTAGTGCTTTGCATGGAGTCAAGGATCAAAAATGAAGAGTGTTTGTTTGCAGCTCAACCACAGACACAAACATTACAGACCGGAAGGGGGGGGAAGAAACTGGAGCTTTGTCTATTCCACCTGCAAATGAAGGGTTTGAGAGATTATTCTGAGATGTGGTTCATCTTTATATGGAGCAGGTGAGGAAATGGAAGATTATTTGAGATTTAGCTTCTAGCTCCATTTACATCCATATAAAAACTCCTAGTTGAGTTCCCCGACTGCTAGCGGTACAGAGAAACAGGTTCAGCTTCCCCGATTTCTGTACTGCCTTGAATGTAGAACAAAGTGCTTCACAGTCCTTCCATGTTTTTAAAAAGTGGGTTCCTTGTAATTTTCCCCCAGCCACTCGCTCAAATGGAACCAGACTGTGCAAAACCATGGTATCCTGTTCTGCCAAGCTTGAAAACCCATATCCTATCCATCGCCAAGATTGCCCATTTCCAACTGTGCAACATTGCCCACTTCTGCCCCTCTGCTGCTGAAACCCTCATCTACACTGTCAAGTTAGATTACGCCAAATGACTTCCTTTCTACCTCCCCATCCTGCATCAATGCCTCAGCCCTGATTTTAACCCAACGCACCTGGCAAGATTGGTCAGACACCTGATTTACATCTCACCCAATTCTACATTTCATTGACTTCAATGGAGCTAAAAATCGAGTGGGGTGCAAATTGGGTATCTGATCCAAATGCACCTTGTTCTCGCTGGATGCATTTGGTTAAAAATCAGGTCTCTTAATTGTCCCAATGCAGCTGATCGTATTCTGTCCTGCACCAAGTCCTGCTCATCCATCACCTTTGACCTACAATTGCTCCCTATCCAACATATTAAATTTAAACTAATTTGAATCCCTCTAGTTTTGCCCCACATTTCGTTCTGCAACCTCCAGTCTTCTAACACCCTGCACCCTTTGGTCCCCAACTGACGTTTTGTTTATCCTCCCTCCCTTTGTCCACCATTGGTGACAAAGCCTTATGCCAACTTGGCCCTACTGTCTGGAACTCCCTCCTCAAACCACTTTGGCCCTCCAATTTGTGGCAACCATTTTCCCAGTTCCATAGCAATTCCCAGAGGGAGTATTTGAAGTCTCATTAGGATGTAGCATTTACATTCAGGGTCCCACGAGAACATGTTTATCTAAAGGGAAACTCAAGGCTCCACCTAACTGCTATTTATTGAGCAGAAGCGGCCAATGTCTGGACCACATCATAAATTCATTCTTATTTCACCTACGCAGCAAAAAAAATCATCCAGTAAATGTCTCATTTTTATATCTTATTCAATATTAAAAGCAGACATCAATGCGCTTTAGAACTTGATCCTCTCTGCCTGTCGGCCCCATAAATCACCTATTTATATTGCACATTTCCACGCTGGCAAGTGAAGGAAAGCATGCTGCGGCCAGAGTCAACTAGAAGGCGAGAAACCATCTTTCTTTATGGCACACAGGATTCTGAACTGAATCCCATCCACTCGTATAGTGGCTGTGAAATCCCAAACTTCAAACTGGGTCTCGGAAATCTCCTGGCTCAAGAGGGCGGCTGGTACAATTGTCTAAAAGGATCCCTGATTCAGCAATAGTAAACAGGGCATTCCTAAGTGCAGCCATTAAATTGCACGGAGCGATCCTAAGCAGCTTCATCAGCACCAGGTGATTTGTCACACCAATTGCCACTGGACAAACTGAAACAGGGCAACTATAAATAGCACTACAGGAGGGCTTTTAATCAGGACATTCCATTAAAAACAGGCTCTCAGTGGAGATTAAGCAGAACTCTTTGGTGCGTTAACAGCTAAACTGCGTCCCAAATCGCACAAAACATTTCCATGAAATTTGAGTCAGCATGTCATTTTCAACAGCCATTAATCACCTCGCTCAATAGTGATCAATTGCTGCATTCTGTGAGCAGGAAACATGCACTTTAAAAAAAAATAGATTCTCATGTAGATGAATTGAATTTGCATGTGGAACTGGATACTGGAGAAATGTATTGGGACCTATGCTTCCCATGAAAACGTCACACAGCAGATCCACAACGAGATCCTGCAGCACGAGGTTGCTTGGGATCAGTTCCAACAAAGGATCACTTTTTTTTTAATCATCTGAATGTTGTTGACAGCAATAGATCATAACTCAGTTTTATTACTTCCTGTTGGAGTCAGTTGTCTGCCTGGTTGTGGAGATTTGATGATCACATAAAACATACAATTAAGATACTGCCCCTTAAAGCCTCTACCCAACACTGGGGCACTTAAAAAAAAGGTTTTATTAAATTACTAGTAAACAAAGCCTTCTTTTTCTCCCCAGAAGATTCTGACACCTTCAAATTAAATCTGGAAATAAATCCACAGACAGTATCTTCTTTCGTTAACGTCATCAATCAATCAAGCCCCAAGCTCCTCTCAACTCTTGATGAATGGCTCCTTTGTTGAAAGCCACCATTGAGGTTATAATTAGGGAGACGAGGAAGATGCTGAACCAGTATTATACAAGTCACGCAGGAAAGCTTAGTGGTCCAAGGGATTTACAATACAGCACAACAGTGACATCTCTCATGAGAATGTAGTCACTACAAAGCAGACACGGCTGCCAAAAGGAATTGCCTTCCTGTAAACACATGGTTGATTGTTAAGTAGAATGTACTGGACCAAAACTCTTCCCATTAAAAAGAGAGAATTCCAACATAACCGAGCATTGTAGCTATTGACAAAATCACACAGATCCTAGATGTGAGACTTTTAGTCAAACCATAATCCCGAGTAGTTGCATCACACCAAAAACACTTACAAACACTTAAAAGCAACAAGGAGGCCGACCTCACTTGTTCAGAGGATCCCACTTTTTGAAGCGTTCACTGCTGTGTTGCAGGCAAACACAGCAGCCAATTTGCAGAGGTCCCACATGCAGATGAATAACCAGTTCTGCTGTTTGACGTCACAGAGACACCAGGAGAAAAGAAGTGCCAAAGGTGGACAGGGCCTTGCTTTAGCATCTGATCCGGAAGATGGCTCCTCTGACAACGTAGCTCTCGCTCAGCGCTGCACTGAAGTATCAGCTCAAGTTTGAGTGGGCTTGAACCCACAAACTTCTTAATCAGAAGGGAGAGTGCTATCGCTGAGCCAAGTGCAAGGTCTTTCATTACCACTAGGAAAGCCCCACCTCCATTTCTCTTGCTCATTGACAAGAAAAAGGCCAGGAATTAGCAGCACACAACACAAAATCTCAGACTTTGGCCAAATGCAAGAGAGTCAGTCAGCCTGGATTCAGTACTGAAGCATTCTTCCCATGTACTCAGAATCCCCTGGGTAAAGATCACCCAAAACAGCAGGACACTAGAAATTACTATCACAGTACACGATTGCAAAATAAATTGAAAGGCCTGTGTACAGTTGTTTTGTTCTGTACCTGCCTCTGTATAGAGAGAACATACCTCATCAGAGACTTCTCACTCTCTTTCTCCTCCCACCCTGTCCCATTTTAATTAGAACGTTGATCCCAGTTAGAGGATTAAATTCACCGAGATTCAGGTCTGGAGGGTAGTTATTAATGCAGCCTTGAGACAGCTTATGCAAGCACATTCAGATATCAAGACATGCAAGTAACATTTTTTGGTGAGCTAAAGAGAGAATTCATTCTGAACTAATAAACTGGCAGTGAAGAGAATTATTAATCTGTGCTTTACAAAAGGGAGACAAAAAGCTCTACTCCACTTAGAAGCAATCCCAATGGAATTGGTAATAAATAGGAACGAACTACCATAGGACTATCCAGTCAGCATTCCTGTTCATGCCTCAGTCCAATGACTTATTAGCAGGCCTCACAAATTACTCCTGGTGCCGATAGCACGTCATCAATGCAATAGGGAGCATACAGCTGTGCAAATGCACTCAGTTCATAGCAGTCATTGTGCAGTACATAAAAGCACAACATATGGAATTAATTTGACTGAAGGTGTCTATATGCAGAGAGTGGACATGTCCAAACCCAAGTATCTTCAGGATAGTGTCACATGATTAACGGTGGCAGTTGATGTAGGTGCGATGTGAGCACATTCTTGCACCAGTGCTGGCTCTGGAATTGCAACATGTACGCAAGCTCCTTTTGAGTGCGCTGTACCTTCACTAAGAAGGTACTGTATCGTACACTCAGCTTCGCAATGACGGTCGGGGTGGGTTGGATGGTCAATATTCAGCACATATCACAGGACTCTGGGTAAACCAGGCAATGGGATTTTCATGCATAAGTTTGAAAGGGAATGCTTTATAGTCAACGGTGTCTGCAAGAATTAAAACCATCTGGAAGTGACATTTACATGCCAGAAAAACTACTCAAAGCATCAAGCCTGGCCTGAAGTGGGATTGTGCGCAAGTGGAATCAAGATAATAATCCACTTACTGTCTACTTGGAATAAGGTTTTTGACTTTTCCACCCCCGCCCCGCCAAAAGGGATGGATAGTTTAAGAGTGGATAATAGATAAGAATTAGCACTGCCACTGACAGCCCATTACCCTAGGCCTTTGGGGTCCCTACAAAGACAAGAAACAAGAGAGCATTTTAAAAGGGGTCTTAACTCAACTACCACTAACTGCACTGTAGGCATCAATCGGTTCCACCCTGCTAACCCCAGACAAAGGAACCAAAGTGTAGTTCAAGTTTCAACACCTTATACATTGGTGTGCATCAAAAATTGCTCCTAGTTTGAGAGAGATATTCAAAAGAAAAACTAATTCAGCATACATAATTCACATCCTATACTGGCAATCTGAAGTTGGCAATACAAGATGGTGATGTTGTGACACATTAGAGAGCCTTTATTATAAGGTTAAGACCAATTAAAGAATTAATTCTACCTAGGTTTAGAATCCTGTTGTGTGCAGTCATATTGTTTGTTTCACTGAAGGCTTTAAATTGATCACATACAGCACTTTTCTTGCTCTAGCCCAGTATAACCAACAGTACACTAATAAATACAGCTCAACATTGTACATGGTGCACTCAGATTATAAAATGTAATGATTTTGCAGAGTATTGGCCCCAAAAACACAAAGATCTTCCAGCAAACTCCCGTCATAACTCCGGAGCGGGAGGCGGTCAATTCAATGGTTGGGCCAGGACATAAGCCAGGACCTAGACACTGCTTCCACCCAGATAGTAGCAGAGCACCAGAGCTTCTGGCCTGTGTGGCCTAGTGGGGACTCCAGATGGGTAGGGTGGGAAGAGACGATGAAGGTGGAAGGATGCTCGTGTGGAGCATAAACACTGGCATAAAGCTGTTGGGCCAAATGGCCTGTAAAATTCTATGCAATTATTGGAGATGCTTTGGGCAGGATTAGATAGCCAAGAGTGGAGCCAAGTGAGGACAGTCACACTGAGCCAAACAACAGAGGAGAGTCGTTGGCGGAGGATGGTGTGCTTGACTGTATCAAAGGCTGCAGAGAGGTCGTGGAGGGAAAATTCACCATCGTCAGAGAATAATCATTTGTAACTTTTAGTAGGGCCATTTCAGCGCCGTGGCCAAGGCAGAAGACAGAGATTCAAACATGGAGTTGCAGGAAAGATGGGCACGGCTTTAGGAGGCAAGAACACATTCAAGAAGATGCAGCGTGGGCCCTGTAGCAGCTGGGACAAGGCCAAATAATGGATGCATCTCAAAATTTTGTACTGCTGTTCTGATGATTACCTTTGTGTGACTTTTCATGGTAAGTGGATGTGGTTAAGATGACCAGCATGGTGTTGTACTACATGTACTTTCCTGATAAATGGAACATTCGTTTGCTGTTGATATGCAAGTATTAGACAAGTAAAACCCACAATGTCTGGATATAAATATAATAACCTCAACCTTGAACATGTGCAGTTAGACTATTTTAGTAAGGACCACACAATTTGCCTCAGTGTTGCTAGGCTTTGGGAACATGCGTGAGTGGGAGAGAGTGCATGCACAGATAGGGTCAGGTTTTGCTCCAATAGCTCTCATGTTGAAATATCCCAATATTTAGCAGTCATTTCAGATGAGGCATAATCACCAGTGAACTGCATCTCAAACTTGAGTCATAAGGGGAGATTTATTTTTGAAAGAGGTTTTTTTCTTTCATCAATTGGAGAATTGCCAGTCTGTGCTCAGTGCCTTCTCAGTGGCAGGACTTCAGTAACTCAGCACAGAGGTTTTTGGTATAAGCCTTCATTCACACATAAATCCGTCACTCTTATCCGCACATGAACATTATTCAAATCCTTTCCAAGCTCCACTGGTTCCCTGTGCCCAAATGAATCAATTTCAAGACCCTGCCCTAGTCTTCAAATCTCTCCACTACTTTGCTCTCTTTATCTGCGATTTCTATATACAAAAAAGGGAGATAGAACAAAATCTGGAGACTATTGACCAGTCAGCTCAACGTCAGAAAAATAAAAAAAGTCAGCATGAAATCCGAAAGGCTAAGTCATGCTTAACTAACCTGATTCTCTGAAACAATAACGGAAAGAGTAGACAAGGTAATGCAGTAGACATCACATACTTGGATTTTCAAAAAGGTCTTTCACAAGATCGACACAAAATGTAGCCATCAGGACATCTCCTGACTAGCCACAAGAGGTTCTTGCAGGCATGTGCCAGATACCCAGGGAGCAGCCATGATGCCTTCATATTGACAGTCTAATATCCCCACCATGCTTCGCCCTGGGACCAGTCCTAACGGTCAGCTGCTTGAGGAACCCCTTCTACCACGGCTCATGAAACTTTTCAGAACCCAACCACACCGAACAGATACAACAGCAGCCACATGAGCACAAGGTGAGTCATAGAGCAGGCCACTGGGATGCTCAAGTTGTGGTTCAGATGCCTTGACAGGTCTAGAGGCTCCCTGCAATACTTGCAAGCCAGAGTCTCCAGAATCATTGTGGCATGCTGCCTCCTGCATAACTTTGCTCAAAGGACTGGAGATGCAGCAGAAAGAAGTCATTCAGGACTCATCATCTGATGAGGAAGAGGATGGTGAGGAGGAAGATGGCGGGACAAACACATGATTTTCCCAGCCCTGAGGAGGCGGGGTTGGAGGCGGGAGTTCGTAAAATAGCAAAAAGTGAGTGCGGGTTCAGAACCCGCCTCCACGCAACTTTGCCGGAGGCGGGCTTCAGGAATGCGATTCGGTCCCGCCTCCAAGAGGCGGGATGGGCAGTTAAGACCCTTAACAAACGCTTATGGGCCTTTGTAATCCTATTTTGCCAGGCCTTTGTTATTTCCCCACATTTTCAGTGTGTTGCACGGCGCTCCTAAACCACACCAGCTAATCCTGGCGGGTTGACAAGTGGCTGACCTCCTCACAGCTGCAGCTCCACCATAACAACGGAGCATTCAACAGGGATCAGTTGGAGGTGGCAGAACTTTTGTTGCACAGGTCTTTGAGCACCTTTTCCAGGCCTACTGAAGTCGGAGGTGGTGCAGCTGAGATCTATCAACTTTGGGACCACTCTTACGTGAGGATGTGAGGTGGTATAGTACACTACTGTGATTGGTGGTGCGGAAAGGTGATTCAGGAGTGAACGGTGTAGGGTGGACCAGAGGGAGTGGAAGGATGAAGTGTCCAGACCCAATCAAGTCATTGAAATGTTTCCTGCATTGAATCCACGTCCTGGGAGACACGCTTGCTCTGCTGACCAGGCCTCCTTCTTCATTGCCGGTTTCTTTTTCCCTCACCGCGCCCCCCACCCACTTGTGGGGACCACCACATCGCTCCTTGATCTCCCCGTACCCAGCATTACTTCCAGGAATGCATCACTAAACTTTGGGGTCACCTTCCTGCTCTTGCTAGACATCCTTCCAATAGTGAACAATTATTCCAGTGCTCAAAGTCCTCAGCCTGCCTTCCAGAGGTGAACTGAGCCTTTAAATAGTGGAGGGGAAATGGTATCATGCAGGTGGATGGCATACTCACAGTCACGGAATTCTATTGAGGAACCTGGAAACGTTATGTAAATGATGGTTGGTCATTAAAATCAGCCAGCCTTACACACGTCACTCGCTAACATGCCCGCACGCTGCGTTCCAGTCTCCGGGTTAATAATAGGGCCTACATCTAAGAACATAAGAAATAGGAGCAGGATTTGGTCCTTCGAGCCTGCTCCGCCATTCAGTAAGATCAAGGCTCATCTTCTACCTCATCTCCACTTTCCTGCACTATCCTCATATCTCTTGATTCCCTTAATATTCAAAAATCTATCGATCTCTGTCTTGAATATATTTAATGACTGAGCCTCCACAGCCCTCTAGGGTAGAGAATTCCAAAGATTCACCACCCTCTGAGTGAAGAAATTTCTCCTCATCTCAGTCCTAAATGGCCAACCCCTTATTCGGAGACCATGACCCCTGGTTCTAGACTCCCCAGCCAGGGGAAACATCCTCCCTGCATCTACCCTGTAAGAATTTTGTATGTTTCAATGAGATCACCTCTCATTCTTCTAAACTCTGGAGAATATAGGCCTAGTCTACTCGATTTCTCCTCATAGGACAATCCCCCCATCCCAGGTATCAGTCTGGTGAACCTTTGTTGCACTCCCTCTATGGCAAGTACATCCTTCCTTAGGTAAGGGGACCAAAACTGTACACAATACTCCAGGTGTGGTCTCACCAGGGCCCTATATAATTGCAGTAAGACGTCTTTACTCTTATACTCAAATCCTCTTGTAATAAAGGCCAACATACCATTTGCTTTCCTAATTGCTTGCTGTACCTGCATATTAACTTTCAGTGATTCGTGTACAAGGACACCCAGGTCCCTCTGAACACCAACATTTCCCAATCTCACCATTTAAAAAAATACACTGCTTTTCTATTTTTCCTACCAAAGTGGATAACTTCACATTTCTCCACATTATATTCCATTTGCCATGTTCTTGCCCACTCACTTAGCTTGTCTATATCCCCTTGAAGGGGATATATATCTCCAGAAGGCCTGTTTCTACATGTAGGTACCGATGCTCAAATGCTTTTCAAGGAGTCAGTATTAGTCTGCAATTAACCTGCATTCTTCATTGATGTGAGTGACAGTTTCCACAGCTTAATTTCCAGCACAAATTTCTACATTAAAATCTAGACAAACGTCAACAACAACAAAAAAAGTTATTTGTAATTTAAATGTTGTCATCTACCAAATCATACAATAAATTTGGCAACAGGAAGAAAGCGCTGCTGAATGTATGGATATAAAGGATTTATCAAAAGCAAACAAACAAATGGTGGTGCCTTGCAGGAGTTGTGGGCTTCTGCAGAAAAACAATGGCCTTTATCAGAGCCATCTTTGTACATAATCAAGTGTTGCCCAACCCAGCAACACACAAGGTTACAATTGTTAAAAGAAATGCAGGCAGTCTAAATACAGTAGCTCATTCAGGGAAAGGCATCCTTCCCACGCCTCTGAACCCGATTGAAACAAAGTCTGAAAAATGTACATTCTGCAGGTCCATTAGAGCAACGCCAAATCGAAACAAACAAAAATACCCAGCCAGTTCAAAACAAGTGCTCGTGATTCAGCTGTTGCTTTTTCCATCTGGGTCAATATGTTGGAGAAGACCAAGATTTGTTTCCCATCCCTAAATCTTTCTCCACTGAATTTGATTATAACGTGTTTAATTTTTTTCAACAAAAAAAAGACCCCTTGCAGAGCTGCAATCACAGATTTTGTTCCAACACATCACGAACATTCAAATTGCAGTTCGTGTTCAGCAGGCTGCTTGTAGGAGGCTCTCCTCATTCACCAACTCAACCCCACAAAAAACTTAGGCTATTCAGTAACTTTTTCTTTTAATTACCCAAAGCCACTGGAACACGAAGCACTTTCCAAAATGGAACAGCAGACACCAATAATTTGCCACAAGGCATTACAATCGGGAGGTCAAAAGACAAAGGGAGGGGTACGGTGTGTTTTCTGGATGGTTGGGCCAAGATGAGCTAAATGGCCTCCACTATCAGCATTTATGTCATGAAGTCAAGGCAAGATGCACAAGCATGATGTGTTTCTCAACTGACACACTTATGAATAATAAGGCCTTGCCCATTCCCTTTATATGGCAAAAGCAGATAAGAGACTGGATAGCATTGGGTGCAACAAAATTGCTCTTCGTTAAGACTTGGATTCAAATAAATGGTGGAGTTTTGGGATGGAAACCACTTAAGTGTCTGCAGTGAAGTAAGCTGGTATTCAGAGGCCCTAAGGAGAAGAAATGGAACTTACAAAAAATTAGGTTGGGGGGGAGCGGTGGTCTAACAAGTTTATTCTTTAAGCTGTGTAAGTGGAGCTATATGTTCTGCTTCTAACCCATGGTCTTATTAATCTGGGATTGCTCTGATAATGAAATATGCCCATGCCAGACTACAGCAGGACCTGGACAGCATGCAAATTGACAAGTGGTAAGCAACATTCACACCACAGGTGCCAGGCAATGACCATCTCCAACAAAAGAAGGTTCAATCACTTCCACCTAATCTTCAACAGTACCACCATTGCCAGGTCCCCCACCATCAATGCCATGGGGGATTACTACTGACCAGAAGCTTAACTGGACCAGGCATATGAACACCGCACCTGCAAGAGCAGGGCAGAGGCTAGGCACTCGTGAGGAGTGGCTCACCTCTTGACCCCTCAAAACCTCTCCACCATCTAAAAAGGCTCGGGTCAGGACAGTGATGGAATACGCGTCACTTGGCTGGATGGTTGAAGCTGCAACACTCAAGCAGCTCAACAACCAAGACAGAACAGTTTGCTTGCTCGACACCCCTGCCACTGAACTGAATCCCCAGCTCCTCCACCATCAGCACTATATACTATTGACAGAAGGTATCTTACAAGCCATGGCACAGGAACAACAAGATTTACTGTTGCTTTTTGAACCCTTCTGCAGGAGGCGTCCTCAAAACGGCCCTACCAATAAACAGAAGTCAGACAATATATGGGTATCATGCTGGAGCAGTGTGAATGGGCCATTAGTAATACAAATGGAGAACCCCTGTTGTGAGCTTGTCCGTGTCACTTCTTTAGAAAAGGTGCTTAGGCAGGAAATGATACAGCTTCAAATGCAGGCAGAGGAAAAATTGCAGGCAGAGGAAAAATTGCAAAGATATTAACTAAAAATACATCCACTCACTGGTCCAGATGAAGCCTTTGGAAGTGTGATGGCATGTCACAGACTCTGTTGCTAGGCTGTCTCTCTCACATTCTCCAAATTTGCAGCTGTCTCGTTCATCTTCAGATCTCCTGTAAATTATTTCTTTGCTTTATTTTTTTGCTATTATCTTCTGCTTAAGATGGCCTCAACTTTTCCCCTAAGACTTTCCTCCTTACAGATCAGCCGCCAAGAGAAACTAAAGGTGCTTTTGTATTACAGGAGTGCCGTAGATGGCAAACACGAGAGTCTCATTCTGTCAGCTATACTCACTGTATACAAACACCCTGATGTTTAGTGACTTGATGGCACTGTAAACACAAAACTACAAATGTGCCTTTGGGATATAGGAGCCAGACACTGCATTTACACTCTATTAAGATCACTTCAATTCTGTCAAGCTTCAAATCGTTTTTTCACCCTGCCCCTTCTGCTCAGCGTTTTTTCCAATTTGAAATTCTTTGAGAAAGGGCCCAGCAGCTGGGGCCTTAAGCAACTGAGCCTCCATTACACAGCTGACGCTACAACTGGTGCCTGGCTGAAAAGTAAAAGTGGAAGTGCGTTATACAGAGGTCACATCTACTAGATGGGAACAGCGGGAAACAGGTAATGTAAAAGAGCCTTATTAGCATTAAGTGTTGAGGCAACCAGCGCATTGAATGCGATTGGTTACATTCTGTACAATGAAGGCAAAAAGGTACAGAACACGTGGTTGATGATGCAATGGAGGGCGTTCCATATTATCTGGCGCTCAATCTCATCATGTGCCCAGCAAATTCATTGCAGCCCCACATACTCAGTTCATCAGAGCCATCAAAAATATTTAAATTTGGAGCCTCCCCACAGTCAAGAGGCTCTGCCGCAATCTCAGTTACCAAGCACCCAGCTTGCCTCCTCTTACACTCAAGACATTGGCTCTGAATTTGCGGTTGGAGGCAGCAGCAGCCCTTCAATGGCTACCGGTACCCAAAATTCCAGCCCCCCAGCTCTCCGAGTGTGCCATGCTCTGTACACAGTCAGAGTGCCTTAAGAATCACAACCTGCAAAGTACCAATCCATTGTTATTCCATGGACAGGAATCATTGATAATTCTGAGAAACTCAGCTATCTGGGAAGATCAAAATCAGCAGTACACCAAAAGCAGTCAAACAACAGAAATTATAAAAAAAGGAGCATTCTTGGATATGAAAACTCAAACACAAACTTAGGACATCAGAGCAGAGGCTCCAGATGCACGAGCTGTACACATTGGATTGTATCACAGGAAATTAACAGTCATTGGAATTCTTTTTATAAATATAAAGTCCTGAGCTCTTGAAAGGAAGGAAATTAATATGTGCTTGAAAATTTATCACTACGAAGGACGTGAAAATGTAACCACCAATAACTTCACTGCTGGGGAGAACTTGTGTTGCTTTTAAGTAACAAAATAAAATGTATAAAATAATGCAGCAAGATTTTTAAATAAAAAGCAAACTGATAACCATCTGCAAGATCGAACAAGACCAAGCAAGAAGGTTCACTAAGTCACAGCTTGAAACTGGCCCAAATAACCTGCCTTTAACATCAGTCCTTCTGGTTCAGTAAACAGGGAATGCTAGAAATAGAACATCCATGCAAACATTTGATAAATATGGAGAGAAAGAGGAGCGGAAATATAGTCTACCTGCTCTCCTCAGTCATCCATACATCAAAGGTGCACATTATTGCATTCTTCCTCGCACAAATATTCCTTTGAATCCTCCCTCAAGGATGGGGTGGGGGGGGGGGGGGGGAATATGACAAAGTATTTACAGCACAGAAACTGGCCATTGGGCCCAACAGTTGTGTTTATGCTCCACACAAGCCTCATGGTGCCTTATTTGAGAGAGAAAGAATGACGACGACAACAGGACATTTGGAAAGAGAGGGGAATATAGATCTTTCATCTCTCACTCCTATTGGGAGTATCTATTTTTTGTTCATCTCCATTTAAAAAAAGACAGGATTCCCACGAGAGCCCAGGCAGGCACTCCACAACTGTTTTGCGTTGCACTCTGAATTTGCATCAATACCCCTCAACACATTCCTTAAAAACTAGGATTAAAAACAGCTGTTTGAAAAGGAACCTAAAGGGGTCCTGGAGCTTGCTCTATCTTTTCTCCACAGATGCTGCCTGACCTGTTGAGTGTTTCCAGCATTTTGTTTTTATTTCAGATTTCCAGCATCTGCATTATTTTGCTTTTTGTTTTATCAAAATTTAACAGAAGCCAGCTTGCTAATTTCTCTCTCTCTCCAGCACCCCGCCCCCGCCCCCCCCCCCCCCCCCCCCCCCCCACCAACTCTATTCAAGGCCCTGATCCCTTGCACCCCTTTCAAACGCCCGGTTTCCCTGGTTGTTTGAGATCTGGCTGTCTGGGTCCCTCACATCCCCCGTGCTATTCCCTACATGAAGGCTGCAATGCTGGAAGTAGAGTGCAAAGAAAATTACTTTCCCTCTTTAGCAAGAGAAAAAAAATGAGCAGGAGAAACAAGTGGTGAGTGTGTAGAAAAAAAAGTGAAGAGAAGGGCGACAAGAGAAGGAGGAACAGCATTTTATTGCAGGTGTGCTACTACCAGTATTCTGAGCTACAAATCAGTGAGAGATGAGAATTGTTTTGAGTTGGTTTTATTTTGGAACGTTTGAGAACCACAGACTCATCAGTGAACCTTGAATGAAGGCATGTGGGCAGATCATATATATATACACACACATTTTGTAGATTTGCAATGTAACACCACACTTAGCAAAACATTATCTTACTTGCAACACAATACCTAAAGTTCTCGAAACAGCTTTCCCTCCCCATTTACGCTAATGCTGAAATTAACAACTAGTAAATTTTTAATGGAGTCTTGAATAAGATCATCTTTGAACAGGTCACCCATGGAAAGAGGCTCATTGCTTTTGCAAATATCAGACTATTGATAAAATTAATAGGTAATAGAACTTGCATTTCGATGTCTGGTACAGTATTTTTAATGCAATCACATTTCAACCCGAGTTGCAGCAATCTACATTAAGGATGCTGAAAACATCCAAACAAAGAACTTCATACTTTCCGAACTCGTTCAATTCGATATTAGACATGGGAGCCAGATTGGATTCCCAGTTTAACGCACTGGTGT
This sequence comes from Squalus acanthias, assembly GCA_030390025.1. Classification (NCBI taxonomy): domain Eukaryota; kingdom Metazoa; phylum Chordata; class Chondrichthyes; order Squaliformes; family Squalidae; genus Squalus; species Squalus acanthias. The sequence goes on from CM059427.1 coordinate 157,371,594, forward strand.
TCTGAACAAAAAAAAACACACTTTAGGCAATACAACTTAATGGCCCAGAAATTAAAGACGGAGCCTTCCTGCGGGGGTAAGGCTTCCCCGCGATATCTCACTGCGCGCCTGCCTTTTCCTTCCGAGCTCGCACGAACTTGAGTTTCTAGACAGCAGCTGTGCAGTATGTGCGTATCCCACAGACGCAGTTAATTCGTGCGAGCTGTGGGATCACGTGATTCAGTTAGAGCCAATGGCAGCACACCATCTTTCATTCATAGTTTTCACAGCAAGGGCTGTGAAAGCTATGAATACTATACCCCCCCAAAAGAACAGCTGAACCTCAATTAAATAAAAAAAAAACCATCACATTAATAAAATAAGTATAGTTAAATAAATTAACCACTTTAAACAAAAAATTTAATTTGAAAAAATTTAAAATCTTTTTAAAAGTTATAAAAATAAACTTACCTTTCTTTAAAGTCTCTAAAAAAGATATACCTGTTGAAAAAAATTCAAAATACTTAACTACTTACCTTGTTAAAAGAGGGTCTTACGCCTCCTTTCTTTATGTGCAAAATCTTCCATGCTTACCTGCGCGTTCAAAGCACTAAGTGCACTGCGGGCGTGCAGCCTGTAGCGCGCACGCGGTTCACGTAGGAACCGCCCCCTTTTGAAATCACCAAGTGCCGGTTTTCAGTGCATGCTGGAAACCGGCAATTGGAGACAGAATACGCGAGAGTACACAGTGCGTACTCTCGCGTACTGATACTAATTTTTGGGCCATTGTTGCGTGATCACTTGTGTGATTCTCTCAAGCTACTTCTGTAAGTATCAGCGCAGGCCCCAAGGAATTTTTTTTGTATCGAACATTTTGTATGATTGTTGCTGCTGATTGACCAGCAGCCTGTTTGGAGAAGATGGGAGGGGCCCAGGTGTTCGTGATGGATAGGAGATTCCAGCCAGGCCTACAAACGGATTACGGGAGAATGTCTGAGCAGACAGAGTTCTCTGGGAAACAATGGGCCCGGGTAGGTGACTGATACGGTAACGGGCAGAAGATGGAAGGCCATTGTAAATTAATGAGAAACCACTTAACCCGGGATCGGGTAAGAAGTGCGGGCCATCATCTGCCATTAACACTCGCACCTAGATGGGATAGCCCCGAAAGGCGGGAACCGGACAAAGAAGGGTGATTAAAAAGACATCACTGTAATACACAGACCGTAATGAACTTTTAGGGTATAAAAGGCGGCAGCTTTGGCCATTCTCGCTCTCTCTCGCCTTCGCATGCCCTCATCTCTGAACCAAGAACCGAGCACTCCGTCCGAGACGGAGAGAAGAAACCACCACGAGCGACAAGAGCCTTGACTTGCTCTTCGACTGTAGGAATGAACCTCGAAACTGGGACTTGGATACTGCATCGGTGATACGGAACCAGGAGACACGCTCTACACAGGGAAGCAGCGAGCAAGAAAACAGACAATCGGAGTGAGCATTGTCCAAGCCCACGCATCCTTAAGACCACTAGTACTGTGTGAGGGGGTGTTGTGTGTCCCAACCAATCCAGAGGGGTTTAGTGGGGAGGTTCTGTGTGTATTATATAGTGTATGTTCCGGGGTTTGTGGGACAAGTCCATGTTATACTCTGTATAGCAACGCAGTGTTATTTTAGGCGTCTTAATACGAGACAGGGGCCTGTTCGACGGGCCAAGTTGTATTTTACGCCACCAGGCATTTTACGTACTGGAGGCGGGTGTGTGTGTTAACCTTATTAAACACCGTACGGTTGAGTCCGAAAAGCTTGTCTGTGTTCCAATCCTGTTCACCGTAATTCCTGTCGTCTAGAACTAAGTAGGACAGGTGATTCGAACCACCAATGCAAACCACCTACACTTCTACATTAAATACTGGGTCTCACGGCAGGACAGCGAGTTCATTGGGCCACTCGAACAGGTTTAGTTTTGTACTGTAGTACCTTCCTTCTCAGAAACCTGCTGCAATGTAGGGGGTTCACCATTCCACGCATTCACCTGCAGGCCACAGTAACTTGGACAGCCTTTAGCTTTAGAGTGGTGACGTCATGACTTTGCATAATGAGTGTCTCCATAGTGATGGAGCCCATCACGTGAGGATATGTCATAACCAAAGGGGGCTGCCACCACCACAGCAACACATTTATTAACCTCAGAAAAAAAGACAGACAGCAGCGAGGAAGACGAAGTGAAAAAAATCTTCCTAGCTGCCAGTTTAAAAAAACACTAGGTTTAAAAAAAACTAGGTTTGCATTGACATGGCCTTGGACATACAAACATCCAGCATTTCTGGAAATGTTTCAAGCTCTAATGGATCTAGTATGAAAAGTTCACACATCCATTGCAATCCTGTCCTGAAATCCCAAGCACAGCATTGCTCAGAATCCCAGGGTTTAAAAGTATGTGTTATTGGATTTACTTCTGACCCAACGCTGCCTTTCAGTTTGACAAAAAGTCTCCTCCTCCCCCACCCCAAGCTTCTCCTCACAATGAGAGGCTGGATCGTGGGCACTAACTTGTTTAAAGCTAACACAGGAAACCTGTGTAGTACAGGTGGGGCCTACTGTGGCTTTCAGAACGAAAGTTCAATCTAGTAAAAAATGGTTGAACTCCAAGGGACTGAGTGCCATATCTGTCTGCAGATCTTCAGCCTCTCGGGTGCAATGAAGCTTGTCCCAATAGTGGGGCAGTAGCCTTTCCTGGTCTGATTACCGTGCACAGTTTAACCACAACTGCACCTTTATAGTATTTAGGCAAAAAGCTAAATGGAGTAAAGGAGCAACGAGATCTGGGAATAAAGAGAAAGATACATAAATCACTAAAGTAGCACCACAGGTTGATAAGGCTATAAAAAGTAGTGTAAAGTAAATAGCATACAAAAGCAGGGAAGTAATTTTAAATTTATAGAATTGTTAGACCACAGAGTGCTGTATGTAGTTCCGGTCTCCATACTACAATAAAAAGGATATTGAAGCACTGGAGAAAGTGCAGAAAAGATTTTCTAGGATGTAGGATTTTCATTGGCGGCCGTGTCTTCTGATGTCTAGGCCATAAGCTCTGGAATTCTATTCCTAAACCTCTCAATCTCTCTCTCCTCCAAAATGCTCCTTAAAACATACCTGTCCTATCCAAGGATCTATCCTTGGCCCCCTCCTATTTCTCATCTACATGCTGCCCCTTGGCGACATCATCCGAAAACACTGTCAGTTTCCACATGTACGCCGACGACACCCAGATCTACCTCACTACCACTTCTCTCGACCCCCTCCACGGTCTAAAGTTGTCAGACTGCTTATCCGACATCCAGTTCTGGATAAGCAGAAATTTTTCCAATTAAATATTGGGAAGACCGAAGCCATTGTTTTCGGTCCCTGCCACAAACTCCGTTCCCTAGCCACTGACTCCATCCCCCTCCCTAACATCTGTCGGAGACTGAAGCACACTGTTCACAACCTTGGTGTCATATTTGACCCTGAAATGAACTACCGACCACATATCCGCGGCATAACTATTTCCACCTCCATAACATCGCCCGTCTCCGCACTTGCCTCAGCTCATCCACTGCTGAAACCCTCATCCACCTTGGGACATTTTACTACGTTAAAAGGTGCTATATAAATACAAGTTGTTGTTGTCCTAATATCTCATGTGGCTTGGTGTCAAATTTTGTCTGATAACGCACCCGTGAATCGCCTTGGGATGTTTTGCTATGTTAAAAGGTGCTATATAAATCTAACTATCAAGAAAAACTAACCGGAAAAGATAGAAGTCTTTAAAATTATGATGGGGTTTGATTGGATGTGGAGAAACTGTTTCCACTTGTGGGTGAATCCAGAACAAAGGGGCATAAATATAAAAGAAAGCCACTAACAGAATGAGAAATTTCTTTATACAGAGAGTGGTGAGAATGTGGAACTCGCTATCACACAGTGATTGCAGCAGATAGCATTGATGCATTGAAGGAGAGGTTTGATGCGTACATGAGGGAGAGGGAAATAGAGGGAAGAGGTCATTCGAGTGGGAGGAGGCTCATGGAGTATAAACACCAGCATAGACTAGTTGGGTCAAATAGCTGGTTTCTGTGCTGTAGATTCCAGAAAACAAATTTACTTCATCATTTAGCAGGCTGATTTCCCCTCTTCCCCAGTGTCCCTGGCTCAAAATAAAAACCAATGGGCATTTTGCATTTTACAGATCGACCCGGACAGGATGTCCACTTTAGGGTGGCAATGCTGCAGAGACTGAAAATGTGCACAAAACTCAGCTTCAAATCCAATTGAAGAGGTAATGCCTCCAGAAGCTGTAAGCAGGATAAAAGACAAAAAAAAAATCTCTACAAAAAGGAAACGCGGTCAAGGCAAATTAAGCCTTTATTTAATGAGCACGAACTTAAATCACTCTGGCATCAAAAAGCCTTGGGGAAATAGTGATTGTATCAGACAAAAGAACCAGGAACGCAACTTGAATCATATTATAGGGCAAACAGGTCATCATTGTTTACTGCAGGGGTGACCCCACTCTCTGAATTTACATCCATGTTGTAAACATTATGGCACTTGGAATTCTATTTCTTCTCCTTTATCCACTGCCATGAAGATTTCCCCAGTTGGGAGGGGGGAACTATGCTACTCTAACTAGATGCTTGGGATGATGTCCTCCCCCATGAAGAACCAGCCTATAATAATTTACTTAGAACTTGCTGCTCTTTCACCAGAAGGAATTGTCAAATGGTTAAAAGCACAGCTCCATCTCAGTTTTATATTGCACTTTGGAGCTGACCCAAGGGTGTGGAGAAGGGAAATCAAGAAAGGTGCCCCCAAAAATAAAAATCTCAAACAGCAGGTAGGGAACATGCAGTATTATTGTGCCAGCACCACCCTGCCCTCAAAGTAACAAAATTGTTTAAAAGCACCCCACCCCACACACAGCAGTGCCTCATCCTGAAGGACAAGCTGTTCCAGCAGTCAGTGCCTCCCACAGAGGAATAGCGACATTGATTATTCTGGAGTTTAGGTTCTTCTGTTATGAGGCACAGCTGAACGTGGCCTGTACGGCTCACTGCTACACCAGGAAGTGTCTTTATTCATCAAGACATTCAGGGACCGGATTCCACGCTTTCTCTCGTGATATAATTTAGACACTTAGATTTCAGACATGATAATGAATTCTGACGCATTCACTATTACCTGCAATGCTCAATGGGATGGTTTCCCCAAACAAGCAGATTTTCAACCAGTGTCCAGAGATAAAACCATCATCTATTCCCTTCGTGGGAAAATGTTCACACCATGCTCCGTGCATAAAGAATGCCTTCTTCTAACCGTGTGTCAGGAATCTTGACCAATCCCTGGCTGCTTTCCTTGTACAACGGATTCCAACAGTCAATTGTCCCAAATGAGGGCGCAGCATTTCACACAGATTATAGACACATCTATATTCTATCCAAAAGCCTTCTTTAGGCATATAAATAATAAACGGGTAATAAGAGGGGGGGTGGGGTCGATTAGGGACCAAAAAGGAGAGCTGCGCATGGAGGCAGAGGGCATGGTTGAGGTAAATGAATACTTTGCATCTGTCTTTATCAAGGAAGAAGATGCTGCCAGTGTCAGTGAAAGAGGAGGTAGCTGACTATACTGGATGGGATATTAATTGATAGAGGAAGTACTAGAAAAGCTGGCTGTACTTAAAGTAGATAAGTCACCATGACCGGATGAGATGCACCCTAGGATGCGGAGGGAGGTAAGGGTGGAAATTGTGGACGTGCTGGCCATAATCTTCCAATCTTCCTTAGATACTGGGAAGGTGCCAGAAGACTGGGGCATTGCAAATGTTACACCCTTGCTCAAAAAAGGGTGTAAGGATAAACCCAGTAATAACAGACCAGTTAGTTTAACCTCAGTAGTGGGGAAAGCTTTTAGAAACGATAATCCGGGACAAAATTAACAGTCACTTGGACAAGTGTGGATTAATTAAGGAAAGCCAGCTCGGATTTGTTAAAGGCAAATCATATTTAACTAACTTGATTGAGTTTTTTTGATGAGGTAACAGAGAGGGCAATGCAGTTGATGTGATGTAAATGGACTTCCAAAAGGCGTTTGATAAAGTGGCACATAATAGGCTAGCCAGCAAAGTTAAAGCCCATGGAAAAAAGGGACAGTGGCAGCATGGATACGAAATTGGCTAAGTGACAGGAAACAGAGAGTAGTGGTGAACGGTTGTTTTCAGGATTGGAGGAAGGCGCACAGTGGTGTTCCCCAGGGGTCAGTACTAGGACCACTGCTTTTCTTGATATATATTAATGACTTGGACTTGGGTGCACAAGGCACAATTCCAAAATTTGAAGATGACACGAAACTTGGAAGCATAGTGAACAGTGAGGAGGATAGTGATAGAATTCATGAGGACATAGACAGCCTGGTGGAATGGGCGGAAATGTGGCAGATGAAATTTAACGCAGAAAAGTGCGAAGTGAAACATTTTGGTAGGACAATTCTAAAGGGGGTGCAGGAACAGCAAGACCTTTTGTTTTTATTCATTTATGGGATGTGGGCATTGCTGGCAAGGCCAGCGTTTATTGCCCATCCCTTGCTACCCTTTCAAGGGTGATAGCGAGCCGCCTTCTTGAACCGCTGCAGTCCATGTGGTGAAGGTACTCCCAGTGTTAGGTAGGGTGTTCCAGGATTTTGACCCAGCGACGATGAAGGATCGGCGATATACCTCTACATCAGGATGGTGTGTGACTTGGAGGGGAACTTGGAGGTGGTGGTGTTCCCAATGCACCTGCTGCCCTTGTCCTTCTAGGTGGAAGAGGTTGCAAGTTTGGGAGGTGCTGCCGAAGAAGCCTTGGTGAGTTGCTGCAGTGCATCTTGTAGATGGTACACACTGCAGCCACGGTACGCCGGTGGTAGAGGGAGTGAGTGTTTAAGGTGGTGGATGGGGTGCCAATCAAGCGGGCTGCTTTGTCCTGTATGGTGTCGAGCTTCTTGAGTGTTGTTGGAGCTGCACACATCCAGGCAAGTGGAGAGTGTTCCATCACACTCCTTACTTGTGCCTTGTAGATGGTGGAAAGGCTTTGGGGAGTCAGGAGGTGAGACACTTGCTGCAGAATACCTAGCCTCTGACCTGCTCTTGTTGCCACAGTATTTATGTGGCTAGTCCAGTTAAGTTTCTGATCAAGGGTGACCCCCAGGATGTTGATGGTGGGGGATTTGGCGATGGTAATGCCATTAAATGTCATGGGGTGGTGGTTAGACTCGCTTGTTGGAGATAGTCATTGCCCGGCACTTGCGTGGCGCAAATGTTACCTGCCACTTATCAGCCCAAGCCTAAACCGTCCTGGGGGGTATGTGCACAAATCATTGAAGGTGGCAGAGCAGGTTGAGAAAGCAGTTAAGAAAGCATATGGGATCCTAGACTTCATAAAAAGAGGCAGAGGGCTGGATTTTTCCAACCTCGGCATGTGGGGACCTCGCATCTGTCTCAATCCCGGCCTCCAACAAGATATTCCGATGATGGGCCTGGTTAAGCCCGCCCTGCAAGGTTCCCCCCCAATTAATAGGAAGCAGGTCTGATGACGTCATTTGATGATGCATCATCAGCCGGTTTCCTTAAAGGGGCCATGTCCACATTCATTTTGACAGTTGCGCAGTCAGTGTTCTACAGCATTGAGGTGCTGCAAACAATGACAAGCACTGCACAAAGGTGCACGGCTGCACCCAGGCTCTCCCATGAGTCCCTCCATCTGCTTATGGAGGGAGTCACAGCACACAGGGAGGTTCTCTTCCCTTCCAATGGGCGGAAGACACCTCCCCAGGACACCAACGCAGCCTGGTTGCACATTGCACAGGAGGACACAAGCAGGGATTTCGTCAGGAGGACCAGGCTGCAGTGGTGCAAACCTTTCAATGATCTCAGTAGATCACAAAATGTTAATGCCAAGCCACACTCAACCTCATCCTGCTGTGCCACTCATCACATCCCCATCACTCTGCCATCTCTATCCTACTCCTGCACATCCTTACTCACACCAACTTACCTTGCACCTCCACCCATCCCTCTCTATCTACATTATCACTTCCCCATCTCACTAGCCACCCCTCACACTCACCCTCATTCTACTGCAAGCATACCAACTAACACACAAGGGTAGCTGTCGTAAGAATGAGCCTTACGCGTGGTGAACTTAAAGTAAGCTTTAATCAACTAAAAAGGTGCTACATACAAAAGAGGTCTTACTCTATGCCTCTCCAGGATCCAACTGCTCAGTCCAGTATTTATCCTGGACTAATCACAGGAAGTGATGCAATAAAGTTCGAGTCACAGGAAGCTGTATTGTGTTACCACAGTAGCCACTTGGGTAGTTTAGCCAATGTTCATGTGAAGTTTCTGGTAATGTGCTGTCAAACATTGAAATCTTTATTTTCAACACTTTGCATTCTTGGACAGATTTGTGTGCACCTTTGCAAGTGTCTTAGTGAGTTGCAGTGAATGGTGAGCCATAACTTCCCTGATCCCCCTCCCCCCAATGGTGAGGAGTGTGAAAGGAATAGCTTGGACATTGTAGGGATGCTTTATGGTGCTGGTGTGGGGTGGTACCAACCTGGTGCATCATGTGGCAGCCAGGGTGTACAGCGTTAAGTGAAACTAATCTGGACATGGTGAGGCCATCACTGGCGTCCCGGGCAGCAATGTGCATTGGTGATGACGCCGTGTCCAGTGCAGCATCAGTTGATTGCGGAGAAGGTTAGTGTGGATGTTGGTGCTGCTGGTGTGCCTGGTGATGCTGGTGTTGGGGCTGATTGTTTTGGGATTCTGAGGATCAAGGTGAGATTTTTTTTCAAGGGCACTGATGCTGATTCAATAGATGGCAGGTGAGGTTGAGATACAGAAGTAATCTGTCAATGTTGAGATAGGTTGTTCCAAGGAGGTGACAGTGGATAGAGAGAATACTCCAAACACTTCAAAAGTGCATAAAGCTCAAAAGTGGGTTCTAAATACTGAAGGCTCAAGCTTCCGAGATTGGAAACTGACCAGCTGTAAAATGGCAGGTTTTAAACCACTTTTGCAGCGGTCACCTATTCAAAGAAATGGAGAGTTGTTCAGAACCCGACATACTTACCTGGCGCGATCCCTGAGCAATGGGAACCTCGTGGAAAACTTGGCAAAATGCTTTGCAACAGGAAAAGTGGGGATTTAATTACTTTAAACACCCTCCTAACAAGCACAATTGAATGACCCGTTGCTTAGTGCCGTGTCTGCAAAGCGCAGGCAGAAATGGCACTTGGGAAACTGACAAGGATGACAAGGATGCGGGTTCAGAGCGGGATACCGGCCCGCTGTCAATCTTTGATTTTGACAGCGCACCCACCTCCGAACCCGCAGTCTGAGCGCTGGCAAAATTCAGTCCATAGAGTACAAAAGCAAGTAAGTTATGATGAACCTTTATAATATACTGGTTCAGCCTCAACTGGAGTATTGTGTCCAATTCTGAGCACCACACTTAAGGAAGGATGTGAAGGCCTTAGAGAGAGTGCAGAAAAGATTTACAAGAATTGTTCCAGGGATGAGGGACTTCAGTTACGTGGATTGACTGGAGAAGCTGGGGTTGTTTTCCTTAGAACAGAGAAGGTTGAGGGGAGATTTGAAAGAGGTATTCAAAATTATGAGGGGTCTAGACAGAGTAGATTGAGAGAAACTGTTCCCATTGGCAGAAGGGTCAAGAACCAGAGGACACAGTTTTAAAGGTGATTGTCAAAAGAACCAAAGGCGACATGAGGAAAAACTTTTTTTTTTTTATAAACGCAGTGAGTGGTTATGATCTGGAATGCACTGTCTGAAAGGGTGGTGGAGGCAGACTCAATCGTGGCTTTCAAAAGGGTATTGGATAAGTACCTGAAGGGAAAAAAATTGCAGGGCTGCAGGGAAAGGGCGGGGAAGTGGGACTAGCTGAAGTGCTCTTGCAGAGAGCCGGCACAGGCTTAGACGGGCTGAATGGCCTCCTTCTGTGCTGTAACCATTCTATGATTCTATATAGCATGTTTGTAGATGCAGATTTACAAAAAAGTTTCCCACCCAAGACTGAAGTATTGAGAGCAAAACTACTACACTGCTGGGAAGGGTAATGGTAGGGGGCTAGGAGAAAAAAAGAGAAACTTTGCCGGCAAGTTTCAGTCAATGAGATTGGCAGTAGCTATCTGTTTGTCCTCTGCTTTCACCCAACACCTGTTCAAGCCACCCTATAATTCACATGGGTTCATGTACAAGAGAGCCAAGAGACAAAGTAGAGAAAGTCACTTTCAGGCGCAGTTTGATTCCACAAAATCAGTTACGAAGCTGAACAAATTTTGCCAGAGCTCGAACAATGTAATAATCCATTTTTAGGACTCCCATTTACTACATCCCCAAACTAGGGCAGTACTGTAAACAGATCAAAGATTTTGAACAAACCAACATTATGAAAAGGAGATCAGCGCTGTGCACTTGCTTCCAAATACAATGCATTTTCCGAGTACAGGATGTGGAAATATTCCACTAAAAATAAACTGAATTTTACACACACACACACACACACACACACACACACACAGTAGCTAGCACTCCTCTCAAACAATTTATACATGAGCTTATGAAAATATTGACATATGGATGAACAGTTCCTGCCCAAAAATAAGTTCGAGACACACGTACCTACACCTCTCGGTCCTAACCAGCTGTGTTCTTCAGCCTTACTGCCAATATCCTTGTATAGATTTGTATTTAGTTAGTAACTTATTCAAATATGCACTTTCCCCTCATGTTCAGTATTCCCCTGACTCCTTCTGATGTACAGGAGCCAGAAGCTGCCCCACCACCTCAATATTAATACTTCCAGGAGGCGACAAACAGTCTGAGCCAGCTGTTCCACAAAAGAGAACAAAGCCATTTTGAAAATAATTTCCAAATGTTCAACCTAAGTGTACAGCAGCCATTTAACAGCACATCCTGTTTTCCGCACATTTTCAACCATCAGTCAGTTGGCTTGTATTTTCCCATTTTGTGTGAACACGATTGAAGCAGGAATTCCACCCACATGATGCAACAGCAAAGCAAATTGGCAAGAAAACATGGGAAACAACAGAAAGTTCTATTTGTTCTAAATATAGGACTATACAATAGTCAGCGTGGCTCAGCAGTAGCACTCTTTCCCCAGCAGTCAGAGGGTTGTGGGTTCAATGCCTACTCCAGACTTGACCCCACAATCTCAGCTGACACGGCCAGTATTTTACCGTGGCAGTGCTACGTTGTCAGAGATGCCTTCTTTCAGATGAAAAACTGAACTGAAGCTCCATCTTTCAGACAAGACATTAAACCGAGGCCCCATCCAAGATCACAAGCAATATTCAAAGAAAACAACTTTCATTCATATAGCAGCTTTAAAAAGTAGTAAAATGTCCCAAAGCACTTCACAGGAGTGTAATCAGGCCAAAAATAAATTGACATGAAGTCAAAGAAGGAGATACTAGGACTTGTGACCAAAAGCTTGGTTAGAGATATGTTTTAAGGAGAATCTTAAAAGGAGGAACATCTTAAAGGAGGAGAGAGGTGGAGAGGATAAGGGAGGGAATTCCAGAGATTAAGGCCTAGACAGCTGAAGGCACGGCTTCCAATGGTGGAGCGTAGGAAGTGGGGGATGCACAAGAGGCCAGAATTGGAAGAAAAGTAGCATGCTCTCTTGGTAGTCTGGTCAACGTTTATCCCTCAAAATGAGTATCAAAAAACAGATTAACTGGTCACTCCTCTCATTTATGGTGCCCAGGATGCTATTTTAGCGGCGTGCCCCTCCTGGACCAGCGCGACAGCGGCGTGCCCCTCCTGGACCAGCGCGACAGCGGCGTGCCCCTCCTGGACCAGCGCGACAGCGGCGTGCCCCTCCTGGACCAGCGCGACAGCGGCGTGCCCCTCCTGGACCAGCGCGACATGGCTGTGCGCAAATTCACTGCTATGTTTGCTTACATAACAGTAATAGCATTTCAAAAGTAATTCATTGCAAGTGAACCAATTGGAGAGGTCCCGAGTATGTAACAAAGCACTAGATAATACAGGACTCAACATACTTTAACAACTGCATCGCTGCAAGGGTCCTAGGTGAAGTGTCTTTGGGCAGTCTCAACCCAGTTTCTAGTGGACATGGGCCTCTGGTACAAAACTGACCTCAATTCTGGACTTATTGGCAAACTCACTCACTCTGAGAAATGAAAAAATGTCACACTAGTACAGTAAGGGATACTCTGGAGGTTGGAGCCTGGGCACGTTTTTCAGGCAGAGTAGAGGCAGCCTTATTCTGTATCTAATGGTTCTATACTTGACCATGGAGTACTTGAACTAGAAATTATTCCACCCCAGCACTAACTTTCCTCACCCTAGTAAACACAAAACATATTACGCTTGAATATTGGATCAATATATAAATACAGATTGGTATTTGCAAGAAGAATGGCAGGAACCACTGAATCACACAATTGAAGGAGTGTCCCTTTTTATACACAGAACACAATGGGCTCTTGTAGCAGCTGCACTGGGTTGGAATGGCAAAGGGAAAAAAATCCCAAGAAGCGGACACACATGCGCCTCAGAGCAGAGTGGACTGCGGCAAGTCAATAACCTACAGTCCAAAACACTCAGGCCTCACACCCACTAACCTCCCAGGCAACTGGCAACCAGACTGAAAAACTGCCTCTCAGCATCACTTGGCCAGCCAAGAATGAGCCTTTGGGTTAGTCTTCCTTGATTAAAAACAGGAGCAGAAATAGCTGCTCTCAGCTGGAGTCGGGGATGTTATTAAGAGGCAAGAGATTTGAGGAGTTTGTATAACGCCAGGTCACCTGGCGCTCAGCCAAGTTCAAACTATGCCAAATCTTCAGAAGCACAAGCATACGGGATGGATTTGAGAGGGGGAGGCAGAAAGGAGGTGGTATATGCATGGTTATGTTTATGTTGTAGTCTGGCTCCTGTGGAAATTGTCCGTCAAGATAAGCGAGACTGTTTCTGCAAAATATGTGATCTGTGTATAAATGTACATTTTGGAGTACCAAGTCACTTAATATCCCCTTTCAATGTGGATTCCCTTCTCTCTGCCAACTATCTGTATTGAGTTAGCTGGTAAGTAACTGTAGAGGTGTTACAGTTGGTCTTTAGAACCACCCGTGCCAAGTAGGAGACGGAGTCAGTTGGGGTTCCGCCCATGACAATGCAGAGACCACCGCTGTAACTGCTGCATGTGTAAACAGGATCATGGGCTGTTGTACTCCTTCCACAGGTCGATTAGGCTAGAACATTCATCACCTAGACTCGCAAAGAACAGCCATCGTGGAGGGCACCAGAGGACGTGTGACATGTGGAAACACACCCTCGTGCAAGTCAGCACATTGCGAAGTGAGAAAACGGAGTGGTGCTGATGGGCAAGAGTTCACAGCGCTAGTTCATATGTGATGAAAGCCCCTGAACACACAAGCTCAATGACCATCCATAGCATTGGTATATGCCTAGTGCTCATCATCCTGTGCACCAGTATAGAAAGTGCGACTCTGAACCCCTAATCTAGTGCTCCACCTAGTGCAGGCATCTGAGGGGGCTGGTGGGAGGGCACACAGAAGCTGCTATCCTAAGAGAGACAGCTCCAGTGTCATACCACTGGTAGGAGGTGCAGGCAACTAATCTGTGGGAAAGCAGACCCAACAGTGCCAATGCGTTAGAGATGCCCTAAGAGACACTTTTCTATATCCCAGCTCTGTCGCCCAGAGGCCGAGGTGAAACAGCCCTCTCCAGACAGGTTCCAAAGGGTGTGGCTTTCAACTTTGGTGGGGGTGGAAGAGTATTGGATCAGCCACCCCTTATACCCCACCTAGATTTTCCCTTCCAATTAAACCAATGGACAAGTAACTGTAAAACAACCGGACAGTTTTCCGTCCCTGGCAAAGTTCAAAGTTACCCCAGGTCTCTATGGTAATAGTCAGAGCATCCATGGAAGAACAGACTGCCCTTAGGGCCTCTGCTGCAGATCTACCTGGGTGGCATGCAGGGCCAACAAGCCATCAATCAGGGTACAGCAGACATGGGTAGTGGGCTCCTCCAATTACACATCATGTGTTGCAGGCAACAGGAACACACATTTATTAAGCATCCTTATTTTACACCGTCGAGATCTGGCTCCCCCAGGCTCTTTGGTGGAGAAGCTGGACATCACAACAATTCCTTCCTCCTCATGCTCTGCGCATCACCCAGTGCACACCTTTCTGACTCACTCACTAATGCCCCTCCTCCCCCAGGTAGTTATCTCTGGGCTGGTATGTGGGAGGGAGGGAGTCATTGACAGCATGTGCAATGAAGTGATGGCAGGGCCAGAAGCAAAGGGGCCTGGCTCTTTGTCTCAATCACATTTAGGTGGAAGAGAGAGAGAGAGAGAGAGAGAGAGAGAGTCACAACATTCTCTGTAGGAGGGACATGAGGGTTTCATGACAAGCAGATGTCATCACGAACCTGCAGCTGCCATCTGCCCTCCTAGTTCCTCCTCTCCAACTCACTCCACTCCAGGAGTGCCAATGTTTGCTCCTCACGGAGGGGAGGAGACTCATCGACTGCTGCTAATCTTGCACTGCTGTTATGCACCATATTCTCATTGTAAGAGTACAGAAAATGAGAACGACCTTTGGTTGACATGAGATGCTCCGGTGGAGTCAGTCCACACCATGGCAGGCACGAATCACGCCTTGCTCAAATTCCACCCCGAGCAGAAAATCTACCCCATGGGCTCCCATTTCTCCACTCGGACCCGAAACCACAGGCCTCATTCTCCAGTTTGCTATCTTAACATTTAATGTAAATAGAACGGCCAACTTGGGATTGGGGAGATGTGGGAAAAGTAATTTATCTCCTGCTGTCAGGAAGCAGATTTTCCTCAAGGTCAATTAAGATTTCCTGAACCCGAGTGCTCTCCAGCACCAAATCTGTACACATCACAAACTCATCACTGACCGACAGCGAGGGTACATAACAGTATTATTGCTCGCCACACAAACTCTCTAGGCAGTTTTTCAAAAGCCAGCATGAAGCAAAATTCCAATTAGCATCTGCTCTGAAAAGGGGACTCACATAAAGCAGCCTGCTGCTGCATCTTTTATCCTGAAAATATGTATTCCTCTTGCCCACCCCAAAAAAAAATAAACAACCTTCCTGTGTTTGCACAAAGCCTTATAAATGTAATGGGTCCATCTGTAAGCAAAGCAATAATGAGCCGCAGAGCTGTGTGGAATCGTGAGGCAGTCGGCCACTTCCCACAGAAAAGGAGGGAGGCACCCAGGTCAGTATCACACCCTCGCTGTGCTCAGTTACAGAGCACACTGCCCGCACATCCTCCCGCTCTCAGTCCAAGCAACAAATCAAATGAAAATAAAATATTCACTTTTTTAAAAATGAAACCAAACGGTCCGATCTTGATTGGTAAATGCCCACTGTAGGGGTCGCGATACAAACCAGGAAGGTCCACAGTCCGATCCCTGGTTTCTGCAGGCGCAGCTTATCTCTACTGGGCAATGTGGATGCTGTAACACTTGAAGGAAGGGGGGGGGGGAAATCAGCCAGGATTTCGAAGCCAAACTAATGGCAGTAACCTCTGCCGAAAAGGTGTTCACATGTAGAGGTCAGGTGAGAATAGATTGGGCTTGGCTGTGATGCCTGCCAGAGTCAAACTGCCTGCCAATGCTCACCATCCAAAACACTTAATAAGGAATGGCTGCCTTGATGAGGTACTAGAGGGTTTCAACACAATGGATGGCGCCTGAGACCCCTTACCCTAGCATGACTCAGCTCATTCAGAAGAGGGGTGGGAAGGGGGGGGGGGGGAAGGTAGTGGAACAAAACAGCTAACCTAGAGTTTATTGGTCCAAATCCCTCAAATAAATGCTTCATACTGTAAATTTTGAAAATATGTGCATGCATTCCATCTCAGCTATGCTTTTCTCATTCATTTATTTCCCCCCACCATAATATATAGAATTTCTCCCTGGACAAGCTTTTCTACAGGTCGTTTCAGTTGAGTGGTAGGCTGCCTTCTCGTTTATAAAAGATCCAAGTTGTCCCTTGGCCATTTCTGCAGGGCGTCAGTCCAGCATTAATACGATCATCAGGCTGATGAAGTGTTGTCATGTCGACGCGGTGACAATCAGCACTAGCACACTGACGGCTTGTCAAACTCAGCCACAGTACACAAGACAGCCCAGGTTTGGCAGTTTATAAAAGATCCGATTCCAATGCTCAGACTTCCTCGGAAAACCCTACCCAATGCTGTCTGTCAGGATCAGCTACAGCCTGCCACCGTGTTCAGGGACTGTTTTCTTCAGTACTCTGAAAAGGCCTTTGGTGGGGAGTTATCGAGAAGAAATGTAAACCTTTGAGACAGCATTGAAGACTTAAGCATCAACTGGCAAAGGTCACTTTCAAATAACCTAGTTATGCTGCACATGAGAAATTAGAACAGCCCCATTTCCAACTCAAGCTAATCTCCAATTTGCAGTGCAGCTAATTTAGATTATTCCCAATGTGCTCCAAATTAGTTTCCAGCAAAAAGGTATCCCTTTGTGGTTTGGAAGAGTTTGATTTTAAATTGGCTACCTGTTTTCTTCAACATCTAGTTGTTCCTATTCACTCCCTGGCCCCAATAACCTGCGTCAACAACACACATCTTGTGGGAGGCCTACATCCAAGACTCCCACAATGCCAATGAGGAGACTCAGGAGACAGCAACATGGTACTAAAATCTCCTTACTACTGGACAGTAGGTTGACTCCAGAATCTCATCCTCCCCTCACCTATGGGGTTACAACATCCCCACTGCCTGGCAGAGATAAGCTAGCTGCATGAAATCAAATAAACATTTCAATCATTCCCCCCCCCCCCCCTCCAAGAAAACATTAATGAGCCATTATGGCCTTTTTACCAGCTGGTGCAGGGAGGGGGTGCGGTAGCACTGCTAGGGAAAGAATGGCGCAGTTGGTTCCTACACTGGCCTTTCACCTCTGGGGCCTGGCAGCAGATTCATAGAACATAGAAAAATAGGAGCAGGAGTAGGCCATTCGGCCCTTCAAGCCTGCTCCACCATTCAATATGATTATGGCTGATCCTCTATCTCAATACCATATTCCTGCTCTCTCCCCATACACCCCTTGATGCTTTTTGTGTCTAGAAATCTATTTATCTCCTTCTTAAATATATTCAGTGACTTGGCCTCCACAGCCTTCTGTGGTAGAGAATTCCACAAGTTCACCACCCTCTGAGTGAAGAAATGTCTCCTCATCTCAATCCTAGATGTCCTACCCCGTATCCTGAGACTGTGACCCCTCGTTCTAGACGCCCCAGCCAGGAGAAATATCCTCCCTGCATCCAGTCTGTCTAGCCCTGTCAGAATTTGAAACGTTTCAATGCGATCCCCTCTCATTCTTCTAAACTCTAATGAATACAGGCCTAGTCGACCCAATCTCTCCTCATACGACAGTCCTGCCATCCCAGGAATCAGTCTGGTGAACCTTCGCTGCACTCCCTCTATGGCAAGTATATCCTTTCTTAGGTAAGGAGGCCAAAACTGCACACAGTACTCCAGGTGTGGTCTCACCAAGGCCTTGTATAACTGTAGTAAGACATCCTTGCTCCTGTACTCAAATCCTCTTGCAATGAAGGCCAACATACCATTTGCCTTCCTAACTGCTTGCTGCACCTGCATGTTTGCTTTCAGTGACTGGTGTACAAGGACACCCAGGTCCCTCTGTACATCAACATTTCCCAATCTATCACCATTTAAATAATACTCTGCCTTTCTGTTTTTCCTACCGAAGTGGATAACTTCACATTTATCCACGTTATACTGCATCTGCCGTGTATTTGCCCACTCACTCAACTTATCTAAATCGCCTTGAAGCCTCTTTGCATCCTCCTCAAAACTCACAATCCCACCTAGTTTTTTGTCGTCTGCAAACTTGGAAATATTACATTTGGTTCCTTCATCCAAATCATTGATGTATATTGTGAATAGCTGGGGCCCAAGCACTGATCCCTGCGTTACCCCACTAGTCACCGCCTGCCACCCCGAAAAAGACCCATTTATTCCTACTCTCCGTTTCCTGTCTGTTAACCAATTTTCAATCCATGCCAGTATATTACCCCCAATCCCATGTGCTTTAATTTTGCACACTAACCTCTTATGTGGGACTTTATCAAAGGCCTTCTGAAAATCCAAATACACCACATCCACTGGTTCTCCCTTATCTATTCTACCAGTTACATCCTAAAAAACTCCAGCAGGTTTGTCAAACACGATTTCCCTTTCATAAATCCATGTTGACTTTGTCTAAACCCGTTGATATTTTCTAAGTGTCCTGTTATCACATCCTTTATAATAGACTCGAGGGGGGCGATTTTTCCAGCCCCGAGGAGGCAGGACAGTTGGCAAAATTGCAAAAACTGAAGGCGGGTTCGGAACCCGCCTCCGCGCAATTTTGCCGGAGGCGGATTTGATGGGTGCGATTCGGTCCCGCCTCCATCAGTCGGGAAAGGTAGTTAAGACCCTTAAATAGTCATTAAGGGCCCTATTTTGACAGGCCTTTGTTATTTTGCCACATTTTGTGCGTGTTGCATAACCCTCCTAAACCACGCCAGCTAATCCTGGCGGGTTGACAAGTGGGTGGCCTCCTCACAGCTGCAGCTCCACCATTAAAACGGAGCTTTCATCAGGGAGCAGTTGCAGGTGGCAGAACTTTTGTTCCACAGGTCTTTCAGCACTTTTAGCAGGCCTACCGAAGTCAGAGGTGCTGCAGCTTCTACCTCTCAACTGTGGGGCCTCCTTGGAAGACCCTCTCCCTGTTGGACTGAGCGCTTCTCCAACGGAGGTATCTGCCAGCAGCATGGGAACCATTTATTTCCTTTCATCATGGACCTCAGATTCGGATGAGGAGCAGCCACGGCAGCAGCAGAACCAGGCAGCTCAGCAGCAGGAGCGCCAACCTCCTGCTCACCCACCTGATGCTGCACAGGGCAGAAGGCGCCAGCGCATGGAAGCACGTCGCCACAGGAGATACCCCCCTCTCAGGGTTTACAGACAGACAGAGGATGAGCTACCTCAGCATGACTGAGCAGCAGTGCCAAAGGAGGCTGAGACTTTCGCGAGAGGTTGTCGGAGACATCTGCGCACTGCTGCACCAACACCTGGAGCCCAGAGGAGCGGATGGACACCTCTTACCAGTGGCTGTCAAAGTCACCACCGCACTCAACTTTTTTGCATCAGGTTCCTTCCAGGGATCATCAGCAGACATCAGCGGCATCTCCCAGTCAGCCGCCCACAGTTGCATCACACAGGTTACCGATGCCCTTTTCGCAAAGGCGCACAATTACATCCACTTCTCAAGGGATCAAGCAAGTGTAACCGCGCGTTCAGTTGGCTTTGCAAATATGGCAGGCTTGCCAATGGTGCAGGGCATCATAGACTGCACACATGTGGCCCTTAGGGCACCCCATCACAACCCAGCTATCTTTGTCAACTGCATGGGCTTCCACTCCCTCAACGTACAGCTGGTGTGTAACCACAAGGAGGAGATTTTGCATGTTTGCGCCAAGTTCTGTGGTAGTTGCCATGACTCGTTCATCCTGCGGAACTCTAGTGTTCCTCCGCTCTTCAATCCGCCAAACCAACTTAACGGATGGCTCCTTGGTGACAAGGGCTACCCCCTGAAGTGGCTAATGACGCCGATCAGGAGGCCAGTTAACGAAGCTGAGGAGTGCTACAACGGCAGACACATTTCAACCAGGTCCATCATCGAGCAAACCAGTAGCTTGCTGAAGATGCGATTCCGATGCCTTGACAGATCAGCTGGAGCCCTGCAGTATTCAGCAGCCAGGGTCTCCAGAATGGTCGTGGTCTGCTGTGCACCGCACAACATGGCACAGCGTCGTGGCTTGTAGCTTCCTGATGAGCAAGTGGCTCAGTTCATAGCCTCCTCCTCAGAGGAGGAGGACGACCGAGCGGCAGCGTATCTACCAGCAGCAGTGGCAGCGCGTGAGCACATGGCTGCCCGTGATGCAAGGGATGCACTCATCCTGGCCAGATTTGCATAGGTTGCCCATTGTGGCACATGTGCTTGGCTCCTTCTTAACACATGATAGACAATGGACATGACTCTCTGGCCTCCTTTCACTCTGACCACCAACCTGACCAAGCAAGTGTCACGGAGCCCGCAATGTGGAGCTGCCTAAGGCGAAATAACAGATGCCATCACGCCAACAGTTTGCCATCACCACATTTTAATACATTCAAACAGGGATGACATTTCATCAATAAACAGAAACAATCACCCAAGTGCCTACCCTTGTGACTAATGGTGCTTTATTTTTCTCTTACGCGTGCTCCTACGTGGTGCTCCCCGTGGCTTCAGCAGAAGTGGCGGCCCCTTGCTTACTTTCATGCTGCTCCTGCTTCGACACCTTTGGCAGGCGTCCTCTGGTGAGCCCTCACAGGCTCGGAAACCCAAACGTCTGCTCATCCTGCGGCAGTGCAGGGGATGAGACGCCCATCTCAGTTGGGTGCGGACTCTGGTGGGGCTCTGACCGAGGGCTACACAGTGG
Organism: Squalus acanthias; assembly: GCA_030390025.1. Classification (NCBI taxonomy): domain Eukaryota; kingdom Metazoa; phylum Chordata; class Chondrichthyes; order Squaliformes; family Squalidae; genus Squalus; species Squalus acanthias. The sequence goes on from CM059427.1 coordinate 157,392,247, forward strand.
CATGGAAGTGTGAGCGCTTGGAGAGGAGCCCCCACTTCCTTGTTCTCTGCCACCAACTTCCCTCTCATGGGTCAGGTCCACCTCAGCGCTTACAAGTGGCTTGAGAGCACCTTGCTGCACATCAGGGGGGCCATGGGGACCCGTATCTGCACTGGCAGTCATACTCAAAAGGACTTCCATGAAGCTCTGGTTTCTCTGCTCAATAGCTGCCCATCGCTCCTCCAGAGATGTCAGTCTATTCTGAACAATCACCATGTTTTTCTGACTCTGGCGACTTACTTCCTCCATGGCCATAGCCAGCCTTTCCACGGAGGTTGCCATCCTTTCCGTGGTGCTGCGTTGATACGCCATTGCCTCCCCAACGGCACTGCTCATGTTAGATTTGGACTCCTCCATCCTTTCCACATTCGCAGTGACCCTGGAGACAAGACCTGTCAGAGACTCCTGCACCTGCTCCTGGAGTTCCAGCACCGCTCTCCTTCTAGATGGACCCATAGGCACAGGGTCCACATGCAGCGGAGCAATGCTAGGACAAGGACTCTCCACTGCTGTCCCTGTCTCCACCACCTGCTGATGCTCACCTGTGAGATGTGATACACACGGTGACAACACTACTCTATGTCCCGAAGGTCCCAACGAGGTGTGCGCATCTGCGCTGGTGCTGGGTGCGCTTACATCTGCTGACACTGCGTCCTCAGAGGTTGCAGGTTCCCCTGAGGAGTCTTGCTGCTCAGCCTCTTCCTTGTCGACAGTGGGGGGGGGGGGGGGGGGGGCTCTGTGGATGGTCCTGTGGGGGAGTAAAGGCATGGGTTAGACATTTGACGGAAGTGTGGCATGCACATGCAATAGTGCAGATGCTCAAGTGGCATTCTGATAATGTACACCAGCAGCCATTTCAGTCACTCAAGCAGTGTAAATGAGAGAGACGCAAAACTATTGTGTCACCAGCTTGGTCTGCATCGCCAGTCTGTCCGTCCCCCACTTCCACTTCCACCTCCACGCCAGTGACGTCCAGGGCCGCCTCTTCAGCCTGGGTGAGAAGGGCGAGGGAACATAAGAACATAAGAAATAGGAGCAGGAATAGGCCACTTGGCCCCTCGAGCCTGCTCCGCCATTCAATAAGATCATGGCTGATCTTGGGCTCAAAGCCACTTCCCTGCCCGCTCCCCATAACCCTTCACTCCCTTATCTTGCAAAAATCTGTCTATCGCCACCTTAAATGTATTTAATGACCCAGCCTCCACAGCTCTCTGGGGCAGAGAATTCCACAGATTTACAACCCTCAGAAGAAATTCCTCCTCATCTCAGTTCTAAAAGGGCGGCCCTTTATTCTGAAACTATGCCCCCGAGTTCTAGATTTCCCCACGAGGGGAAACATCCTCTCTGCATCTACCTTGTCGAGCCCCCTCAGTATCTTATATGTTTCAATAAGATCACCTCTCATTCTTCTAAATTCCAATGAGTATAGGCCCAACCTGCTCAACCTTTCTTCATAAGTCAACCCCCTCATAGAAACATAGAAACATAGAAACATAGAATCTAGGAGCAGGAGTAGGCCATTCGGCCCGTCGAGCCTGCTCCGCCATTCAATACGATCATGGCTGATCATCCAGTACCCTGTCCCTGCTTTAATCCCCACAGTACACATATCCCACCCTACCCCCGTAACCCCACGTATTTAATTCCCCCTAACATATCCCATCCTATCCCCATAACCCCACATATTTAATCCCCCCTAACACTAAGGGTCAATTTATCATAGCCAAATCAACCTAACCCACACATTTTTGGACTGTGGGAGGAAACCGGAGCACCCGGAGGAAACCCACGCAGACACGGGGAGAATGTGCAAACTCCACACAGACAGTCACCCGAGGTCAGATTCGAACCCGGGTCTCTGGCGCTGTGAGGCACCAGTGCTAACCACTATGCCACCGTGTTGCCCTCTCTGGAATTTACCTAGTGAATCGTCTCTGAACTGCCTCCAATGCAAGTATATCCTTCTTTAAATAAAGAGACCAAAACTGTAGCAGTACTCAAGGTGCGGTCTCACCAATACCCTGTACAGTTGTAGCAGGACTTCCCTGCTTTTATACTCCAACCCCCTTGCAATAAAGGCCAACATTCAATTTGCCTTTTTGGATTACTTGCTGTACCTGCATGCTAACTTTTTGTGTTTCATGTACAAGGACCCCCAGGTCCCTCTGAACTGTAGCATTTTGTAATCTCTCTCCATTTTAATAATAATTTGCTTTTTTATTTTTTCTGCCAAAGTGGATAACCTCACACTTTCCCACATTATACTCCATCTGCCAAATGTTTGCCCACTCACTTAGCCAAGCTGAAGGTATACTCACTTTGCCTGATCTTACAAGGTCATTGAACCTTTTACGGCACTGCAGCCATGTTCTGCTGCACACTGATCTGGAGGTTATATCCCTTGCCAGCTGGACCCACAGCGCCTTGGTTTCTTTGGGAGGCCTCTTCCTCCGAGATGAGGGGAAGAGCACCTCCCTACTAACTCTCACCCCCTCAACCAGGATACCCAGCGCCTCATCCGAGAATCTCGGGGAGGCCCTTGCCTTGGTGCTGGCCATTCTTGAAGGAGATAAAAGTTTGGAGGTGATGCACCATCGACCAAAAACCAGTGGAATGAGCCAAGGCAGCAAGCAGCCCTTAAATGAAGCTGGATAAGTGACGTCAGCAGAAGCGAGTTTCAGTCCCAAAAGACTAAGTGGCCCAGGGGAACTCACACCTCTGAAAGTAACTGGCCAATTAGGGGAAAATCGTTAATTTTTCCCACCTGACAGTGGAGGCAGGTTTGGAACCCACCCAAACCGAAACCCGCCTCCAATGGGAAAATCACGCCCTAGCATTTTCCCTACTACTGATGTTAGGCTAACCAGTCTGTAGTTCCCGGTTTTCTCTCTGCCTCCTTTTTTAAATAGTGGGGTTACATTTGCCACCCTCCAATCTGCAGGAACTGTTCCATAATCTATAGAATTTTGGAAGATGACAACCAATGCATCCACTATTTCCATGGCTACCTCTTTTAGTACTCTGGGATGCAGATTATCAGGCCCTGGGGATTTATCGGAATTCAGTCCCATTAATTTCTCCAGCACTATTTTTTTTACTAATACTAATTTCCGTTAATTCCTCCTTCTCACTAGACCCTTGGTTCCCTAGCATTTCTGGGAAGTTATTTGTGTCCACTTCCGTGAAGACAGAACCAAAGTATTTGTTTAATTGCTCTGCCATTTCCTTGTTCCCCATTATAAATTCTCCCGTTTCTGACTGTAAGGGACCTACATTTGTCTTCACTAATCTTTTTCTTTTTACATACTTGTAGAAGCTTTTACAGTCCGCTTTTATATTCCTTGCAAGTTTACTCTCATACTCTATTTTTCCCCTCTTAATCAATCTCTTGGTCCTTTTTTTGCTGAACTCTAAACTGCTCCCAATCCTCAGGCTTGCTACTTTTTTCTGGCAACTTTATATGAGTCCTCTTTGGATCTAATACTATTCTTAATTTCTTTTGTTAGCCATGGTTGGGCCACTTTTCCTGTTGTGTTTGTGCCAGAAAGGAATGTATAACTGTTGCAATTCATGCATTCTTTCCTTAAATGTTAGCCATTGTCTATCCAATGTCATGCCTTTTAATGAAGCTCCCCAATCTATCATAGCCAACTCACTCCTCACACCTTCGTAGTTTCCTTTGTTTAGATTTAGAACCCTAGTTTCAGATTGGACTTCTTCACTTTCCATCTTAATGAAGAATTCTATCATGTTATGGTCACTCTTCCCTAAAGGACCCCGCACAACAAGATTATTAATTAACCCCTTCTCATTGCACAATACCCAATCTAGGATAGCCTGTTCCCTAGTTGGCTCCTCAACGTACTGGCCTAAAAAACCATCTCGTACACACTCCAGGAATTCATCCTCCACAGTATCATTGCTAATTTGGTTGTGGCCAGTCTAAAAGTAGATTAAAGTCACCCATGATTACTGTAGTACCCTTGTTACATGCATCTCTAATTTCCTGTTTGATGCCATCCCCTACATTACCACTACTGTTTGGAGGCCTATAGACAACTCCCACCAATGTTTTCTGCCCCATGGTGCTTCTTAGCTCCACCCAGACTGATTCTATATCTTGATTTTCTGAGCCAATATCCTTTCTTACTATTGCTCTGATTTCATCCTTTACTAACAAGGCCACCCCACCTCCTTTTCCTTTTCACCTGTCCTTCCTAAATATCGAATATCCTTGGATATTCAGCTCCCAGCCTTGGTCACCCTGCAGCCATGTCTCCGTAATCGCAATTATATCGTATCCGATTCAGCCTGCATCTGAGGAAATATAAACAGGATAGGGTTCTACACAAGATGATTTGGCGTGTTTCAGCCCAGTTCCTAATGGGTGTGGATAACCATGACAAAAACTGCCCTTAACATGAGACGACAACTGGTACCAATTCTCACTGTCCACCTCGGGACAAACTGCCAGCCTCCAGTCAGCACCTCCACATAGTAGTACAGACATGTTGGTTTATTACTTTAGTGCTAGGTGAAGGGCAATTTATCATGCTTACCACAAATCCATTTCATAGAATCCATCCTACTGGAGGTTTTTTCAGCTACACCTGAATCGGAAAGGCCAGTGTAGGAACCAACTGTAACACCCTTTTCCGCCCAACCTCAACTTCGATTTGTTGAATTAGTAGCACTCGTCACGATTTAACGTCTGAAAGACAGCACCTTCCAACAGTGCAGCACTCCCTCAGTACTGCACTGGAGTGTCAGCCTAGATTTTGTGCTCAAGTCTCTGGAATGGGACTTGAAGCCACAACCTTCTGACTGATGCAAGTGCTACCACTGAGCAAATGACTTGTTAATAGCAATATATATTAACGGAGGAGAAAAGAGAAAAAAAAGACTGACTGGAGAAGGTTACTACTTCCAATTATATTAACTTTCTTTTGAAAATTAAGTGATGTAGCAGCTTGATTGGTATGGGCACAAATGTTGGAATTCACAAACCAATTGCTAGGTTCCTGCAAGCACAAGAAAAGGGACATTTACCTGTGGTTAATTGGGTACCAGATGTTCTTTTGTATTTCTGATTAGTAAATAAAAATGAGTAATGATACCCATGTTGTGCATGTGATCGCAATACTCATATGCATGTGTATTTTAAACCTCGTGTGTGTTTGTTGGTAATATGGCAAGACAAAAGCAGTGTGGGAGGGTCTTTGATCATTGAGAGTGCTTTATTTCCTTGGTTACTGAATAGTGGTAGATGTTTAAATAAATATACACTCAAAATACATTTATCTGTATTGTGCAGGTATATGCAAGGCACGGTCTACTAAAATTAGTGCACGTGGCTAAAACGGCATTGCCATGGCCACACTTGTGGTTAGTCACTGATTTCCATTGGATAACACTGTTTAAAAAAAGACTTGCATCTATATCGCGTCTTTCACAACCACCAGACGCCCAAACCGCTTTACTGCCAATGAAGAACTTTTTGAAGTGTAGTCACTGTTGTAATGTAAGAAACGAGACAGCCAATTTGCGCACAGCAAGCTCCCACAACAGCAATGTGATAATGACCAGATAATCTGTTGATGTTAATTGTTCTAGGGTACACCTTCTAATACCTCACCCAAATGGCCATTCTTCACATGCAAACCCTACATAGAATATTGGCAGGTTCATCAACCACTGAGGTCATTACATCCAAACCCAACCCTTCCACACCAGATATCCACACGTCATAATTTGGATTACTAAATTAACAAAGGAAAGTTAACTGGGATGCTCATACTGATGCATTGGCCAAGACCACGTAACTCAGCACAGATTGCGAACTGAGGTTGGAAGTTCTGGTCTCTATGGAGTCATACCACACCACGCACTAAGCCACTGAAACTCTGGTATCATTGCTCATACTGTTAGCAAGGTACAGCCCTATGCAGAATTACAGGTTCACCAGCTTTACAGCAATTTACAAGTCCTGCAGGTGACTCAAAATTATAAACTCAATCAGCAATCAATCACAACACAAACTAAAGGTATATACCCACTGGAGAGAGCATTAGGATGTTTATCCAACAGGTGGGAACACACGCTCAAGATCAGGCTGCATCACGATTCTGGCTTTGACCACTCAATGTCGTATCTAGAGGCCTCAAACACATACATAAAAGTTTTTATATTAGAAAATGGTTAGAAAACAGGAGTAAGAGTGAGGATGATTTGTTATTGATTAGGACAACATTGGCACATATTAATGAGATGGAAGATTTGATTTCTCATAACAAAAGAAATAATTGGATCTGTCTTTGCATTTTTATTTTTTTTAATTATTTTTTTTATGATTGGACAACGTTCCTGGGAGGACTGGAGGTAGATAAACAATGGCAAGCATTTAAAGATAGAATGACAAAATTGCAAAAATTGTTTATACCAATCTGGCATAAAAGGAAATCTAAAAAGGTGACTCAACCGTGGATAACAGGGGAAATTAGAGACAGCATAAAATCCAAATATAGGGCGTATAAAATAGCCAAAAAAAGCGCCAGAGCGGAAGATTCGGAACAGTTTAAGATAGAGCAAAGGAGGACAAAGGGCTTAATCAAGAGGGGCAAAATAGCTTACGAAAGCAAGCTGGCGGAAAATATAAAAACTAACTCCAAAAGCTTTTATAAGTATATCAAGAGGAAAAGACTGGTGAAAACCAAAGTTGGCCCATTGCAGTCAGATACGGGGGAATATATAACGGGAAATAAAGAAATGGCAGACCAACTAAATGCATACTTTGGGTCAGTCTTTACGAAGGAAGACACAAAAAACCTCCCTGGGATATCGGGAAAAATAGGGACATTTGCAAAGGAGGAAATGACGCAAGTCAATATCTCTAAGGATATGGTGTTAAGGAAGCTAAAGGGATTGAAGGCGGACAAATCCCCAGGGCCTGATAACATGCATCCTAGGGTGCTGAAGGAGGTGGCCCTAGAGATAGCGGATGCACTAAGTATGATTTTTCAGAATTCATTAGACTCGGGAACAGTGCCCATGGATTGGAGGGTAGCTAACGTTACCCCACTATTCAAAAAGGGGGGTAGGGAAAAAGCAGGTAATTACAGACCTGTAAGCCTTACATCAGTTGTGGGCAAAATGCTGGAGTCCATCATTAAGGATGAAATAGCGGAGCACTTAGCAAATGGGGACAGGATAGGACAGAGTCAACATGGATTTACAAAGGGTAAATCGTGCTTGACTAATCTATTGGAATTTTTTGAGGGAGTAACTGGTAAAATAGATGGGGGAGAGCCAGTAGATGTGGTGTACCTGGACTTCCAAAAGGCCTTCGATAAGGTCCCACATAAAAGATTAGCAGGGAAAATTGAAGCTCATGGGATAAAGGGGAAAGTATTGACGTGGATAGAGAACTGGCTGTCAGACAGAAAACAGAGAGTTGGAATAAACAGCTCATTTTCTGAATGGCAGGCAGTAACAAGTGGGGTACCACAGGGATCTGTCCTGGGTCCCCAGCTGTTCACAATTTACATTAATGACCTGGATCAGGGAGTCGGATGCAGCATTTCCAAATTTGCAGACGACACTAAACTAGGAGGGGGGGTGGGCTCAGAGGAGGAGACCAGGAAGCTCCAGAGCGATTTGGACAGACTGGGTGATTGGGCGGATAAATGGCAGATGCACTATAATGTGGACAAGTGCGAAGTTATCCACCTTGGGTGCAGGAACGGGAGGGCAAATTATTATTTAAATGGCAATAAATTGGGAGAGGGGGAAGTACAGAGAGACCTGGGTGTTCTTGTACACCAGTCACTGAAGGCGAGCATGCAGGTGCAACAGGCGATCAAGAAGGCAAACGGTATGCTGGCCTTCATAGCAAAAGGGTTGGAATACAGGAACAGGGATACCTTGCTGCAGCTGTACAGGGCACTGGTGAGACCACACCTCGAGTACTGTGTACAGTTTTGGTCGCCTCATCTGAGGAAAGATGTTCTTGCCATGGAGGGGGTGCAGCGGCGATTCACCAGGCTGATACCAGGAATGGCGGGATTGACCTATGAGGAGAGACTATGTAGTTTAGGGATGTACACATTGGAGTTTAGAAGATTGAGAGGGGACCTCATAGAAGTGTATAAAATTCTGACAGGTCTAGACAGACTAGATGCAGAAGGAATGTTTCCCTTGGCGGGTGAGAACAGAACTAGAGGACATAATTTAAGGATAAGGGCTAAACCATTTAGGACAGAAATGAGGGGGAATTTCTTCACTCAGAGGGTGGTGAACCTGTGGAACTCATTGCCACAGAGGGCAGTGTACGCCAGCTCATTAAATATATTTAAGAGGGAATTAGATATATTTCTACAGGCAAAAGGGGTTAAGGGTTACGGAGAGAAGGCGGGGACGGGATACTGAATTGGAGGATCAGCCATGATCTCATTAAATGGCGGAGCAGGCTCGAAGGGCCGGATGGCCTACTCCTGCTCCTATCTTCTATGTATCTATGTAAAACATTCAAGGCAAAGGACGTCAGTGCTGGGGAATAGAATGCTTTCCACGTTTCAGGCCAAATGTCAGCATCAAGCCCTCTCAAGGTCAATTATAAACATAATACAAGTTAGATGCAGAATAAAGCTTCCTGTACGTTACCAGAGTAGAATGTCTGAACCCCAACTTCAGAAAAGCACCCCTTCCACACCACTGAGAATTTCCACATCTCACCCTTGTAACAAATTGTAACAAATTTCTGGGCACTTTTGTACTGTGGGCTCACGCCAAGTAGGAACTGGAGAGAGACCTCATAGAATCTATTGCAGCTGGTTGTTGGGTCTTCTCTACACTGGCGGCATTGCAAGTACCAAGGGGAATATTTACTGTTAGTGTATAATTTTTCTCCAGATCATGGGTGAAGTGAAGACAGCTGGTAGTTTAAACAATGAGCAAGTTTGGTTTTGTCTATACGTGGAATGAAAAGAGTTATATGAAAAATCATATCCGATGGCAGAGTAAGGATTTTAATGACCACAATAATTAACATCCGCAAAATAAATAGGGAATGACAGGGTGTCAGTACAAAACTACACTACTCCTCAGCCACCACATAATCTCTGGCTCTGATCTCTGATCAATTACAACAGAGGTATGCAACAGGATCCCAGTACTTGATGTACAGTAGAATCATTGTGATCAGTTTCTGAACTAGGAAGGAATCAGAACAAAAAAATGACATCAGAGGGTCATTTACAACTGTGTAGTGTGGCCAGCATCTGAATGCAGAACAATTGCAAACTTCGGGTTCTATACCTCAGAAAGCACAATACAAGGGCACACAAGGCACTGCACAACACCTTTTGGGGAAATCCTGATAGGATCACAAGATAATTAAAGGAGGAAGGCCATTCAGCCCATCGGAGTTCATCTATCTAGAAAGACCCTACAGCCCCTGCCCCACTGCAGCATCCAATTGGTTCTTAAATGATTCCAGGGTTTCTGCCTCCACCACCCTACCCAGAGGTCCATTCCACAAGTTGACCATGCTTGGTGTGAAGAATTTCCTGATCTCAGACCCAAGTTTGCCTTTTTCTAGTTTGAATCAGTGTTCCTTTATCCTGCTCTCGCAACTTAATTTAAGCTATTTTTATGGATTTACCTTTTCCACACCATTTACTGTCTTAATACATCTCCCTAAACTGAAAAGCCAAAGTTTCTGTAGACTGTTCTCATAACCTTTGCCACTAGGAATCAGCCGTCTGATTCTTCGGTACAGTGCCTGCAATGTTTGAATGTCTCCCTGGTGTCTTGGTGACCAGAAATAGACAGTATTCTTGCTTTAAAATCGATCTCATTTCCTGCTTTTTTCCAGTTCTGACGAAAGGTCTTCGACCTGAAACGTTAACTCTGTTTCTCTCTCCACGGATGCTGCCTGGCCTGCTGAGTTTTTCCAGCGTTTTCTGTTGTTATTTCGGATTTCCAGCATCCGCAGTATTTTGCTATCGTTCACAGTATTCAAGGTGTAGTTTGACCAAGAGCCCTGGACAGTTTGTTAATGATTTCTTCTGACTTGTATTCTACAGTTTATATTATATAGTTAAACATTCTATTAGCTTTGTTGATTGCTGCTCAACATTGGTGAGAGTTGTTGAGCATCAAGTCTGCCAAGACTACTTTCAACTTCACCCTTAGCTATTCAACACCATTAAATAGTGCCCGTGTTGTCCAGTTTTCCTCCATATGTGCTGTAGTTCACTTGTCCACATTAGTTGCCTTGGCTCAGTGTTACTACTCTTGCCTCAAGAGTCAGATGGTCATGGTTCATGCCCCACTCCAGAGACTTAAGCAAAAAAATATAGGCTGACACTTTAGTGCAGTACTGAGGGAGTGCTGCACTATCACAGGTGCCACCTTTCGGATGAGATGTTAAACTCAGGCCCCGTCTGCCCTCTCAGGTGAATGTAAAAGATCCCACAGCAATATTCGAAGAGCAGGCGAATTTTCCCTGGTGTCCTGGCCAAAATTTATTCCTTCAACCAACACCTAAAACAGATGATCTGGTCATTTATCACATTGCTGGTTGTGACCTTGCTGCGTGCAGATTGGCTGCTACATTTCCTCCAACAGTGGTTGCACTTCAAAAGTACTTAAATGGCCATAGAGTGCTTTGGGACGTCCAGAGATTGTGAAAGGCGTTATACATATGCAAGTTCCTTCTTTAAATTCCAGCTGTCATTGTTCTACCCACTTGCATACTTTTTCCAAACTCATTTTGAAATTTCTAAACTGCCTCCTCCAATTCCACTGGCTGTCTGAGTTTATCATCTGTAAATCTGACCAAATTCCATTAGGTTTCTGAATCCCAAGACATCGGTTCAAATGAAAAACAGCAGTGGTCCCAGTACTGGGCACCCCATTCAGTGCTTCCTATCATCAACCCCAACATAATTCTAACAAGTACCATTGCTTTTTAGCTTTCATCCTATTTCGTATCTATTACCAAGATTTACCCAGAGTCTCTATAGCTTTGACCTCATCTTTCATATGGAACTTGATCTTAATGCAGATCGCAAGGCTTGCAAATACATCAGTGGAGCAAACTGCCCAAATCTGCCCAGACAGAAACTGAACTGGAATAAGTATAGTAATGTCTGTCCCAGATTTAGAATTATCAAGAACTGAGTACTAGCACAGTGGAGCGTACAGACAGCAAGTGCACCTGTCAAAAGAAGAAAGAAAGAAAAATAGGTCATAGCTGTGTTGGCCCATAATATCTCTACTGCAGTGAAAACCAGCTTTTCCTCAGCGTACAAAATAATATCTTGTAGCAATTTCTAGACAGAACAACTTGCCTGTATATAACCACTTTAAATTTTTTTTTTAAATCAGAAGTTCCAAGGAAATGGACACCACATCATGGAAGGAAAGATTAGGAGGGGGTCAGAGTACAGTTGAAAATTTGAGAAGGGGTCAATCCTACCCATCGTGACTGCCAGTTCCCCCAACTGATCTACCTATTCGAATACCATTTCCATCCTTTTTCTATGCATCCTTTAAATCTATCATCTTTTATTCCTGTTGTGTTGGCTCAGCTTCCACAGCAACTTGAAGCACCTCTCTCCAAGAGTAATCCTACAACAGGATGCAGGAGTGTAACATAGCAACTTCCCTTACTGGACACAACGCACTAACTTCACCCCAATGGATTGTGGACTCTACCTGTATTGATTACTAAGTGTTAGCGTAACAGTTGGGTTTATACTGTAATCTTAGTGTCTCTCAACATTAAACTTGCAGTTGAACTTCAGAGTTGGGACCTGGTCTAACGGAGGGGAGTGGTGTGAAATAGTTGGCGGAGGCAGCCTCACAGGACTTGGGTTTGACACCACATTGAACACGATTCCAGTGTGCTGTCAAACAGCACATACCTATAAATATTCATAAGGAATTAAGAGCAGATTTGGAACCTGGTCCCTTTAAAAGGCTCTTTAAATGGTTTCCCCATTTTCTTACAGCCCACCTATGATAATCTCCAACATTCTCCTTCCTTGACCTCCCATGCTCCAGAAAGCCCAATTTGTCCAAAAATCTGCCCAAATCCTATCCTGCATTTAAAAACCTCATCCCTGTCTTCATATCCCACCACAGGGTCACTGAATCGTAATTGGACAACCTCCTCCAGCCTTGCGTCCTCTTTCACCATTCAGTCCTCCGATTCTTGCCTTCTGTGCATCCTCCTTTCCCTTCACCCCAGGTGAACCTTCAGCATTGTTGGCCTTTCCCTCCCCAAAAACACTCCATCGCTACTACTCTCTGCCTTTAAAAGTCTTCTTTAAACCCACCTCTTTAAACCAAGGTTTTGGTCACCTCTCGAAACTCTCCCACTATGGCTTGGCATCTATTCCTCTCTCCTCCTTCCTTCCACCCCCACCGTAAAGCACTTTAGGATGTTTTTCTATATTAAAAAGGTTGCATATAAATACAAGTTGTTAATATTAGGGAATTGGATGGAAGAGCAAGATCAGATCATAAGAGTGCCACAGAGGATCGTCCAGGAGATTCAGAGAATCTGATGGACACGGATAAAGTGACTTGTGTAAAAGAATAAAAAGCATCTGAAATCCTAGATTATATTACAGCTAGTAACTCGCTCCTTCCACCATTTCCTCTACTTCATACAGACACACCATTTAAACCTTGTCCATTCGATTACAGCATATAACACACTCGATAATTCTTTGCGGCAATCACCACCACAACACAGATCACACAGAGAGCCACTGTGGAACATAAACTGATCAAACATCCCTATTTCACGGGACAACTTTCAGTGAATCACAAGGATGTCATCCAATGGATGGACAGGTCATGAACTGTTTTGTTCATTCTATTTTTTGTTGCTCATAAAACTCAAGAGGTGGGGAGACTGCACTAAAAGAATGCAGTGAATTTGGAAAGAAAAACTCTAAGAAATTTATTATCCAAACATGCCAGACTCTCCGAGCAGAGAGGCTTATCAAGACAGGCTCAGACTCGCTTCAGAAAACTGTTAACAGCTCAATCGCTCACTGTCCACTATCCGTTACTGAATTACTCACTGCCTGCCAATTTCTAAAATGTTACTGTTCAAAACCGGAAAAGTGCACACATAGCAGTGGTCAGGCACACAAGGCTACATCCCAGACAAAACCAGCACCATCCCTATCCACCAACCACCTCAAGTTCCATTACAAGCTACAAAGATCACTATCAGAGAGACTGGAGCCAATGCCTTAAACCTACTGCATACTGTCACTGAGTGTAGACTGTACAAGTCTGGTACAAGGCAGACTCAGAGTGACTGTTTGGCTCTTATACAGAGAAGAGGGAAGTGCTGGATCAGCATTTTCACAAAATATTTAATGGGAGGCCTATACATTTGAATCCCCCCCCCCCAAGATTGAGTTACCATGATCTGCAATTAGAACTCAATCACAATTATTTTAGAAGAAAGTGGTCCAAGGGAAAAAGTTGCACATCATAGCCAACTATGTGTCTTGTCACTGGTTAAATAATTCTTAAATTTTATGCAGCATTATGAAGCAATGTAACTTTCTTGCTCAATTATAGTCTCTTTCCACCGCCCCCCTCCCCTCCCCTCCAAAAGAGGAGCTTGCTCAAGCTGAATCAACATTCCACAGGTGTCAGTCACCCTCTGGTACCTCACTCAACTGATAGAGTAAACTACAACTCCCAGAATGCCACATATGCCTAGTGAATAAACCCCAACATCAGGGAGGGGGGCACGGAATAAACAGGTGATGTACATACTGCAGCTAAATGCAAGTGCCAGCCAACATCAACAGTTTCTTAAGGTAGTTAGCATTATACTTCATCTCTCTACTCTGCCACTACCATTATTTTTTTATTCAAAAACACTGAAGATATTTATTTTCTGAAGACAGACAGAGAATGGTAGATTCTGGCCTGCTGAGTTTAGGTTTGAGAGATTCACGAGTTAATAAATTACACGAGAAACAGTTCTAGATTCTGGCCTTTCTTATTAGCTTGCGAGGGACAAACTGGGCAGTCTTCACCAGAATTAAATCTGGCAAAGTGCAATTCATAGCCATCAGGGAGAGCAAGTCTGCCCAAGACTGGCTGGGTTTGATTTCTGGGCTCTTTCTGCAGCCATTCCCAAAACTTCCCTCACTTCAAATCTATCGTGGGGCGAAGGGAGGAAATGAATCACCAAACTGGTATCTAAATCAAATGGAGATTGCTTGTGCCAAACAGCAATAAGAGCACTGGGGGATGGGAGAGAAGGAGGAGACCAACCACTTACTCACAGTGCTAGGGTCCACATAATCTGTTCTTTACTTGATTTCTCTCAATAAAAGGTTAAAAAATTGTAAAATTTTCCCTCCCAATGAGACAACCCCTTTCAGGCCATTCGCTCCATTCTAACCAGTTTAAACTTGATTACATGGAACACTTTGAATTCAGTACAGAAGCTCCTAGTTTATTCACAGACTGGGAATTATCTCCCATCTAACTCCTCAGTGAGATTGCTTAACTGGTCATCAAAATCATTGCACCACAAAAATATAATTGCATCATTCCCACACTTTAACACAGTTGCTGCATTTTCCCGACTCCACTATATATTGACCTCCCTTTAAAAAGGCCTTCTCCCGCAGGGAGGATGTACTGTCACTTTTGTAACTGCTTCAGTGCAATAGCGCAAGGTACCATTCTTCACAGGCAAGTCTAAACAGCAGGGTCAATGGACTATTCAACCGAGAGGAATCCAATCTTGGTCTAACCGGATATCCATCGACATGGACTCTCCAGAAAGGATCAATGAATAGCAATCAGGAGCAGGAACTTCAGCCACTCTGTCGTCAAAGCTGGCTGCAGGACCTCAACTGCTGCCCCAGCTAAGATCAACTAAGGCCGCTTTTAAATCGCGCCAAGAGTCGTGCCAGTGGCGCCGGCCCCTGACGGACGGGTCATTGCAGCCGGGTGAAAGCCAACTGGTAGAGATTCACCAAGGACAACAGCCTGCTGTACAAGCGCCGTGTAGGAAGCCAGCACCACTGCCACGGGTCTTGGATAACGTAAAGCAGCTTAAACATTCATCCAAAGCAAAGTGTGTGAAGCAAAAAACAGGAGATCGCCAACTGCAATACTCAGCTTCACCAATAAAAAAACCTGGTTAATTTAGGGTTGTGCAGGATTTTCTAAAACTCTGGAGCAGTTACAAAAGTGACTACATTCTCCCTCCCCAAAGTTGTTATTTTGACACTAGCCATGGACACTTCTCAAAGCTGATGTGCGCGCTGCTTCCTTCCCACCCCCCAGGTCAGGATCCTGCCTCCATCTTCGGGATAGTGGGAGGTCCCAGTTTTAAAGTGGCAGCACAGGTCAGTTTCCCTCATGGCCCACTGACTTGGACAAGTGCATTGTATAAAGTGCACGCTTTAATGTGCGAGGCAGACACACAGGACCACCTAGAGAGAGAGGCAACTCGAGGATAACCAGTCACATTTAATAAACCAGAAGCTCACCAACTATTTCCAATACCACCCCCCACCCCAACCGGCAGTCGCAGACTAGAAACACATTCTTTTACAAGTCTACACAAGCTCCACAATCACAGCAGCAAATACACCACCAAGGACACAGAACAATGTCCTTGCGATGCAGAGAATGCAGCCCTTTCCCCCACCCCGATCTCACCATATTTCACTGGCACTACTCGCTGCTCCTCAATGTCCGTTTGTGGCTAGGTTGCGGATGATCCGAAGCTTTAACGGAGCCGCCGGGGACAGACTACCCCGCTCTCCCAGTCTGGATGCACTCGCTCGGGTAGTCTGCACTCCTTTCTGTCCGGGTTTAGACTGGATGCACTCGCTCGGGTAGTCTGCACTCCTTTCTGTCCGGGTTTAGACTGGATGCACTCACTCGGGTAGACTGCACTCCTTTCTGTCCGGGTTTAGACTGGATGCACTCACTCGGGTAGACTGCACTCCTTTCTGTCCGGGTTTAGACTGGATGCACTCACTCGGGTAGACTGCACTCCTTTCTGTAAAGGCTTAGACTGGATGCACTCATTGAAAAAGACTGCAAACCATCCCGCTCTCACACTGACACGCGATGAAAGCGTAGCCAGCGCTAATCTCACTTTTATCAATGCAATAGAGAGCTGGAACGGGGCAGCTGCAAAAGAGGGACTGGACAATTCAAACATCACGGGGTTGGATTCTTAAAGAAACAGGATACTCAACTCCGCCTAATTGAAGTAGACAACCTGCGCATTACTCGGCAGCGATCCTTAATGAGACACGACACTCAATTTCACTTCACTACATGGGACACACAGCTTGTGTCAGCACGGGACACACAATTCAACTCTGCTGCAAAAGCTGTTCAGTACATGGATGGATTTTTAAAGACACTCAATGTTCCCTGACCGCACAACATTCTCAGCATGTAATCGTGTACATACACATTCACTCAAACAGACATTCAGATTTACATGCTCAAATGAACCAGAACAGATAAGAGAAGTAAGTGTAGGGGAACATCTAGACAATAGCGATCACAGCATAATAAGGTTTAAGATACAGATTGAGAAGGACATAAGTACGACAAAGACCAAGTAATAAATTGGAGAAAAGCTGATTTTAAGGGGATGAGAATGGAACTAGGGAAAGTAAACTGGAAAAATTTACTGACAAATAGAACAGCAGTGGGAAACATTTAAAATGGTGATCAATAGAGTCCAGGAGAAATATATCCAACTAAAAAGCAAGAACATACTAACCAGTAATGACACACTATGGATGAATAAAGAAATAAGGGCAAAATTGAAACTAAAGAAA
Source organism: Squalus acanthias (assembly GCA_030390025.1). Taxonomy (NCBI): domain Eukaryota; kingdom Metazoa; phylum Chordata; class Chondrichthyes; order Squaliformes; family Squalidae; genus Squalus; species Squalus acanthias. The sequence continues at coordinate 157,409,151 of CM059427.1, forward strand.
AAGGCATACACTCAGTACATAGACAACAAAGGAGAGGTTGACAAAAGGGAATACGAAAAGATTAGGAAAGAAGGCAAAAGAGATTATAGGAAGGCAAGAGGAACTATGAAATTAAATTATCAAGGAATATAAAAAGAACTAGTAAAGTATTCTACAGACATGTAAATAATAAAAGAAAAATCAGGATAGGGATAGAGCCACTAAGGGGCCACACGATAAACTCACAGGTAATGACAGTGAAATGGCACAAATATTAAGTAATTACTTTGCCTCGATATTTACCAGGGAGACTAACAGGGTGGACATGACATTAAAAGATGAGATCAAAAAGATATAAAGATATTTAAGATAGAAAGGGGGGAGATAATTGATAAACCAATCAAACTTAGAGAGGATAAAACCCCTGGTCCGGATGGATTGCATCTGCGCATATTAAAAGAATTTAGGGAAGAGATAGCAGAAGCATTATTTCACATGTATAAAAATTCATTAGAAAAGGGAATAATGCCAGAGGACTGGCGGACAGCTAATGTGATTCCTATATTTAAAAAGGGAGATAGAACAAGTCCAGAGAACTATAGACCAATTAGTTTAACGTCAATGGTAGGAAAGATAATTGAATCCTTACTCAAAGATGTAATAGAGAAACATCTCGAAACTGAAAATATAATAAAGAGTAGTCAGCGCGGATTTCAAAAAGGAAGGTCATGCTTGACCAAACTTATTGAATTCTTTGAAGAAGTAACAGAAGGGTAGATAAAGGTAATGTAGTAGACATAATATATTTGGATTTCCAAAAGGCTTTTGATAAGGTACCGCATAGTAGACTCATGACTAAGGTCAGAACATGTGGAGTCAGAGGAGAAGTAGCCGAATGGATAGCAAGTTGGATACAAAACAGAAAACAGAGAGTAGGGGTTAAAGGTAGTTATTCAAACTGGGACAAGGATCGGTGCTGGGACCACCGTTGCTCACCATTTACATGAACAATTTGGAACATAAGTGTCTAAATGGGGTAGAGGAGCAGAGGGGTCTGGGGGTAGAGATACACAAATCACTGAAAGTAGCAATGCAGGTTAATAAGGCCATAAAAAAGCATATCAAGCACTGGGGTTAATTTCTAGAGGGGTAGAACTGAAAAGCAGAGAAGTGGTGTTAAATTTATATAGAACCTTGGTTAGACCACACTTGGAGTACTGTGAACAGTTCTGATCTCCATATTCTAAAAAGGATATAGAGGCACTGGATAAGGTGCAAAAAGATTTACTAGAATGGTACCAGAACTGAGAGGTTATACCTATCAGGAAAGATTGAACAGGCTGGGGTTCTTTTCTCTAGAACAAAGAAGACTGAGGGGTGACCTAATAGAGGTCTTTAAGATTATGAAAGGATTTGATAGGGTAGACATAGAGCTGTTTCCACATGGGTGGTGGGTGGGAGACCAAAACTAGGAGCCATAAATATAAGATAGTCACTAATAAATCCAATAGGGAATTCAGGAGAAACTTATTTACCCAGAGAGTGGTTAGAATGGGAAACTTGCTACCACAAGGAGCAGCTGAAGTGATATGCTGATGGAGTTAGATGAAGAAGGGTGGGAGGAGGCTCGTGTGAAGCATAAACACCGGCATAGACCTGTTGGGCCAAATGGCCTGTTTCTGTGCTGTAAATACTATGTAATACATACATTAAAAACACTCAGACATGCTCACTAGCATTTACACACTCATAAATGCACACAAAAACACTCAGATCCATTCACATTCATTCTCACACACAAGCACCCACTAAATACTCAGAAACATACATTACTAAAACTGATGAAGAAGGTTCACCTTCCTGTGTGAATGATGTGTTCAAGCGGATCGCGGGTGAAGCTTCCCCCCTGGCCCATTACAACAAGCGCTCAACCATCAGCTCCCGGGAGAGCCAGACTGCTGTGCGTCTCCTGCTGCCCGAGGGACCCGGCCAAGCACGCCGTGACAGATGGGACAAAAGCCGTGACCAAGTCAACTGCTCCAAGTAAAACTCCACACTACTAAAAAAAAAACACTTAACTTCAAAAACAACAACAATAACTTGCATTTATATAGCGCCTTTAACGTAGTACAACATTCGGAGGCGTTTCACAGTTGGGGTTTATCAAACAAAATTTGACACCGAGCCACATAAAGAGAAATTAGGGCAGATGACCAAAAGCTTGATCAAAGAGGTAGGTTTTAAGGACTGTCTTAAAGGAGGAAAGAGTGGTAGAGAGGCAGAGAGGTTTAGGGAGGGAATGCCAGAGATTAGGGCCTTGGTAGCTGAAGGCACAGCCGCCAATGGTGGAGCGATTAAAATCGGGGATGCTCAAGAGGCCAGAATTTGCGGAGTGCATGGATCTCGGGGGGTTGCCCTTGAGAAGGTGGTGGTGAGCCGCCTTCTTGAACTGCTGCAGTCCGTGTGTTGAAGGTGCATCCACAGTGCTGTTAGGTAGGGAGTTTTAGGATTTTGACCCAGCGACGATGAAGGATCGGCGATATATTTCCAAGTCAGGTTGGTGTGTGACTTGGAGGGGAACTTGGAGGTGATGGTATTCCCATGCGCCTGCTGCCCTTGTCCTTCTAGGTGGAAGAGGTCGCGGGGTTGGGAGGTGAAGCCGAAGAAGCCTTGACGAGTTGCTGCAGTGCATCTTATAGATGGTACACACTGCAGCCACGGTACGCCGGTGGTGGAGGGAGTGAATGTTGAAGGCGGTGGATGGGGTGCCAATCAAGTGGGCTGCTTTGTCCTGGATGGTGTCGAGTTTTTTGAGTATTGTTGGAGCTGCACTCATCCAGGCAAGTGGAGAGTATTCCATCACACTCCTTACTTGTGCCTTGTAGATGGTGGAAAGGCTTTGGGGAGTCAGGAGGTGAGACACTCACTGCAGAATACCCAGCCTCTGACCTGCTCTTGTTGCCACAGTATTTATGTGGCTGGTCCAGTTAAGTTTCTGGTCAATGGTGACCCCCCAGGATGTTGATGGTGGGGGATTCAGTGATGGTAATGCCGTTGAATGTCAAGGGGTGGTGGTTAGACTCTTGCTTGTTGGAGATAGTCATTGCCTGGCACTTCTGTGGCGCGAATGTTACCTGCCACTTATCAGCCCAAGCCTGAACGTCGTCCAGGTCTTGTTGCACGCGGGCATGGACTGCTTCATTATCTGAGGATTTGTGAATGGCGCTGAACACTGTGCAGTCATCAGCGAATATCCCCATTTCTGACCTTATGTTGGAGGGAAGGTCATTGATGAAGCAGCTGAAGATGGTTGGGCCTAGGACACTGCCCTGAGGAACTCCTGCAGCGATGTCCTGGGGTTGTGATGATTGACTTTCAACCACCACAACCATCTTCCTTTGTGCTAGGTATGACTCCAGCCAGTGGAGAGTTTTCCCCCCGATTCCCATTGACTTCAGTTTTACTAGGGCTCCTTGATGCCACATTCGGTCAAATGCTGCCTTGATGTTAAGGGCAGTCACTCTCACCTCACTTAGGAATTCAGCTCCTTTGTCCATGTTTGGACCAAGGCAGTAATGAGGTCGGGAGCCGAGTAGTCTTGGCGGAACCCAAACTGGGCATCAGTGAGCAGGTTATTGGCGAGTAAGTGCCGCTTGATAGCACTGTCGATGACACCTTCCATCACTTTGCTGATGATTGAGAGTAGACTGATGGGGCGATAATTGGCCGGATTAGATTTGTCCTGCTTTTTGTGGACAGGACATACCTGGGCAGTTTTCCACATTGTCGGATAGATGCCAGTGTTGTAGCTGTACTGGAACAGCTTGGCTAGAGGCGCGGCTAGTTCTGGAGCACAAGTCTTCAGCATGATAGCTGAGATGTTGTTGGGGCCTATAGCCTTTGCTGTATCCAGTGCGCTCAGCTGTTTCTTGATATCACATGGAGTGAATCGAATTGGCTGAAGACTGGCTTCTGTGATGGGGGGGACCTCAGGAGTAGGCCGATATGAATCATCCACTCGGCACTTCTGGCTGAAGATGGTTGCAAACACTTCAGCCTTGTCTTTTGCACTCATGTGCTGGGTTCCACCATCATTGAAGATGGGGATAATCATGGAGCCTCCTCCTCCCGTTAGTTGTTTAATGGTCCACCACCATTCACGACTGGATGTGGCAGGACTGCAGAGCTTTGATCTGATCCGTTGATTGTGGGATCGCTTAGCCCTGTCTATAGCATGCTGCTTCTGCTTTTTAGCATGCATGTAGTCCTGTGTTGCAGCTTCCCCAGGTTGGCACCTCATTTTTAGGTACGCCTGGTGCTGCTCCTGGCATACTCTTCTACACTCCTTATTGAACCAGGGTTGGTCCCCTGGCTTGATGGTAAGGTGAGGAATATACTGGGCCATGAGGTTACAGATTGTGTTGGAATACAGTTCTGCTGCTGCTGATATCCCACAGCGCCTCATGGATGCCCAGTTTTGAGCTGCTAGATCTGTTCTGAATCTATCCCATTTAGCACAGTGGTAGTGCCACACAACACGATGGAGGGTGTCCTCAGTGTGAAGACGGGACTTTGTCTCCACTATGACTTTGCAGTGGTCACTGCTACTAATACTGTCATGGACAGATGCATCTGCGACAGGTAGATTGGTGAGGACGAGGTCAAGTAGATTTTTCCCTCGTGTTGGTTCTCTCACCATCTGTCGCAGGCCCAGACTGGCAGCTATGTCCTTCAGGACGTGGCCAGCTCGGTCAGTAGTGTTGATACCGAGCCTCTCTTGGTGATGGACATTGAAGTCCCCCACCCAGAGTACATTCTGTGCCCTTGCTACTCTCAGTGCTTCTTCCAAGTTGTGTTCAACATGGCGGAGTACTGATTTATCAACTATGGGAGGGCGGTAGGTGGTAATCAGCAGGAGGTTTCCTTGCCCATGCTTGACCTGCAGCCATGAGACTTCATGGGGTCTGGAGTCAATGTTAAGGACTTCAAGGTCCACTCCCTCCCGACTGTATACCACTGTGACTCCACCCCTGGTGGGTCTGTCCTGCCGGTGAGACAGGACATACCCAGGGATGGTGATGGAGGAGTTTGGGACATTGGCTGAAAGCTATGATTCTGTGAGTATGACTATGTCAGGCTGTTGCTTGACTAGTCTGTGGGACAACTCTCCCAATTTTGGCACAAGTCCCCAGATGTTGCTGAGGAGGACTTTGCAGGGTCGACTGGGCTGGGTGTGCCATTGCCGTGTCTGTAGCCGGTGCCGAGGTCGATGCCGGGTGGTCCCTCCACCACCGGTATAATGTGGCTGCAGTGTGTACCATCTACAAGATGCACTTCAGCAACTCGGCAAGGCTTCTCTGGCAGCACCTCCGAAACCTGCGACCCCTACCACCTAGAAAGACAAGGGCAAGTTCCCCTCCAAGTCACACACCATCCTGAACTTGGAAGTATACCGCCGTTCCTTCATCGTCAAAATCCTGGAGCTCCCTCCATAACAGCACTGTGGGAGTACCTTCACCACACGGACTGCAGCGGTTCAAGAAGGGAGCTCACCACCACCTTCTCAGGGCAATTAGGGATGGGCAATAAATGCTGGACTTGCCAGCGACGCCCACATCGCATAAACAAATAAAAAAAACTTCACAGAATGAATGGAAATAAGTTGCAAGCTGTCAGAATCGTAAGGCTCTGGTGACTGAGTGTATAACGGATGATAGTGTGCAGTAGTTTGTGTGCAGTTTTGGACATCCTAACATAGGAAGGCTATAAAAGCAGTGGAAAAGGTGCAATGTACACTCACTAGCATGTTAGCGGGGATAAAGAGTTAAAGTTATAAAGAGAAACTTGAGAAGTTAGGGCTTTTTCACTGGAGCTGAAAAGGTTATGGGGTGACCTGACAGAGATATTCAAGTTTACAAAAGGTAATGATACGGTAAATAGTGATAAGGTAAATAATTTTTACTGGTTGGTAAGACAGGCGCAAATTTAAAATAATCATAAAAAAGTTAAAGGTTAGGTCAAAAGAAATTCTTTACACAGAGGGTGGTTATAATGTGGAATTCTCTGTCACAGTGTTGAAGCAAAGTTAATCAATTCCTTCTAAAGCGAATTAGATAGTTGCTAAAAAATAAAGAATATTAAAGGTTATAGGGAGCCAGCAGGAGAGGTGGGGTTCGAATAGACGGCTTATGAAGAGATAAACATTGACTTGATGGGCCAAATGGCCCGTTTCTGTGCTGGAGGGTGCTATGATTTTATGAATGGGACTGAGTTACAGGCTGTCACAATCTGATGCCTTTGATGATGTGAAGCTTTCAGAGTAGACTAATTCGGGAACTGAGTGTCCAAAAACACCTCCAAAGAGTAACATTGGCCCAGTACCTTTAAACAGACCTGTAGATGGTGATTTGCATCACAATGAATTTGCAGCACGCAACCTGCATTTTGCAGCAAGCACATTTTATATAATTTATAGTGTACTACCTGCAGTATCCAGCCACAATATTATTCGATATATAGCATGCCCCTGCACACTCAGATACTGCCCACAGCAGGTGTTATACAGTACAAAGCACAACACAGCATTGCAACATGCTCCCCATAGCAAAATCTTTCTCAGCAAGCAAAACACTGAACACAAATGCAGCCCACACCCCAATGCAGCAACTCCATACACAGCGCGCAGCACACTGGAAACATAATGCAGAAGGCAATGTGCAGTGCACAGATACAGCACATTGCACAGATATAGCACTTTGCAGAGATACAGCACATTGCACAGATAGAGCACTTTGCAGAGATACAGCACATTGCACAGATATAGCACTTTGCAGAGATACAGCACATTGCACAGATACAGCACATTGCACAGATAGAGCACTTTGCAGAGATACAGCACATTGCACAGAGAGAGCACTTTGCAGAGATACAGCACATTGCACAGATACAGCACATTGCACAGATACAGCACTTTGCACAGATAGAGCACTTTGCAAAAGTTTTTCAGACCCCAGCTCATAGTTTGTGTCATGGAGATCACAACACACAGCATGTAGAACATGGCGCAATCCACAACATACAACACCCATTAGCACACAGTCCACAGCTTCAGTGCCCAATAGCACTCAGTCCACAGCTTGCAGCCTACAGCTCAAAGCCTTGACACACGCAGCCCACCCACTATATTCAGCATGTAGTATGCAGCAAGCAGCTCACAACATGTACCAGAAACACACAGCACCCACATCATACTATGCAGCATGCGCCGTAAAGCACAGACAATACACTCCATATTGAAGAGTCTGCACGTCATATAGCTAGTCCACAGCATGCAGCAAACATGGAACAGCAGGTAGCTCCTGCACACAGCTTTCAGTTTAATTAGAGTACCCTTACAGCCTCTTTCAAATGGACACTGAGGGGGTGGTCATGCTGAAAAGCCACAGTTTTTCATCTTTGAAACGTTGAAGGATCTCATGAATGACGACTGTTTCAGTTATGCCCAGGAGACCTCTTCATCACATCACTTTGGCAGCACACTTCCAATATTTTAAAGGTGAATCGATTCCTGCCCGGGGCTGGGATCTATCACAAATGATCAGAAAGATACTGGAAAAACACACAGAGTTCCTAGATCTCCACGTATTTCAGCACACAGCTGAATGTATCATTGTCTCGTAACAAAACGTTGTTAACAATCTCTGCACAGCAGTTAATGGCTATTATGAGGCCAGTGGAAAACATACACTTTGCAGCTTGTTTTTATGGAGCAGATTCTGCATGATATCCAGAGCTAACAGTGTGACCTCATAACTGCATTGTCCTTGTGCCTTCTAGGAACACGCTCCTCAAACACAATACAGACCTTACTCCGGCAATAAAACGGTAAAGATGTTTCCTAGCACATGAGGCTGTGCAGTATACAGGAGGGTGTGATATTTAAATCTCAAATGCCCAACCTAGCAGAAGAACTTGTGTTCATAAGAACATAAGAAGTAAGAGCAGGAGTAGGCCATACGGCCTCTCGAGCCTGCTCCGCCATTCAATAAGATCATGGCTGATCATCGACCTCAACTCCACTTTCCCACCCGATCTCCATATCCCTTGATTCCCCTAGAGTCCAAAAATCTATCTATCTCAGCCTTGAATATACTCAAAGACTCAGCATTCACAGCCCTCTGGGGCAGAGAATTCCAAAGATTCACAACCCTCTGAGTGAAGAAATTCCTCCTCATCTCAGTCTTAAATGGCCTACCCCTTATCCTGAGACTATGCCCCCGAGTTCTAGACACTCCAGCCAGGGGAAACAACCTCTCAGCATCTACCCTGTTAATCCCCTTCAGAATCTTGTAGGTTTCAATGAGATCACCTCTCATTCTTCTAAACTCCAGAGAGTATAGGCCCATTCTGCACAATCGCTATCATAGGACAGCCCTCCCATCCCAGGAATCAATCTAGTGAACCTTCGTTACACCACCTCCAAGGCAAGTATATCCTTCCTTAGATAAGGAGACCAAAACTGTGCACAGTACTCCAGGTGTGGTCTCACCAAGGCCCTGTACAATTGTAGCAAGATTTCCTTGCAATAAAGGCCAACATGCCATTTGCCTTCCTTATTGCTTGCTGTACCTGCATGCTAGCTTTCTGTGTTTCTTGCACGAGGACACCCAAATCTCTCTGAACACCAACATTTGAAAGTTTCTCACCATTTAAAAAGTATTCTGTTTTTTTATTCTTCCTACCAAAGTGAATAACCTCACATTTCCCTACATTATACTCCATCTGCCACCTTACTGCCCACTCACTTAGTCTATCTATATCCCTTTGCAGACTCTTTGTGTTCTCCTCACAGCTTACTGTCTCACCTAGCTTTGTATCATCAGCAAACTTGGATACATTACACTCAGTCCCTTCATCTAGGTCATTAATATAGATTGTAAATAGCTGAGGCCCCAACACTGATCCTTGCAGCACCCCACTAGTTACAGCCTGCCAACCTGAAAAAGATCAGTTTATCCCTACTCTCTGTTTTCTGTCCGTTAACCAATCCTCTATCCATGCTACTATATTACCCCCAACCCCATAAGCCCTAATCTTGTGTAATAATCTTTTATGTGGCACCTTATCGAATGCCTTTTGGAAATCCAAATATACTAGATCCACTGGTTCCCCTTTATCTACCCTGCTAGTTACATCCTCAAAAATCTCTAATAAATTTGTCAAACACAATTTCCCTTTCATAAAACCATGTTGACTCTGCCTAATCATGTTATGATTTTCTAAGTGACTTGATACCATTTCCTTAACAATTTCCCAATGACTGATGTCAGGTTAACTGACCTGTAGTTCCCTGTTTTTTCTCTCCCTCCTTTCTTGAACAGCGGTGTTACATTTGCGAACTTCCAATCCACTGGGATCATTCCAGAATCTAGGGAATTTTGGAAGATCAAAACCAATGCATCCATTAACTCTTCAGCCACCTCTTATGGAACCCTAGGATGTAGGCCATCAGGTCCAGGGGGTTTGTCGGCTTTTAGTCCCATTAGTTTCTCTAGTACTTTTTCTCTACTTATATTAATTACGTTAAGTTCCTCACCCTCATTAGACCCTTCGTTCCCACCATTTTTGGTATGCTTTTTGTGTCTTCTACTGTGAAGACAGATACAAAATATTTGTTCAACGATTCTGCATTTCCTTATTCCCCATAATAATTTCTCTTGTCTCAGCCTCTAAG